>OZ024806.1:16395921-17128421 GCA_964017045.1 Omphiscola glabra | reverse complement strand
CTTTAAAAAAAAAAAAACACAATGAACTGAGAAATAAATTTACTTTCTTTTAATATCTATTAAATGTTTGTTTGTCTATTTTAAAATTAACATTCACATACAGAAACATTATGACATATTTAAGCTTTTTTGTAATCATTTGATGTCAGCAACCTAAGGCGTAACATTTTCTATACATATTTTTTTTTAAAAGCAGCATCAAAATATTATACGTTTTAGCGTCAGTTCACACGATTAAATTAGCTACAAATTCGCGTCAAATTTGTAAATGAACGCAATATTTTGTCCGTGTTTTCTTTTTTGGACAAAAATGAGGTTTGATCAATAAGTAGTAATTTGAAAGTTGTGACAAGGCTTCATACAAAAATCTCATAAAATTAAAAAAAGAAAGAAAAATTCAACAATTCTGCAGCGCAATTGTTGAAAGCTGAATGAATATCAGTTTTACCTGCTGGTGTAGGAGCGCGACATATCTCAACAAACACTGATAGTATAAACTTATCGGGAATGCAAGCAGTATGACACAGACAAGCCATCAGTGTTTGGTAAAATATTTACAGAGAAATACCTTCGTAACACTTTAAAAAAAAAATGGACTAAAAATCCCAGTCACTGCACAACAGTTATTTCAAAGCAACATGATGATGGATGGCGGCTCCCTAAAAATAAGGACCCCAAAAAAAAAAGATATAGAAAGTCATTCGAACCCCAATCTTTCCGAATTTGCCAGCGTAATCTCACGTCTGATATACAATAGAATGCCGTTTAAGTCCATTTGAGCATGATAGAAAAATAGGTAGGGCCGAAAATACAGGACAGCTAGTTTTTGTATTTTAAAAATTACTTTTTTTTAAAAAAGAGCTAACGTTAAAATGGTGATTAAAAAATTGGTTTTGTGGCAGTTTTGGGCTTGATAATTTTGATAAGTTAACTACAGATTTTGTTCTTTATCCAACAAACCTAAATATTCCGCCTGAATGACATTTTATACAATGTTGTTGACAATCGCAGGGATATTTTAAAAAAAAAAAAATAGCTCATTATTTTATAGCAGTCTGGGGCACATTAAGCCTTTTAAGAGGCTCCTTAGAGCTCCGGTAGGGCTCCAGTAGGGCTCCGGTAGGGCTCCAGTAGGGCTCCGGTAGGGCTCTAGTACAGCTCCGGTAGGGCTCCGGTAGGGCTCCAGTAGGGTTCCGGTAGGGCTCCAGTAGGGCTCCGGAAGGGCTTGGGACAAAAACAGGTCACTGTCATTGAGCGAATTTCGAAACGCATCGCTGAAGGCAGGGTTCATATCCTACATGCTGATTCTCAAACTTATCATGTAACCAAAAACAAAAAAAAAATTGATTTAGACTTCTGCAGAATCGATCGATTTGTCCACACACTACGTGCTGTAGTTTTTCTGGGGCATGACCTTTTTTTGTTTCTTGTGGTTATTGGACGTTCGTAATGTTTTCTTTATTCCCGATTTGAACACAGCCACGCCTGACCCCTGAGTGATGTGAACACAGCCACGCCTGACCACTGAGTGATGTGAACACAGACACGCCTGACCACTGAGTCATATGAACACAGCCACGCCTGACCACTGAGTGATGTGAACACAGCCACGCCCGACCACTGAGTCATATGAACACAGCCACGCCTGACCACTGAGTCATATGAACACAGCCACGCTTGACCACTGAGTCATATGAACACAGCCACGCCTGACCACTGAGTGATGTGAACACAGCCACGCCTGACCACTGAGTCATATGAAAACAGCCACGCCTGACAACTGAGTGATGTGAACACAGCCACGCCTGACCACTGAGTCATATGAACACAGCCACGCCTGACCACTGAGTGATGTGAACACAGCCACGCCTGACCACTGAGTCATATGAACACAGCCACGCCTGACCACTGAGTCATATGAACACAGCCACGCCTGATCACTGAGTGATGTCAACACTGGCACGCCTGACCACTGAGTCATATGAACACAGCCACGGCCTGCGTAGTTCTTGAAGAATCGTTTTGAACACACTCTCATTTAACAGCCCCCCCCCCCCCCCCCCAAAATAGGCATCATGTGGGACAAGACACGGGAAATGAGTACCACGTTAAATGGTTTGGGGTCCGTCCTGCTGATACCATTGTCCATTCATGCGTCAAAAACCATAACAAATTCTAAAGAAATGGTCCGAATACCATGTAATGAATAATGGTGACGGTAAGAGCTTTGCCGACCCCGTCCTCAATCCGTTTGTCGCAGAGTTCATTAGGGCAAATTACAACACCTCCTGAAAAAAATGTTCGGGTTCCTCACGTCTTTTCTTGTAAGAGTTTTATATGGAAAAAAAAAAACCAGCTTCAAAATCAATTTCCTGGGAAGTGAATTCGTAATCACAAAGTTGATACTTAAAATCCTTGTTATTTTTTAAAGCTACATGGCTCCATATTTTTTGCCTGCTGTTATTCCATTTCATCTATGTGAGTCATTGATACGCCGGGGTGAAGCGTCTTCCTGGTTTCATGAGTTGCTTGGTTTAGGCGACTGGTTTCATAAATTTATCTAACGTCTAAAGCAGTGATTCCCAAATTGGTCTATATCGACCCCCAGGGGTCTACGACAACTTGCAAAGGGTCTATGGCCGCGGGAAAAAAAATTGGGGGTCCATGAAATGAAAATGGGGGTCCATGAAAAGAAAATGGGGGTCCATGAAATGAAAATGGCGGTCGACGATAGTGGATCTCATGTAAGCAGGTCATGACTTCTATTTTGGCATTTTTTAATTAAAATTTTTAATAAATGTATAAAACTTAACATGTTTTTAAAAAAGTTTTTCACACTACACTTCACTCCCGTTATAAATGTAAATCTTTCAAAGTGAGTAGCATTATACCGCCTGTCAAAAAATACATTTAAAGTTAATGAATTTGCAAAAAATCAATATCAGGTAAGCAGGGGGTCTACCCAAAACCGAAAAACATGGCAAGGGGTCTACGAGACAAAAAAGTTTGGGAACCTCTGGTCTAAAGGAATCTCTCACACGTAAACCCCACCCCCACCCCCAAACCCCAAGACATAAAAAAAGAAATTCGCACTTTGGGCATGCCTGAAAAGATACCTAGTCCATGGGATTATTTCTGGGGAATGGTATCGTGAAAAATCTTATCTGCAATTCAATGGCGAACTAAAACAAAGCCTATGGTAAAATATAAATGATACTTGAATTTTAGTTTTAAATATAGAATTGTTAAAAATGCATTCATTCATGGTTTTAATTCTAAAACGGAAAATGTCATTTCAGATTTTCGGGTGGTCAGGGCTAGTGAACAGAAGCGTAACTAATTGGGGGGGGGGGCATAGAGACACATATGTCCCCAGGTGCCAGTCTAGCGGGGCGTCAAAAGGGCTTTAATGGTATTTAATGGATTTAAATAATGTGTTTTAGATTTGAGGGGGGGGGGGAGTAAAAATATGTCCCATGGCTCCAAAAACTCTAGTTACGCCATAGTAAGTGACGTAAAAAGGGGGACAGTTGGGTGGTCTGCCAAGGTGTCATTTTTCCTCTAGATGGAGGAGTGGCATATTCAGACAACTGCAGAGTTTTTATCGTGAAAGGGAGGGCGGAAAAAGTCTTAGCCCACCCAGGGTGGCACTAACACTAGCTACACCACTAGTCCCTATTCATTAGTCCCTATTTATGAGGCCTTATTCATGAGTCCTTATTAATGAGTCCCTATTCATGAGTCCTTATTAATGAGTCCCTATTAATGAATCCTTATTTATGAGTCCCTGTTAATGAGTCCCTATTAATGAGTCCCTATTAATGAGTCCCTATTAATGAGTCCTTATTTATGAGTCCTTATTTATGAGTCCCTATTAATGAGTCCTTTTAGTCGCACTCGTGTAGAAGTCCAACAAAAAACCAACCAATGTGTCAACGATTGTTCAGGGGGCCATACTGCGTATTCTTTATGTGCAACTCTGTTCCAACGGTTGTCTCCCTTAGCATTTGTTGATGGCGTAGTCTTTCCCAATCCGTGGCACATAATACGTTGTGTAGGACGTGGCTCACGTCGTTATGACCACAGAAAAAAAAAATGCCAGAGTCTATCACTCCGTTTCATTCTCCTAGTCCAGTGGTCGACAAACACATTAGTAAAAAGAGCCAAACATCAGCAGCAGGACGATTAAAAAAAAATTTGAGAGCCAAATTTCTTTTCAAGAACCTGTCATGAATCATGTTTTTCGGAGTCACAACCGATTTGTGGCCATTTGGCAGAGCCCCTACAGGACTAATGTGTAGAAAGAAGTCAAAATAACCATGAGGCGTTTACAAGTTCAGATTTATCTTTTTTTTTCTGTTGAGTGTTCAATGCAGTCTCAACAATCGCCTAACGATTAATTACTGGCGTTCAGAAAAAAATAAAATTCGTTTCCAAAAGATCCTACACATCCTATACAAACAAAAATCTTAACTGTGTATTTAAAATGAAAACAACAACTGCTATCACCACAAAAGAATTGTCTACCGCTCACATTACGTATAGGCCCACACCGCTTTTACAACGTTGTTTCCATCCCACATTGGTCCGACGTGGCTCAGTTCAAATCATGATTCTACGAAACATAACAGTGGTGCACTGCAATAATTTATTTAAAAAAAAAAAAAATACAAGCCATGCCACGGTAAACTAGCGTTGGTTATCAGTAAACAAATCTGTGAGGAGACTTGCGCTCAGCCCCACGACAAGTGACTCCTCCACTGGCTAGACACGACACTTTTTAAAAGTTGACCAATCTATTTCAACCCAGGATTGAATTTATCGCTAATATTTTATGTCGTTTAAAAAATATTGAAAACATTTTTCGAAAAAAAAAGAACAACACAAAAACAAATCACAAATGCAATTTAGATAAATTAATTTTTTAAACAAAATTTGTGAACCCAAACAAATATAATAAGTAAGGAGGCTTATATTTTATAATTCTTTTTACTATCCCATTCTTTAACTTAAAGCTTCAACATACATTGTTCAACCTACCTTGTTCAACCTACCGTGTTCAACATACCTTCTTCAACCTACCTTGTTCAACCTACCTTGTTCAACCTACCTTGTTCAACCTACCTTGTTCAACCTACATTGTTTAACATACCTTGTTCAACCTACCTTGTTCAACACACCTTCTTCAACCTACATTGTTCAACCTACCTTGTTCAACCTACTTTATTCAACATACACTGTTCAACCTACCTTGTTCAACCTACCTTGTTTAACCTACATTGTTCAACCTACCTTGTTCAACCTACCATGTTCAACCTACCTTGTTCAACCTACATTGTTCAACTTACCTTGTTCAACCTACATTCTCCAACCTACCTTATTCAACCTACATTCTTCAACCTACCTTCTTCAACCTACCTTCTTCAACCTACCTTGTTCAACCTACATTCTTCAACCTACCTTCTTCAACCTACCTTGTCAACCTACCTTGTTCAACCTGCCTTTTTCAACATACCTTGTTCAAGCTACATTGTTCAACCTACCTTTTTCAACATACCTTCTACAACCTACATTTTTCAGCCTACTTTCTTCAACCTACCTTGTTCAACCTACCTTCTACAACCTACCTTGTTCAACCTACATTGTTCAACCTACCTTCTTCAACCTACATTGTTCAACCTATATTTTTCAGCCTATCTTTTTCAACCTACCTTCTTCAACCTACCTTGTTCAACATACATTGTTCAACCTACCTTCTTCAACCTACCTTGTCAACATACCTTGTTCAAGCTACATCGTTCAACATACCTTGTTCAACCTACCTTCTACAACCTACCTTGTTCAAGCTACATTGTTCAGCCTACCTTGTTCAACATACCTTGTTCAACCGACCTTGTTCCACCTATCTTGATCAACGGTGTCCAGAATTTATAAGGCGTACTGTTACTTAATTTACTCTGCTCATCCCCCACCCCCCACACGCACTGTTTGGGTGCTCCGTCGTTTGCTATACAAAAAATAACTATTTATAATCATAATGAATTTCATTAATTGAATTTATCTTGTTCATATAGAGGTTCTTATGCTAGCCACTTCCCACAAACCTATTTTAACGTTAAATATGGCCACGATACCGGTATTAACATGTCTATAGTAGTTTTAAAAATAATATATATTTAAAAAATTCGGGCGTCATATCTATTCTATGAAAATTTCACGCATGCATTAATTTCATTTCATATTTTGGAGGCGTAAAGCGCGATTTCTCAACGCGGGAATTTTCGTACTGTATGACCAGAGGCGTAACTGGGTTTTTGGCGCCCTTGACTAATTTATTTTTTAAATAATAAAAATTTAAAAATTAGAGATTTAGCGGCGCCCTTTTGAACTGGCGCAGGCCGGCGCCCTTGGCAACTGCCCCAATGCCAAGCCATTGTTACGCCTCTCTGTATGACAATGCGCCCCCACCCCGCCCCCATCCCTAGGCGTTGCCGGCACCCGTGATTGAAAACTACTAATCTGTGTGAACAAATTTGTTAACTCATAGCTCCTTGGTGACCTCGACAATGCACATTTTGGGGGCCTGTCGTAGGAAAGTGGGGACGGAAGGGGTGGTACGCTCCGGGCTACACACTTTTTCTCTTTTGCTGAGTGGAGGCACCTTCGGACAACAGCAGTTTTTTTGTGGAAGTAGATAATTTTAAAAACTCTAAATAATCGATTTTTTTCTAAACATCACTCTTTCAAGCCAAATGACGTCATCACTAATGGCATAAAACGTCATAGCTAGACAATGACCCGGAAGTTGGAAGCGCCACCGCCTTTAAAAAACAACAGAAATTCTTTTTGTTAATCATTGAAAAGCACATATTGAAAATTGAGCAATTCTCAGTAAGTTCTATTAATATGTGTGCTATCAGGGCATCATTCAATAAAATGCTAGACTTGAATGTGTTAGACTTGATGATGAAGCATGTCAACTTCTATAAGTAAAGCATGTCGAACTAACTACTGAGCCATGAAAAGTATTCAAAAGCGAGTGATATGGCCCAGTAACCACCCAAAGTTATATGGTTTGACATGTAAAGTGTTCTGGGCGGGGGGGAGGCGGGGTAAATTAATAGTATTATTTTTTATAAAGCTCTTTAAATAAATTTATGTATCTTTTTAATGTCATATTTATTTTTAGCAACTATTTTTATTTGAAGAGCGGTGAGTCCAGCCCTAGGCTGGGGTACCGCGCTATGTAAGACCACTGTAATAATAATAAAATATGGCCAAGTAAACACCTATAGTGATATGCCCCAGAAAACACCCATAGTGATATGCCCCAGAAAACACCCATAGTGATATGGCCCAGTAACCGACCATAGTGATATGGCCCATTAACCATTATAGTTATATGGCCTAGTAACCCCCATAGTAAAATGGCCCCGTAACCACCCAAAGTGATATGGCCCAGTAACCACTCATAGTGATATGGCCCCGTAACGACCCATAGTGATATGGCCCCGTAACCACCCACAAAGAGCCAATCTATTTTTCACGTGCGTATGCCGTGAGGGGGTGTGCTTGGTTTGGGAGATTTTCTGGTGGAATGTGTACGTAAATTTGTGCCCATTTTTTGCAATAACTATCTTGAAATTCTGACAGCCTATCTATATCATGTATCCCAATTTGAAGCAAACTGTCAGCTAACATTAAAGAAAACAAAACATTTTCATTTGTACCTACCATTAGATGCTGGGTGTCCAAAAATGCACGGGTGCGACAAGATGGAGAGGGGGGTATGAATCTTGTTTTGCACTAGTAATATATCGATAAACCCCTATTTATGTCTGTTCTCATTCACCTGTTAAACCGTTTCTCGGCCCCCACCTCGCTACGACCAATCGCAGTGGACTTAATTTTCCTATCTTCCTTCCCCATTTTGCCTGTATTTAATCGCTCACCTACGTATGTTCTGTCACATTCCTCTTGCTGTCCCCTTTGCAGTCAAGTGTTTATTTTTTAATTTTTTTTCCCACTCTTTTTTTTCCGCTTCTTGCAGACACGTTGTTTTTTTGTTTTTTTTTCCTTTATTTTTTTTCCTGCAGGTTTTCCCATATTTTGCTTCGCTCAGTTCCTGATAGACCCTAACAGCTTTGGCATCTCCCTGTCAGACATAAAAATAAAAATCATACATACTTACGAATTGCTTGCGGGCACTTACAATTTCATGGCTTGTGAGGCAAATATTAGGGCGCTGTGCTAGCTGGGTCAGCATGCTGTGATTGTTGTGCCAAGGCTGTGCGATGACTGTATCAAGATAGTGTGATGATTGTGTTGGGGTAGGGAGAGGATTGTGTCAGGGCATCGGTGTTACCAAGCACAATCCTCTTTATTTTTCGGTTGACAGCATGTCGGGTTTTGGTGGACAGGCCGATGACCTTGACCTCACGTGTGATGTGGAAGAAGTTCGTGTTGGTTGTATTGCTGCTGACATGGTTTTATTGCCTGCCCTTCTTGCTGATCAGGCACTTGATGACAAGTGAACCTCGCCTGGCTAAAGGTAACGGCTATTACGAATATTTCCAAGCTTAAAATATCTCTCTCGCTCCCTCTCTCTCCCCCCCCCCATCTCTCTCCCCCCCCCATCTCTCTCCCCGCTTTTTCTCCACCCGTCTCACTCCATCCCTATCACCCCCTCTCTCCATCCCTCTCTCCCTCCCTCTAACTATCTCTCTCTCTCTCTCTCTCCTTCCCTTCCTCCACCTTCTGTATGTGTATGTATTTTTTTTATCAAATTGTGCAAATCTCCACAGAACCACGTGTATATTTCCCGAACATGACGACACCAGAGGCGGAGCTGTTGAAACGACGGGAGCGCGTTGAAGAGTTGTGCCGCCTAATTGACGTCAAAGGAGCCGTGCACGGTGTGTACACGCACAGCTCGGGGGTTCTCTACTGTTTTGTACCCAAAGCCGGCTGCACCTTCTGGAAACGAATCTTCGTGGCCATCACCAAACTGGTACAGTATAGGACAATACCGTAACTGGTAAAGTCTAGGACGACTGACACAAATTAAAAGGACAAGTTGTGTGTAATTTTGGGTAGGGTGTGAGTTGTTGGCGCATTCTCGAAGATGTCATCTGATGATTCACTGGCACTGAGCCACAAATCAAGAAATCGATCACACACTAATAAATAATGGAATCATCAAGCTTAGCATTTCCCAGTACTTGCCATTCGTACTTTTCTAGCATGTCCAAAACTGTCTTAAAAATTTAGTAAATGTTTTTATCTTATATTTAAAAATGAATCCTAGACAACTCTAGAATGGGAATTTACTTTATGAGAAGTTATTGACTCAGGGATATAAAAAGTTAAACGAGCAACAATTCCCTTACGTTCAAATTGGATCATAGCTGTTCGAACCATGTCATCACATATGAGAAAAGAAACGGCATTTTGGCAATCCAGCACACGTAGTGCCCGTAATTAGTTTCACCGTGGTAGAAGTCACTAGATCAATGCGATATAGGTAATAGAGGTCTGTCTTATGAAAAGCTTTTAAAAGTAACAGTGTTTCCCGTTTCGTAAATAAGTGATGTGAAGTCGGACAAAATGTCCGGGTATACGACTTTGACCCGTTCGTAGGACATGGCAAGACTTGTGTGTTTAGAGTTAAATTAAGAGAATTTTCAGTTTTTACGCAAACGGTGATCTTTGTGACCCTGTGGAATTTTGTTTTCAATGGGATGGAAAAAAAAAGGAACCTAAAAAGAAATGCTAATTTATATTATTTTTTCAGAATTTAAACATATAAAAACCAGTTTTACAAAATTTCTTGATTTCAACTTCGCAGGTCACGATTAGTCTATGTGTATGTCACAGAATTTAACGAGGCATCACGAGATTTAAATATTAAATGAATTTATAAAATAGAATTTAACGAGGTATCACGAGATTTAAATATTAAATTTATAAAATAGAATTTAACGAGGCATCACGAGATTTAAATATTAAATGAATTTATAAAATAGAATTTAACGAGGCATCACGAGATTTAAATATTAAATGAATTTATAAAATAGAATTTAACGAGGCATCACGAGATTTAAATATTATATGAATTTATAAAATAGAATTTAACGAGGCATCACGAGATTTAAATATTAAATGAATTTATAAAATAGAATTTAACGAGGCATCACGAGATTTAAATATTATATGAATGTCACAGAATTAAACGGGGACACCACTGAATTTAGATACACTTTATTTCACAGAACTACACAAAACAACATGAGATTTTCTCCGTGTCAAGAACTATAGCCCACTCGGCCCTATCCGATCCCTTGGTGTTCAACTATGTCCACAACCTCAACCTCTACCCCGTCCGGCTCATCGTCACGCGCGACCCTTTCTCTCGGCTGCTGTCAGCCTACATCGACAAATTCTACCTGCCCAACTTCTGGCGCACCGAGGTCAAGGGCATGGTCTTCCCCAAGAACAAGGTCGACTTCAAGACCGAGGACGACTACCTGAGGCGCCACATGGACGAAATCATCGCAACCTTCGGCGGGAACGCCACGGGCCTCTCCAGCCGGCACCACCTGTGTGCCAAGTACGTGACTTTCGCTGAGTTCGCGTACCTGGGTCTGAACAGGCACGAGCCTCACTGGATGCCCATCACTCAGATCTGCGACCCGTGCCAGTTCCAGGTCACTCACGTCGGCCTCATGCACACGTTTACAGAAGACGCTCGGGTTGTACTGAACCACATGGGCCTCATCGACATTCTAGATGACATGAACGCAGAAAAACAGGTACCAGCTTTTTTGTTTCTTCCAGCGCTGTGTGCGTTTTTTTCTTTTTACCCTATATTTTCTTTTTTTTTTTGGTCTGTAAAAAAAACAACAACTGTAGTTATTCTTAAGAATGACTCATTTGACCCAAAAGCGATCAGATGCCCCTTACATTATTACTAGCCCATATACCCGGCATTGCCCGGGATTACAATCGGAACAAACGCTACAGCCTTTTCGCTATCGAAATTAAGGGCCCTATAAAAACACGTCGTTACAGAAAAACATTTAAATTTTCTCCTATAAAGACAACTTTTTATATATAACTTATGTAAATATTTCTTTTCAAAGTTTGTCCCGTTCCCCGATGGGATATGTTCCCTAATGTGATCCCTTCATCACTGGGATCCCGTTCCCCGGTGGGATCACGTTCCCTGGTGGATCCCGTTCTCTGGTGGGATCCAGTTCCCTTTTGTGATCCCATTACCTGGTGGGATCCTGTTCCTTGGTGGGATCGCGCTCCCTGGTAGAATTTCGTTCCGTGTTTTAATCCCATGACCTGGTTGGATCCTGTTACCCGGTGATATCCTGTTTAAATACGGACAATTAATTTGGAACTTTCTAGAAGATTACAAAATTATGTTTAATTCTTCTTCCATAAAATTCGAGGAAACTCATTGAAAGTTAATGAATATGATAAGGGTATTTACAATATCTTTAAAAGATAATAGAAAAAAAATCGAAGCTTTTAGAATAATCTAGTAACTTCATGACACTTATGAAAAGATGCCACCGTGATACTTAGAAAATCCACAGGATAATATAGAAATGAATAGAACTAAACAAACATTTCATTAAGCGTTAAGTTACCACTATATATAATAATAATAATAAAATATATATCCCCGTGCAACAATATAGAACTTTCTGGAAAGTTCTGGATTAAATTTAATAGCCTCTCCGACACGTGTTTAAAATGAAGTTTCATTAAAATTGTTTTTCGAAAACTAAAAATTCTACAACTAAATGCCATAACTCTAACAGTTTTTCATTAAAGTTAAAATAGTGGCCTTCGTTGAGGGGCCCATATAATAAGGTACCCCTTTAGTTATGCCTGAGATAGGGGGCCCTATAAAAACATTCAGATGAATAATCGAGTTAAAATGTAAAAGTCGTCCTATTAAAATCGTTTTAAAAAGACCATAGATTTAGCCTCTTTAAATTATCGAACTTTCTGGAAAATTTTAGACCGGCCCTGAGATAATGGATTGGATATCATTAGTTTTAATCCACCGAAATTTCATTACACACTATGAAAGATATTGCTACTAAGTTAGGCCTAGATACATCAATTCACATAGAACCTATAGTGTTGTCTAAACCTATTGGTTTTTATACAGCTTAGGAAATTGGGCCCTCGGCCCTAAATTAGTGGATAGTATGAATATGGATAATCAAGTGTATGTGTACTAAGTTTGGTAAAGATCCATACATTTTTTCAGGAGTATTTGTTGGTAATTTTATTTATATAGCTGATACCAGAAAAAACAACAAAGAAGTTTGGGGCCCCCACTATCAAATGGAACATCATTTCATCCTGGATAGATGTACCAAGTTTGGTCAAGATCCATAATTCCATGTACCTACGTATGAGTAACAAAGTCACCAATGTTCACTTATGATATGTGATAGGATCTCCCAATAGTCTTTGTGTTGTTCAATATTTGAAGAAAAAAAATTAGAATCCTGTAAAAAAAACACCCAAAAAAATCCGACCAACCATGTTGTACATTCGGCCTTTTAGTTAAGCAACGCCGTCTGCCTATTTATCGTTCCGTTTTAATGCTTCCCCTTTCCTTTCTGTTTCGCTCTTAGGTTGACGATGAGCTGCAGATGACGGTCGACTACAGCTTTAGAGAGACGTTCAGCGAGGCCGACGTGGACTTCTACCCGCCCTGCATCACCACCAGGGAGTTGGCCTTCCGGCTGTGGCACAGCTTTCAATGGCGGGGTTACATTGACCCGGACGTGAAATTTGTCATACCAGATTTTTCGGACAAGCACATGGTCGCCAGCGACCTGTTGATACAAGTGTGGCGCGCCAGAGAATCGGGCTTAAAAAATCCGGCCAAGATGAAAAAAGCCAAGAAGAATTTCTTAGTTCAAGCGTACTCGTCGGTCCGTAAAAGTTTGTTTCACGATCTCTGTAAAAAGCACCACTTAGATTTTACATTCTTCGGTTACGAAAATGTACGGGACAAACTTTTTTATAGTTTATATAACGAGGATTACAAAGAGTATGTAAATAAGATGAATTATTCATAGGAGGGTTTTGGGCAGGGACGTCTTTGGCTAGGACAGGGGGGGGGGGCATTAGCAAGCCCCTTTTGTTTCTGAATTTGTAGGATTTATTTACATTTCTATGTACTGTGGCACCCCCAGTATTACAAAACTCAACAAGCCCCATAAATGTTTATTCAATTAAACATGTCTATCAAAGTTAGGTTCAGATTTTCAGTGCAGTATTTTCACCCCAGCCACGTGGGCATTGTTGTATATATGTAAGATACTTTGTTTGCCTGCCTTTCTTTTATTGTACACTTCATTTATATCAATGCTTACGACGTGTCTCTATATATATATATTAGAAGTTTGGTCGTGGAAGTAGGAAGGAATTGAGGCGGGAACAGGTTAGCAAGGTGGAGTTTGGGATTTTGTAAGGCCAATGCCAAAACTACTGTCCCTCCAAAACAAGTCTGTCATTGAGTTAAAGTGTCAACACACCAGATCATGTTACAGACTCTGCTTAACAAATGTGTTGTGATGAACGACCTCTCTCCCCCTACTCCTCTCTTTGTCTCATTCTCTTTCCCCCCTCTCTCTTATCCTCCCCCCTCTCTTCCACCTCTTTCCCCTCTCTCTTTCCCCTCTCTCTTTCCCCTCTCTCTTTCCCCTCTCTCTTTCTCCCTCTCTCTTTCTCGCTCTCTCTTTCCCCTCCCACTTTCCCCTCTCTATTTCCCCCTCTCTTTCCCCTCTCTCTTTCTCCCTCTCTCTTTCTCCCTCTCTCTTTCCTCTCTCTATCTCTTTCCTCTCTCTCTTTCGCCTCTCTCTTTCACCTCTCTCTTTCCCCTCTCACTTTCTCCCTCTCTCTTTCCCCTCTCTCTTTCTCGCTCTGTCTTTCGCCCTCTCTCTTTCCCCTCCCACTTTCCCCTCTCTATTCCCCCCCCTCTATTTCCCCTCTCTCTTTCTCCCTCTCTCTTTCTCGCTCTCTCTTTCCCCTCCCACTTTCCCCTCTCTATTTCCCCCTCTCTTTCCCCTCTCTCTTTCTCCCTCTCTCTTTCTCCCTCTCTCTTTCCAGTCTCTATCTCTTTCCTCTCTCTCTTTCGCCTCTCTCTTTCACCTCTCTCTTTCCCCTCTCACTTTCTCCCTCTCTCTTTCCCCTCTCTCTTTCTCGCTCTGTCTTTCGCCCTCTCTCTTTCCCCTCCCACTTTCCCCTCTCTATTCCCCCCCTCTATTTCCCCTCTCACATTCTCCCTCTCTCTTCCCTTCTCTCTTTCCCCTCTCTCTTCCCATCTCTCTTTCCTCCCCCTCTTTCTCCCCCTGTCTTTCTCCCTCTCTCTTTCTCCCTCTCTGTTTCCCCTTTCTCTTTCTCCCTCTCTCTTTCCTCTATCTCTCTTTCACCTCTCTCTTTCGCCTCTCTCTTTCACCTCTCCCTTTTCTCTCTCACGTTCTCCCTCTCTCTTCCCCTCTCTATTTCCCCTCTCTCTTCCCCTCTCTCTTTCCTCCCCTCTTTATCCCTCTCTCTTTCTCCCTCTGTCTTTCTCCCTCTCTATTTCCACTTTCCCGTTCCCCTCTCTCTTCCCCTCTCTCTTTCCTCTCTCGCTTTCTCCCTCTCTCTTTCTCCCTGTCTTTCTCCCTCTCTCTTTCTCCCTCTCTCTCTTTCCCCTCTCTCTTTCTCCCTCTCTCTATCCCCACTAACCCAACCACCCACCTTCAAACTGGTGAGAACCAGTGGACAATGACATGCAGTGTAAATACTGATCCCCCGCTGTTCATGTCAAAGGGAATGAGGTAAAACGTGGTACCCCCACCCCACACACACCACCAATTACTAGATTGTACATGGTGATTTTTTTGGTACACATTCCGTTCCCCAAAACGGAACACTTACTGCAATTTAAGACTACTTTAACCAAGGCCGCTTAGAAAGTAGACATGACCGTAGAGGAGGGCTTCTCAAACTCTTATATGTTCCGTACTCCTTATGAATGGTTTGACTAAGGCCCCCACCCGCCCCCGGGTTGCCAGCCTTCTGTAAATTTACGGACAGTACACAAAATTCATTATATTAATCTAACCATAACTTATTACAAAATTGCATGAGAACTTTGTCAGTCGTATTGCAAATAAAAGAAAATGTTGCTTCGGGTTCAAGATATTCCTTTTGTTATATATTCAGTATTCATTTGGTTTCCCAGCTTTCTTCAGGTTTAGGCAGCGCCAAGTACGCTAGTCGGAACACTTATTCAAAGAGAGCTACTACTACGCACCTGTTTTGAATTTCTTTTTAAAACTTATTTAAAAGAATTCTTTTTAAACTTTGAAAAAAAAAATTCGGGACTATGTAGAAAGAGATCTTTAAGAATTTTGGTTTGAGAAGCTACGGTTAAGGTATGACATAAAATAGTGGTAATCGTAAGCCGTCTGGACGTCTGAAGGCCGCGGTGTCGAAGTCTTTTAACGTCGCCACAGCGTCAGTTTACGCAACCCTCTTTTCTTGTTGTGTAATTCAGTTAAATATTATATAGATAAAAAAGAATTTAAATATGTAACAAAAAATCTGGTGTGATTATGAAATTATTTGGCAAGGGTGCATATGGGTAGTGTTATCAAAGGTGTCGGTGGGCCCTGCAACGCTTGTCGCTGCAAGGAACCTCTAAAAATATAGGGTCCCAAAATTGTAATGTAGGGGGAAATTTATTTTTTTAAAAATCAAGTTTGAAGCATAAGGGCGGTACACCCCGGGGGGGGGGGGGCGCATATTTTAGTACGGCATTTTCGGTCGACTTTATATACTTTAATAAGCTTATTTGTATGTGTATTCTGTATGTATGGTGGATTTCACCGATTAGAGGCCTCCAAATCAAAGACGACTCCACTGGTTTGAATGAAGGGGGCACACAACAGAGAATTGGCAAATGAAAACAAATGGACTCCAAAATTTACCGGAATAGAGAGGTCTTGACAAATAGGTCCGGACACACAGTTAATGCCAGTCAATGCCAGCAACCACATGTTGTCGAAACGAATACAACACCACCACCCGCACTTAAAAACAAAAGTTCACGTGACTTTTTTCTTTAAAAAAAACAACTTAAAAAACAATCAGACACAATGTTCTGATGTCTTCATGGCTGCTCTTAAAAAAGTTAAATTAAAAAATTTAGGACCCATATTTTAAATCGGGAGATATCTTACGATAATGCAGATGTTTTACTCATACATTTTAAAAATAACCACAAGGAGCTCTTGACAAAAATTCAAATATCCGTACAACTATGTTACTACTTTGTACAAAACTATGTCGGTCGACCATAAGACTTGAGACAATCAATTTATAAACGTATTATTGCTATAAAGCATTCTCCTGAGTGTTAACATCCTCTTCCGTGTTGACATTCTCATCCGTGTTGATATCCTCATCCGTGTTGACATTGTCATCAGTGTTGACATCCTCAACTGTGTTGACATTCTCATCCGTGTTGACATTGTCATTAGTGTTGACATCCTCATCCGTGTTGACATTGTCATCAGTGTTGACATGGTCATCAGTGTTGACATTGTCATCCGCGTTGACATTTTCATCCGTGTTGACATCCTCATCCGTGTTGAATTTGTCCTAATTAAGATCATAAAACTTTCATGGAAGTAAGAATATTTATTATTTTTTTTTAAAACGACACATCAAAGATTGTCTTATTTTCTACAACCTACAGACCTCCTTAAGATTGTCTTATTTTCTACAGCCTACGGAACTCCTTAAGATTGTCTTATTTTCTACAGCCTACGGACCTCCTTAAGATTGTCTTATTTTCTACAGCCTACGGACCTCCTTAAGATTGTCTTATTTTCTACGGCCTACGGACCTCCTTAAGATTTTTGCGGACATTTACAGACAATACATTTTAGGTCAATTATCTACGGAATGTTTCCTAAATGAACGGACGGTTGGCGTCACCTTTATTTGGCGTCACCTTTATTTGGCGTCACCTTTATTCTGGTTTATTTATATTTAGACATCAACACTAACTTTGTAACCGGGTCTGTTTATTTAGTTTGGGGAAATATCTAGTCCAAGAATATAGGAGACCTACGGGTGACACATATCTAGTCCTAGAATATAGGAGACCAACGCGTGACACATATCTAGTCCTAGAATATAGAAGACCTACGGATGACACATATCTAGTCCTAGAATATAGGAGACCTACGCGTGACTCATATCTAGTCCTAGAATATAGAAGACATACGGGTGACACATATCTAGTCCTAGAACATAGGAGACCTACGGCTGACACATATCTAGTCCTAGAACATAGGAGACCTACGCGTGACACAATGACAACGGCCGAAAGAGACGATTGATAAGTCGGGAAGTTAAGCCACCTTCTCCCCCTTGAAAAATACGGTGATAAAAGGATACAATAATTTATGTTAATGTCTCACAGTGTCAGATATTTCGTTTGATGGGGTGGTGGGTGGGTGTGGGGGTGGGGGATTGGGAGACGCGTCACGTGACATGAAATGTCAGCATGGTTCTTTCTTGCCACCCCCACAACCTGAAACCTGAAGGGGCGGGGGTATCCCCTGTCCTATTAACTAAAGACGTGATTTTCTTGAACCATGCCCCTTCATAATTAATATGATGTTCACATGCCGTGACTGACTGAAAGAATTCATTCCCGTCATACCTTCGATTCGCAATGATCAAGCCAGCAACGGCCAACACCCTTACCTACTGACAGTGGCGTAGCTAGGGGGTGAGGGTGTTTACGGACCACACCGGGTGACATCATCTGAGGGGGGGGGGGGACACCAAATTGAAAAATTCCATATTTACAAGGAACACACTCCTTGATCTTGCCGAATTGTATCAAAGTAAATCCGATCGCACGTCAATTTCCCACACATGTAACCAATCAAAATGCGTGCTTTATTAAAAGTTCAAGGTTGATGCATCAGAAATGTGGAGCAGTGGCGTAGCGAGCTTAACTCGCGTCCGGGGCACAATAACTTTTTAGCGCCCCCCCCCCAATTCGAAAACCATACAATATTATATGTAAAATATACCATTTGGCGCCCCTTTGGGAGTAGCGCCCGGGGCATGATGCCCCCCTTGCCCCCCCTCGCTACGCCACTGATGTAGAGACTATTATAATAGGTCAGAAAACACAGTTTTGACTTTGATTAATCGCAGATCAATGTGTTCGGTAACTTCCCAAGTGACGGTAGGCTGTTCTGAGAAATAAAGCTTTTACTTGAAAACAAATCCGATGTGGTCGGGCGACTCTAAGTACATTTCCAAGCACATGAATCGAATCGGTAAAAATTAAAAACATTTGAAAAATGACTTTTACCCATTTATAAGGTTAACAAAATAATATTTTACAAAATGTTCTATTATCTTTTATAATAAAATTTAAATTTGGAAGAAAAAAAAAAAGGTTTTTGAAACCAAATATATCGAAACCGAGAAATACTTAAAAATAATTGTTTCGCCGATTCTCCATTAGCACCGCCCATTAACATTTAAGCATGATTGTAATATAGCACAAGATCCTTAACATGCTGTCTGTGATGTCACATTTATCTGCTACCTTTACCTTTGGGATGATCGACTCCAGATAGTTAATCTTACACAGCAGTATGTGCAGACTAAAGGCTTTACTCTTGACAAAAATGGTGACCAACTAAGAGGCCTTAAGATTTTTAACTTTGTTACAGTTTTTAAATACATTTGCGTCTATTAATTTGTTTTTGTTCTTATAATTTTTATACTGTGGACTTATTTTAAAAAAAAGAAATCCATCCTGGAAGTCAGGTAGAAAGGGAGGATGGGGGACATCATAAGTTTACCGCACCGGGTGACACCAGCCCTGGCTACGCCACTGCCTACTGAGATACCCCGGCGTGGTGGGATACACTTATGTATAGACTGGGACACTGGGAGGTGTCGAGCTTATCAACTCGATCCTGTGCCACACGCTAGAGCCGTACGGCTGATAGGTGTAGTCAGTGGGTGTTGTCGGGTTCTTGTTGGGATGGATACTCTCATTTCCATCGTGCACTTGGGTGACGTTTTCTGTTAGAGGAATTGTTTGTTCTGGGACGGCAGAGGTTTGTGTACATTGAAACAAAAATAATCTTTCATACGACACACGTATTCAAAAACGAAGTGGCTATTGGTACACGGGTACCAGAATTGAGAGGTTGGGATTAAAAAACGATTTAAAATATTATTATTGGGTTTGTAAGACGAAATTTTGTATCAAATGAAAGATAATTGAATGGACTCTACGTTTGAAATCTTAATTCTTCAGTTTAACTAAAATAAACTACCACAAATGATATCCGAATAGCACTGAGCCTAATGGTACCCGGGTGCAAATGACGGCGCTGCGTGTCCGAGTCCATTTTGACTAAAGCTATTTGGTAATTTTATATTTATTTAAAAAAAAAATAGTTTCTATTAAATTGAAAAAAGGGGCATTGGCACTAAAAGGTGTGTTTTCGTTAAAATCTAGGGGTCAGGCTAAAAAAAAAAGAAAATTATCCCTTAAATACCGGATAAGCAAAATCTGTTAAAAACGCAGAAGCTAAGGCTACTTTAGAAACACCGAGTCTGTGCCCCGGCCTCAAAGGCACCGATAGTTAACGTTGAGGTTGTGCCTTGGCCCCAAACGTGCTATTTAGGTGACATTTAGGTTGTACTCTGTGAAAGGCACCGATATAGTTAACATTTAGATTGTGCCCTGGCCCCAAAGTCGCCATTTAGGTGACATTTAGGTTGTGCTCTGGCCTCAGAGTCGCTATTTAGGTGACATTTAGGTTGTGCCCTGGCCTCAGAGTCGCTATTTAGGTGACATTTAGGTTGTGCCCTGGCCCCAGCGTCGCTATTTAGGTGACATTTAGGTTATGCCCTGGCATCAGTCGCTATTTAGGTGACATTTAGGTTGTGTCCTGGCCTCAGAGTCGCTATTTAGGTTACATTTAGGTTGTGCCCTGGCCTCAAAGTCGCTATTTAGGTTACATTTAGGTTGTGCCCTGGCCTCAGTGTCTCTATTTAGGTGACATTTAGGTTATGCTCTGGCCTCTAGGCGGCCGTTTTAGGTAAAATTTAGAAGTAGGCCCTGTCAAGAAACTTAGGAAACGATTTAAAAAAAATTCATATCAGTTCAATTACAATTTCTTTTACCATTTAATTTTCAAGAACTATCACTGTTGTGTACAACAAAAATTTATCTGATTGGGAAATATTTTGAACATTAAAAAATATTATTTAAACTTACAAAATAATATGAAAATGCCTTTAAACTTCGTAATAAATCATTCCAGAATGGAAAAATTGAATCTGATTTTTTTTATGTTACATGGAATTCATTCGGTACATGAACCAAAGCATTTCACCCCACCTACCACCTTTTTGGGTTTCTTTTGTTTGTTACACCAATATCTGATATGTAATCTAATTCTATACAGTGTAATCTTAACACTAATGGGGGCCCAGTAATACTTTGAGGTCCCCCTATTCCTCTCTAACATGTATAAGTAATATTAGGAAAATAATGAATAGATGTTCCTTTCAGACTGTAATCAGTGGAAGGGGGGGTAATCATGCTTTCTGGGGTTGGGGAAGGGATGTATTATTTAGGCATACTGTCACCAAGGGAAGAGTGAGGCCCCCTTAACTCTCGAGGCACTGGGCGTCTGCCCAGTGTGCCCATGCCTTAAGACGGCTCTGATTCTACCCGGTGTGGATTTTGAGTTTGACCCATCCCCCGAAAACATACGATATATATAAGGTGCTTTCTTGGTATAAAAGAGTGTCGGAACTGTCAGCGATGCCCGCCTAGGAAACTTTTAAAAAATGCAAAGATGCATTTTGACACACAACTAAATTTAGTTTTGCATCATTCTAAACTTAATGAGAGAGCAACGGAAGAGATTCAAGTGGAAATTTAGGTTTCCGAGACCTGGTCGTGTTTATGCAAAATCCATTATTTTTTTGGTAGTTATAAGTAGGCCTAGTAAAGCCTAGTAATAATGATTACCTTGCCAGTTGCGTCGGCTTTTTTGTTTAACCAAGTCACAGTCTCGCCACATAATTTTTAAGACTTTTGTTAAAAAAATTATCATTTTAACTTTTAATTATACTTGCTCGTTATACCTTTTAACTAGACCTATTTATTATATCTTTTCATTATACCGTTTCTGTATACCTTTTCATGATACCTATTTATTATATCTTTTCCTCACTCGCTAAGATTTCACCGTACCCTTGACAGACTATTACGTTTTCCATATAGAATAATTTAATCTAAACTTAGAAAATTTCTGTGTCAACTGGACCCATTATCATTTTTTGTGTGGTATATATACAACAGTGCTTTCCCCCAATACCGCCTTGGTCATATATATTTTTTTTGTACCCAGCTCTCCTGCCCCTGCTCTTACAACGCCGTTGTTCGTAAGTTGTGATTGTTGTTTAATTTCTCAACAGCGCCGTGCGCTGTCGAGGCGTGGCCAGTGACTTTAGTTATATTTGTTCACGGAACTATCCGATGCAAATAGTCCTGTTGGGGACGGGGGACACACACACACACACGTGTTCACATTTTATTTTGGTACTTTCCGGTTATCTCGACCTCATCAAATTAATTTTCAAAATTAGATTTAGGGTTCAGGTTAGGGTGAGGGATAGATTTAGGGTTCAGGTTAGGGTGAGGGATAGATTTAGGGTTCAGGTTAGAGTGAGGGATAGATTTAGGGTAATTTTGTTCAATTTTGAAAATTAATTTGATGAGGTCGAGATAACCGGTAAGTACCTTTATTTTTAACCTTGGGAACTTTGAAATTCCAGCGATTGACACGTAACTTTGGTAAACCTGTCCGTGTTGTGATCGCTGGAAGCCGATGTGCTGAAATCTGTTTGTAGAGTATGGCTTGCACTATTATAGTACGCACGCATCTCACGCAGATTGGCACGGGAACAACACAGGACGTCCTTGCGGCCAAATCCTGTTTACCAAGACGCAAGAGTACTAATAGGGAGAGCCCCTTTAGTGTTGGCGGTCGCATGAATTCATTCCCATGTAGCGGGCCTGGGTGTGGTTAGATGGGTGGTTAGATTCTTGGTTAGATGGTTGGTTAGATTCTTGGTTAGATTCTTGGTTAGATGGGTGGTTAGATGGTTGATTAGATTCTTGGTTAGATGGGTGGTTAGATGGTTGATTAGATTCTTGGTTAGATGGGTGGTTAGATGGTTGGTTAGATTCTTGGTTAGATGGGTGGTTAGATGGTTGATTATATTCTTTGTTAGATGGGTGGTTAGATGGTTGATTAGATTCTTTGTTAGATGGTTGGTTAGATTATTGGTTAGATGGTTGATTAGATTCTTTGTTAGATGGTTGGTTAGATTATTGGTTAGATGGGTGGTTAGATGGTTGATTATATTCTTTGTTAGATGGGTGGTTAGATGGTTGATTAGATTCTTTGTTAGATGGTTGGTTAGATTATTGGTTAGATGGTTGATTAGATTCTTTGTTAGATGGTTGGTTAGATTATTGGTTAGATGGGTGGTTAGATGGTTGATTATATTCTTTGTTAGATGGGTGGTTAGATAATTGGTTAGATTCTTTGTTAGATGGGTGGTTAGATGGTTGATTATATTCTTTGTTAGATGGGTGGTTAGATGGTTGATTAGATTCTTGGTTAGATGGGTGGTTAGATGGTCGGTTGGTTGGATGGGTGGTTAGATGGTTTCGAAAATAAAGAAAATATTACGCGCCAAACGCGCGCGAGATGTTTAAAAAAAGATCTCATTTAGCGCAGTTATCGGAACCTTTTCTTAAAATCTTCCCCTTGAAAAACAACAAAAACTGATTTTTGTAGGTTGGGGCTGGAAATGTGATAGAATGTGTTGTCATCGGCAAGTTTCAGCTGGATAGGTCAACTGGAATCTGTCAAAAGGTTTTTCCAACCAGCCAACCACAAACAAAAAGCCGAGTTAATATAGAGGATTTAATAAAAAGATGTATTACGGATTAATAGGCAAGACATACTAACCAGTACTATAATAGTTTATGTGAAGATTATTTGGTGAAACTCTAATATTCAACTCAAGAATGGAGCTGGGATATAGAGACGGGGCTAACGAAAATGTGTCCGGGGGCGGAGCTGGAGCGGAGCTTGGACAACAATTCTGGCCCGCAACACTGGTCTGCACAACTATAGCAATCGACGATGCACTATTTATAACTTCTTCCGATTACTGGAGACTCAAAATCGGATCAATCGATATTGTGATCAAGCCTCAGGCGGACTGTGACGGGAGTTTTCATTCCAAATCACCAGCCTGATTTTTGCACGCCTTTTTAGGCATCACTTCAGATGTCTGCGCAGACTGAATTATCGACCAGGGGCTGTCCAACTTTGTCAGATTACCAAACGACTTGGCAAAGAGATCTTAATCAAAAGAGATTTATAAGACACAGAGAATTTGTGTAAATAAAAAATTATAGCTTTTATTTAAAATAGAAAATACTAATTTCAGACGCCTCGGCTTATACCTTTAGTAATGAAACTATAACAAAAAGTACACGAATTTAAATTAAATTATACGATGTATATATATATATATTGGATGGCCGGCTGGTCTAAACTGAGTCACGCCCAATCTTGTGAACTGGAGGAGTTCAATCCCCAGCAAAAGTCTAGACAAGCACAAACATCACCAGCAGCCCGGGTGGATTGGAATATAATTAAACGTGGATGGCAACTCACGGAACGACAATGGCACAATGAAAATTCTGCGACGTGATCGGTGCCAATCTGTAGCATCCACGCATAGTGTCTCCTCGGGTTACCTCGGTGCGTTGAGAAAGGTGTTTTGCTGTCACGGGGAACCAGCTCATCCTCCCGAAGAAAAATCCCGGGCCTTGTGATTTCGTCCTGGACATCTGCCAGAAACACCCCCCCCCCCCCCAACCAAAAAAAAATAATAAATAAATACCTCAAACTAAATACATAAAATTAAAACTAAAAACCGTAACTAATCAGTTGTTTGTGTCACGTCTACTTGAACGTTTCATCGCAATCCTATATCCTAATATAAAGTCCTACGCCATTTATTGTTTTCCTTTATACTATGTATAGATTGTCTTTGACCATGATGTAATTCTTGTATTGTCCTAAAGATTCTAAGCCCTGTCTTGAACACAAAAGTTACATCTTGTCCACTGCCCTGTCTTAAACACAAAAGTTACATCTTGTCCATTGCCCCGTCTTGAACACAAAAGTTACATTTTGTCCATAGCCCTGTCTTAAACACAAAAGTTACATTTTGTCCATTGCCCTGTCTCGAACACAAAAGTTACATCTTGTCCACTGCCCTGTCTTAAACACAAAAGTTACATCTTGTACATTGCCCTGTCTTGAACACAAAAGTTACATCTTGTACACAGCCCTGTGTTAAACACAAAAGTTACATCTTGTCCATTGCCCTGTCTTAAACACAAAAGTTACATCTTGTTCATTGCCCTATCTTGAACACAAAAGTTACATCTTGTACACAGCCCTGTGTTAAACACAAAAGTTACATCTTGTCCATTGCCCTGTGTTAAACACAAAAGTTACATCTTGTACACAGCCCTGTGTTAAACACAAAAGTTACATCTTGTCTATAGCCCTGTGTTAAACACAAAAAGTGACACGTTGTCTACTGCCCTGCGTCTCTAGTGTCTGTTGTGTGCCCTCGTTTGCCTTTACATAGCATGTCATGTAAATGGCAGGCCAGAAAACTTATTATTTCGTCGTCATCTGGCCAGGTCTACCCGAATGACCAGTCCATCCTTCGAAGCACCACGATGACCCAATCGTTAGTGAAGCATCTTCTACTACGAATGCCCACCAAGGTGAAGGTGTTGAGCTGCCTGGCCTTTGTCTCCTTGATGTTGTGGGCCTACGACCAGCATATAAAAGCTACTATCCACGGCTCAATAACAGGTAGGGCTTCTCACATTTTCTAAAAGTCAAGGATTACGAAGACTAAACTTTTGATTGTAATACCTGAAATGCTGATAAATAACACATAACATTAAAAAATTTTTTTAAACAGTTTAAAGCAGCGGTTCTCAACCTGTGGGTCGCGACCCCTTTGGGGGTCGAATGACCCTTTCCAAAGAGTCACCTAAGACCATCGGAAAACACATATACTAACAGTTATGAAGAAGCAAAGAAAATAATTGTGTGGTTGGGGGTCGCCACAGCATGAGGTACTCTTTTTTTATATACCCAGTAAAGGGTCTCAGGTGCGAATATAGGGGGAAAGCAAAGGGGGCGGCGGCCTTACTAATGATAAACGTTTTCGTGAATTTACCTTAGGAATAGATTACTTTTTAAAAAAACATCGGTATAATCTAGTATAATCATAATTATTAATATTTTTTCGGCTCATGGTCTGCTAAGAATGAAATTTCCTCGCAAAAACTAATATTGATTGAATAGAAAAATTAGCATTTACATAAAATTGACTTTAATAAGTAATTACTGGCGTTCAGAA
This sequence comes from Omphiscola glabra, assembly GCA_964017045.1. Classification (NCBI taxonomy): domain Eukaryota; kingdom Metazoa; phylum Mollusca; class Gastropoda; family Lymnaeidae; genus Omphiscola; species Omphiscola glabra. The sequence goes on along the minus strand of OZ024806.1, from coordinate 17,102,792 downwards.
TAGATAAAAATAATACGTGTAAAAAAAAAAAAAGAAAAAAATACGTTAATCCCATATTTTAAAACAAAAAAGTATAACTTCACTTCTATCCCCACAAATGTTTCAGCTGCTTCTCCCAAAATGTAAACAGCACTTCTAATGAGTTCTACTAATGTTTCTTATAATGATTCTACTAATGATTCTACTAATGCTTATTATAATGTTTATAATAATGTTTAAAAGGCCGGAGAGACCTGTCAAAGATAGAGAAGGTAGATCAATAACAGAAAGGAAAGAGCAACAAAAAAGATGGGTGGAATACTTTAAAGAACTATTAAACAGACCCCCACCCACAGACACACCAGACATACAACCAGCAAATGAAGACTTACAAATAGAAGAAAGCGCCCCAAATAGGGAAGAAATAGCTCTGGCCATCAAGCAGCTCAAATTAGGGAAAGCACCGGGACCGGACAACATCACAGCAGAGATGATGAGAGCTGATATAAATACAATAGTCAATATGCTGCACCCTCTGTTTGAAAAGATCTGGGAAGAAGAGAGAGTTCCAAAAGATTGGAAAGAAGGATACCTCATCAAGATACCAAAGAAAGGGGATCTCAGCAATTGTGCAAATTACAGAGGAATCACACTGCTGTCCATACCAGGAAAGGTCTTTAACAGAATTATTTTGAATAGAATGAAAGACCAGGTCGACATGCAGCTACGAGATCAACAGGCTGGATTCCGCCAAAACAGATCATGCACAGATCAAATTGCAGCACTGAGAATCATTGTAGAACAATCCATCGAATGGAACTCCCCTTTATACATAAATTTTATAGACTACGAAAAGGCCTTTGATAGCCTGGACCGACAAACATTGTGGAAACTTCTTCGGCACTATGGAGTACCAGGGAAATTAGTCAGGATTATTCAGAGCTCTTATGAAGAAATGACATGCAGGGTGGTCCACGAAGGTAGACTCACAGATGCCTTTACAGTCGAAACAGGAGTCAGACAAGGATGCCTCTTGTCCCCATTTCTATTCATCCTTGCCATTGACTGGATAATGAAAAAATCCACAGACAAAAAAAGGAATGGGATACAGTGGACACTCTGGGAACAACTGAATGACCTAGACTTTGCAGATGACATTGCACTTCTGTCCCACAACCAGCAACAAATGCAGGAAAAACAAAAGATGTAGCCACCTTTTCATCACAGCTCGGACTTAATATAAATAAAAGCAAGACGAAAATCATGAAGGTGAACTCATCCAACCAAGAGCATATCTGTCTGGAAGGAAAGGCACTGGAAGAAGTGGAGTCCTTCAATTACTTAGGCAGCACCATAGACACAAACGGCGGATCCGACGCAGACGTGAGGTCTAGAATTGGAAAAGCTAGATCAGCATTTGTGTTATTAAAGAAAATATGGGAGTCGAAGCAGCTGAAACTTCAAACCAAAGTCAGAATCTTTAATACAAATGTCAAAACAGTCCTACTTTATGGAGCAGAAACGTGGAAAACATCAGCGAGCATTACACAGAAAGTGCAGACATTCATAAACACATGCCTTAGAAAGATCCTTAACATCAAATGGCCAAATACCATCACCAACAAAGATCTATTAGAAAGGACATACCAGGTGCCCGTTGATGAAGACATCATAAAGAAAAGATGGAGGTGGATTGGGCATACTCTGAGAAAACCCCAAATAGCACCACCAGACAATGTCTAACATGGAATCCACAGGGAAAAAGAAAGAGAGGAAGACCTAAGAATACATGGAGACGTGAACTAGAGACAGACACGCAAAATATGGGATACAACTGGAAGCAATTGGAAAGGAAAGCACAGGACCGGGATGAGTGGAAAATTCTTGTGGACGGCCTATGCCCCAGACGGGGTAAAAAGGCATAAGAAGAAGAAGAAGAATAATGTTTATAATAATGTTTCTACTAATATTTCTACTAATGTTTCTAATGATGTTTCTAATAATGTTTCTAATGATGTTTCTCATAATGTTTCTAATAATGTTTCTAATAATGTTTCTTATAATGTTTCTAATAATGTTTCTAATAATGTTTCTTATAATGTTTCTAATAATGTTTCTAATAATGTTTCTAATAATGTTTATACTAATGTTGCTACTAATGTTTCTAATGATGTTTCTTTATATTGGGTTTTGTACTGTTAACGTATTTTAAAAATCTTTTGTTCCTAGCGTGTTGTCTGTCCAAGGGATATAACTTCTTTTTCCAATTCTTTCCGATTCCCTGTTCAAACACTTGCACGAGGCAAGATTCCTTCAAGGTGATTTCTGTGTTAGTGTGTGCAAGCTTGTTTAGCAATTATTTGAGCAACCACGAAACGTGCCCCTTGAGTTTTCCCAGACGTCCTCGTAATTTTCCACAATGATGCAGACTGCTTTTTATGAATAAATACATTTGAAAGCTCATTATATGATTCGGCCAGTATTTGCGATAAACTCCTGTATCTGAGGTAAGATAAAGACTTCATTTGTTAGGTGCCCCACTTTCATTTTCCACTATATTCTCAGCACACTGAACACTGGTGACAAGGGGGGCGTTTTCAAAGGCAGAATAGTTAACCTCAAGTTTCAAATAATCTGTACTAAATAAAACGAGGCAAAGGCTTTCTTGATAAGGCCGGACTCGAGAAATTTCACGAGTATTGCAATTGAGAAAGCTGCTCCAAGGCCACCATTTCGTCCCAGCCACTTCGCAAACTATTTGCGGGGTGGAAACCCATTGTAGACCCCCCTCTTAAAGGGGCGTCTGTCACTTCCCCGGGATGGGTGGGGAAAGATATTGGGACGTTAAAGCACTATCCCTACTCCCTGGGTGAGTGGGCTGCGAAAGCTTTAAACGCAGCGTTTCCGGACGTCCCAGGGCGGGGAAAGCCTCCATCCGCAAATCCGACCGAGTAGCCGCGGGTCCGGCGTCAGGGAGACCCGTCGTCTGGGCTGTGCGAAGGTGCGTCGGGAGGGCATTAAGATATCAGCCTCGACGGCCCGCCGACGCCATCTCTAATTGTAACATATGTTACAAAGAAAGTATGGCTCAGTAATGAGTTCAATAGCGCGCAAAATATAATTCCCGAAACTACGCTAAATTATAATTAAAAAAAAAAAATTATGCAACTACGTTTGGTACGTAATATTTTCTTTGCTTTTCGGAAAATGAAATCGTCTTAATTTGAATATGGTGTAATAAATATTTATTTTAAAAGTGGTTGGTACATCAGTATATTAATATAGTTCATGGGCGTGAAATAAAAAGTGTGCAGTGACGTATCATTGGGGGGGGGGGGGAGTGAAGTGGCGAAAATTGGGATTCTTAAATATGCGTTACCTGAGTTCATGTTTTGTCAAGTAACTTTAGTCGCTGGGAAGTTCACGCATTGGTGTCGACAAATGTTTGGCGAGCTATAATCTAGTAATAAATATTCCACGAAATTAAAGAAAACTTTAATACCTTTTTAAATTAGAAATTATAATGGTTTTTTTATTAGGACAAATACTGGTTTGTAGACTGGGTCTGTAGACCCTTTCTTTCTTTTTAAAGAACGGGTCATTTAATTTTTAACTTAGGCATAATGAGATAACGAAGATAAATTATAAAATAAATGAAATAATGAGGAATGAGGGTGCATGGGAGCAGTGGCGTAGCGAGCTTAACTCGCGCCCGGGGCACAATACCTTTTTAGCGCCCCCAATACCTTTTTAGCGTCCCCCCTATTCGAAAACCATACAATATTAAAGTAAAATATACCATTTGGCGCCCCTTTGTGAGTAGCGCCCGGGGCATGATGCCCCCCTTGCCCCCCCCCCTCACTACGCCACTGCGTGGGAGGCGGTTCTAGAAAATGAAGGTGAAAACGTTTAAAGATTGTAACTTTGAAAATTATTTCAATAATAATAATAATAATAATAATGAAGTTTATTTGAGAAATTTGAGAAATCACGCTTCATTCCCAAAGGCTCGAAGCGCGTTACAAGGTTCGATGTTCGAGAGGCATCACTGCTGCCAGTTAGGCGCATGTGAACTCCATCTCCCCATCTCCTGGGTTTGAATTCAGAGTTGCCTTCTCTTAGATGAGTTGCCGTTCAAGGTTAGCGAGTCCCATCCACCCGGGAGTTGCCGGAATGTTTCATTGAATCAATGTTATCCGCCTATCGGGACTCCATCGCCGGGTTTGAATTCAGAGTTTCCTTCTCTTAATAATAGAAAACAAAACGATCTACCTTAAGTGTAAAATTTGTTCATAAAAATTGACGTTATTTTTTACCTGTAAATTGTCCTTGATATTTTTTGAATATTGAGTTAGATATAATGTGAGGGCACCAAAATCGTTTAAGTGCTAATGGCATCCAAAGGTCTTAATCCGGTCCGGCCTGTAGGCGACACATTGCCATGTCGCAAAACACAGTTTGGAAAGCACTGGTCTAGAGAGCAGTGCGAGTAGATTTATTTGTTACCACTATTGCAAGAGTTTCAGATTGCATTGGTGAAAATTTAAGGACCACCGAAACGATCTTCATAAACATTCAGCAGTTTGATTGGAATTATTCTTTTTTTTTTTAAATTTCAGGAAGATTAACAGGACCAAATCATCTTCGAGACGAATCCAGCGGACAAAAAACTGCCAAAGATCTAGAAGGCAGCATTGCTACTCCAAGGGAAGAAGGCAGACCTCCGTATAAGACCCAATGGAAGGACTTTTTGAGTAGAAAGAAACGCGTCGAAAATGTGTGCCGTGAAACCGCGGTGCCGGGTGGTGTGCACGGCGTGTACAACCACAGTTCTGGTGTTCTCTATTGCTTCGTGCCAAAGGCCGGCTGCACTTTTTGGAAGCGAGTCTTCAAGGCGGTGAGTTGGCGCACTGTGATGTGGTCTTGTATGATGTCAGCAACGTGGCACGTGTTAAGCTTAGGGAGGGGAAACAGCACCATTCCGGGAAAACTTTTGGGGTCATCAATCAGAAGAATAGTCTGCGTCACATACGGGTAGCGAATGAGGCTAACAGATGTTCATATTTTTCTATGAGTGGGTCCGATAAGATTCTCTACCTTATTTTTTACAGTAACAATATGTATATTCTTTAACTTCCTGTAATCTTACTTCTGGCAACAAAAGGAAATCTCTTAAGTTTTTTTTTTTTTTTACTGCGATCTGATACTTGTCATACTTCTTTTTGTCCTGTTTTCTTATGAAGGCTCTTAGCTGAAACTTCAAAATCTTTTATCCTATCTATGAATTCAAGTTTAGCATACGGTGTTTTTATATTTCATTCACAAAACTTGAATGTAGTCCATCAATCATTCATTTAGCAAGCCGTTTCATTTAGCAAGCTTTTTCATTTAGTAAGCTGTTTTATTCAGTAAGCTGTTTTATTTATTAGGCTGTTTCATTTAGCAAGCTGTTTTTATTTAGTAAGCTGTTTTACTTTCCTCGATTAAGTCTTGTTTTAAGCCGTCATTGTCTTTTTCTTAAACCATAGCATCAGCCTTGACATCAGGCAATTTATAAGGATTTTTCTTCAACATATGTTTTATATTCCCTATTAGCAAATCACCTGATTTAATTCGGGATTGCATTAGGAAAAAACAAAATAATTCTAAAGCGTATGGCATATGAGAGTGTACATAAATTTAGGGCCCTGTCAAAAACACTTTGCTGAAAAGTAGTAATCAAATTTTAAAATTTCTCCTATAAAAAAAAAAAAGCCTGATTTATAATAACTCTTGTTAACATTGAATGCGGAGCCCAGCCAAACAAACAAAACAAACAACAACATGATTTGAAGACAAATCTACTAAAAAAAAAAAAAAAAAAAAAAAACAAAAAAAAAAAAAAAAAAAAAAAAAAAAAAAAAAAGGTGTTAGCGTTGAAATAGTCAAACTAAATTTTATCTCATTAAAATCGGCCGGAACTTGCCCAAAGATGTGTGTTTTTTTTTTAAAAATCTTTATTATTGAGAACGCCGGCGGCCAAAAAAAAATAAATTTTCTAATATGTTACGACAGTGAGTATTTTATGTTGCACAATGAACAGCCTTGTTTAAAAAGTTTTTCCCATTTAAATCAGTCGAAAAAACGCCGCCGAAGAATTATTTTATTTAAAATAAATTCGGTCGTATGCCAAAAAGGAAGTACATATTTTTAGTTTGAAATTCATCGATATTTAAAAAAAAAAAAAAGGTTTAGGACATGCATTTTTTTATATATATTACGTTTTGCCACGATGCAAAATTCCCCCTGAAGCTTACATTTTAAACGGACTCTTCGTGTCCAGCGTTGGCTTTTATACTGCAAAACAAATGGTGGAGCCGTCGACACTCATTTTGATCTTTATTTAATCTTTTAAAACGATATCTTTAACTCTGACCTCATAATATCTGCGGAAATGCAAAGAACTCATAGAGTATTAAGGACAATGACATACTTTAAACCGTATAGATACATTCGAACATTCCTAGAATAAATTAGAAACTTATACGTATTCACCAATACTGAGGAATTTCAAAGGAAAGTATAAAAATGGGGGAAAAAAACTAAATTAAAATGTCCATACACTTTTTGATCCTATTGCCATCTTCATAATCCTTATGTCTATGTGGAACAATATGGATTGGTAAAAAAAAAAATTAGCCCAGGAATGGATATTGCTAGTTTAGAATGCAACCAATGACGTCATTTGGGTAGGGCAGGGTGGGGCATTTGCCCCGCCCCCTTGAATTTGCAGGTTTTATGTACATTGCTATGTACCGTGGCGCCTCCAGTTATAAACGAAACTTAACAGGCCGACCAAGATTTGATGTCAGTAACACTACATTGTCATTATCTGATGCCAGTAACACCAGAGTGTCATTATCTGATGTCAGTAACACTACGGTGTCATTATCTGATGTCACAATTGTGCGTCATTTAAGAAGCCTATCATGAAAGTACAAATAAGTGTTGGCTTTGAATAATCCTTTGGTGAAGACTTTGAATTGGGTCGGGGGGGGGGGGGGTGTTTTCAAAAGAAGAACAATAAAGTGAGGGGGGGGGGGGAAAACCCAAAATCTTTACAAAAATATATAATTTACCAAAAAAAATTTTTTTTTTCCAGCAAAATCTTATCCATAATGTTCTTCTCCATCAGGCCCAAATTTCCCAAGAAGATCCATTTGCCATCTCGAGAAACTTGATCCACTCCGCGGAAGGAACCGCGATGAAGTTTTCCCCCAAACTTCACACCCCGGACAGGTACCCCACACGCTTCCTCGTTACACGGGACCCATTCTCTCGCCTGCTGTCCGCATACCTGGACAAATTTTACCTCGTCGACTTCTGGCCCTCGGAGTCCAAACCCATGGTCAACAAACGCCCAGCCGCCAGAACGATATGCGGTTCAGACTTCCTCAGGGTCCACTTCGAAAAAATGGCGAGTCGCTTTGATAGGCAGAACAACGGGTCGGTGACCCAGAATGAGACCAGGTGCGGAAAGTACGTCACGTTTTTCGAGTTTGTACGGGACGGATTTGACCGCAAGGAGCCCCATTGGATGCCGATCCATGAGATTTGTAACCCGTGCCTGCTCAACGTCACACACGTGGCCCACATGGAGTCCTTCACCGAGGACGCCAGGGTCATCTTGGCGAAGATGGTCATGGAACACATTTTGGAGGACACTGACCACAACAAACAGGTAACAGAAAGCTGGGGACATCGGGGGGTAAGGTTTTGCCTGGAAGGTGTGATTTGGGGGTCTGATTAATGCTGGGATTTCATGAATGGCGACGGGGTCTGATTAATGCTGGGATTTCAGGAATGGAGACGGGGTCTGATTAATGCTGGAATTTCAGGAATGGAGACGGGGTCTGATTAATGCTGGAATTTCAGGAATGGAGACGGGGTCTGATTAATGCTGGAATTTCAGGAATGGCGACGGTGTCTGATTCTGAGGATGTAGAGCATGATTAATGCTGCGACGTAGGGGTTCTCATTAGATGAATGTGGAGGGTCTGAATTATTGTAATGTGTTGGGGGGAGGGAGCTGATTTTAGGGATGTGGGGTGTCTGATTAATGCAGGTATTGTGGGGGGGGGGGAGTTTCTTACTTTACCTGGCCCTTAATCTGATTTTATTTTATTCCTGATTCAAGTACCTACTTACAATAAATGCATTTTCTGAAAAATTTTTTTTACAATTTCTGAAAATAGCGATTACAAGATGATTTGGTATCAGGGCCAAACCCTAGCAATTTTGGCGCCCTTTGGAAGAACAATACTTTGACGCCCTTTCGCCCAACAACTTTTCGGATTGATAATAAAAAATAAATGCTTCTTGGGAAGACTGAAGATAAATGTATTTTCTTTCAATTAGTATCAACCATAAAACATAATTTAAAAAAAAAAAAGATTTTACAAAGAGCGTTAAGAACTGAACAGTGTCAAATTAAAATGGTTGTTATTTAAAGGGTGGCAACTCTAACAAAGGAAAAAAAAGTACTACTTTCAGAATGCAGTGACAAACCTTTTTTTAAAAAATAAACACATTTCAATTGGCATCATGAGTAGTGCACTTTTCTACAAGCAAACTTGTCTGGCTTGTGAGGTAGCAATGGTCATAGATGAGCCACATAGGCTTTTAAATATGTTTTTAATAACTGTAGTTTTGAAAAGAAATTCTTTCTATAGTTTACTGGAATATTCATCTAAATTCGAACAGAAATTACGATATTGTATTTTGGAGGAGTAAAAAAGAAAACGAGAAATTGACTTGACTGTAGAAATGAAAAGAATGTTTATTGTGGATTTGCTGCATGGAAATATCTTTAGAAATCAGAAGGAGAAAAAACCAAATCAAAGTATATGTTGACGTCATAGCCTCGGTGTTTTGTGTGTGTATAGGACAACGCTCTTCCCCACACTCCCCCCACAGAAGAGTAAGAATTACACCACCGAAGAGTAAGATGCACACCACAGAATAGTAAGATGTACACCACAGAAGAGTAAGAAGCACACCACAGAAGAGTAAGATGTACACCACAGAAGAGTAAGAAGTACACCACAGAAGAGTCGATCCACACCATAATATTCTTCATTATAAACGTATTGACCATGAAATTTAGTATTTCAAATTCCTATTCAGGATCAATAAGACGCCCATAGCATTGAGCGCACCAGGCTGTTGCCTCCTTTACCTGTACCGAAGACGGGCCCTAGTTGGCAATGGGGCCCCACTCATTGTAAGGGTCCCATCCATTTTGGGACGCCCACCCATTGTAAGGGAGCTGCTCATTGTTGGGGACCCACCCATTGTAGGGCCCCAACCCATTATTTGGATCCCCACTCATAGAAGGGGCACCTCTAATTATAAGGGCCCCTCCCATTCTAGGGGATCCGCTCATTGTAAGGGCCCCACCCATTGTAAGGGCTTCACCCACTGTAAGGGCCCCGCCCATTGTAAGGGCCCCACCTATTGTAGGGAGACTTGAATTAAGCTTGAATGTACTTTTACGATGTAATGTTTAGTATTGGTGGGAATTTTGATATCTACATTCATCATACTAAATTGATTTTGGAGAAAAACGGGGGAGGAGGGGTCGAACTCCGTTAATTGTGACCTATCACAAACATCGATTTATATAATGTTAGACCTATTAAAAAACAATGTGCCACTTCACAAAACCTTGCTTTACCCCGGGATGTGGGTCGTCATCCGCAGACCTTAATTTGGTACTGGACATATCTCGCTATAGCTTTCATGTAGAAGCAGCAGAGTGGCTGTGTGAATAAATTAATTCCACCACTAACCATTTAAACAATTTAGGATTAAATAATTTATAAAAGCTTTCTCATTGTTGACAGGTTGATGATGAAATTCAAACGATTATAGACTACAATTTCAACAAGACGCACGAGACAGAACTGGCCATATTTTTTAAACAGTGCGTAACTCCGACTGAATTGGCGTTCCGACTCTGGAACAACTTCCGGTGGCGGGGGTACATCGACCCAGATGTTTCTTACGTCATTCCAGATTTCACGTTGGAGTCGCGGGTCAAAGAGGATCTTATTGTGCAGATTGCTCGGGCCAGGCAGTCGGGACTCTCAAATCCAGCTCGCATGAAGCAAGCCAAAGATGAATTTAGGGATAAAGCTTTTCAGACGATACCCAAGGAATTGTTCCAAAATTTAACTAAGAAGTATAGCTTAGATTTCAAACTGTTTGGTTACGAAGATGTTAGAGATCGACTGTTTCACTCGCTCTTTCAGCTGTCAAATTCTGACAGGGTGTGAAGTAATGGGCAGGTTTGGAATGTTTTGAGACGGTGTGAACTAACTGGTTTATTGTGAAGTTCTAACAGGGTGTGAAGTAACGGGCAGGTTGGAACGTTTTGAGACGGTGTGAACTAACTGGCTTATTGTGAAGTTCTGACAAGGTGTGAAGTAACGGGCAGGTTTGGAATGTTTTGAGACGATGTGAACTAACTGGTTTATTGTGAAGTTCTAACAGGGTGTGAAGTAACGGGCAGGTTGGAACGTTTTGCGACGGTGTGAAATAACTGGCTTATTATGAAGTTCTGACAGGGGATTGTTAGGTTACTGAAAGATTGTGAAATAACTGGCAGGGTGTAAGGTTGTAGCAGGTTCTTTTGTAAATGGCAGGTTGTGAGTGTCTGGTAGGATGTGAGTGTCTGGCAGGCTGTGAGGTTCTGAGAGTTTTTTAGGTTCTGAGAGTTTGTTAGGTTCTAACAAATGTTTGATAATATGAAAGGTTTTGAGAAGTTTGGTTTTAAAGGATTGTGTATACCTTAATGCCCCCCCCCCTTATATTTATTTCAATGACTTTTACATGTTATGTACGCCATTTAAAATTGAAGGTTAACAATTTATGAAGCTTTTCTTCTTCATCTATCTTTTGGGGGCCAACGATCAATGTATCGATCATACTGACTCCTCTGCATAGAATAGATGTTCATGATTCCATATTTAAAAGATTATTAAAAAAAAAAAAACACACACACACAAACAAAAAAACAACAACAACAAAACAAAATAAATAAATAAATCTATTTATCTTTGGTAAACAATTATACTCTACACATTTTGGAGAAAAACTGAGTTTTGTCTTAGACAAAAGCTGACGAGCCTTAAAAAAGAATTATTCTGATCGAAATATAAAAAAAAAATGGCGGCTCTCACGTCTGCGCTCTCACCAATGATTCAAGTGCATGCAACTTTTTAAAAAAGAATTTGATACAATTTTTGTCCATTTTTTTTAAAAAAAATTGATTAATCTCCTTGTACCCATGAACTAGTTAAATGCAATCTCGTACTCAATTAGCATGCAAATATGTTGAACAATTTACATAATTTTCGTGCAATACTTTTTAAAAAATGCATCTTTTTTTCAAGCCACATCAGCGCAAGAAAAATGTCCGTTTTGTTGAGCTTCTGATTGACCGAATACCATGAAACATGTTCTAGTGTTTACATTTTAAATGTCATAGTTGATGCTGCAATTTTTTCTTATACAGAACGTCTTGAGTGATTCTGTATACCCCAACGACCCCCACCCCTATATTTATTTCAGTGGCCCTTACATGTTATGTAAGCCATTTTAAAATTTAAGGTTAAAAATTGTTTAACGTTTTTCTGGTATGCATAGAATAGATGTTTACGATTCCATATTTAAAATGAAAAAAAAAATTAAAACAACACAATTTTTTAATAAATAAGTCTATTTATCTTGGATAAAACGAATTATACTCTAAATATTTTGGAGTAAAATTGCGTTTTGTCTTAGACAAGGGCTGAATAACCTTAAAAAATAAATTCTGATCGAAATTTAAAAAAAAAAAAATGGCTGCTATCACACAAGATTAAATTCTTATCTCGAATGGAACTGTTGAAAAAGCGAACTTACTTTCACAATTTCCTAACAAAACGAAATGGGAATATCTTAGGGATCGATCATTTATGGGTTTGGATATTGTCAATAAATACTTTATGTTGTATTTTATCGATTACATATAGGCTGCCATGTAAGAAATCCTAGCTGAACGTTCTTACATTACTGAGATTTTAAAAAATAATTTGATGTGAAAAATTTAATAACGTACCCCAAAAAAAGGCTCACATCTTAGACGACGCTTATATTGAAAATCATGTTGCCTGTCGACTAGATTATGAAGATGTCATAAGCGCTTCTGCCTACCACAATAGCCAGGGGTAAAAATTGCTTGTAGACTACTCAGCTAGATGCCAAGTAAAATTCACAAGCTGCTAGCTGAAAGTATGGATATTTTCTTGCTTACAGTTAGGGTTCGAATTAGGGTAAGAGCTGGGGTTCGACTTAGGGTTAAGGTTAGAATAAGAGTTTGAGTTAGGGTTAGAGTTGGGGTTAGAGTTGGGCTTTGAGTTAGGCTTCACCCTTTCAATACAGTCATTTAAATTTCGAACAGAATCATTTTGAATGTCTCTGTATAAAATCCTAATAATAATTATGTTTGATTGCTTATGACCGGTTGTCAGAATAAGTCGGACAGTTCATGACTCATAAATGCTGTCTTTTCCAGCAGCACCTTTTAAAATCAATAACAGTTAAAGACCGACCTGAAAATACATGAAAGGTAAAGGCGCCAAATTTTAGATTTGCCTGGGGACGTTAAAATAGATGAGGCCGCCCTGGTGCCGAATCGCTTCTGTTCAGGAACACTATATTTCTGGGGGCGCCATACCACAACTTTGCAAACAAATGACTTTTATGGATTTTTTTTCTATTGGGCCTACATTGCAAATAAATTGAGTCTATACCTCGGCCGATATTATGTATTCATTAACGTTCGTTGGCGTCGCGCTCCATTGTCCACACGCATGCACTTTGGGACGCGTTGATAAAAGACGTAATTCAGGCGTGGCGCTCTGCTTGATCCCACTCTTTTATCCCCCCCCCCCCCCCCCCCCGAGGTCACGAAACTTGTTCCAAACATATTTTTTTCTATGTCTGTGTGTGTATGGGTGCAGAGGCGTAGCGTAGGGGGGGCAGGGGGTACAGATGTACCCGGGCGCCAGCTAGTTAGGGGCGCCAAAATGTGCTTTGGTATTATTTTATTGATGAAAATAATGGGTTTGAGGGGTGAAAAAAGGAAAAGAGGGCGCTTTAAAATGAATCTTGTCCCCGGGCGCCAAACACTCTAGCTACGCCTCTGTATGGGTGTGACAGTAAGGCTTACTGTCAGGTGACCCTGCCCAGTTAATCTGTGTCACTAGGTTCTCAAAGCTTATGATGAGCTAGATCATTTGTAAGGAGAAGTGGCAAGCAAAAAGAACGTATTTAATGGGCCACTGTCTAATAAAAAAACACAAGCCATACTCCTATATAAACACAAGCCATTCTCATAAAAAAACACAAGCCATACTCATAAAAAACAAAAGCCATACTCATAAAAAAACACAAGCCATACTCATAAAAAAACACAAGCCATACTCATAAAAAAACAAAAGCCATACTCATAAAAAAACACAAGCCATACTCATAAAAAAACACAAGCCATACTCATAAAAAAACACAAGCCATACTCATAAAAAAACACAAGCCATACTCATAAAAAAAAACAAGCCATACTCATAAAAAACACAAGCCATACTCATAAAAAACAAAAGCCATACTCATAAAAAAACACAAGTCATACTCATAAAAAACAAAAGCCATACTCATAAAAAAACACAAGCCATACTCATAAAAAACACAAGCCATACTCATAAAAAACACAAGCCATACTCATAAAAAACACAAGCCATACTCATAAAAAACAAAAGCCATACTCATAAAAAAACACAAGCCATACTCATAAAAAACACAAGCCATACTCATAAAAAACACAAGCCATACTCATAAAAAAACACAAGCCATACTCATAAAAAACACAAGCCATACTCATAAAAAACACAAGCCATACTCCTTTATAAACATAAGACGTACTCCTATATAAACACAAGACGTACTCCTATGTAAACACATGTCATACTCCTATATAAACACAAGACGTACTCCTATATAAACACAAGCCATACTCCTATATAAACACAAGTCATACTCCTATATAAACACAAGACATACTCCTATATATTAACACGACATACTTCTATATATATAAACACACTATAGTCATACATAAACATTGTCGACGCGTGACCACCCCACCCTGTACCCCCTGAACCAGATGGCTAGATCGTCCTATTATAGTCGATGATGACGGACAAACGAACAACACCATATAAACACTGGTCACTCTCACATACAAAAACTGGTAACATTATATATAAAACTGACCACGCCCCTATATAAACATACGCGATGCTCATATTATATAAACACCCACCACGCTTAAACATAAAGACAGGCCACTCTAATATATGAGCGCATGTCACTCTCATATATAAACACGTTCACGCTTAAATATAAACACCGGCAACACCCATATATAACATACGCCACGCTCATATTAAACACTGACCACGCTCATATTAAACACTGACCACGCTCACATTAAACACTGACCACGCTCATGTTAAACACTGGCCACGCTCATGTTAAACACTGACCACGCTCATATTAAACACTGACCACGCTCACATTAAACATTGACCACGCTCCTATATAATATATATAAACACTTGTCAAGTCCCATATAAAAACACATGCCACGCCCATATTGAAACACTGACCACGCCCATAGTTGAACATTGGCCACGTCCATACAATTAAAGGAAAGCTTGTTATATCTTATGCATAAGCCCAAAAGTGCAGCTCGGGATTTGTCACCCCTTTCGCACCCCTAGGAACGCCACTGCCTGCACCGTTTCTCTCCACTATCAACGCATACTCTGACACAAACCAGCCTCATTCCCCCCTAGCCCAACCCGACCCCACTAAATCTCAACCCTTTCGAACTGAAACCCTCCCCCCTCCCCCTACCCCCACTCTATAGAGCGTCACGCTAAAGTATATTTACACCGTTCCGTCATTTCATTCAATGCCACAATAACGAAGAAAGGAGAAGAAAATAAAAAAAATGAGAAGCAAAAGGTTATGTGCAATACCCTCCGCCGCCACAGTACCTTCAATCAAAAGACCCGCTTGGCCTTTACCTGATTGGAAAAGCGGTCAATAAAAAAAAAAAAAAAAAAAAAACCTGTCCTATACCATTAACAGCAGGAGTCCTCAAACTTTCTAAACAGAGGGCCTGTGCGGCGGTTACCATTTGACTGACCAGTATTGTTTTCGTGTGTCATAATGACTGAACTTAGTGACCTGATTGTCCTGTGTTGTTGCCCTGCTGTCTGACTGGACTTAATAAATTGTTTTCACGGAGATTAAATGTAAAAAAGTTTAAATATTGTTTGCATAACTGGACAGAGTAGACAAGTTTTTTTGTATATAAAAAATAATGTAGACTTGAGAATGAAGTCACTTGTTACACAGACCACAGCCTTGAGTGTTGAAATACTATTACAGTTAGTTACAACCAATGTTCCCTTTAAGCTGCGCGGCCACGCAGCCGCGCAGCTACCTCACAGATGCCGCGCAGCAGTTTTTGAGCATCTGCGCAGCAAATTTTTATAAAAATAAATTCGAACAGATGCGCTGCACTCTGCGAAGTAAAACTTTTCACACAACTGTATGATTTTGCACACGAATCAGCAAACCTTAGAGGGAACATGGATTACAGCCGGTTCAACGTCCTTCAGATAATGCTGGTGCCGGCTGTAGTATTTTTAAACGGGCTCAAGAATACTTCTTTTATTGAAAGAACACTACAAGAATGACACTGCTCTTACTGTCGAACAACTAACTCTCGAACAACTAACTCTCGAACAACTAACTCTCGAACAACTAACTCTCGAACAACTAACTCTCGAACAACTAACTCTCGAACAACTAACTCTCGAACAACTAACTCTCGCACTATCACGCTAACCAACTGCCCAACTCTCAACATCGCTTAACACGCCATCTTTTTATTAAAAACCTCCCCGACTCCCTGCACAACGAGCAAGCAGTATACACTCAAAAACCACGGACTAACCCCAGTGGCGTAGCTACGGCTGGTGTCATCCGGTGCGGTAAATTCATGGTGAGGACCCCCCCCCCCCTTTTCCGCCCTCCGACTCCCACGATGGATTTCTTCTTGTTAAAAAAAGTCCACAGTATAACAATGATAAGAACAAAAAACACACGAATTGAAGGTCAGGAGGTAAATGTATATAAGAACTGTAACAACGTTAAGTTATAGTTGTTTTTATATTAAATTTACTTTATTTAAAATTTTCATTTCCTAGTCTTCAAAGCTGTAAACCTGTCAATCACGTGATCAAAATCAATATCCTTCACCGTATCACTTTCAATGGATAGTAGAGTCAGATCAGATAGCCATGGTTGTCACCGTATCACTTTCAATGGACAGTAGAGTCAGATCAGGGAGCCATGGTTGTCAGCGTATCACTTTCAATGGACAGTAGAGCCAGATCGGGGAGCCATGGTTGTCACCGTATCACTTTCAATGGATAGTAGAGCCAGATCGGGGAGCCATGGTTGTCACCGTATCACTTTCAATGGATAGTAGAGCCAGATCAGATAGCCATGGTTGGTTGTACCATGGTGGATCGTAAAAATAGTTCTCCTGCCATTCTCTTCTTAAACCTTATAAACACTTTAAATTCTATATCAAACAAAAGAAACAACGCAAAACGTTTATGAAGAATCCGTATAAGAAAAACAATTGTGTTTATGATGATTTGATACAATATATAAACCAAAAAAAAATTAAATAATTAAATTGTAAATAAACAGTTGAAACCATCAATGTCTTTATCGCGATGAAATAATTTCAAATCAACTCGAAATTTTACGAACAGTTCCTTAAACGCTTCAGCGGTTAAAGTCGTAAAAACTTTTCTTGAAAAAATCCGTTTGGCGTTCTCCATAACGTGTTCATCTTTCAGACCCAAGTACCTGGCCTGCCTAATCTGGGCCAAGAGGTCTTCCTTGACGCTGGGCACATCGTGAAAATCTGGTACGTCGTACGTAGCCAAGGGGTGTATGTACCCTTGCCAGATGAACGTGTTCCACAAACGGTAGGAGAGCTCGTGGGGGGCCAGGCACGTGGAATAGAAGTGGCTCCCAGGGCCTTTGTACACGTTGTTGAAGTGGTACTCGACCAGCATGGGGAGCTCCTCGTTAACCTGAGGGTGTGTGGAGGTGAAACAACGCATGATGTGAATATGAGACATAGCATGGTGTGGATTTGAGACATTATTATTATTATTGGTAGTTTTCTATAGCGTGGTATAGCTCACCACGCTGTACATACAATTTAACAGACATAATCATGAACTTAAAAATCAAACTTACATTAATTAAAAAGACACCAAAAAAAATGTGTATTCGCCCAACCATTCCATAAAAATTTACATGTGAAGCCATGGACGGCACTCACCAGCATCGTTTAACGGTCAGAGGGGGATTCAGTAAGGATAGTAGAGTTTAAAGAGATGTGTTATGATTGCAGTTTTGAAGGCTGTGATGGTTAATATATTTCTGATGTGTAGTGGAAGAGAATTCCATTGTTTGGGGGCACAGTAAGAGAAAGATCTTCACAGTATGTTTTTGTGCGCGTCTTGGGGACAGAAAGAATACGCCCGTCTGCGGAGGAGCGAAGCTGTCGAAGGGGTGAATAGACAGAGAGAAGTTGGTTTAGATAGGAAGGGCAGGAATTCGAGAAAAAGTTGTGGCAGAGAACAGAGAGTTTATAGTCAATACGTGCTTGTACAGGGAGCCAATGAAGTGACTGAAGTAGTAGTGTGACGTGATCACTTTTTTTTGCCTTTAGAAATAGCCTAGCAGCTGAGTTTTGAACCTTTTGTAGTTTTTCTAAGAAAGAATACGCCTGTCTGCGGAGGAGCGAAGCTGTCGAAGGGGTGAATAGACAGAGAGAAGTTGGGTTAGATAGGAAGGGCAGGAATTCGAGAAAAAGTTGTGGCAGAGAACAGAGAGTTTATAGTCAATCCGTGCTTGTACGGGGAGCCAATGAAGTGACTGAAGTATTGGTGTGACGTGATCACGTTTTTTTGCCTTTAGAAATAGCCTAGCAGCTGAGTTTTGAACCTTTTGTAGTTTTACTAAGAAGTGTTTTGGTGAACCTGACAGAAGAGAGTTGCAATAGTCAAGACGAGACGTAGCATGGTGTGGACGTGAAACACGGCATAACCTGGATATTAGTGATGGGACGATTAATCGGAATCGTATCGGAATATCGGGATTTTCCCAAAGCATCGGCAATCGGTATCGGAGCTGAATAATTCAGACCCGATTCCGATACCAAAACGATTCTTAACTGAATGGAGTTTTTCTCATTAAAATGGAATTATTTATATTATTTTGAACTCAATACTACATCTTTGTATTATTAAAATGGAATTATTGATAGATATGTTTATATAAAACCTTTCCAATACATTGTTATCTAGCATATTGTAAAGCTTCAATAGCAAGTTAATAAACGTTTCTAATCAATTCTCAACTTTTATATTAATTAAATATGTTAATATCTGGGCACAGTAATACATATATGTAATAATGGCCAGGAATCAGAATCGGAATCGTATCGGGAATCGTATCGGGAATCGGGATAATTGGGTAGAATCGGAATCGTATCGGAATCGTTAAAAATTTTGGTATCGTCCCATCACTACTGGATATGTAACATTGCATGGTGTGGACATGAAACAGGTAAGGGTGATAGTTGCGATATGCATGGCGGTGGGGATTGTAACGGCATTAGTAATAATTACGAGAAAGAGATGAAAAAACAAATTATCCTTTACGTAGATGAGGGTTATAATGAGATTGAGATGAGCACATCCGAGCAGAAGATGCAGTTTTAACCACCCAGGTATGTATGTCAGAGGCGTGGAAATTGTGTGGAGGAATAAAATAATGTAAAATACCCCCTCATTGCTCTATGAGTTTATTTAACATTGATTTTTTTTACATAGCAAAAAATAATGTTTTGAAAGATAACAAAACATCCCATCTCATACCTCATACGACATTTAAATATTTTGACTAGTTACAAAGGACTGAGTGTAGATCTGCGACAACTCCTTTGCTGGATAATTTCAAGACACGGACAAAAGTCCCTTGCAGAATAAGCTTTAAAAAACGAACTATCGTGATAAATCACCTGTGAAACTGGGTCCAGCTCGTCCACCAAGTCCTTCAGTCCCATGTACCCGAGGACGACTTTGGCGTCTGCACTGAAAGTCTCCATGTAGCTGACATGCGTGGGCTCGAACTGGCACGGATTGCAGACCTGGAACGTGGGCTGCCAGTGAGGCTCCTCCTCGTACATGCTGGCGAGCACAAACTCGGAGAAGGTCAAGTACTTCCCGCAGCGTGTATCCTGGTATGTCGAGGATCCCGCCTCAAAGCTCCCGGCTCCAGGTGTTTGCCCGAACCTGTTGGCCATATCATCAAAGTGTTTTCTCATAAAATCGTCCACCGTAACCGTATTACCGTCAATGTGTTTGGAGTTTGACACTGAGACCGAAGAATTCAACTTATTTCTTATCCACGAGCAAGAGTCACTAAGTTTAGCATGTGAAAAATCCATTCCCGCGGTGACTGGCTCTCTCATCGTATTCATCCTGGCAAACCCCGTGACCTGTTCCATGAAGGTCGTGCCGTAGCTCTCCCAAAAATCTGGCAGATAGAACTTGTCAAGATAAGACGACAGAATGCGAGCCAAAGGATCTCTGCTGACCATCACCCGGGTGGGGTATTTGTGAGGATTGTGGATGTAATGTTGAAAAGGTTCGCCTTGACCTTGCTGGTGGACCAGCAGACGTGGAATAGAGAAGATATTATCTAAGGGTCTAGTAATGTTCTGAAGAAGAAAAAAATGTGTATTTTTTGGTTGTCGGCAGTTAAACTCAATCAGTCTGTTCTCACACAAAAGCTTTTGTTATTTAATGGCGGATATCTATTAATAAAATATCCTGGTATTTCGTTTGGCCAATCTCCCACCAGCTGTTCTGTACTTCTACGTTCATGTGAGCCAGCAGGTTTACAACTTTATTTTACGAAGGATTTTACAAACAAATTATATCTATATATATTATATTATATATACATATTATACTTTTCAAAGAATGTGTTTTCATCGGCAATGAATCTATGTGCCACGTTTCAGCTCGATAGTTTGGGGGGAAGTGGGTCAATTAGCTGTTCGAAGATTTTTTTCCCAGTGCGCCGCCTAGCGAGCCAGCCACGAACAAAAGCCAAGTTAATAGAAAGGATTTAAAAACAGATTTAAGATCATCCATGTCTCAAGACAGAATGAATTCTTTGGCAATTTTGTCTATAGAAAATGATATTGCAAAGAATATACATATAGAAAACGCAACAAAAAGATTTGCGGATCTAAATGCTATAAAAATGTCATCGGTATGCTAATTGTTCATACTGCTAACGGTAGGCTAATTGTTCATACTGCCAACGGTAGGCTAATTGTTCATACTCAATACCTAACCACTACTTTATTCCTTGCAAAAATGGTTAAGACAATACTTAAAAGGGGCGCCAAAGTTAAGCTTGCCCGAGGCGCCAGCTACCGTAGGGCCGTCCCTGCTCAGACGTTATGCATGAAGCTCGCCGAGTGGCATCCTTTTTTTTCCCTCGTTCACTCAGTGATATTATTATAAAACATGTGGCGTTGGGAAGGGGCGGTTTTTGAATAGGAAGCGGGATGCACCGGAAGCAAAAATTATAGAAGAGATAAGAAGTTATTTCCCCTTGCAGCCTAATGTTATCCTAGGTTTCATTGTTATTATTCATTTTTTTAAAATTCACTGACAACATTATATTTTAAAAAAAAAGTTTTGCCAGAAATTTAAAGATGCGAAGAAATTTGCTGAACGCAAATTTAAAAATAAATAAATTCTTCTTTAACTTCATAATCCTTTAAAAAAAAAAACTCCTTTTCTAAAATGTGCTTTGTCATTAAGAATTTTTTAAAACTATTTTCTTTACCTTATCATTATATTATTATGAAAAAACAACAACTTATAGACTGGAGATCAAAGCACAGCTGAAACTAAAACAAACAGATGGGACTCGTTAACAATGGATACGGAAACTTATTGCAAACCTAAGGGAGTCTACCCTATAACTTATTGCAAACCTAAGGGAGTCTACCCTATAAATTATTACAAACCTAAGGGAGTCTACACTATAACCTATTGTAAACCAAAGGGAGTCTATCCGAATATCCCGAGATGGAATCCCCTAGGTCAGCGGTTCTCAACCTGTGGGTCGCGATCCCTTTGGGAGTCGAACCATCATTCCTCATGGGTCGCCTAAGACCATCGGAAAACGCATGTACTCTACAGTTATGAAGTAGCAACGAAAATAATGTTGCAGTTGGGGGTCGCCATAACACGAGGAGCTGTATTAAGGGGTCGCGGCATTTGGAAGGTTGAGAACCACCACTGCCCTAGGTGGTATGACATTGACTCGATGAAAATTCCGGAAACTCCTGCAACATCCGTAGTTTATAGTGACTTTCGTCTGCTAAGTTTATCTTTCTGTCCCTCTTTTCTTTGCCGTTGAAGGCTACTTGAGCACACAAAAAAAAGGTTCGATGATTAGTCTTACCTAAAAGCAAACCAGCTTATTTTCCGAACTAAATCCCAGTGATTGTGATTATAAAAAAAAATGGAAAATTATTTTATTTACATTACCTTATCGTTCAGAAAAGAAAAAACTCTCTTCCAGAAAGTGCAACCGGCCTTAGGAACAACACAATATATCACACCCGAATCGCCATGGGTCAGCACATGCTGGACATCACTCGGTAGGTCTTGCAGATGATTCCCCGGGAGACACGCATCTTGGACTTTGTGTCTCCGCCTCAGGAACTCGCTGCTCGACGTGCTTTGCACAAAGTAAAGTTTCGTCACTCTCGATCTGTTGGCGCCAACATCTAGAGATGTGGCGGTTGGGGGAGAAAGAAATATTTCAGTCTCTAGTTTCCAGACTTTATGTTTCGATTATTATTCTTAATTTTTTTTTAATTTGGAGTAGTTTTTTGTAAAAATTGGAGATCACACTCCGTATGCCATAAAACAATATCGTTGACACCCGATGAACAATAGCAGGATACTTTATGTGGGAGACCCAAGACGCACAACCAATGGGCGCTCTCTACATTCAACCCAATCAGTATCTTGCATATGTTGATGATCAGTATCTTGCATATGCTGATGATCAGTATCTTGCATATGCTGATGATCAGTATCTTGCATATGCTGATGATCAGTATCTTGCATATGCTGATGATCAGCATCTTGCATATGCTGATGATCAGCATCTTGCATATGCTGATGATCAGCATCTTGCATATGCTGATGATCAGCATCTTGCATATGCTGATGATCAGCATCTTGCATATGCTGGTGATCAGCATCTTGCATATGCTGATGATCAGCATCTTGCGTATGCTGATGACATAGCACTGTTATGGGAAAAAGTCAAAAAGCCTTCATTGACTTAGAAGACTCATCGGTACAAGTGGGGGCACAGGACTGGAACAAAAACAACAACAAGCCTTAATACGTGACTATGATAAGAAGAGACAGATGAAATCATTACAATTAGAAACCACACGTTTGACAAAGTAGATCGATTCAGATACATAGGATCTTTATTAAATGAAAGAGACGAATGACTAACAGAAATCAAAGACAGAATTATCGACCGGAAACCGGGCAGTAATCAGAAAATATTTAAAAGTAAAAAATTTTTACAAGAAAATCAAATAAAACTGTATATAAAAACTGTTATTAGATCAGTTGTAACATATGCATGTGAAACTTGAACCCTAACGAAAACGACAGAAAACCTATTAAATACATGGGAGGGAAAAGTTCTGAAAACATATGTACCAACAAAGGTTGAATATGTATGGAGAATACGAGTCAACCGAAAATAATAGTAAAATATTAACTATTAACTATATTAACTTAGTAAAGAAAGAAAAAGAACTATTTCCCATTGCCTAAGCCTAAATGTAAATTTTTTTTTTTTTTAAATATTGGACAAGTAGGTCACCATACAGCTGTGAGCAGTGTTTGCAGAGAATTAGTCATTTAACATACGATGACAGTAAGACGTCGAGCAATAATGAATATCAAATTGCCGACCGACAGACACACATAGTGACAGTCTGACTTAAGGTAGACAACTGAAAACCTCAATCACTTTCGGCCGAAACCGAAAATAACCCAAATTTCGGCTGAAAAACGAAACTCCGCCTAAAGTGATCTAAATTGCAACTTTCGGCGCCGAAACCGAAAATTCGGCCGGCCTCTTATTTAAGGATTTTAAAGTTTCACGAAATGATCAAACTTGTCCTGACATTGTACTCTGCATGAATCATTAAGTATAGCACTACGTGAAATGAAACGTATGCCGAGCCCCCTCGCTTACCCAAATGCTGTTCGTGTGTCGCAATGCTTTTTGTCCCTGAAAAGAAGATGATCAGGCCGGTCGATGCAAATATGATGGCTAGTGCCACACTCGCTCTTTTGGCCAACTTCTGCAACACTTTCATGTTTGTTGATCTTCTAGAATTAAAAAAAAAGAGGCTTGGCTTCTTTTAATTCCTGGTCTATGTAGCTGTACACATCCGCTTGCAAACGAAAAGTTTGACATTAACTATACGAGCTTACAATCGCTGGTTAAATTCAGACAGTCTAAAAATTTATGTTCAAATTGAAATAAAAGAAGCAATTTTTTTAAAAAGTAAATACATTAACAGGTAGAGGAAAAAAAAGGAACTTTCCTGTAAGATAAATGTGACCTTATTAATATCACAAGGTTACATAATAATACCATTGACCTAATTGTATAAATTCCATGGGATTTTCATATCCCAAAGGAACTCATTGATACCTGCCGTGTGACTTAACAACATATCAACTTACCTTGGCTAAAAAAAATCACCTGTCTTTAAAGTGCTTTACGCGAACTCTTCTATTTTCAACATCTTCGTTTGTAATTTTTAGGGGGAAAAAAAGCCTGAAAGGTCTCGAGCCCCTTGTAAAATAGCTATGTCCGTGAAAACATCGTCCATAACAAAATGGCGATGCTGGCAGGTATCTAAAAGACACAGAGCGCATGGCTGGGGAAACAACTTGCAAACTCCACATGCAGTCCAATGTTTGCTCAGAGGTCAAGGTCCGCAAGGGACTCCTAGGAATTAATTTGCTCAAGTTTATTTGTTTTAAGCTAAGCAAACAGTTTAAAAACAACAACACGTTTATGTCTTGGACTTGGAAAGGTGAATGTGTGTGTGTGTGTGGGGGGGGGGGGGTTGAGGAAAAAAAGGGGAGGGGGTAGGAGGCGGGGTGTTCAAGTGAGGGAGGGGTCAAGGAGGTCAAGAAGTATAAGTTGTGTTACAGACAAGAAAAACGTAAAAATTCACACGGTTTATTAGCCAGTAGAGTTTGAGGAGGGATAGTTCGTTGGGTGAGAGGAAGTGGCATGGATAACAAGCTGCACCAGTGTGGCAAAAGCTGGTGCTAAGCATTCATTTGAATTTTTTTTTACAAATATCCAGACTAACGATTTAAAATGCTGAAATTTTAGAAGAAGCAACGTGTCTTAACGTCTTGTTGTGTCAGTGCAAGTGTCAAAGACATTTGTCAAACCTGTCTTCTTTAAATTAAACCAGTGTTTGAGCTGTTTCTTGCTTGGAATTTATTTTTTGATCCATTCGTTTTCCCCCATCACAATTTAGTTTTCTTCAATTTAATATTTAACTCCACTAACACCAAAAAAAAGACTGAAAAAGAGAAATTTGAAAATTCTTTTTAGAATTTCTGGAAAAGATGAAATAAAGCTATTGCAATACTTCCGGAAGAAAAATATAGGAATTTTTGCTTTTCTCTGAACAATGTTAAAAGACAAAACTTATAGCTTCATGTGATCAGACAAAACAACATGTAAATAACAAAATAAATTCTTTGTGTCGTTGATTCATAATACTCTACGATGTTTTATTAACCAAAAAAAAAAAAAAAAAGAAAAAGGCTGCATTTACAATAACAATCTAAAACAAAAAATGCTTGGGTGTACATAAATTATCGCTTCCACCAATCAAATGACTAGAAATTATGACATTTCAAGGTGATGGCTGGGTAGACAGCAGTCTACCGTACATATTATTTCAGTGACATGATTCAATATGCCAAAGACATTCACGATTAACAATGATTAACAACGTCAAATTTTAAAAGAGCCTGGAAAATGGGAATAAAAAAATTGCATAAGGTTAAGTGTAGACGCTGGTGACTAGTTTCTCTTATCAAATTTTATCAAATTTTTTTTCCTTTATTTAAACAGGTCACAGCCGTTTAACTTTTATAATGAACACAATGTCATAATTTTGCTAGGTTAATATCAAGGGACATTTGCTACAATCTCATTCTCTGCCCACCAAAGTTAAAGGGCTGTTTAAAAAATGATTGCAGTTAGCAACATGTGAAAAATGTAGCAGTTTTTTTTAACAATGCTTAAAAAAATTGACACAAATTTAGATGCTCATAAAGGAAAAAAAAAAGTGAGCTATTTCATACAATTTTATTACTAAACAGTTTTTGTCAAGGGTTAGCACTGATGTCTGTCTGCTGATCAAATAGCAGTCAAACCAAACAAGGCAATCAAAATGAAAAGGCAATGTCAAGGTCATGGATTAACAAAATTATAAATAAATAGGAAATAAATTAATAATCAATCTTTTTTAAAAATGATAATTTTAAGAACTTTAATTTTTTTAAATAGGAAAAAAAAAAAAACTATAAAAAATTGCACAAAGCCATTAAACATTCCCAAACAATTTTGAAGAAAACATTATTTTCAAAAGGGAAAAAGCACAAAACATTTAATTTCACACCCTACCCTGTTACAATCTAAGTATGTACAGAGGCATTGAATTAATGGCCTTTCTTTAAGGAAGCATGCACTTGAAAAAAAAAAAGACCATGTCTGATGCTGGATGTTATCTTAACTTAATTAAGCTGGCAGAGAAACACCTGCCTGGAGCCCCACAAATGGAGCTATTAAGATACAATGGTTTACAGGATTACTAAATGTGAGCCCCGAATATTCTTTTTTCTTGACTTTTCCCACAAATATATTTAATTGGAATGTTCTTTTCTAGAATTTTTTAAAACGCTTTCTAGAAGTGATGTTTTCATCATTCAGAGAGAAAATCAATTTGATAACAAAAAGAACAACAGCTGATGTCATAAAGGAAAAGTTAAGAATTGAATTATTTTTAAGTTTTGTAATCACAAGCTTTCTTCTCATGAACTTTGGTCACAAAGGCAAGAATCTTATTAGAATACATTTTGAGGACCACTGCTATATCCCTATCAAATTTAATGTGAATGTTGACATTTGTTTTTATTTATTCAACCCATAATCATGTATAATCATATTTTTATTTTGGCAAAATACCAAAAAAAAAAAAAAAAAAAAAAAAAAAAAAAAAAAAAAAAAAAAAAAAAAAAAAACACCGCCAAATTTTATATTAAATTAAGATTGAGATTTATTTTCATCACTGCTCTGCCTATTGCAGCTGTATTTGGCATGAAAATTGTGGAGATATTTAAGTACATGCATAAACAAAACAAATAAACACTATTAGCCTGCCCAAAAGGACTTGAACTTGAAGGCCTAGAATTAACACTCTGAAGGATATGAAATACAATTTGATACCCTTACTCCTTGATTAATCTTTGTTTTTTAAATTATTTTAAAAAAAACTGCATTCCACAATTAGGATTTGTTTATTTAAAATATTCATAAAAATCATATAAACATATTCTTGCTACAATTTATGTGTTTTGATATTGCAGAAATTTCCTATTATAAATATTATAGAGCATGCTTACTTTAACAATAAGCATTCATATTTGCGCTTTACTATCATATGAGGAATGCACAACTGCAATCATATTTTTTCCACATGTCATAAGAAAAAAGAAATTATTTTACATCATTAATATCATATTTTAGGGCATTGTGGTATGATCTGAATTAGCTATATAGGTATCTCTGTTAAAAACCAGAAATTAACAAACTGTAAATAAATAAATTTATTTAAAAACATCAACAAGTTCATATCGGAGTTTGTTTTTAATTTAAAATACCAGAAAATGTTTAGAATATGTCAGTTACTATCAATAAATACCAAAAAAATAAGACAATTTGTCACATTTTAATCCCAAATAATTCATTTATTAATTATGTATCATGGATGCTGAACATTTTTTTAAGTACTTTGAGATTTGATCACAAAAAGTTATTTTAAAAAATAACTGTTTAAGTTAATCAAGAACCTTTATAAGGTTCGAAAACTGTACTGCATTGAGACTGTTAACATGTCCGGGATTGCAAGCTCAGCAGCACAGAAATTGATTTTATAGCATCAGTATTTCATTAGCTTGTATGTCCCATTGGAAGTGGTCACTACATAAATTATATCAAATTCATATTGATATAGCTATACATCAATGAAATACTGAACAAAAACAAATGGTATACCGGGTAATAAATTCAATGTCTTTAGAACAGCTGGCAACAACCCTTAAATATAGTATGTAACTTTAGTAGAATACCTAGTTAGAATGTGACTATGGAAGGCCTAGGAATAGGCATAAAGTATAGGACACTGCAACTGGGGTTGTTACTTCCCTTGTTTCCCAAGATTTATCATTTTTGACTGACAAGTCCAAAAAAGTACAAAAATGGGTTTGCACATGGCGCAAACAGCAGCTTTAAACACATTTTATACCTGGCAAGTGGAATAATTAATTAAATATCTTTAATTTCACCTGGACCCTAACTGTTACAGTGGAAAACTTTATTACAATCAAATTATGAGTTTAAAAAAATGAAGTATTTAAATGTACCAATATATAGGCTGCAGACGCTTTTCATCAAATTTGCTTTTAAATAGTGGAGGTTAATTATTTTAATGGGACCTAATGATTAATAAAAATGTCTTTAATTTCAGTGGGACACTCTCTGGTACTCTGGAAAATTTTATCACTACAGCTTTATTAGTTTAAAAATAAAGTATTTAATTGGTGAACAATATTTTGGCTGCAGTAGCTTTGAATATTTTTTTTTTTAAATGTGGAGATGATTTATTTTGATTAGAATTGTAATTGATAAAAATAAAATTTCGTTAATTTCAACTGAACACTACCTTTTATTGTGAATATGTTTATTTCAATATCTTCATTAATTGAATAATTATGCTATTTTATTTAAATTTTATTTAAGTATCGGTCTTGACAAATGCCAATACTAACCAATCTGATCAGATTAATTTTAAGAAAAAGAAATAATAACCTTTCTTCTTTAAGTGATAGAGAGATCATCTTGGTGTCATTGGAAAGTTAAACACCAGCCCTTGTCAATAGAATGCATTTTGTGCATGTTATTTGAAATTTTGAGTTTGGACACCGGTAATGGTAGCAAATTTATAATTTAAAAGCATATTGATATAGCTGCAATGAACCTGAAATACTAGAATTTTAGATTCAATTTCTTTATTGATATGATTCTGGAGAGAAAAAAAAGTAATTTGTGAAGTGATTACATAATTTATCATTACATATTCAGTTGTCAATTTCAATTGTCTTGATGCACTTCATACAGTTTAATCAAATTAATTCTTTTAATCGATTTTTAAATTCAAGTTGTAGTCTTATATGTAATATAAATGTCAACTGTCATTCCCACACACAAATATAATCCCCTAAATAAAGGCTTTTATTTAACACACACATGACTGGCAAGACCCATCAGTTTACTGACAATAAAGAGAAAACTGAAGTGATTGACACTACTTCAGGTTAATAAAATAAAAGCTGACCACGTCTATCACGACTTCTGTTTGTACTTGTCAAGTTACTGTTTCAGCTTTCTTGGTGAAAAACTTCTGCTTCTTCAACTGGTTGCAGTGTCCCACAGTGAGTGATTATAGAGGGTCTAGGAATAAGGCATAGGTATAGTGTGTCTAGGTATAGGGCCTGGGTAGAGAGTTTGACTTTAGTTTAGGGTCTTGGAACAGAGTGCGACTATCGGAGGCCTAGGTTATACTTTAGGGCCACTAAAGTCGACCACAATGAGTGAAAGATTTCTTTCAAAGTATATATTTTTTAAGCAATCCCCGTTAGTGACTACAATGAGAAAAATCAATGGCATTTTATGGCTTGAAATATTATCTCTTGTTCATTATGAGGATCATTAGGGAGGACTTAAAAGATTGTATGAGCGACTGGTCAAAGTAGATTACATAACAGATACATATTTAAATTTATACTTTGTGAGCATTAAGGAAATATCTGGTAAAATCCAAATTTTCTGAAATGGTTTATTAAAATTAAAAGGAGTCTATGAAATTATGTAATATTACTTATTTACAAATAAAAATTAAAAAAAAATTAAAGGTATTTAGGGAAACATTTAACAAATAATTCTTGGAATTTAGAGAAAGGAATTCAGACAATATTTCATTTCAATTGTGCTCTGGTTTTCTGAGTTAGAATAAATGGTCTGGATTTGGAATTAACATGGCTTGGATTTAAATATAATTTAGTCATAACAAAAAACAACGAAAGTTTTATGTAAGTCAGCAAATGCAGGATATATAATACATTGTATACCTTCCTTAATAATGGAATTTCAGCAGAGGGGCTCAGATTAGCTGGTCAGTATTTATTTTAGTGGCTGGTCAATTCTGAACTTGAAATAATGAAAAGTTACAGTGGTCGGTCAATACTGAACTTGAACACTTGAACAAGAATATGCTACAGTGGCTGGTTAGTTCTGAACTTGAAACACAGAGAGGTCACAGTGGCTGGTCAGCTCTAAACTTGAAACATGGAGAGGTCACAGTGGCTGGTCAGTTCTGAACTTGAAACACAGATTATGCAGGAACTCTTGACTTACCATTTCAGGAAATAGCTGCTCCATTAAATAGTCGAGGATCTGGTACAAGAGATGTCTGTGGAGGACAAGAAGCTTGGTTTAAGAAGGGAGAAGCAAAAAAAAGTGATGTGATACAATTTTGTGGCCTGCAATAAATTCTGATATCCTGTAAATTAAAACCTGGCAACACATCATTAATGAACTATATTCCTGTGAAATAGTCACAGTTCACTGCACAACTTACTAATTCCACCAATAATTAAAACTGACCAATTCCACATATAATGAGAACAGACATATTACACCAATAATAAGATAGAAAAATTCCACCTATTATGGGATAAGACTAATTCCTTCTATAATGACAACAGACAAATTGCACTTATAATGAAAATAGACAAAACCCACCTATATTGAGAATATACAAACCCCCTAAAAGCTACTACCCAATATTTTGCTGTAAAATCAGGAGTCCTCAAACTATGGTCCACTGGCAGATACAACCGCTGGCCCTTATGCAGGCTGCTGTTGGGGTACCCTGGTAGCAGTGAAAAATATGGAGCCTGGACATTTACAATCTATCTATCCAAATAAAGGCCCACTATTCCTATTTAAATAATAATAACTTTATGTTGATTAAAATTGATCTTCATTTAAAATATTTTACTTTTTTCACTTTTTATTTTTGGCACCACACGTAAGATGTGTGGAGTGTGCATAGAAATTTGATCATATTTTTCCACACTATATTCTGCCCCCCAAGTGTCAGAGACAGTGAACCTGCCCCTGGTTAAAAAGTTTGAGCCCCCCCCCCCCCTCCCTGGTGTAACTCATGTCAATTTATTGAACGGTTCACTTTTCATTTTGCCAGCATTTTGAGTCAACTCACCTATTTAGCTGCTCACTTTCAATACTGTTCAGGAATGTGTCAATCATGTCATCAAAGTCCTTTCTTCCTATCAAAAGTCTGATACTCTCTGAAAATAATGAATGTGTCAGTGATGTCATCAAAGTCCTTTCTTCCTATCAAAAGTCTGATACTCTCTGAAAATAATGAATGTGTCAGTGATGTCATCAAAGTCCTTTCTTCCTATCAAAAGTCTGATACTCTCTGAAAATAATGAATGTGTCAGTGATGTCATCAAAGTCCTTTCTTCCTATCAAAAGTCTGATACTCTCTGAAAATAATGAATGTGTCAGTGATGTCATCAAAGTCCTTTCTTCCTATCAAAAGTCTGATACTCTCTGAAAATAATGAATGTGTCAGTGATGTCATCAAAGTCCTTTCTTCTGATCAAAAGTCTGATACTCTCTGAAAATAATGAATGTGTCAGTGATGTCATCAAAGTCATTTCTTCCTATCAAAAGTCTGATACTCTCTGAAAATAATGAATGTGTCAGTGATGTCATCAAAGTCCTTTCTTCCTATCAAAAGTCTGATACTCTCTGAAAATAATGAATGTGTCAGTGATGTCATCAAAGTCCTTTCTTCCTATCAAAAGTCTGATACTCTCTGAAAATAATGAATGTGTCAGTGATGTCATCAAAGTCATTTCTTCCTATCAAAAGTCTGATACTCTCTGAAAATAATGAATGTGTCAGTGATGTCATCAAAGTCATTTCTTCCTATCAAAAGTCTGATAATTTCTTCCTATCAAATGTCTGATCATTTCTTCCTATCAAATGTCTGATCATTTCTTCCTATCAAAAGTCTGATTGTTTCTTCCAATCAAAAGTCTGATTATTTCTTCCTATCAAATGTCTGATCATTTCTTCCTATCAAAAGTCTGATCATTTCTTCCTATCAAAAGTCTGATACTCTCTGAAAATACTAGACAAGTTATACTTCACTTTTGGCTAAAACACAAATATTTGTATCTTTAGCTCATTCAACATATTTATGGTTACATAAGTAGCCATGTAGGGTTTCCCTTTTGTTTTAACTGGATACAAAATTCCTTCAAACTGGAGGTCAGCAACCAATGGCATGTGTGCACAACATGGCACACAGAGTGATTATCAATAACATTAGGAAGACCAAAATTTATACTTGTTATATACCATTAAAAAAACAATGTTGTTAAACAGGTTGACTTATACATAGGTTATTGCCATGCTGAATGAATAAAAAATCCAACTTTGGCACATTATAACCAAAAAATGTCTAATCCCACTATTGAACCACCGTTTCTTGCTAATTATAAAAAAGGAATGCCTAATTGAATGCCAGAGCATTGCAGAGGCAGAGATGAAATGAGGCCCTTGCCCATGCAACCTTTCCAGACCCTCAAGAGAATGTAAAAATGATTAACTATAAAACTGTTTTAAATGCTCTAAAAAAATCTATATGAACATAACAATTTTCAATCACCAATTTTTTTGGTGAGAAATAATTTTTTTTCATTTGTCAGGAAATTCCCTTGGAATGTTATCTGCAGCTGATCTTTTTAATAGCTATGGATCCCTGTGTTTAGGAACCCCATTAATAAGAATCCTGGGACTAATGACCCAGCTAACAGAAAAAGAAAACAATGAAGCTATGTTACCAAGTACTGCATTGAAAATTTGTTGGTAACAGTAATTACAACAAAAAAAATATAAAAGAATAGTACAAAGGCTGACCGATTTTTTAATTAAGACTGAAAAGAATATTTGAAGTCTTAAGGCTTATTATTTAACTTGGCTTCATACCTGGGAAGAAGTTGATCAAGCAGCGTTTGGCCTGGGCTCTGGTCAGTGCACACAGTTCTTTGGATTTATTGGGATAAGAGCTGGACCTCAACTGCCCTTGGGGCCAAATGGTCTCTCTAAGAAGTCGGAGGTAGTGAGTGACCCTGGGTTCGGAGGTCAAATTAGAAATCGCACTATCCAGATACCTGAGATTAAATGTGATTAAAATCAGGTTGATGGAAAAAAGGGAAACAACAGATGTTAATGATTCATTTTACATATTTGAAAAACATTCTCTGATTTTTTCCCTTTGTAGAGACCCAGAGTTCAGACATAATTATCTTACCTGTTCAGAGCCTTGCCCAGAACAGCTTGAATGGATTTGACCACCCTGTCCCTACAGATCCAGTGGTCTTTTTTTTCAAGACCACAAACTAGTAGTTCAACTATAGCAAAGCCAAGGTCACTTGCTTCATCTGTAAAGAAAAAAAAAAAACAAATAATTAAGTCCAATTTCAAAGACTAGCCTATTGCTTGAACAAAAAATGTAAACAAAATCCATAGAATACAATTTTCATTCAAAAAAAAAAAAAAGCTTCATAGAATACCTGTAGTTTGAGAGCCCTGCGCAGTGTGTATGTCAGCTAGCAATTTCTCTATCTCTTGTCTGTAAACTTCCTTGGCTTGTTCTGAAGCCTGAAGGATACAAAAGTAAATCACATTGGTGGTGTCCATAACGAGAGAAAATTCTGTTTGTGATTTGATCCCAGTTCAAATCAAGTAAATCAGTTACTCCTTTGATAGGCAGATGAATGCCATGTTAATAATTGATCCCAAATATAGGTAGGTTAACAAGATGTCAATAATTCACTCCATCCATAAGTTTATTGCCACGGACATATTGCGTGTTGATGTTATGAGTCCGTGTTTATAATTTTAATGGTAAGAAATAATGTTTGCTTTTGGGAATTTCCCAAATATCGCACCAAGCCTAACAAGTAATGAATGCGCCATGGTGGCAGAATTGTTGTTATGGATGTCAGACTGAAATTGTTTCTTTTATAAGGAAAGAGTGTTTTGTTTCTCTGAATTCTTTCAATAATGAACAGCATTGTTCCTGATTAGTGTGTATACGTTGTATCTTGGCACATCAAGTAAGCAATTAAAGAACAGTTATTTCAAATCATTTCTTAAAGTTTTTATCAGACTAATCAGAGAGAAAGACAACGGAGCTTAGACTCTGATTCGATTGTGTGTGTTTCTGTGGCTATTGGAAGGGACCTAACCCCTAGACGACCTTTACGCCACATTTATCAATGGGATATTAGCAAATGGCCCTTTTCAATTCATCATCAGTTATAAACATTTTCCAAACAGAAACAGCCTGTTTTTTTTAAATGCCAGAAATTAAGTGAAACACCAAATAACTCGAAACCATTAATTTCCTGCTGTTGTTTTTGAAACATATCACTGTAGCAGTTTCAGATTCATTTTAACAGTGTAATACTGTGATTTAAACAACTGGCTTAGTGAGTTACCTTGACATCTGAGATGACATCCGACACTAGGAAAAGTTCTTTGTCTTCGTCTGTGATTAGATCATCCAGGAGCTGAGAACAGGTTGTGTCTAGAATATTTCCAGAGTCATTCATCTCCTGCCACATTTGAGATTAACAATCTTTTAATAGTCCAAAGTGATGTGGCCTTGTTTGTATTACATTGAACAAATTAATTTTCAACACAGAGACAATAATTAAAAACACAACAAATACAACTATTCTAATTAAACTACTAAGACACGAACAATGTGCGTAGTAAATCAGAATATTTAAAAGCTCTAATTGAAATATAGAATGTAAAGTACAGTAGTAAATCAGAATAGTTAACCTCTACTTGAAAGATAGAATATAAAGTACTATTTTAATGTTTCATCTAATGCTTTCATTAGTAAAAAATTTTTTAAAATGTGCATGAATTAAAATCAAATTTTACTTATGACATTAATAGTAACTACGAAAAAACCCTTTCTTTTTTTCCCCTTCCTTTTAGTTATTTGTTAGGTACATGTTTATATATCAGGTAAAATTTAATTTAAATTTGTGAAACTTTTGTTTTTTCTGAAAATAACAATTTTTACCTCCTCGGACATGAAATCAGACACAAAATCAATAGTGTCCATATCCCATTGAATTTTGCTGCGGCTAAGTTTATCCTCTGGTGTGTCTCGTCCTCTGAACCCTGACATCACTTCCTGTGGGATATTTGGAAGTGCCTTGATCCGATCAACAACTCCTGATACACCTCGCAGAAACATCTATGCGTGTGCAGGGGGAAAAAAAAATACTTATTAATTCAATAAAAACAATCTACATACTTCTTTACATGATGACAGAAAAAACTTTTTAAACATTCTTTCAAGTTAGAAAGACCAGAATGAATAAATTAATATGTCAAAGATTATGCTGGTTTAAAAAGAAATTAGTTTGCTCAAGTCTTATTACTTTGTGAGCCATAATGGTTAATTTTATAGGTACTTGTCTCACCTTATCAATCCTTGGTACTGTGATGTCAGGAGACTTTTTCACAAACGCTATGTGAGAATCACCTTCGTACGCAAGAAACTCTCGTAGATCTGGACCATTACATATGGCCTCAATTTCTATAAGGTCCTGAAATAGTCATAATCTTCTTACAAGAATCACAATTTATTTGCTTAAGTTGTCAGCTTAAAAATATGTTGGGCATATAACTTAAAGACAATTTGACATATCATTCTTTTGGCAATTGTCCAAAAATGCTTTCACACCCAAATGAAAATTTATTTACATGGTAACTATAAAATTTTAGAGTTTTACAGGGATATTAATTTATTGGGATACAAAAATAGAAAAAATTAAGTACTAAATAAATCTCATACAAAAATTAATTCTTTGGTTAATAATTAAATTAAAAAAAACTGTATTGTTCCAAGTATAGGCAGCACTTCTCTCTCTCTTTATGTAAGTCTTTAAACTAAGGGCGCATCTAACAAACAGGATGTTGTAAAGAAAAAAAAAGTATAAAGTTTTTTTTTTAAAAATAGCACAAAACTTTAAGGGTGTATCTTATAATCAGGAACACCTTTTGCTCGGGAACAATATGGTATTATCAACGCTATACTCAAAACCCAGTGTATTGCTTTAAGAAAAGATAAACAATACATAAGAGGCCATTGCTGTTGAAGCTTCTTCAAAGATTCTGTATCTTAAGAGTTAACTGCACTGCTCAGTGATCCCTTATGGTAGAATTTTAAATAACCTTTAAGGGTGGGGGAGGTTTTCACTATAAAATGGTTTAAAGTAATAAATACATCATAGAAAGGTTCTCACAACATTCTTTACACAGCTTTCAAGCTGTCTATAAAAATATAAGTTAAGCTATTATTAAAAAATGATTTTGGACTTTTCTTTACATTCAAAGTTTTAAAGACTGACACAGGTGCAAACAACGATTACTCAAATAAAATTTACCTTGAGATATTTTTCAAGGAAGAGCCTCCTACCCTCGACAGTATCTTTGTCCATAGACTTGAAAGGCAATGTTAACCAACCTTTTGGTCCCTTGATGTCTGATTATCAGGTGATAAAGTTAGAGAATGATACTCATTTCAGCCATAGCATCATTAAGCCAGGATGTTCTTTTCATACCTGGCACACATCATAACACCCTACTATCATATTTAGGCTTATTGAATATTTGCAGTAAAATACAGTGATGACGGCTTAAATTTGAGTGTAATGTAGACTCTTAAACATTGATAATCCCATTTCATATAAACATGAAGCAGAATAATTATTATTATTTCCACAGTTAAGAAATGCAGATAAATGGGGCTAATTTAGATACCTTCATTCTTTTTGTAAACTAAAAATGGGCAAAAACTACTGCTATCTCTAAACTTTCCTGAGATTAAATCCAGATTTACCCTGTATGAACCTTAAAAAGTTGTATACATAACAAGATTGAGTCATGAGATAACACAACCACATTTGATAATTGTTTTAAGAGAAAACTGTGCCACAGTGCAAAAAATACATAGTTTTATAAATAGAAATATGTTGAATGATGGAATTTTACCAGAAGTTCAAGACAATTAAATATAACAATGAGGCGTATACAATATTAAATGCTAATTTTAATAACAAGTCTAAAAGCACATATTAATGTAAATTTCAAGATTTATCTAATAAATAAAGTATGACAAAACAGACTAAAGTGCAATGTTGTAACCAAGCATTTGTTATCCTAAGACATAGAAACAAGAAGTTTCCTGATAATTGTATTAAGTTAGTGGCATAAACGCCTTTCCATAATCTTATTATGCTCACCACTTACTTTTAAGGTATTTTTTATAGGCCTGATGTCGCTCAAGTCTTGAGTGGAGGTTGGTGAATTCCCTGTATCTTCTCATGACCTCACCAGATCGTATCACAGATTTACCCTCATCAGTAAAATAGAGAGCTTCATACTGTTGATAAAAAAAAATTATTAAATGACCTGTTTTAGAGTAGAGTTACAGATTTAAAAACTGTATACTTATAACATGAGTTAAAAATAATACAAATGTCTTGAACTCGGATAAAACATTTTGAAAATTCCAAAAGATGAAAGCCTGTAAAATTATGTATCCGTCAAATTGTACATGTAACAGAAAATAACCCCTGCTTGATCTAATAGCCATAACAGTATAAATAACCCCTGCCTTTAAGTTAATTTTTTTTAGACTACAGTTACATTTTTGATTTAATATTAAGTGCAATGAAAAGGTTTCTTTACCAGTGCTATAAATACCAACTTGCATTGCCAACTTTTTGAAAGTCATTTATATTAATTTATGAAAAGGATGATTAATTTTGAAGGAAAAAAAAGCTTTTATTTAAAACTTCTTAAAATGTTTTGAGCTCTGTTTAAAAGTGTTTACTAAGTTAGCTTTACTTTTAAGTATTAGGACACATTCTATTATGCCCATCTCAGGTGTGAATGTATTGGCTATGAGATTGTTATATCATCTAACTCCCATAAATCAACTTATAAGAAATAACAATAAAGAAATAAGCCTAAAAAAAAGTATTCTTTACCAAGCCAGAAAAATAATTAATCTGGCATGTTTTACCTCAATGATATAGAGTGAGTATTGAGAGGAACTTCTAAATTCAGTATTTATCCTGGTACTGGGAATGGCAACATCTTGAAATATTCGCATGTCATCAGAAAGGTGTGGCCTTTGTAAGTCTTGGTCCTTTGCTGTTGCAATATCACCGCCATTAAATTCATTGAATGTTGTTGGTGATGGGGTAGGTTCGGGTGAATTACCTACATTTTCTAAGCTGCCTTGAGGGCTTATCAAATCAGGATGAGATGATGAAAAATGGAGAAAATTATTCATTGATGATAGAAAACTGGGGCTTGGTGTTAATTCACTGTCACTATAAATAGGAGAGCAGCTATCTTTTCTTTTAAATGCTGAATCGCTGTATTCTATTGGAACTCCATCTATCATGAGCTGAGGCGGGTTTTGAGTATTATCATTTGAGCAGTAAGCATCATGTTTCAATTTAAATTTAAAAGGATTGAAATTGGACGTTTTCTTCTCAGGAAAAAGATCTAAGGTTTTTGGTTTCTTAATATTCTGTTTCCCACTCAAAGAATCCATGAAAAAATTTTTAAATGATGCAAATTTTGTGATTGAACTGGACATAATATCAGAGCTACTTGACGAATCCGATGAAAATGACAATCTGCTGTGTTCCGAACTATCAGCCACAACTGAATGAGTACTTATAAACGAGTCAGATGAGCTTCGGTTATTGAAAGAAATAATACCTTGGGGGTCATTATCAAAGCAGCTATCATTAGTTTGAGATCTGCTAATACTTTCAGCATTGTCGCCACTTGTAAACAAAGGTAGGTCAAAAACAACCTTCTCCAGAGTCTCTTCATTAACAATGGCTTCCTCAGAGTCCATGAGAGTTTCTTCCCATGTTATGTCAGAAAGAAGTTCTTTGTTAGCATTTGCTGACATAAGATGTGAATCTGGTTTCAATATATGATGAGTGAATTCAACATCTTCATGACAAGTTACCATTTGTTGATCAGTAGAGCTCAAGGTATGGTGATGCATTTCTTGCTCTGTTTGCTGCATCTCAGATATATTGCTATCTGCTACCTCTGGACTGTTAGGCATGTCATCTTTTAAACAATCAATTATATTATTGATCACACTTTCATTTAATTCAGAACTTAGCTCCTCTTTGAAAATAGGGATACTAAAATTTACTTCTTCTGAAAAATATTCATTCTCAGCACCAACACTAGCATCAGTCCTCTTACCATTTTCATCACAGTCGAAGGAATCATTCACAATGTTTTCATCTGATGTCAATTGAATAATCACTTCCATTATCCAATCAGGATTAGCAATTAGCTGCATAATTGGAAGCAAGACATTTGTTGAGAGAATTTCTACTAACAATGTCCTTGTGCACTGGGTCTCAACTACATGAGCACTGACAACAGACAACACCAAAATGGAAACTATTCCTCTTAGGTAATTGAGTTCATTTACATCTGACCCAAGAGCATCGTGAAAATGGGTCAAACTGCCAAATGCATCATTAACAGACAAATGCCTTTTGAAATTGTCATTGGATGGCACTTTAATTTGAGAGGGCAGTTGGTGACTTTTAAATGAGTTTGTGGCACTTGTATATAAGGTAAAATGTTGTTGATACAGATTAATTATTTTACATATGACAAGTTTAGAATCCTGTTGTGATATATGAAGTGCCAAATTGTTAAATGCATGCTGAAGCAATTGTTTTATGTCTTTAAGAAATTGGGTATCATATGAAAAATCTCCATACCATGAACCTATGAAATCCCGAATTATTAAAAGCTGTATTGAATTCATTTCAGACCATACAGCATTTGGGATTTTGACAGCATTATTTATAGTTTTATCTCCTTCGTTATCATAAATGGCACTTAAATCATCAATAACTTGCAATGATGAGGTAGAAACAGTATCAACTTCTTGCACATCAAATACGAATGTTTTTATAGTTTGGTATTTTGTATATAATTCGATGTAAGTCGACTCAAGTTTAAAAAACAGCTGTTCTGCTAATGCAGATGATTTCTGGTGATGTAAAATTTGGTCAGACACTTTCACACCAGCAATTACTCCAGCAATAAAAAATATTGGTAAAATCCACAGGGAAATAAGCCAAGAAATGAATATAATTATAATTAAAAGTATCAACATTTTTTGCAAGCTGGAATAGGCTTTCATGTTTGAATCAGAAACAACTTTCCACAGCCAGTCCCTCCCTGACATTTTTTTATTAAAAACATCCCCCGGCATTTTGAGTAAACAAGAAGGTTATAAGTATGTTAAATAATTATTTGTCAATCAGTTAAAAACGTATTAAGGGGAAAAATCGATCCCCCTCAACGATTTGTGACATGTTGAAAGTTAACTTCCGCATAAATTGTCATGTGACCTTGTTGTCATATGACAACAGTCTATATTTAGGCTTAAAAAGGCCCTCTCTTGTAAAAATCTGTAACATATTCTAATTTTCGCTAGATAAGGTCAAATAAAATTATAATTTCGCGTTTCATCACGTCCCTTCTTATTTTGAAATTTAGATTTCATTAAAAATTTTCATTTCATTATTTTAAAAAAAATGCATGCTTTATTTGTCACAAACACGCACCAGTGTTATAAAGTAGGATGAATAGTTATCGACTAGCGTGGGTTTAAAAAAGAAAATGCTGTCTAAAATTCACTATAGACTAAAGACTAAAAAGTCTTAAAAATTAATTTAAGCTACAACTCCCATAAAATAATAAATACAGGAACATTTAAAATTAGAATATTTAAAAAGTAAAGAATATTCATGAAAACTATATGAGTTAGTATAAAGGACTTTATTTTTAAAGTCTGCACTATTTTGCCAATAAATTAAATGATGGAACTATTTTCAATGTTAACATTTGGTATTTATATATATATTTTCAATGTTGCCACTTATTAAAAATATGGTAACACACTAATTAAACAAAATGATTCGCGTGCGTTACAATTTTCACAGTTGAAACTTTGTAATTCTTTTTAAAATTCTAAAAAATATTTAATTTTTTTTTTTCATACAGACATTATGTAAAAAAAACTGAATTGAAAACGCGAATAATTTAAAGACTTCCTAAATAAACATGATAAATTTACTTATTAAATAAATACATATTATCTGTTTGTATTATATGCATTTTCTACTGATTTGGTTGCCTTTTTATAAATTGCTTTAATTTTTTTTTAATATAAAGAATTGGTGAATTTAGATGAATCGATATTCGCACGGCAGGCCGGCAATAGCTACGATGAAATATCAACTTCCTGTTTATATTCAAGATGGCAACAACAAATCTCGCTTCTGAAGAAGCAAAATCGAAAAATTTAAAAAATGACGTTGACGCCCCCAAAAGCGATATGAATATGGCATCTAAAATACCTGAAAATGCTGTTTACTCCAATGCTAGGCAGTATGCCCAAGCTCTCCGTCCTTGGTTGTGGCAGTATCAAAATGCATGCGTAATGCAAAACATAACTAACAATTTTGCAATGCAGATGCAAGCGATGGCCTTTCTACAAAGTCCACTGGCGTATAATTTCCTTTCAACCAATGCACATGTCAGACAACGAGTAGATCCTTATGCTAATCGTAGGGCCCAGAATCTCCAAAATGGCAACCCCCCACAAATATCTGTTTCTCAACAAGCTCAGCAGGGACAACAGCCACCACAAGGTTTACATCCCGAAGGTAAATCTATCAGCTAGCTACTTAAGTAGGTACTTCGGTAAAGCAAGGAAGACTTCTTCAAAATTTGTATGGTAAATTGGCTTTGATGCAGAATGTCAAGGTCATGAAATCAGTGACAGTGTGTGTGTTGTGATTTTGGGATTGTGAACGAATGTGAATGAATATGAACGAATGTGAGCGATGTTAATACCATGATTACATTAGAGGTTGAATGGATAAAAGGGTAGAGGACTAGCTGAATCGAGAGGGAGGCTAATATTTTCACGGACGAGTTGGGTGTTGAGAATCTGACTGAGAGCTACTTTGAACGAGTTTTATTGTTCTGTACCTCCGGAATTGGAGATGCCATTACATGCTTTACGATACGTACTACCTATAATGAAGAGTATTACCCAATGGACGTATTGTGTCATGCTTCGGACTTAATGGTTTGATTAATTGTACGAGTAAAGAGATCTATACCCTTGTAGACCCTAGACAAGTATTCATTACGAGCCATACGATTCTGACAAGGGATCAAAATATTCGTCACAGAAGAATCAAAATATAAGAACAGGGTATGCTAAACTTGAATTCATTAGACGGGACAAAAGATTTTGACGTTTCAGCAAAAAGCCTAATCAGAAGAATCCAAGTTTTAAAGTTTTGGACATAGGGGGTTTTCCATTAATAAAAGGACTATTTTGTCATAAAAATGGGGTATCCTTCCACAGGTTCACATTAAGGGACATCTTGACCTACATTCCAAAATACTGTTTTGCCTTTTTTGATCGACCTTAGTTTTAGAAATTCATAGGCATATATAAGATATTTTTCCTTCAAAATTTTAAAAGAAATTCAAAGATTAGGTCTTTCATATTAAATCGTGAAAAGCATTATATATTGATGTATACGTGTGCCAAATTTCGTTGATGTAGGCGATGTCTGATGATTGCTACGCTTGTCCCGGTAACCTGTATTACCATTATGTTCAGCCTAATTTTGACATGGCATGGGCCATGACCCATTTTAATGGCGGAAGATGCTGATACTTGGGAAATATTTAATTATTACCATTATTTACATCAAAATATTTGATAACTTATGTTTTAGAATGAACTTAAATGTTATTAAAAGAATAATATTTTAATTTGAGGTTAAAAATCCTGGTAAAATCCTTATTATTATCAACTATAATTTGCAGTGTGCAAATTGTTGTCATGGGCAGCCATTCACAGTCACTTGCATAATGGCTATACCGTATTATACTATCACAGAGGTTCATTCATAAAAGTTTGCTTTGATTGATTGATTGGATACTTCTATAGCGCTGGTATCCATGCTACTTTAGCATGCTCACTGCTCTCTGGTTTCATCAAATCAAAAACTATTAAACCATTTGTTATGGCATCTACGCATACCGAAAAATGATGGAAAAACTTAATTTGCCTTTTTCAATCGGATCTATAATGTACTTAGATTTTTGCACTCTACGTTACAGTTTTCTAATAAGAAATTAATTTTGTCACCGATTCCATTAAATATTTGTCTTACATCGAAGGGAAACCCCATTTTTTTGCTGTATCACTTTGACAATTGGTAAGCTATAAATTTTCTAATTCCTTTTTTTTAACGAATAAACAACATAATTGGAACTTAAAAAATACTGTTAACCATCTCAATAATCGGCAATAAGTTTGAAATATCAATCTTTTCCCTTGAATTTTAACCCCTTTATATGTCATTCATTCCCTCATCACCAGACAGAAAAAATAAATTTTGTAATTTTTTTAATCTTCACCGGGGATGGAATTCGCTCTCGATAACAATCATTAAGAGAGTTTTATAATTCTGTAATCTTTAAATATCTCAATAAATCTGAGTAAGTTTAATTTAAACTTGCTACCACCTACTATTACTGGGCCTAAAAATAGTTATAGTAGGCCTATGCCTATCCTACATTATATTGTATATTTTAATAGACCAAAGCCTAATACTAATATTACTAATAATACTATTCTATTACTACAAGTGCATCTACATTTACAGGCCTAATTTCAGTTAGTATTTTTTAACAATTTAATAAGGCTTTTAATTATAAATTGAGGACATCAAATAAAAAAATAAGACTCAACATCATCATAGCAATTATTTTTTATTAGGACAAAGAAAAAAATTTAGACTGACAAATATTTCATATTTCTAATAAAATAAAATTTAAAAAAATGAAGTTTACTAAATAAAAACTTAAAATATTAAAAAGGAATAAGAAAATGTGTATATTTAGAATATGATAAGATGTTATTTCTAGGTTTTTTCAGATTCAAGAGAAAATTTTAATTTTCTACTAAAGAACACTGTGGAATTCCTTCCATCGGCAAGGCCG
Source organism: Omphiscola glabra (assembly GCA_964017045.1). NCBI lineage: Eukaryota > Metazoa > Mollusca > Gastropoda > Lymnaeidae > Omphiscola > Omphiscola glabra. The sequence continues at coordinate 17,058,827 of OZ024806.1, read as the reverse complement.
CAGATTTGGACGTAGATGGCAAAGACAAAGTTTATGAAGGAGAGATTATGGATTCATCAACAAGACCAAGAAGTGTGAAGTCATCATCATCATTATCATCATCAGTGGTTCTAAAGCCAATGTAGGGCCCTGGCCTGCTCCACCATATCCTTCCATTCGGATCAATCCATGGCTTTCTGCCTAAATGTGTGGGAACCCCCAACTGGTGTAAATCCTTCTCTTCATCCTCGATCCATCTCAGTCTTGGATGACTGGTGAGCCGTCTGCCCCTATGTTTCTGCCAGTATATCCCCTTTGCTGCTCTACATTCCGGCATTTCTTTCAATATGCCCTGCCCAGTGCAGTCTGCCTTTTTTTATTGTTGCGACTGAAGAAGTCTAAGACCAGTCTAAATAGAAATGATAGGCAATTTCCTTTATAAATAACAGTCTTTCCAGTTTTGCTGTTCATGTTTTTTTTTAAAATACTCACAAATAAAATTATCAAAAATACAAAGTCTTAATGTTATCTGCAAGTTTTGTTGTTGATTGTGTTGTATATTGCATTGGTAACATCTCCTGAAAATTTGGTACCATTATCTTTTAAAATAACAAAGTTGTGATCAAAAAATGACCCAGAAATATGGAAAGTTGGTCACAAGATTTTGTTCTTAAACTCAAAGATAAGTATACGGTTTTTAAAAATAAAATAAAAAAAACTTAACTCAATTTCTATAAAAAAAAGAAAAAGTTGAAACTGGTGTCTACAGCTTACAGCTAGCCCTTTAATATGGTGTATCATTTGTGGCAATAGGACAATATTTAAAAATTCTGTCAAAGTGCCTGTTATATAACTTCTGTTTTGACAAACACCCCCACCCCAATGTTAACAACCTCCCCCACTCCGATAGATAAAAACGATAAAGATCAAAAACACGCTGAAACAATCAAACATCAAACAAAAAGTTAGAAAGATGCATTGCTGCAGCAGCTAAATAAGCACACATTTTAAAAATTGTTTTGAAGTAGTAAATTGAGTACCGTATTTTTGGGCGTATAAGACGACCCTCTAATTTTCCTGTTAAAATATAGGGTATAAGCTATACCCGCTATATAAGTCTACCCCTCTTCCAACGCACACCAAATTAAAATTAAAAAACATCAGATTTGATTTCAATATGGTAATTTTAATTCCAATGCTTATGACATGCAGGTACTTGGCAGGAGAATTGTCACTTGTAAACATAGGGCTGTTTGTCATCAAACATGTAAACATAAAACAGTGCAAGTTGTTAAACTTTTCCTAATTGACTCTAAAGATGAATGGAAGGATAAGACAATAAACCCATAGGAGGTGTCATGCTGTTTGTTTTCTAAGCTGTTAATCAAACTGGAACTAGAGGGCGCCTGTCCCTGAAGTTTCAGCATGCCATATACCATCTTATAAGACGACCCCCAGCATATAAGAAGACCCCCGACTTTTGAAAAGATTTTCATGGGTTAAAAAGTCATCTTATACACCGGAAAATATGGTAACTAACTAAAAGTAAAAAGAATTGGAGCCTACTATTTGGGAAAACTTATGACTCATTAAAATTGAAACAATTAACATAGTTATGTTTGATAGCTATTGCATAATTTCAAGTCATGCATGTGAAAAAAATGTGATGAATTTTTACTTTTACTGCTATCTTAAAATGAGTTTAAGATTGTAGCCGCTGTCTTAGGTCAATGGATCGGCTACATTTACTGCCCCAGGTAATGCAGCTTAGCTTTTAATTTATAAGATTTGCCAAAGCGGTAAAGCTACCCTCTGTTAAAAAATGAAAGTGTGATCTGTGAGTTTGATGTCCTGTTTGACTTTCTATTGCAGGAACAGCATTTAGAATACCAAGTTTCTGGAAAAGATTCGTTGCAGAGCTGATTGATTTCACCTTTTTGTTTTACATTAAGATGGCGGTGTCCCTTTGTCTCATGACAGAGTTGAGCTTGGATCAGCTGTTAAGTACCATTGAAAACTATTGCTTGCTAATGCTTTGACAACAGCATTATGATTTAAAGAAATATCAATATTTTACAATGGCATTCATAAGCCTGCTGTTATAAAAAGACTTAATTATTTGGCAAAAGTAAATATTTGATTACAAGTTTGATGAGTCATTGTTTTATTAGAAATAGCTTTGCTGCACCTTTCTCAAAGGTCAAGGCTGCTTGTAAGCAAAATGACAAGTTTCTGTGTATAATGAGGCCCTATGTATACTTAACTACAAAAGCTGTCAGTGCAAAAGCCAAATTGTCATGAAATATCGCATAATCAGTAATAGAGAACAGGAATTAAATACATTTTCATGTCGATGGTCCCATCTCTAAAAGCACTATATAGAATGAGCTTTTTTCATATCTTTCTTACTCTATGATTTTATTTTCCAACTGAAGACTCTCAATATTTTTATTTCATAACCAGCAGAGGCATCAAAAAAAATCATAACTCCATTTCTATAAAAGATAGAAAGATGAGACTGTTGTCTTTGCAAAGCATACAGCCAGCCATTTAAAATGGTGTCTCGTTTGTAGCAATAGGACAATATTTAAAATTTCTGTCTAAGTGCATGTTAAATTACATTTTCATTGACAAACCCCCCCTCTTTTTTTTTTCTTTCCTCCAAAGTTATATAACATTTCTAACAACCACCTCCACCCCAATAAAACTGATTAAGTTAAAAAACAAGCTGAAACAATCAAATCTCACAGGGATTCAAGTTGGCAACATTAATTAACACTCACGACAATGTTCTCATGTAATGAGCAAATCTTCAAGCTTCCAGGAAATACTTTAATTTTCGTGCACCAATAAAAACGTATATTATTAACATTCATGGCTGCCTTAGCCACAGTGCAAAAATCATGATTTTATTTATTTGTTTAGCTCATCTAAGTAAAAACATGAACATGGATCTCCAGATCCAGGCATTTCCCATGGTCTAAAATATGTTTTTTCCACCCTACAAGATCCCAAGAACAAATATCTATCAAAATACATTTAAAAAATCCTTCATAATTACCACCTCACCACTAATGACACACATCTAATTACTACAATTAGTATGTGATATTCATCTCTTTTTTTTATCAGTAAGTTTTTAAAACAGTTCCAAATTTCATAGATTAAGGCTGATGAGAGACTAGCTGCTGCCATTTTAGGGTGGTATGACACCAATGTCATCCCTCATTCACACATTTTAAATTTATGTTCCAATTTATGAAACAGTAGTTATTTATCCAAAATAATAATTCTCTAGTTATGCATGTATGGCTGTAATGCTGTATTCAATGTGCAAGTAAAATAAAATCCCAAAAATTAACACTAATTGGGATTCTTATATTATGCACTACTTGAATGCCTGATTTGTCAAATAACTTTATTAGACAGGAAGTTCATGTATTGCCACCACCATTGTTTGGCAGGTTATTTTAGTAATAGTAAATAATAAAAATATGAGATGAGAATAACAATTATTATAAAGTTAACGTTTAATTATTTTCTTTGGTCAATCCAGATCATTTTTAAACAGTGAGGATCTCTTAGAAAGCTTCAATGATCTTGACTATGATCGAGCTTTTGCCATCACATTTGAAGTTATCGCTTTAGAAATTTTGAACAGAGTTCTCATAACAATATTTGAGGTAAGTTGTTCTTATATCCTCCTGGAACTTAAATATTGTTGACAAAATGGCATCATGTGTAATCCACTTTTATCCTTCATGACAAGATATTTTTTAAATTGATGTCTTGTCTGTTGTATTTATTGAACTTCTCCATGAAGAAACATGATTTTTTATTGCATTTGGTTTTCTTTATTTCACAGACACTTTGTCTCTACAGAGCCGCAGCTGGTGGACGGGCAATGGGAGCAACACCTGGAAAGAGATTATTGGGACTTAAAGTTGTCTCGTGTGATCAGGTTTATAGCCTGCGCCAGGGCCAAGTTATTGTAGCACCTGCTGGGCAAATTAGCTTCAAAAAGTAAGTATAACATAAGTAGTGGGGACAATGATTTTTTTTTTAAAAAGGGTCAGATCTATAGATTTCCAATCTTCTTGTATCTTAAAATTTTTTTTATACTTTCTGGTACGAAAACAAGCAAATAATCACTTGAAATATCTGTCTCATAAATATAAAGATTTTTAACTTTATAATGATGATATTTACATTAGTTTAAATAATTTAAATACCATCCATTTTTCAGTGAATGGGCAAATATTTTTCACATCCTTATCACAATTTGCCAGGTCAATGGATTTTATTTCAGTGATTACATAAAAATTACAGGCAGGAGAAATAATATTGATACCCTCATATTTAACTATGTGACACTTATCTTTTTTTTCTTTTCTTCAGTGCTTTCCTGAGGTCTGTGATAAAAAATTTCACAATTGCATTTTTCCTGCCTGCCTGTCTGACTCTGTTTTTTTTCAAACACAATCGTGCCGTCTATGACATCATTGCGCACACAATAGTTGTAGAGGATCCTCCCATCTGAGAGTGGAAGCTATGTGAAAATTAATGTGAAACTTTTTCTTGACTTACCTCCTTAAACACATGTCTCATTTTCTCCTGATAATTTGAGTGGGTTAGGGTTAGACGCTTTGTGAAAGTTTTATAAAAACTTGTTCATGTTTTCTTGACTTTAGGTGTGAAATCACAATAGCATTACACCCACTGCATTTATATATATTTTTACTTATATCAATATGAACAGCTTATGTTATTTTAACGTCGAAACCTTTGATCACAATTGTTTTCTTCTTTAAATTAAATGATATTTAAACAGATGTTAGCACATATACAAATGGCTTAAATCACTACGAATAGTTTACTCAGTGGGAAGCCTTCATTCTCAGAATTTCAAGATTAAAGTATCTTTGAAATATGATCAGAAAAACTAGAAATGATTTATAGCTAATTTCACAAATTTGTAAGGTGAAAAATAACCTTATATCTTTTCATTATTAAAAATGTTGAGTCTGCTTCTGTTAAATCAAACTGTAACTATATAAACAGGTGTACAGTTTCATAGACAAACTTGTCTATGTGCATTTGATTTTTAAGTCCCTTAAATTACATGAATGTTGATATGAAAGTTGTTTACTTTTCATAAATACACCACCGTCATGCCAATGTAGACACCCTGACTTGCTATATTACCACCATACTTTGATATATGTCTCTTGGTTCTGATGTTTTGTCACATTCAGTGCCATTATCCTGTCCTTTGTATGCAAGTGATAAACCATATACTCCAGACATATCGATCCATAAATGTTATTCATGTTGTAAAATAATTCAGTGGTGTCATATGAATTTGTCTTACGAAGGCGATTAAAGATTGCAGGTTTTTTTCACAGGGTCCGGGTATTTTGAGAAAATATCTGGTGGGTCCAAGCGTTACAAAAAAAAGAGTTAGCTTCTCATTTTCTATAACCAAAAGTCCTACAGACATTCCTACACCCTACCTGCCGGTATTTAAACAATAGTTCTACAGACATTCCTAAACCCTACCTGCCGGTATTTAAACAATAGTTCTACAGACAGTCCTACACCCTACCTGCCGGTATTTAAACAATAGTCCTACTGACAGTCCTGTTAAACAATAGTCCTACAGACAGTCCTACACCATACCAGTGGCTTTTTATTGAGTAATAATCTCCTCTGAAAAAAAATCAACTTGTTCAACCGTCAGTCATGATGCTGACTTTGTGACAGCCTTTTTTTTTTTTCACTCTGTACTATTAATATAAAACATGTTGAGTAAGGGAAGAGCCGGTTGGTAAAAGGAAGAAGGACACACCAGAAATATATCGAGTTTCCTTTGTCATTATATGATTGCTTTTTTTCTTCATAGTTTAGCAGTGTTTTATGTGCCATTTTACGTGAGAATGGTTTGGTTAAATTCATTACAGTCATGCTGTATTCTAAGTATATTTAGTGGAAATAACTATAATCAAGTGGTAGATAAGTCCTTATATTTTCCTATGTACCTTACAACTGAGTAAAAAAAAAACCTGAACACTGGGTTACTATAACTTTATTCTTAAAACGTTCTTAGTTTCTGCTAGAAATTATTTGTGATGCAATTAAAATATAAATTAAATATTTCTTTTCCAGTTCAATATTTATAATGTTGTGATTTTGCAACGTACTGTCGGAAATGAAAAATGCAATTGTTTCACTAGTGGGCAATTAATCAAAGGAGAAATCATAAGGTTTATTACAAACTAACAAAGATATTTAACAACCAATCCATTATTTATGTCATTGTGCAATATAAACTGCAAGCTTACAGCTACATCTTGGTATGGGTTCACCAAACAACTGAATACCATGTCAACACTTCTGTGGTTGTTTTTGTCATGTGCCGTACCATGGAATAGTGAAATCATTGTTTGAATGTTTATAGAAATTTATGATTGCTATATTACATATTTTAAGTATTACTATTATAAATTACTTTGCCTTTATCAATTAATATTTCTTTCTTCTTTGTTAACTGTCAATGATACTCAATTTGTTCAGCCTTCTTAATTTTTTTTTGTTTTACTTAAAACACCTGTGATTTGTTACATCATGCTGTGGTCATACCCTAACCAAATATTTTAGTCTCTGCATGTGACAGAAAGAGTTCCTTATTGTGACATGTTAAATAAGGGGGAAGACTGCCATCAGGTTGTTCTTGTGACATGACCGTAATTGCCACACAGTTTCCTAGCTTCGACACTAATGACCATGGTACATTGAGTCACCATAGCATTGAAATATTGTTTTTTAATTTATTGTCTTGGTCTTCAGTATTCAGCTATCCCTGTCTGATAGAACAGTTTCATACCTTAGCTAGAGATGATTTTATCAAAGTTCTGTAAACTTGAGAAAATTCTGGTTAAAAAATGGCATTCATCAATAATATCCATCATGATTGTTGTATGAATTAATGACATTTTTTTAAGCTATATAAATCTAATCCAACTTTTTTAATATATAACTGTTCAAAATGTCAGTGCTTGTGGTCATGAATATAAACTTTGTCTCCCTGGTGAATGGTTCCAAGTAAATAATGAATTAATGTTTCTGTGATTAGTATTTTTTATGATGCTTTCAATATTTGAGATTAAAAATTTTGATTTCATTATGAAAAATGGTTTGTTTCGTAACATAGGTTAAAATTAGTTGATGACCTTTCTCACATAAAAAGCAGAATGTGAATAATTTGTTTGTTTGTTCAAAAACTATGTTTTGCACTCTTCCTTTTCATACCTGTGCGTGTTTAAGAGTGTCATCTAACATATATTATATTTATTGGCTGGATCTGATGAAAATTACTTATAAATAAAACCTCAACCATGTCTAAATTGTGTTAGTGTAATTAAGATGATTAAGTGATATTTGACACTATATTCTGGTTTGCAGCCAGCGGTGGTTTGGAGCCGGTTCGGTCAGGTTCGTGTGAACCGTTAGTTCAAAAATAAATATGCCTAAAAGTTCAAAAATAAAAATGCCTAAAATCAAGTACTAATTTTAAAAAAATCAAAATTTATACTAACTGCGAACCCTTTGTTACGAATTTGGCAATACATCGCTGTTTTCAGCTGAATGAATTTGCTCAAAATGGTTAGTTTAGGCGTGGGACTGTCCAGCAGGATTGATCTTTACCTTAAATAAAAAGAGGAATATATCTTCATAGCAAAGCAACTAATAACAGTCCTTCAAAGGTCTTCACCATTTTTTACAAAATAAGGAAGATTTCTAAGTCTAACACTTCAACCAAAATATTCGACAATATTTTTTCACATATGGTCTTCAAATAGGTACCTGGTAAGCAAATTGCTGTTTAAATGTTAATTCCAGAGATTGAGCCATTTTTTAACCCACTTGAGACTAATCCATTTCGGATTGTCGGTGCCGAGAAGACAGAGACATTTTCACTAGCGCTGGACTTACTTTGCAGATAAATTAATTAAAAAATTAATTGTTACATTAAAAATATAAAACAATAACGGAATTGAATGAACTAATACAATCTTAATGAATCAAAATGAAATCTCAACTTTTATGCAAAGGAAATTCTGATTTGAATAATTTATGCATGCAATTTTTGTTTTCACTTGGAATAAACGTCTTATTTACATAATTTGTTAAAGAAGACCTAAAAAAAAATTTGAATCAGATTCAATGTAAAAAAACTGCATAAAATATTCCATTGGAGGTGCTTTGGCATATTTCAAGGTCACATATTTTTAAGTATTTATAGTTATAGGGATCGCTAAGTAAAAATATAAAATGACAGAACACTATCTATGGAAGCCGCCATTAAAATAGCAAGATGAGCAAGAAATGCGAGAAGCAATCTGATTAGCTGATAAACAAAGACCAGACAACCAAACTTGAGACTTTTGTTATTGGACAGATGGATCAGCCTTTTGTCTTCTTCGCCATTCTACTCTGTGCCGATCTACCATCCAGCCTTCTCAAGAAGGTAAAACACTTAACTCAACTTTCCTGCGAGGTGCAGCACAGAAAAGCAGGTACCACTAAAGTATGCCGCAGGCGCAGTGTTGGACAGCAGAGCTGCACAAAATTAGTTTTTTTGTGCAATCACAAGCACAGGATCAGGCAACCTCAGCTCACCACACATCAATCAACCTCAGCTCACCACACATCAATCAACCTCAGCTCACCACACATCAATCAACCTCAGCTCACCACACATCAATCAACCTCAGCTCACCACACGTCAATCAACCTCAGCTCACCACACATCAATCAACCTCAGCTCACCACACATCAATCAACCTCAGCTCACCACACATCAATCAACCTCAGCCCACCACACGTCAATCAACCTCAGCTCACCACACATCAATCAACCTCAGCTCACCACACATCAATCAACCTCAGCCCACCACACGTCAATCAACCTCAGCCCACCACACATAAATCAACCTCAGCCCACCAAACATCAATCAACCTCAGCCCACCACACATCAGAGATCATAAATAAGTCCAGCTTTGTCCACTCAGATAAGTTGTTTATTGGCACCAATCTTTATTAGGCTTTTAAGTTTAAGACAAATAGTAAAAACACTAAAAATTCAAACAATCAATGGAAACCTCAACCAAAATAATACGTGCATCACTGATCAGTTTGAAAAATAACGCATAGAAGAACAAAAAAAAAAAAGTCATTTATTTCAGTCATCCTGATATTTTTTGTATGAAGTAACTTTTTTTGATGTTAAAAAACGTATTTATCTACCGTACTTTGAATAGGTGGTCTTCAAGCCTTATTACATTTTACAAAATTCTTCACCTTTATTTTAACATACCAGATCCTTAGTCTCACTTGCACAAAATTTAAACAGATGTAGTTGAATGAGAGTCAGATTTCAGCAGACATAATTAAGGTATATATATTGTTGAGATTACTGTAAAGTGATGGACATTACAATCCATTTTCTATGTCACTTTGTAAGTCAATTAGTAAGGCACTGATTATAATGTTGGATCAGATAAAAGGGTGAAATATAAATATGCTTGATTTATAAATATAGCCAAAATAACAACTCATAGCTTATAAAATACATCTTTAAGCCAGATATAATTCTTCCCAAAAATTTAAACAAAATAGTACTTTAGAGAAAGCATTCAAATTTATTTTTTGTTTTTTTAAATTTAAAACACAAAAGATCAGTCTTTATGTAATTTTCTTTGAATGGAATGCAAACAAAATGCTTAAGTTATATTAGAAATCAATAAGTGGTTGGTACAAGGGAGTTTGCTTCCACAGAATACCAAAACGACACAAAATTAATTATGCATGAATGAAAAGTGTATTTTAAAAAAAGCTGTTTTTTTTAATGCTAATGCTAATCCAAAATGTATATGAGAAATGAAGAATTATATATAAAAAATGCAAATAAGTCTTTAACTACAATCAAAAGATCTCTTGGGGAAAAAAAAATCACAAACATTCAACACCCCCCCCCCCCTCTCCCGTCCTCCAAAACGTAATTAAGTTTAAACATAACCATTGATATATTCTTCAAAAAAAATTTGGGAAAAAAACATGTTTAACCTTTTTTTTTTTTCATTTTAAAATTATGTGCTCTTTAAGCTAACAACATTTCTGACCCCAGCAGCCTCTAATTATTGTTGCACCCTAACCCCATTAGAAATGTGAATCACTCATAAATTACATATATGGTGCTGATGTAGATCTCGTATCACATGCTATCTGAGCTCCACTCAAGTGTGGTTAAAACACATTTGTCTTTGTGATTTGATTGGCTCAATAATTTTAAAAAAAAGAAATTCAAATAAATCTCAAGTTTTGAATCCACTGTTTAGATTCACTTCTGCCAGGAGATCATATTTTTGATTTGGCCTGAGATACAAATATTTCATTAACTCGAACATATGTAATAAAACATAATATTTGCACAAATTATAAAAATAATAGTAATGTTTTGAATAATCACAAAAATAAGCATTGCTCTCAAAATTTAAAAAAAAAATTAATAGCTTTGATTATACTTATTATTATAGACAACAAAAGTGCACATTTGTAACAATTTGAATAAAGAGTGATTATATCTAGATTTTCGCCTCAAGGTTAACATCTTATACTTATTTTAAATCTGTTAAAAAAGATTATTGCTTTTCCTTATCTTATTGCTCAATTTGATGAATCTTTTAAAATGGAGAGCAAACAGATTAGAAACAGAATAAAAGAAAGATAATATTTTTAAAAAAGAGAAGACAACAAATTAAAAATATTTTATAAACGGACATCTAAAAAAAAAAAACAAGTTATTAATATTTATTTGTACTTAACATAATCATAATAGCTGAGAATGACAAGTTTAAAATTTAATGTTAGCGCAGTTGACTGGAGAAATCGACAAAGGTTGCAAGTGTTACATTTATTTTTTATGCCTATAGTATAAATTTACTTTTTTTTAACCAAAACAGTTATGTCTAGATTTTTTTTTTTTTTTTAAAAGACCTGTATTATTATTATTCCACACTAAAACTCTGACAAAAGTAATAGTTTATATTTCTCTTATAAGACAAACCCCTTCCCTGCCTCACCTTGTAAATTCGTTTTAAATATTCAGCTGGTAATGCAAATGTTCATTGCAATTCAGAAAAAAATATTGTACGTTAAAATATATTTATATACAAATTTAATCACATATAATTATTTTCCAGGTATTTACGTAGGCTGTAACACTATTCAATAGGGGCACATAATAAAATTTCCATAAGTTAGCACTAAATGGGTTAATTTTTCAAGTCCCTTACTTAAATTCATGTGTTCTCAAGTAACTTTTGTACATGGGTAGTTCATGCATTACCACCGCCATTTTTCGGCCACTTATTTCTAGTATACATAACTTTAAAAATACACCTTTACCGGGTAAATGGAAATTTGATTTATATTTTTAAAAAAATAATATAAATGTTCTACTTTTAAAATTTTGTCTGACACTACACATGTGTTTAAACAAGACAAATTAATTATTCACAACAATTTTAAATTCATTCATCTTGCAAGCAATTGTTTTACAAAATTTCTCTCTTAAACTGTCTTTAAAGCTTTAAAACAAGTGAATTATGTCAATTTTTATCCTATTTATTGTTGTAGCATATTGATTGGATTTCAAAATCTTAAATTATCAGCTAAACTTATTGAGGGTGAAGAATTCAGTAATGTTCTTTTTTTTTCAGTGTTAAAATCAGTAATGGCATTAACAGAAGTGGTCCCCGAATTTTCAACAGCAATTAAAGACACTTAAAATATTTCCCCTCACAAACTACTACCATTTGTAAATTAAATGGTTCTGGGACAACCCAGTCCATCAGATATTGAATTGGGAATAGAGAAGTTAATATTTGTTCAACTAAAATACATAATAAGAGGGAAAAACTATTTTATTAAAATTTTTGTATTTTAAAATGTCATAAATGACATTCATAGAAAAGAATCAAAGTAATTGTCTTGAGATCATTGATTTGACTAACAATCATAATTAAGATTTTTAAATATCAAGATTACATAGTTTCTAACCCTAATGGCCTAATTCACATTCATCTGTATAGTGGTAACAACACATACACTTGCCTAACTTAAAGAAATGAACATATGAAATAACAAATGGCCCCAAAAATTATTAATGATTGATTATAATATTTAACTCTGGGGCATGAAATAAGCAAGCAAAAAAAAAAAAATAATAATATCATTTATGAATCAATACTTATGTTATATCAAAGAACTCAAGTGCTACTGTCAGACGTTTTTGTGATGGAAATCAAAAGTAAAGTCATTAAAATATAAGCATCAGCTTTATCAAGATGCTTTGCCTAGCTCTATCTTCTTGGCTATAACACGTGATGAGTGATAGATGAAGGAATCAATCAAACTTGCAACTGGAAATATAGCATGATGAATCATTACAATGGATATATTATAGGAGCTTTTGCTGTAAGTGAAGTATGCAGCTCACAACAAACATAATAGATGATGGTTGGATTTCTTAATTAAATAAGCTCTATGGAAACGATTTCTAGTTCAGATATGCTCACACAAATAATTTATTATGACTGAAAAATTAATTGATCCGAGGGTAACTCACCTGTAAATATTCCTCCTATAATGGCACAAACTTCAGTGAGGAAATGAAGAAATGACCTAAAAAGGAAAACAAAAAGAATTAAGAAAGAATTAAATGCAAGTGTGTGCATAGCTCATGAAACAGACAACCTTTATTTTATTTATTAATACATTTTTTTTTGCTTGTTATCCTGCATTACATTTTAGAATATATATCACAATAAATGCATTTATTAAATGCTGGAACTGATTTTTAACTTGGATCAAATCAAAAAGCCAAATTAAATTAACATCAAGTTTTTCAATGCTAAATCTTGGCTCACTCCCTTATTGTAACTAGGTACCACAAACTGGCGTAAAAACGAGTTTTTGCGCCACGGAAGCCTGTATTTAGAACTTTTGAAAGTAACACCAATAAACACACCAAATCAAAGCAAACATGAACATTTTAAATACCTTTGTTTTTCTGTATATTTCACCATAAGGGGAGAAAGTTCATATGAGAAAAAGACACCAGGCAATCCACTATCTCCCATCATCCCACCAGTAGTCTTAGAATGTTTGGTCACAGAATATTGGTTTGTGTACAATGTCTGAAGCAAAGAACCAAATTAGAATATATATATAGACCAGGGGTGGGCAAACTACGGCCCGGCAACTGATATTATGTGGCCCTCGAAGGCATTTAGAAATTTTAAAAAATTACTGTTTTTAAGTTATTTTGTTGAATTTTACAGAATTTCATGCACCGTTATGATTTTTAAAACATTTTTGATCAAATTTCTTATTAATTTTCTATTTTATTTAAACAATCCTTGACCTTTGCCATGTAATGCTAAAATGCGAAACTACCGATTTTAATATAGGGAAATGTTTATCGATATTTAAAAATTGGACATAATATACATGCTGCCCTCCAATAGCTTTACCTTTGTCAATGTGGCCCTCCGCACAAAAAGTTTGCCCACCCCTGATATAGACTGTATATTAAAAATTCTGAAAATTCCTTTATTATTATGTGTTTAAATATATTTCTTTCTTTTTTTTAAAAAATATATTTTAAAAGCATAATATTAAGGGGACAAAAAGAGGCAGGGAGATACTAATTTACATAATATGTTTATTGAGACAGATTTAATAATTTTAAAGATATGAATATGGAAATTTTAAAAAGTTAACCAAAAAAAAAACCAAAAAACAACAACAACAGAATTGAATGAAACCCAAAACAAACATGTCTCTAATATCACAAAATAAATTATAATCACAAGATAATAATAATTACTTACCTCACCCCCAACTTTTGTGTACGTGGTAGGAACAATTTTTATGAAGTACTGATACATCATTTGATCTGGTGATTTTCAACATTTTTATTAAAGAGATTATTTTCCAGAGGATAATTCTTTTTCAGAAAACAAGTAAAAGGGTCTTGGTCATGTCATAAATATGTAAATAGTAATTATTAAAGTGCAAGAAAGAAAGAAAGTAAAAAAAATGGGCCAAGCCGGGATTTGAACCCGGGACCTCTCGCACCCGAAGCGAAAATCATACCCCTAGACCACTTGGCCGTTGCCTAGTTTGACACAATTCAAGTACATATTAATGGGGCTTTTTCCTATTTCATCATTTTCCAAAGAAATATTGTTCATCACACGCAAGAACCAAAACATATACACCCTTTAAACAAATTGTAACCATCTAATTTCCTGACGATCGAATAATATATTTTCCCCAACACATTTTTGCGCCATATGGGGTAAAGGTCAATCGACACGGTAAGAGAAGACAACTAGGCCTAATTGTAATAATAAACTCCAGGAAAGTTTAAAAAATACGCTGGGTGAGTGAAATCTAGGAGGCATGTCACTATCAGCTTTTCGAAGCCGACTTGAAATTTTAAAATCTTTGCTTACGGAAAGAATCAGCTTAATGTGCTTTAAACATCATGATTAATCAGCTTTTAAAATTCATTTACGGTTGCCATGATTCTAAATGTATGAAGACAATACAACCATTTATCGATAGTTTAGGCTTAGGAAACGAAGGGCACGCGATTTTTTCTTGGTCTTAAGTCTTAGTTATTAATTTTATTATTTTCGGGTCTCTGCTGCTAAAACCGTCAACTCGTAAGCTGTTAATAATTAAAATATTAATGGTTAATGCTCTTCCCAATTCTTCAATTAGCCAATAAATATAGGCCCACGTTCTACAACTACAATTGTGTTTAGAACCTTTATTTAAAATTCAATGACCAGGATGATGCTTTTAAACTTAATGATGAAAATCAATTTCAAGGTGGACGGGAATAAAGTTTACTCGTTAAGGCTTAGGTCAGTTACAAATTCTAATTCTAGGGAAATAAATATTATCATAATAAAATCTACTTATACTTATACTTATTTAACTTATACTTCACACCCACTTTCAGTCACTTACATTTTTATAACAATTAACAATGATTTGTTTGTCTAAACAATTTTTAAATATATAATCTCATCTTATATGTGACTTGTGAATTTATACTATACCCAACTGACAACTTTAGTGATAATTTTTATTAATCATTGAATATTGCTATTATAAATATTGGTAAAAAAGTAGCTATAGGACCACGCATTGTTACCATGGCCGCCATCTTGGTTGAGACGACCCGTAAAGTTAGGAATAAAACGTTTAAAAATAATGAAAAAACTTCCTAAATGTATCCCTAACCTGAACCCTAAATCTATCCCTAACCTGAACCCTAAATCTATCCCTAAACCTAACCTGAACCCTAAAGTCATCATCAACATTACAAAACACGCAAATGATGCCATGGCCACACAACTACATATCAGCCAAAATATTAATTAGTATACTATTAGTATCAGTATTTGATTTTGAAATAAAAGAAAAGTAAGGTTAAGTAAATTATTTTCAAGAATATTGAAGAGAACAGTTCCTAACTGCAAAGGCAAATAGTTAATGAACCATGCCAATCATAATGTTAAAACTGATATGGAAGTGCAAAAAAAATGGCAGAGTAATTACAGCTTACACCTGTGATACTGACAGAGGTTAAAGTTGCGGGCATGGGGTAGAGAGAGAGGAGTGTCATTAGTTAGAGGCAATAGGAAATGTTTTAGACTCCACTCATACACATATTTGACCATCAATAAATTCAATTTCAAATTGAAATGACAATTATTTATACCTTAGACACGTAACTATTGTAACTGCAATCAAACTTAAAAAGTTTTCAAGAGCAAATTTAGAACATAAATGTCAGCGTACAGTAATCATTTTAAGCTTACCTATTATTATTATAAATTACAAATACATTTATGATATCAATAAAGGAACTATTTTAAGCATTTTTTACGAGTTTGAAATCTATGAAAACAAAAATTTAATTTAAAAAAATTATGATTTAAGAATTACATCGTAATTACATTTATCAAGAAAACCCAAACATGGCTTGTATTTAGTGCGTTGTTAATATTGTGAAATAAAATTAAAATTACTTTATTCTGAAAAACATGCAAATAACGTCATAGCGCGAATTGTCCATTTTAGTCAAAGCTCTAAGTTTCTTTCATTTAATAACCAAATAAAGGAATGAAATTGATAAATAATGAACTTTCTTAGGTAGATACATATCGAGGGTAGGAAATAGGATGTGTACATTTCTCCGTGGATGACAATATCATTAAATCCTATGATACTGCACTCAAAAGTCTTCTTTTTTATTATCATTACTATCACTGGTTTCAGTAAATACATACTGGCGTATCTTTATTTCATTTAAAATGCACTTTAACATATGGTGAATGATCTTTCTGTGCCCCAAAAACAATGGAATTCTCTCCCATTATACATCCGCAATATAACCACCATCACAGCCTTCAAAACTGCCGTCAAGACCCATCTCTTCAAACTGTACTATACAGACTCATTCTCACCCCGCAAACCCCCCCCCCCCCCTTGAGTGATAAATAACGCTCGATTCTGCAGGGTGCTCCCATGGCCAAACAGGGGTAGATAGTACTTGGGTGGGTGAGGTCAAGTATTTCACCAATTGTTGTTTTAAAATGTATACTTTTCTGAAATTGCTAATTTTTATGTGAAGCGCAGTGAGCCAAGCCCTAGGCTGGGGTACTGCGTTATATAAAATCACGTAATAGTAATAATAATGTTACTTTCTCTTTTTACAAAAAACATAATTTACCAATTAAGAAAATCAATGGTGTTAACAAGTATACCCATGTATATCCAAACCCAATGATTTTACATATGAAAATTTAATTTTGAAAAATGGAAATGGGTTAAGATTTTTTTTCAAAAAATGAAAATATATTTTTGTTTTTACTTTCCGAAACGTAAAGTGGGTGTATATTGTTATGAGGATTAATAACTTTTCTGTAAAAAAGACACAAGGCTGATACAGACGTGAAAAACGGTTGAGAATTTTCTTTTTTTTATAAAAGAATTCTTTGTTTTACAATTCTCCAAAATATAGTAGAAAACAAAAGCAAAAGTTTGTTTAAATTTTACATTAAGATATAAGTATATCAAATTCCATTAATACAAAATCTATTTAAAATGGTATATATAGAGTTTTTGTTCTAACTTTAAGATTAAGTTTAGGGGCACAAAAAGTGGTAGGGTAGACCCAACATTTAACTCAATTAAAAAACACATGACATCTAAAGTATTTCTCTAGCATAGAAATCAGCCGCAAATGACCTCCTAAAATGACTATAATGATTTAATTAGTGATCATTTAGATTTGGTAATTTAAAGTCATGTTTAGTGAATAAAATGTTGTAATTTAGGTGCAGGAAAATTGGTAGGGTAAGCGTATAAAATGTAGCAGAAAAATACTTCTTAAAACTTTTAATGATGTTAGAAATGTAAACATCATTACATAGATACTTCTTTTTAAAATACGGAATTGTGATGAGTTTTCAGTTTTCACAATAGCAGGTGGAAATTATCGCAGAGTGCCTGCCATTATTATCTCGATAACATCGGGTGATATTTTCTAGTAAATAGTAAGGAAGAATAACAATGTAAAATGACTATATGGGAACCATACCAAAATAGTGCCACAAAAGAAAAGCTTAGGCTACAGGCTACAGATGTCAAGTACAATTGTCAGAAAAATGCACATTTAAGCTTGAAGTTGACCTCAGCTAGGCTATAATAGTTATTTGAAGTAAGGATTATTGTTTTCTTAAAATTAAATAAACCCATTGAATATTTCAAGGTTCATCAAATAACAAGATATCCAGTTTCTTGACGTGAAAGGAATTCAGCCATGCCGGTACCCTCAAGTGCTTATGGGCATCAAGGGGCTCCCAGCTGCTTTGATAGAGTCAAAATTGGATTTATGATGGGATTTTGTGTTGGTATGGCATCTGGGGCAATTTTTGGAGGATTCTCAGCACTAAGGTAAATTATTGTTAAAAATTTAAATAATTTACACAAATGACATTCTATCCTTCAATATTCAAATAAGAATTCAAATAATGATCATATTATTCTCTTCAGCATGACTTACACGAAATTAGTAATGTGCAATGTTATTTTAGTTTTAGAAACCAAGCTGCCACAATTTTAAAAAATTTCCTGCAGTTAATAAAAATTTGACTATGTTGTATTTAAATATATTAAATGTTGTATTAGTTTTAAAAAGTTTTAACGTCAACACATTTGATGATATGAATAGGGGCAAATATTATTTTTTTAAAACCTTGATTTTTAATTTTCTTTTATATTTATAGGGCAGCCAGTTAAGTTGTTTCTTTGTTTCCCCATAAACTTTAGCAGAGATTGTTATTCTTGGTTTAGAGACCTAGTTTTTAATGTGCTAATGGGTTTGACCTATTTTATTATTACTTTTCTCAGATATGGACTCAGAGGTCGTGAACTAGTCTCAACTGTGGGCAAAACAATGTTTCAAGGTGGTGGAACTTTCGGTACATTCATGGCTATTGGAACTGGTATCAGATGTTAATATGCTTAAAATATGTGCTTTTCAAAGAATAAGAATTTACTTGGAAAATATGCAAAATTGAACATTTATTAACAATTAGACTTTGAGAAGAGAATTCATAATTTTGATACCTTCTCATTCCAATATTATTTTGTTGTCAATAGCTACATTTTCATTTGCTCATCACAAATGAAAGAAAAGATACACCAATATGTATTTAATGAAACCAGTGATAGTAGTAATAATAATAATAAAAAGGAGTCTTTTGAGTAAGCGTATATTTTGTTGGTACTGTCCAACAGCAGCTTGTATTGTTGTATTCTATATTGTATCTACTTGACTGACAATATTAACATATTATTTGTTTATATGAGTAGAGAGCATGAGCTGCCAATCTAATGATGTAATGTGTGAGTGTATTGGAGGATAAAATAAAATTTAAAGCCTACCGGTATGCACATAGTTTTTTTTGTGTCTTTATTTTATTTTGAATAAAATTTGGCAATTAGTCTATTTCTATATGATTTTAACGAAGACAGAGATAGTTGAGCTAGCTTCTATTATTCAACTGATTCAATTTCATTTTAAATAGACGAAAAAAAACTTAAGTTTAAAAAATTAAGTTAAAGATTTGTGTATCAAAACATTAATAGAAAGAATAAGCTTTGACTTTAAGACGAGATAACTATTTTGCTGAAAGTTTAACAGTTTAATAACAATTTGATAAAACAATTATCCCAAAAAAAAACAATAGAAAAGATACCATATGTTATACTGCTCATTGTGAAATCTAAATGTGAATGTTTATTACAATTCATATGCATCTGAGGTGTTTATAAAATTCTATACCTTTATTGATAAGTTCATTTTATTTTACAAAGATAAAATACTATTTGGTCTCATATATAAACTAACGTCACTTACAAAATGCAAATAGAACAAATTCTTTCCCTGGAAACAGCCCTATATGTTTTTTTTTAAAGTCTACAAACTGATAGTTTCTAAAGTGTACTTTACATTTTACTACGGGTACCGCAATGCACATAGCTTGGCATTGTGAGCAGCTCTTGATCATTGTTTCTTTCGGGGGTTGGGGGGGTGGGAAATGGGACCGGGAGGGGGGTGCAAAAATATAGTTGATAAAAACAACGATATAGTGCCTTAAATCGATTACGATTAGTGGAATCCTTTGAAATATTGCTTCATACATATATATTAAGATCTGTATACATAAGGCTAATCTTGTTCATTGTTAGGGACGTATTTATAATTGAATAGTGAAGACTTCACTATTCAATTATAAATAACATAATATAGTCCTTCCTAAGTATCGAACAGGTGCAATCTGTTTTCAAATTATAATTAATCATAAAAGCATGACTTTTACAGTAGTGATAGGTGTTAATTATAAATTGTATGATGGCATCATGCTAAAAAATATAGTTATTAGCATAATTTTAAATTTACTCTATTCCATGCATTTTAATCTAGATAAAATTTATTAAAATAAAAACTTTAAAAAAATTGATTTTTTGAGAAGAAAAAAATTAATGGGCACATACAAATAGAGAAGGTTTCAATAATTATTATTAAATTTAGAAAATGTCTCCCCTCTTTATAAAGAAAAAGTGATACCTGGGTGAACCACCCTTTCGACCCCTTTCTACACCACTGACTGAGAGTGTTTGGTAAAATATTCATATTTA
This sequence comes from Omphiscola glabra, assembly GCA_964017045.1. NCBI lineage: Eukaryota > Metazoa > Mollusca > Gastropoda > Lymnaeidae > Omphiscola > Omphiscola glabra. The sequence continues at coordinate 17,038,495 of OZ024806.1, read as the reverse complement.
CACCCCCAACTCTGAAACCTATTTTGTTCATCCATTAAATATCATCAAGTCCCAATTTGTGCCCCTGCTAGTGTGGCGCTGGGGGACATCTGTACCACATTTGGCCCCTGTTGGCTACGCTACTGTCCACCCCAAAATCTGACATGCAACACAACCCCTGCCCCCACACAGAGGATATTGTTTTCAAGAAACACTGCTTTTGATCACAATGGTTTAGAGGGGTAATTGGATAATTTATGGCATCTCGAAACTTGGGACAGCCCCACACAGTGAGGTTAAGTAACCATTGTGACAATTCACAATAAACCTATAGTAATACTTACATGAATCTACAACTTGAAATGTAGCATCCAATGGGTTGATTATGCCAGGGTAGTCAGTACCAAATGAAAGGTGATTTATTCTATGAGTAACATTGAACTGAAAGGAAATTAGACTTTGGTTAAAGAACTATATACAACAAAAATGCCACCTCCAGCAAAATATATTGATAGTCTTACTTGCAAAAATGAACTTTAATTTAAACAACAGTATCCTTCCTGTAGCTTGATAGCATAGTGATGTTAAACATTTTGTTGTTTTTTTACTTTGTCAGTCACAAAGGACAATCCAGCATACAATTTCAGAGAATTGCTATTAGTTGGTCAGTATAAAATATATTTTAAAATCATAATAAATTCTCACCTTTTGGCCACTGAATGACTGTAAATCATGAACTGTGGAAGCATTGATATAAGTGAATAATTTAATAAATGTCTTTACCAAATATCTAAGACACTGGCTTATTTTTGTGTGCATGCACTTCATTTACTCTCATCAATAAAAGTTTTAAGATTTTTAGCAGGGGTGCAAAAAATGAATCATTATAAAATATATTACTATAAACTGTTACACAGAGTTTCTCACTGAAATTGTGTATTTCTTAAAGTTAAAGTGGATTCCTAAAGTGTTCAGATGTAAATTTGTTCCATATGATACGACTAGCCCAAATGGGACTTTAACAAAAGGATTGTCTCTTACCATGCACATGTTTTTGTTGGAAACTTTTTCCTGGTGCGATGTGAAAGTTTCCTCCAACCTGGACACAGAAAATACATATATTAAAATAAATGTGGACATTTGATACAAAACGGTGTAAGCACAGGTAATTGAATGCATTTCTTCAACTATATATCAGCTGTGGAACTTTATTTTACCCAACAGCCTAAGTTATGTCAAAATGAGAGAACATTTGCCACAATTGTAAAAAAAACAACCAACATTTCAAGTGGGAAAAGTATGAAATCTGACTCTTTTTTTTTTCCCCTAGCAAGCTGTAAAATTGTGATTGAAATTTAGAACTTTAAGCGAAACTTCACAAATTACTCTTAATTTGCCCAAAACAGTGGAAATATGTATTCTGACATAAGAAATCATATGGTATAAAATGCCCATTCACAGAGTATCAGGCTAATCTAAATACAGAATATATGACTGCAGCATTTTCACAAGCTTAATATTGTATTATTTTTGTTAAGAGCCAGCAATACAGGACACATAGTATCTTTCACCCATTTCAAAAAGTGCTATTCCATGTGTGGAGCTCTGGTTCTGAAATCATTATTAGAGCAAACTGCAGACACTGTAGTAATAGTAATCCATAAATCACATAAAAAGCAACTAAGCCTGTGCTGTTATTTAAAAACAAGCTATGGCCCGCCAAAAAAAAAGGCTGCCATCTACTAAAGTTACTTGACAAAGCATGCATACAAGTAACACACTTTATAAGAATCCCAATAAGTGCGCCCCTGCCAGATTTGCAACCTCACACTTTTTCCTCGCCACTGAACTATGTTAATATTCTAATGTCCCACCCAGCATAATTATAACACCATATTTAAATTAAGACTATTTCAGTAAAAAAAAAAAAATTATTACGCACCAAATGCACTTGCAGTACTTTTAAGAACCTCATTTAGTGCAAGTTATCTGGAATTTCATTTTGTCTGCTACTGAATCTTAGTTAGTGATGGACAATGTCACAAAGAGAATTATGTATTGATACATTAAAGTAAGTATAAGACTTGAAAAATGAGAAAACAAATTACCTTGTTTACTTCAAGATAGCCATACAATTTGCACCCTTCATTTTTCTGTGCATCCATCTTTTCTGCCCAGCCTTCGCGTTTGCATTGCTCAATGGCGTCAGGATCTTGTAATGCCCAGCCCTTTTTCCTATACGCTTCCCTGACATCTTCACATGAATTACAGCATCTTTATCAAAGAAAATTTGAAATCTGAGATAAATAAGGAAAATACAACATTTGCTTTTTTAAAAATAAAATAAAATAACACTTAATTTTTTATTTTAAAAAAAGCCTACTAAATTTTGTTTTTAAAATTTCTTATTTGACTCAAATATAGATATCCCGATATGTTAAAAGTTTTTATATAAGTACTAATTTCATCAAAAGTAATGAAAATATGGTAATGGAAATAAAATAATTATACCTTTAAAGTTAAAGCTTTACCATTTGATAGAAACAGTGTGTCTAAACTGTCCTTGACAACATAATCCACAAAAATGCATGGGAAAATTAGCGTTTAATTTAATGTAGAATGTGTAGTTGTGTATTTTTTTGAAGATGCACATTTCAGATGTCATGGTTCTGCCTCACCCAAATTTGGTGTTAATTGTTATTTATGGACATCCCATATCTTAAAAATGTTGGCAATCCCAGCCTTTCAATTCGTTTTACCTACTTTTGTTCTGAGTTCTCAGCACCATAACAACTTTCACATCTTGAAGGATCTAAAGGTGCAACTTCTGCCTGGCAGAATATAACATAACGGATTTGAAAATTTAAATACAATCTTTTAGGCTTTCCTGCTTCATTCAAAATGTTGGCATACCATACTAGTGGTACGGTATTTACCGTACTAGTGGTATTGTATTTAATGTCAAATACTTGTACCGCTTGAGCACATATGATTCACTCATGAGCTGAATGTCAGAGCACAAAAAGTAGAAAATCAGATTATTACAATCAGAATGTGTATTAGCTGCCATAATATTTTAAATCTTGTACTGACTCATCTATAGCTAGTAACAATTTATTTTAACACTTATTTTTTCCACCTGTTACAAAAACCAATTAATTACAAAACTAGTTTAGAATGATTGTTACACTTAAAAAACAGTAACATAATACAAACAAATAAATAGATATCATACTTACAACTTCTGAACTTTTTCCATCTCCAAGCTCTAAATTAAAAAAAAAAATTATAAAACAGAAGCATTTTGTTACCAAACTGAGAAAAGATTAGATAACAATAACAATTGAAGTTAACTTACATTTCAAGAATTCAATAGTGCACACATATTTTTTGGATTGTTAGGTTTTAAATCGCAGCTTCAGCAAAATAATATTTTTTGTTACCCATAAAAAAAATAGCCTTAAAAATTTCTCAGATATGAATACTGACAAAATATATGGTATCCAATTAACAGGCCTATTTTGACTTACTCTGAGGTTCAGGGGTATCACTTATAGTGTTTCCATCCAGGTCCAACCTGGCTTTGAATAAATTGGCTTCTATGTCTATCTGGGTCGCTCCACTCACATCCATGGCATCAAGGGATAAATCTGTGGATGCAGAAACTTACTTTGTGAGATTTTAAAATGATAAAATATTAAATTTTAACTTTTTGCTGCCATTTGCACTTGTGTTGTGTGCAAGTTACATTTCAGAAGAGCTATTTTTTTGTACATACATTTAATGTTAATAATATTCTTTATTTACACCAGATATTAAAATACAAATCAAGAGCAAATATTATTCAAACATATTCACATGGAAGAAAAGCTTAGCTTTACCCATAGATGTGTTAATGAAAAGTACTCAACAGTAACAGTTTTTATTAAAAATATTACACTAAGGTATAAAAACAAAACACATGCCCCTACTTTGGAAGTTATAATCTGTGATTCTTCAATAATTTAGCATGGGCAAAAATAGTAGGTGTGATGATTTTTTTTATATGAATAAAAATAATGATAATGTGGAAGTAATTTCTTTACATCACTTGTGATTTAATATTGTAAATACATGTAATAAATCCAATAGAAATAATTGATGTTATACCAAACACCTGTAAGAAATGGTGTGCCAAGCCATTACTTACAACCACAGGCCATCCTAGGAAAAACTATATCAATGTTGATTCGCAGCTTCTGTCCACGGGAGGTGTCTACAAATAATTCAGGCTGAATCTCAAGTGTTAGGTAGTAGTTGAGTTCAGAGACAAACAGGATAAACATCAGGACACCACTGATGATTGTCACTGAAAGACAATTTGGTTGAAGAAAAATATAGGAAAAACTTTACAACCTTTTCTTCCAATTAATTTTGGATACTAATACTATAGAGCGTCGTATTTCAGACATATTAATCTCACGCCACATTAAAATGAATTACTAAAATTTTCAGACAAAACTCTAGTGTTGAAATACATTGACTGTTCCTGTGAAGACTAGATGAGTTACATAAAAGGTGTATCGTAGTTCAAATGGCATTGCATTTTGCAAGTGTTTGTCCCAAAATACTTTTGTAACATTGATTTTTATCCCTTAATTCCATATCTTTGCTGCTGTTAAAAAAAAACTGCTGTTGCACAGTAATCAACTTCTTGCAGATCCTTTAGCTTCTCCCTTTGTTGCTGAAACCACAGCCTATTTAGCAATATTTATTATAAAAAAATTGTTTTGCTCTTTTAAACTTTCTTTAGTACCTGTAGTTATAGTTTATGTCCCTTTCATTTTCTAGCTATAAACTGGAACTTTCTTAATTCCATTTTTTTCCTTTCAATTTGTCAAAATGTAGTATTTGTCTTTAAGTTTATTTGTGTAATCTATGCCTTGTTTTAGAGGTTTTTTAAAATTGATATTATTTTTGCCAGTGCTGGTACTGATAACTTTCATTGATGCTTTAAAAAAAATCTTGACAGGTTACCAAATAATTAATTAATACCCTGGTCACATTGATCTCAACATTCCACATATAAGGCATGATGAGAAAGATATCCTAAGGGGACGTCCATTAATTACATCTACAAAATAGTGGGGGGGGGGGGTGTTGGAAATGTTTGACAGTTGTTTAGGTTAGTTGACGTCAACAATCATGTTTTTTCTATTAAATTTTAATCTTAAAAATTGACTGGCTCTTACATTATTTTAAACAATTTAATGAGTGTAAATAGTCACATATGTTTAGGCTCTTAACAATATACGAGTAATTTAATGTGCGTCTGTCTGTGCACTGCAGATGATGGCTGGTCAGAATGTTAGCACACTTTGTTAGTACAAGAGAAGTCAAAAGTTGGCATCTCTCTACCCGTCATTTTTCTCTAAAGCCGCTCCCTAGAATGATAACACATAATTGTACACGGTGTTCAATTTTAAAAAAAAAACCACCAACTCATCAGTGTTCAATAACAACTATACCAACTCAAAAACAGAGAGAGAGCTAATGGCAATTATTGTTCACACAGACAATGCTTCTATTTTAAGTGCTGAATGGTTAGATAAGGATGATGTTGACTTGTCTGGTATATCAGTTCCGCAAGATGAAAATGATAAATCAGCTACTATACACTATGCCCATCAGGGGCATCATTTCAGGGTTTTTCAGGGGAAGGGAGGGGGCTGAGGGGGGAGGGGAATTAAAACTTGGTCGGCTTTTTAAGTTGTTTATTACTGGAGCACCACAGTACATAGCAATTTAAATAAAACCAGCAAAAGGAGGTCAGCTATACTGACAATAATCATATTTATACTTCCACAAACAATCATCTTTAGTCTTTATTTAACAAACTTTAAATTTATTCTGCATTATAAAAATTAAATGTAAAAACTTTCTAACTTGTTGATTAACAAGCTAAAGATGTAATAAAATGTTTTTCCTACAATTTTCTGTTATTTTAATTAAGTCAGCACAAAGTAAAACATATTTATAAATTTATTTATATTATAATTATTTTTTTGGGGGGTTGGGGGAGGAGTGGTGGTTTATATAAAATGTTGACATAATTTCATAATTAAATGCGGGGAGGGTCATCAAAAGTTTGACAGTTGTTGACAAGGGGGGAGGGGGTCAAAATTGCGTAAAAATTGTTGACATAATTAATGGATGACCCCTAAATGCCACAATATACATTACAATCATTGAAGACTCATGCGTTACTATGGCATTTTGAATCTTTCAAAACAGTTAATATATGCAATGCATTTTAAAAGTGACACTCTGGCACAAAGACAATAACTATTGACCCTCTTCTTGTAATGTTTCAAATCAAGTCAACATTATCTATTTAAAAAAATGTTTTAAAGGCCTTGTAAATCATCTTATCAGATTATCATCAGTTAAACAATGACTTTATTTAACAATAACAACAAGGTGTGTCTACCCACTCTGTAGTGTACATTAGCACATTTGGGTTAGTTTCTACATGATGGGGAAATTGTGGGCAAAGTCACACAGTATGATAATCTTTCAATGCACTTTGTCAATCTAAATAAGTGTATGTGTATCACAAAAAATTACGCATTACTTTGATTGATTGATTGGATACTTCTATAGCACTGGTATCCATGCTACTTTAGCATGCTCACTGCGCTCTGGTTTACTCAAATCTATTAAACAAAAAAGTCTTTAAATGTTTTCTAAATGATTTTCTGTCCTTTTCAATACTCCTCAAAGATGGAGGTAAACTATTCCATAGCTTTGGCTCTACCGCTTCAAAAGATCGCACTCCATACGACTTTTTTCTGTGTTCATCCACACTGGGAATTTTCAGTAAGGACTAAGACTGAGTTGAGGACCGCTGGTTCTTTAAGGTTAAATGTTACTTCTCATTCTTTGTCATAAGACTTAATAATAGCATTTTTAAAATTTAAAGAATTTAATTAGTAAGGGCGGGGGGGGGGGGGGGGTGTGTGTGTTAAGAAATTATAAAATTACAAAGTCAATTTCTGCAATGTCAACTACTGTGAAACTGTGAGTATCCAATTAGTAGCAGTAGATCAACTACACATGGCCAGCATGATGGACACTCCACATTAACACAAGCCTACAATGGGCTGTATTACAATTAGTCACGAATTAGTCGATTAATAATTAGCCTAAAATACATTATTAATATTACCAATTAGGCCACATTTTTTTTAGGATTGTAGTACGCCACAGTACGCCGTATTATATACTATAGACTAGTTTATTTACCCGTAGCGCCCCCATAAGTTTTCACTCTGAAATCCTCCAATGTTTTTGGATATGCGTCAAAGCGCTTCAGCTTTTCAAATATTCCTTTCGCTTGCATATTGATACCAAATCAGGATGGTACACACCAAGCATAAAACATATAGGTAAGGTGTCGTGTCGAGCTGTAGTAAAACCGGTTGTTGATACTATTCCCTTCCTCTTTTACTGCACATGCGTAGTGGAACCTTACATTATCCGTAAACAAACGCAAAGAAAATTGTTTGTTCGAAAACCATGTCCAAGCTAAACAATCGTTGACTTATATTGAGTGGTGACATTATCGGACACCAGCGGAGTTTTTTTTTTTTATCGTGGCAAAGAGCTTAACTCGCCCCGGGCGGTACTAAGGCTTGCTAAGCCACGACCACTGACTGTTTTATTTATTACATGGTATGGACCATGGACATGGACTATAATGTTTTATTTCGGAAGTAAGTTTTTAAAAAAGAAGTTTTTTATCATAGTCTGTGTAAATTTTTCATGGCTCATAACACGCAATTATTTTGACATTTTATGATCATGAACATAATATGAAGATGATAAATGCACACGTCTTTAGCTTATATTTATGATGTTCAATTTATAAAATCATATGTATAAGTAGAGTAAGTATCGATTTTCCGAAATCCGACAACTAGAAACTTTGTTTATCCGAACTGCCCCTGTTAATTATTATTATTTTTTTTAAACTATCACAAGCAATGCCCATATAATTAAAGGGCATTTGCGTATAAATGCGGAAGCAATGCCAAACCATATCCCTGCAGGGACAGACTTGGATAATGTGATTTGCAACATTTTAATTAGCATAAATCGCAGAATTCACGCCTGAAAAAGGCTAATGACCCTTGATTTTTTTTTAAAACGCCAGTCATCTATCTCTGAACTCTTTTCGGCTTAAAACAAAAATAACGCCTTCACAGCGTTTTCCCCACCAATCAGCTGACCCCATATTCTGTTTGGATAAAACAATGTACAATAAAACCCGCATGAGGTAAGAATAATTTGTATTCTATTATCACTAACTTCCTTAACGCAAATTTTCCGAATGAGTGCTTGGTTAATCAAAGCACCATTGTCCAGTTATTTCGGAAAATCGACGCCCTACCTCTATGTTAAAATAACAACAACAAGGGCTCAAAATGAAAAATAAATAAAAGAAACATTAGGTACGTTGTATTAAATACTAAACCAATGCGTGGGAGTTGGGGTGCTTGTTTTTTTTTCCCTTTCGGTTGGGGTGGGAGGTGGGGGTAGGGAGAAATGGGCTGTTGTCATCAGAGCTACAACTGGACAACAAAATAATACAGCTTACAATAATTAGGATCGTGTGCTAAGAAAGTCATCCTCCAAATCGGGCCGCACCATATTGATATGTTCGTAATATTTACGGTGGCAATGAGACCTGCAAAAAATATCTACATCTGGTTCGTGCTACATTTCTGATCCTACTGTAAATTAATTTTCTCATTTTCCTGCACGTGATCCTTAACTTATTTTAATTTAAATCTCATTACTATTTTCAATCTGTATCAAAACGAATCGTTTTCCCTTGTCAGAAATAACAGAAATTTTACACTTTAAAAAAAAAAATAATTCATTTGCGCGTCATTACAAATTGTAAGTTTGCGTTAATCAGATGAAATAAAATTCCCAATAACTACGATAAATGCATGATATTATTTAAAAAAAATATCGCAAGTGCGTTTTGTGCGTAATAATTTCTGTTGTTAAAAAATTGTTGGTGAAATAAATCTGCGGTGTAAAAGTGGGTGGGGGTCATTAGAATGTTAATATAGTTCAGGGGCGTGAAAAAATGTGCGTTTGCGAGCCTTGGGAGGGGAAGCCTTAATTGGGATTCACATAAAGGGCGTTACTTGTTTTGTCAAATTTTCAGCCCCCCCCCCCCCCTGCAAACACACTTTTCATTGTTTTTAAGTGTTGTTAAATTTCACCCTTTAATTTAACCAAATGACCCATTGCTCGATATTAAATTTTATAAAAGGATTTATATGAAAACCTTTTTTGTATTTATTAATTTTTTAAAAAAATATTGCGTTTCTTGTTAATCTCGAGAATACGAAATTCTTTTATTTCACAGGACAATTTTGTAATTGAATGTGCGCAATATTTCCTGTCAACTAAATATCTATATAAGCTAAGTTTATCCCTCTCTGCAATTTGCTAATGCAGGCTTCATAGTCTAAACGTCAATTTGTTTGTACCGCCCTTCTTCAGGTTTTTCTCTCCCTTAAGTGTATATTTCCTGCCACTTGAGCAGGTTGCCACCAGAACGAAGTGTCACCAATGAACGCAGACTTCTAGGAGGTCCACTGGGAGGGTTACACCGGGTATATTAACCTTGATTCGTGCGAGACACTTGCTATGGACTTTGGAAGCTGGCGTTGCAGACTCACTGTCGGAACGTGGAAGCTGGCGTGGAAAACTCACCGTCGGAACGTGGAAGCTGGCGTGGAAACACTGTCGGACCGTGGAAGCTGGTGTGGCAGACTCACTGTCGGAACGTGGAAGCTGGCGTGGAAAACTCACTGTCGGAACGTGGAATCTGGCGTGGAAAACTCACTGTCGGACCGTGGAAGCTGGCGTGGAAAACTCACTGTCGAAACGTGGAATCTGGCGTAGAAAACTCACTGTCGGACCGTGGAAGCTGGCGTGTAAAACTCACTGTCGGACCGTGGAATCTGGCGTGGAAAACTCACTGTCGGACCGTGGAAGCTGGCGTGGAAAACTCACTGTCGGACTGTGGAATCTGGCGTGGCAGACTCACTGTCGGACCGTGGAAGCTGGCGTGGCGGACTCACTGTCGGACCGTGGAAGCAGGCATGGCAGACTCACTGTCGGACCGTGGAGCTGGCGTGGCAGACTCACTGTCGGACCGTGGACGCTGGCGTGGCAGACTCACTATTGGACCGTGGAAGCTGGCGTGGCAGACTCACTGTCGGTGCGAAATACTCAGAGTATTAGCATAACGGTAACGCCCAAAAGAAAGCGCAAGGCAAGGGAAAAAAATTTCTCTAGTTCAACTAGGACCCAAAACAACGCGTGTCCCACATGCGGGAAAGCTTTCCAGGCGCAAGTGGGTTTGACAGGCCACCTGCGCACTCACCGTGTAAGGCAGCCTTGGCCGTCTTCGCACGCGAAGGATGAACAACAACACCGCACCGAGTGGCACCAACATTTGTGTCGTACCTGTATGTCAGAACCATTAATACACAATGCCACCATAAAAAAATCTCTTGTACGCTACAGAGATACATTTTTTAAGTAGATGTAAACCTGAGGATTTTACACTTTCAATCCAAATAACACAATAAACGATACCTCATTGGTGTCGCGAAAAAAATAAGTATCAAAATCAATTTGTAACCAAAGATGTATAGGCAATAGCTGTAGTGTGTTAGCCGCGTAGGAAATTTGTTGGGCTTAATTATTTGCGAACGACGCGATTGGATAATGAATGACATTATTAGAGTATGGCATCATTCCATCCAATTATTACAGTGCATGTCAGCTAAACCTGCTGTATAGCCTGGCGACTTAAATGTCGCATTCTCTGAATTGTTTGACTTTTTATTCTTAATGAGAGAATGTTCAATTTACGTGGACGTCGTCATGATCCATTTTCATTACTAACACCCTTCGTGATTGGCTAGATTATTTGGGGGGGGGGGGGGGTGGGAGATGGGAAGTGGGGTAGATGGATTGAGTCGGGGACGATGTAGGGGTGGCGGTGGGGGAAGGGGGTAGAAAGTTGAAACCAAAAAAAAAAATAAAAAAAATTAATCATAAGAGCTCAAAGCAGAGGCGGAACGTTTTAAGGGTCCCAGCTATAAGGGTAATCATTCATGCAGAAAGTTAAAATAGAATTGAACAAAAAGTATCTGTGTGGTGGGGGGGGTTGGTTTGTTATTACTGTGAGAAAATAATGTAACAATTGATTAGCCCTAATAACTTCAAAATCAAGGCTGATACCCTTGCATGCGGAACTTCTGACAGTGACGGTAAAGTGCTACGTACTGTTGATAGTTTTGGTCCAAACAGTCCCAAACGACTATCTAGCCACTGTAAATATCATCCACCCATCGCTGTGGCGCAACAGCCTGCCTCACCACTTCCTTCCACGAAGACCAAACTGGTGTTTTTCTTTTCCATGCTTCAATTTCCAGCTGCTGTTGATATTTTCCTTCCATCGTCCACCCATCTAAGCCTAGGTCTGCCTTTGAGCCTTTTTCCTCGGTGGGATCCCTATCCTGTCGGTATTCCGATCCCGGTGGTATCCCAAACCGAGTGGGATCTCGATCCCAGTGGGACTCCGATACCGGTGAGTGTTCGCTCCCGAAGGGATCTCGATTCCGGTGGGATCCCGAATTCGTTAGTGTCCTGATCCCGTTTTCTGGTGGTATTCATATCCCTCTGGATCCAGATTGCGATGGAAACCCGATCCAATCAGTATCTCGATCCCAGTGGTATCAAAATACCGGTGGGATCCCGATACCGGTGGGATTCCGATATCGGTGGGTTCCCGATCCCAGTAGGTTTGAATTTTCCGATAGGATTTTGATGCCAATGGGAACCCGATCCCGTTAGGATCCTGTTCGCGTTACCGTTTGATTCAATTTACTGCTGGATTTCGTAAACGCTACAATAAACCTCTATATCCCTTTATATATCCCTTTATATATCCCTTTATATATCCCGTTTAAATTTAATATCCTCCTCGAAACGTGTAAATACATTTAATTACTTTTCTAAATAATTATTCTTCGAATACGAAAAACTATAAAACTAAATGCACTACTATAACTATAGCACATGTAAGCTGAAAGAAGGGCCCCCAGGGTCTATTCCATAACTGTACCGAACCAGTTTGCCTGAGATGGAAAGGGGGGGGGGGGGCATAAATTCATTCAAATAAAATAGAGAGTAAACATTTAAAAATTTGTTCCATTTAAATCTTATTAATAATGCCATAGATATAGATAGCTTTTTAAAGTTATCGAATTTTCTGGAAAAACCTAGATTGGATATTCTTAGTTTTAAATCCACCCATATTTAAATACGGACAATGAAGTGTATTGCTAAAAAGCTAGGCCTACATCCATCAATTCACATAGAACCTATAGTGTTGTCTAAGCCTATTGATATTTGTATAGCTTAGAAAAATTAAATGAGGCCCCCGGAAGGGATATCATGAGTTCAGTACCTTTCGGTATTTTAATATGGATAATCAAGTGTACGTGTACTAAGTTTTGTCAAGATAAATCTTTTCAGGTTGGTGTTTTTGTTGTTAATTTGTATTTATATAGATCATATAAAGGGGAAAAAATGAATTCGTAGCCCCCTTCCCAAAACAAAATAAATAATAACAAGTTCATAACCCTCTAAGCATTCCTATATGTGCCAAGTTTGATCAAGATCCATCAATCCATTTAGAAGTATTTTTGGAACAAACAAACAAATCTACAAACAAACCTACCAACAAATTAAAATTTATATTTTATATATATATTTATATGATTTGTTATTTTGCTATTCAATGTATGCATTACGAATAGATAAACATTTCTTATAGAATTTAGTTGTGGTTTAAAACAAAAAAATCTATAATAGTAATTTTCGACTGGATCCTGTCCGCCCAGCTCACATTGCACACCATGATGCGCTCTCATTCATTGCTTCCTCTAATAATGTCATTCATTGCACGCAAAAAAAAAAACAACCCACATTCGTTTCTCATAGTAGTCATAGACAACTTACAAGCCATGCCTAAAAGAAAGAAATGTTAAGGTAAATACAACTAGCATTGGTGGATATATGGATAAAAACGAATGACTGTGTCCCAGCTGTGTGAAGGAAATATTGGAACTTGTTGTGTACAGTGTTTCTTTCAGGCATACCTGAAGTCAAGTGCCCCCCCCCCCCGGGAGAAAATGTGTAAGAAAAAATAATAATAAAAAAAAACTACTCTCAATTTAATTTTTATAAAATTTTTAAAAGTTATTGAAATGTGTGCCTTTAATCGATTACAGTTATTGGAACAAATAAAATATCGCTTTGTTCGATATATATTGATGATCCATAGCGTTCAGGTTAATCTTGTTACAGGCTCACAGAAATCGATTATAAATATGGTATTGTTTTGAAAATTGACCGCTCCTGATCATAAGCTAAATCTTACTTTTTCTGATTCGCAAATATCGGTATCTTTTATTTAATTACATTTTGCAGCTGCAAAAGTTGAAAGACTTCTTAAATATAGTTCTTGCTAATAAATAAACATGTGCAATCTGTTTTTAAATAATATTGTATAATAGCATCATGCTTTAAAAAATCATTTTTAGCAAACATTTTAATGTAGTAGATTCCATAGATGTATGCTGACTTAGATAAAATGAAAATTTAAAAATAATAATAATAATAATTTTAAAACAAAAAATTAGGAATTTAGCGGTTACATACAAATAGTGGACATTTCATCATAATTATTAAATCGAGTGTTTCTAATTTTTTAACACAGTTTCGGGAACAGAGTAAAATGATTTTTTTAAAAAGTCTTTATCTATTAAATCCCCAATGACTTTTCTCTGTTAATATAATAATAATAAACAATCTTCCCTAGCTGTTTGAACTATAAAAAAAAATATTTTAAGATGATAATTCAGTAGAAAGAATATAATATATATTTAAACAACGAATAAAAAAATTTGAGTATTTCGATTATCTTGTAAATGCCATTTTTGGTAGTAGTTAAAAAAAATTATATGGAATTGGTAAAAAATTTGTTTTCAAGTATAATATCAAAGAGGCAAGTTGTAATGATCTGAAGCAAATTATAGTAGTCTAAATTTCTTAATTAACATTTAAATCAACTGAATATTGAGAATTGAAACTTTAATAATTTATAAGAAAAAAAAATCACACATTAATAAATATATGAGTCTTTTGTAAACAATTCTTGACTTCTAAACAATTATATCGGTTACATATGATTTATAAATAAATACCAATTTTGAAAACCCATAAAGATATATTCTATAGCCTTTTGTACTGAAAAGCTTTTTTTCTTTTTGACTTTGGTGAAACTTGGAAATATTTTGAAATAACCGTATGTTTTTGGTTTTTCTTTTTCGTTCAAAATGTAAAACTATTTTAGCATTTCTTTTTTGGAATGGATACCTTTTTTGGAAGAAAGTCTTTTTTCTTAATTTTACAAATATTTTGTAGTAAATTCATTATTTTTATGTAGTTGATCCCAAAAATATTTAAAAATAATAAATTTAAAAATACATTACTTTTCAATTTTAAAAAAATGTTTGCATACCACACTTAGTCAAGCAGAGACGTCGCTTGTACGATGGCTCTCATGTCAAATGACGCATAAAATCTTAACTAGCATCTCTCCCGTTGCTCTGCAGTTAAGTGTTTAATGATGCGAAACTAAATTTAACTACGGTATTTTAAAAAAAAAATGCATTCTTGCATTTTGAATTTATCAAAACATTTCCGGGGCCTATAAAGTTTTAAGGGGCGAGTCTAAGCTAAGGAGTATCTCTCGATAAAAAAACATACCCTAAGGGATCCCAATTGGACTGAATTTATTTAATATTGTGCTGGTGGAAGAGTTAGTGATGTCCTGTTATTATCGTTATTTCTAGCGCTCCCCACCCAAATGTCTGAAATGTTTACTTCAGTGGCGCTTCATCCCATTTAGGGCCCTGGCCTGCTCCACCCCATTCTTCCATTGGGATCGATCCATCGCTTTACACCTCCATGTGCGAACCCCAACCTTTGTAAGCCCTTCTCTACATCGTCAATCCATCTCAGTCTTGGTCGACCGGTGAGCCGTCTGCCCCTAGGTTTCTGCCTGTAGATAGTTTTTGTTGCTCCAGAATCCGGCATCCTTTCAATGTGTCCTGCCTAGGGCAGTCTGCCTTTTTTTTTATATTGTTGTGACTATGGATGGGTATTTGTACAATTGATATAGCTCTTGGTTTGTACGGATTCCCAAAAAAAAATTGTCTATCATCGGGTCATATATTTAGCAGGTTCTCTGCTTTTCTGGTAGGAACCAAGTCTCACTACTGGTCTTGTGACAGTGGTGTATACTTCCTTCTTTGTTCCCTTATCGAGATTTTTGCTTTGAAGTAGCTTTTGTAAATTGAAATAAGAACGGTTTTATGCTGTTATTCTTTCTTGTACATCCGATTTTATTTCCTCTTGCTTATTTATAGTCACCCCTAGATATTTGAAAGTAGCTACCCTCTCAAAGGCGTAGATGTTCATATTGATGAAGTCATCAGTGCGTATTTCCTGACATTATCACAAATATTGCCTTCGCTTTATTTACATCAAGACCAACTTTGACCGTCACATCTTCAAGTTCCCTGAAAGTTTTAATTATATCATCAATGCTGTTTCTACCAAGTAGCGCTATATCGTCTGTGTAGGCCAGGTATTGCAGTGGCTGGCTTTATAAAGTTCCTTATGGTTGTTCTGTACCACCTCTCAGATGCTCACACGTATGTTTCTAATGCTTTTTTCTAAAGTGATGTTGAAAATGATACACGGATTTCCTTGTCTGAGGCCCAGATTGATTGGGAACTCCCTCAAGTACTCCCACTGTACTTTGATTCTACTTTTGTAGTTATCCATCGTCATATCATGTATGAGTCGGGTAAGTTTGTTAAGGACTCCAAGTTCCAGCACAGCATCGTTCATGTATTTCCTGTCTATGCTATCATAACCTGATTTATAGTCCACATATAGTTGGTGTATGTTGATGTATTCTTAGCATTTTCTACGAGACATCTAACAGTAAATATATGAACGTTTGAAATGCTCCTTCACAAATTGTCTTAAAGATACGTTGAATACAGTGCATGATACCCTCACTAGGTAACTCTTGTTACCAGTGAAATATCCGCATCAACAACAGGCACAGAAACATTGCAAATCCCATCTACATTCATAGGAGCCATAATGATCAATAAATTGATCGTGGGCCCTTAATAGACAGAAAAAGAAGAAGAAAAATTTGCACCACAATGCATCACTGCATTTTGAAATTATTATTTTTAAATTAATGTGACCCCTGCCCTCACTTTTGCTCAAACTCTTCGGATTCCTCAATTTCTGCTACCCCCCCCCTTTTTTTTTTCCTTGACGTCGATCAATGTGACTAAGGGGTTGAATCTAATCTTTCCCCCGATCAAATGAAAGTCTTATCAAAACATTCGAATCATGTATACTCCAAAATGCACCTTTTGATTGTTAAACAATCACACATTTTCTGCTGCCCTACTTCCCGATAAAAATTACTTGCCATGTCAGCCAAATTTGGTGCTGATATATACACTGCCCAGCGGCGTGCCTAGTGTTAGCGCCACCCTAGGTGGGTTAACTTTTTTGCAACGCTACCTTTCTCGATAGAAACTCTGCAGATGTCCGAAAATCCCGCCGCTCTATCTAAAGAAAAAATGACACCTGGGAAGACCAAATGTTCGCCCCCCCCCCCACTTCTACGTCACTGACGTGAGTCTTTTATGACAGGGGACAAGATTCATTTTTACACCCCCCCCCCCCCGGCTAAACTCTGAAACCTATTATTTTCATCCATTAACACTATAGCCCATTAGATGCCCCCGCTAGTCTGGCGCCCGGGGACATATGTCCCATCTGCCACCCCTTAGCCACGCCTCTGACCACTGAAAAACTGGCACTGCCCCCCCGAGCGTCAAAAGTGCCCCCTCGGGGGAAAATTTCTGAAAGAAAAAGAAACACTGGTTGTGTACTAGCTTGTGAAAAATAAACACAGAACAATGGAAAAAAGTTTCGGCAAAGAGCATTTGGTTTGACATTGAAGTAAAGAAAGGAATAAATATAGTTTTTTTTTGTTGGGTTTGCCATCGAAGTAAAGAAAACTTGCTCATTTCCTCCCCATCACCCAAATACTATAAATGTCAAATCTCTTTTTTATTGTTCTTCTGGTATTGACATACTATTGTCGTCGAACTAAGATTGCTATCACGATCTTGAAAGATGCCTCATAGTTTTATCTCACAATCTCCCAACAATCTACACGCCATTAAACTGTCCTAACACATACCATCACATTGGCTTAAGTTCAAGCGATGGTTTTACCACTTAGTGGCCTGACATTGGTTTTACAAGTTAGTGGTCTGACACTGTTTTAAAAGTTGGTGGTCTGACATTGGTTTTACAAGTTAGTGGTCTGACATTGGTTTTACAAGTTAGTGGTCTGACACTGTTTTAAAAGTTAGTGGTCTGACATTGGTTTTACAAGTTAGTGGTCTGACATTGGTTTTACAATTTAGTGGTCTGACATTGGTTTTACAAGTTAGTGGTCTGACATTGGTTTTACAAGTTAGTGGTCTGACATTGGTTTTACAAGTTAGTGGTCTGACATTGGTTTTACAAGTTAGTGGTCTGACATTGGTTTTACAAGTTAGTGGTCTAACATCGGTTTTACACGTTAGGGGCTGGACGTTGCACTCAGTTCTGATTCTTATGAGATAAATCATCTCCTCCCTGGACGACAACTTTTCACGACCTATTTCCTGAATACAATTTTATTTGTCGCCAGCCCGGCGTGAGCTCTGGTTCGGGAGAGTGTGGCCGGTCACGAACATCTGGACTCATGAGGGGCACCGGGTTTTATTGGGGGACTGTAATGATGGCCTTTCACAGATGGAAAGATTGGCGGAGAAAACGAAAGAAATGGAGGCTGGGACAGAGAGAGAGAGAGAGAGAGGGGGGTAGAGAAAGAGAGAGAGGGAGAGAGGAGGGAGAGATAGAAAGAGAGAGAGGGTTAGAGAGAGAGAAAGTGAGAGAGAAAGAGAGAGAGACGAGGAGGAAAGAGAGAGAGAGGGAGAGAGAGAAAGAGAGAGAAAGAGAGAGAGAAAGAGAGGGAGAGAGAGAGAAAGAGAGAGAGAGAGAAAGAGAGAGAGAGGGGGAGGGAGAGAGAGAGAGAGAAAGAGACGTAGAGAGAAAGTGGGAGATTTTGAATTTAAGATAAAATGAGAGTCGAACAACTAGTAAAAGAAATATGGAAAGACAAAGAGACATGTCAGTGCTCAGTCAGTTCGAACACTTTTTACAAACATCAAATTTTTTGCTGTGTCTTAAATCACAACTCCCACGTAGTTACGTCTCCACCTTGACTGTGTGTATTCTGCATACCCCCCCCAACCCCCACGTAGCTACGTCTCGGTCTTGACTATGTGTATGTTGCATTACCCGCCCTCCACTTGGCTACGTCTTGTCCTTGACAGTGTCAATCTTAACTCTCCCGTTATACGTCATGGCAATGGCTGTGACTTAATCACAGCCCCAAAGTAGCTCTGTCTTGGTGGCCATGACGATCAAGACAGAACTTGAGACGCTCAAACTGTTAGTAGAGTCGAACGAAAACTAAAAATTTGTTTGCTTTAGCCCTTTTAAATGTATATTTATGAACTGCATTGAATAACAAAGCATTTGTTGTGTAATAATTTTAAAAAAAAACATCAACCTTACACTTACATGTTTATTTTGTAGTAAACCCCACCAAATCCCTTGCATGACTATTGCGGCAGTTAGAGGCTAAACCCAAGGCCATTGTCGTGGTTGCATTGCCTCCTTATGGTAATGACACATGATATCGTTGTACGGCGTTCTCTGATACAAGCAGGGCAGTCAGTTTGGTTGGACCCAAAGGATCTGAATGGCCGGCTAAATGGACTGTAACGGATTTTTTGTCGAGAAGCAAAACTTTTTTGGGGGTATTATTCTACTTTGCCTTTCTTAACTACCCCTCCACCCCTTTTTTCCGTGGAGCATAGTCCACCAACAATATCCTTCCGCGCCGTCCGGTGTCTTGCTATCATTTATACTTTCTCCAACTCTTTTTCCGATCTTGAGCACATTTTTTTTTCTACCTTTCTACGCAGCGTGTGTCTTGGGGGAAAAAAGGGGATGAAAAAATTCGCTGTCAGTAACATATTTAAAAGTGCATTTTTCCTTGATCAACGTGATGACATGTTCACTGCACACCCGTTCATTCGTGTTTACAGTTTTACATATTTTTTTTAAAACACATTTTGTTTAGGGGGTAAAGTTAAGAAATGAAGAGCATAAATTGTTAACCAGTGTGTCTGGACACGTTGTTGTGTGTGTAGCAATAACAGATTAAAGGTAACAGTCAATGTGAAATGTAAGAAAAAAAAAAGAGAGAGAGAAAATTGTATAGCAGTATTACGTACTAATTATTAAGTCATTTGGTGTGAGATTAGACACATGTACTATGCAAAGTACCGTGTCTTCACGTTGGCGTAAAATGAAAGAGCGCTCATCTTGTGTTAAGTAATGATGATGAGACCTCAAGACTGATCCCGAGTCAAAGTCCAACTGTGGTACACTTGAACAATGAACACAAAATTTTTGAAATTCATTTCTTAAGCTTTCCTTATTCCCCTCAAATGAATTCTTGTTCTGCCACAGTATGAAATAAGTAGTAAAGAATGAAACGATTAAAAGTAGTGATCTATTTACATCTGTTTACATCTTTTTACATCTATTTACTTCTATTTACATCCAATTACATTGATTTACATCTTTTACTTCTATTTACATCTTTTTACTTCTATTTACTTCTATTTACATCTTTTTACCTCTATTTACATCTTTTTACTTCTATTTACATCTTTTTACTTCTATTTACATCTTTTTACTTCTATTTACATCTTTTTACTTCTATTTACATCTTTTTAATTCTATTTACATCTTTTTACCTCTATTTACATCTTTTTACCTCTATTTACATCTTTTTACCTCTATTTACATCTTTTTACCTCTATTTACATCTTTTTACCTCTATTTACATCTTTTTACTTCTATTGACATCTTTTTACATCTATTTACATCTTTTTACTTCTATTTACATCTTTTTACCTCTATTTACATCTTTTTACCTCTATTTACATCTTTTTACTTCTATTGACATCTTTTACATGATTCTCTTTAATTTTTTTTTCACCGGATCAGTAACATGTGTGGGATGGTGTGGAGGGGGTGGGTTGGTGATGTAGCAATGCTTGGAGCTAATGAGCTGGATAAATGAAACATGGGTCAACAAGTGCTCAAGGCCTAACATTCTGTCAGCCCTAACGTTCTGTCAGCCCTAACGTTCTGTCAGCCCTAACGTTCTGTCAGCCCTAACGTTCTGTCAGCCCTAACGTTCTGTCAGCCCTAACATTCTGTCAGCCCTAACGTTCTGTCAACCCTAACATTCTGTGGGTCCAAACATTCTGTCGGTCCAAACATTCTGTCGGTCCTAACATAATGTCGGTCCCAACATTCTGTCGGTCCTAACATTCTGTCAGCCCTTGCATTCTGTCAGCCCTAACATTCTGTCAGTACTAACATTCTGTCGGTCCTAAAATTATGTCGGCCCTAGCATTCTGTCGGCCCTAGCATTCTGTCGGTCCTAACATTCTGTCGGTCCTAACATTCTGTAGGTCCTAACGTTCTGTCAGTCTTAACGTTCTGTCAGTCCTAACATTCTGCCAGTCCTAACATTTTGTGAGTCCTAACATTTTGTGAGTCCTAACATTTTGTGAGTCCTAACATTTTGTGAGTCCTAACATTCTATGAGTCCTAACATTCTGTGAGTCCTAATATTCTGTGGGTCCTAACATTCTGTGGGTCCTAACATTCTGTCGGTCCTAACATTCTGTGCGTCCAAACATTCTGTTAGTTCTAACATTCTGTCAGTCCTAACATTTTGTCAGTCCTAACATTATGTCAATACTAACATTCTTTCAGTCCTAACATTCTGTCAGTCCTAACATTCTGTCAGTCCTAACATTTTGTCCGTCCTAACATTCTGTCAATACTAACATCTGTCAGTCCTAACATTCTGTGAGTCCTAACATTCTGTGAGTCCTAACATTCTGTCAGTCCTAATATTCTGTCAGTCCTAACATTCTGTCAATACTAACATTCTGTCAGTCCTAACATTATGTCAGTCCTAACATTCTGTCAGTCCTAACATTCTGTCAGTCCTCTTTTTCTGGGGATAGGGCCTCTTGTTGTACGTTTAAATAATGGGGGTGGGAGGGACAAGTTTTTGGCCCAAACGTCACTCACGCACTGTAACCAGCAACTGTACACGAAGATGTGAATAAGGTATAGTATAATTAGCTATACACAATCAGCTACCTATAGCATATGAGTTTAGAAATACAAGTTTTAGCACTTTATCTAAATTTGATCTGGTATCCGCTAGGTCAGTGGTTCTCAACTTCAGTAATGCCTCGACCCTTAATACAGTTCCTCATGTTGTGGCGACCCCCAACCACAAATTATTTTCGTTGCTACTACATCACTGTAGAGTATACTTGTTTTCTGATTATCATAGGCGACCCCTGTGAAAGGGTCGTTCGATCCCCAAAGGGGTCGCGACCCACAGGTTGAAAACCGCTGCGCTGGGTGTTCAACGCGATATACGCGTTTCATGCATCCAAGACTTAGCCTCCAATTTCCACCAATAGTACCTTAATTGTAATATATATTAAGTTGATATTGGGAAGGGACCTCCACCGTCGTCTCGCGGGGCTCGTAGGTCATTTCGTCACTTAAAAGGTCCCGGATAAGCCAGTCATACATTTATTATATATATCTCTAGAGGGTAAACAGAACGTTGGCGTCAGTTCTAGCAGCCCGAGGGGTGCATTTCTTCTCTGTTCTAAGGGAGCCTGCCACCTCTTGTTTACAACATTATCCCCCGTGCCACGTTTCCCAACAGTCACTAGACTAAACACGCAAGTGCCCGCCAGAGGTCATCACTGCCTGTCACGTGCTCTAGTGCCCTTGTCTCCAAGGGTGGCTCCAACTCCGCACATTGCCCACCTGTAAGAAACACGGTTTTTATTATTATTATTTTTGGTCCAAGAAAAAAAAAGAGGGGGGGGGGCGGGGCAGGGTGGGAATGATAGCATTAAAATTGACGCACTGAATTTATTAAAAAATAGTCACGTGACGGATCTGTGTTTTTTTTTTGGGGGGGGGGGGTATGCACGTATACAACGGGCATTAATCGTATAGGTGAGTCTAAGGGGATTGGAAGTGGCAAGGGTGGGTGAGGCACAAGAACACACGTCATAGAGGGGACCTTAATTGTACAGGCGAATCTGAGGTGATTGGGGTGGCAATGGTAATGAACAGACACAAAGATAAATAGATGGTCCTGATGGTCTTTTCCCAATGGATGTGTCAGGTCAGAATGACATTTCATGTATATTTTATTTGAATCCCTTTAATATAGAACTTCATTAGGGATGCTTCACATTTGGCTTACCATAGTTTGAGGGTTGAAACCGAAAACAGCTGGTGCAGATTACACCAGTGACGAAACCTGAGGACGTGTCGTAAGCTTACATGCATCTCACCTCCACATCATGGCGGAGGATCCACCGAGAATCGGAGTACCTGCCAACTCCCCGGATTCGCCCCTGTTTCGTGACAATTCATTGTTTGAGATTTAGCCAACATTTGATCCTAACAGCCAAGTAAAGGAGGGAGAAAAAAATAGGTTTGACAGCCTTGCCCTCGAGGCATCAAAGAT
This sequence comes from Omphiscola glabra, assembly GCA_964017045.1. NCBI lineage: Eukaryota > Metazoa > Mollusca > Gastropoda > Lymnaeidae > Omphiscola > Omphiscola glabra. The sequence goes on along the minus strand of OZ024806.1, from coordinate 17,015,550 downwards.
CCCTGGTTAAGCATCCATTTAATTCTTGGCTTCACGCGATTTACTGGAATGCGGTCAGATGGTTAGCAGCAGATATTCACAAAAAGCACTCAAAGGCACACGGTTCCGTGCCGATATTAAGGCGGTCAATATCTGACGCATGTCGGACAGGTAAAATATCCAGCATGAAATCAACCCTTTGACCGTTTCTCTGATAACACGGCTCGATTTCCCGATGCGAGTACATCCCATCAAGCAGTTACATTTTTTGTAAATGGTTCCAACCCACTTTTTTTGTGGGCGGCTCGATTTCCGGATTACAGTTGAACAAATAAAAGTTCAGGCCAAAAATTCCATTACTCTACTCTAAACCATACTCATTATTTTCACGTTCCCGTAAACAACTACAGTTTATACTAAGTAATAGGGCAAATTCCCCCCCCCCCACCCAAAAAAAAATAATAAAAAAGATTTTTTTAAAGTCTTCAACGCATCAAGAATCTTGTGCGGAGATGTCCAGTTCAACTTACATTGCCTTTAGAAAGTAGGTAGTAAATTTATGAAAAGCATATTTTTTATTAGTATTCAAAAGAATTTATTGCGATTCTGTATACCCTGCAATCAGTTAGCTCTCCCAATCTCCTCATTTCCTCCAATGCCACTCTGTTGAACACGATTGTTTGTTTCAATGATTCAAACAGTTCTAGTCGACGTCCTTACCTTCACTGGTGGTCAGGGCCGGATTTACAATTTTAGGGGCCCTAGGCCTAAAAAAATTTGAGGCCCATTTTTGAAAAATAAAAAAATATTGCTAAGTTTTTTAAATTCAAAAATATTTTTTTTAAATATACTACTCCCAATTTTGGGGCCCCTTATTTCGCGGAGCCCCTAGGCCACGGCCTAGTCGGGCTGTCTGTAAATCCGGCCCTGCTCGTGGTTCACCTCAACTACCAGGACCCTGATGAGGGAAACCAGCGCCTGAAAATGCCCCTCCCCTAAATATATAGATTAAAATGGCGGACCAGTAAAAAAAAGAGACAATTTCAGTACCCCTTTGTCTTTGTAAAGGACATAGGATTTTATCATTGAATTCGGTATCAAAGTCCTATATAATTTCAATTTTGACGCCCCCACCAACCCCCTATGTTTTGTATTATATTGACCAAGAACATTAGAGAAGGGAACGATGTCGGGGAGTTAAAACTTGATACGTGTCAGAAATTAGTAGCTCACTAGTAGTACGTCAGGAACTACAGAAACATGAGGGAGTTTAATTCGGTCAGTTGTAAGTAGGTGGGAGTGGTCATATTGTAAGGAAGTGGTCTATTGTAAGGAAACGGGAGTGGTCTATTGTAAACAAGTGGGAATTAGTCTATTGTACGGAAGTGGGAATGGTCTATTGTGAGTAAGTGGGAATGGTCTATTGTAAGTAAGTGGGAATGGTCTATTGTAAGTAAGTGGGAGTGATCTATTGTAAGGAAGTGGGAGTGGTCTATTGTAAGGAAGTGGGAGTGGTCTATTGTAAGGAAGTGGGAATGGTGTAATGTAAATAAGTGGGCAGTGGCGTAGCGAGGGGGGCAAGGGGGCATCATGCCCCGGGCGCTACTCACAAAGGGGCGCCAAATGGTATATTTTACATATAATATTGTATGGTTTTCGAATACAAGGGGGGGGGGCGCTAAAAAGGTATTGTGCCCCGGGCGCGAGTTAAGCTCGCTACGCCACTGTAAGTGGGAATGGTCAAATGTGAGAAAGTGGGAATGGTATATTGAGAGTATGTTGGAATGGTATATTGTAGGGAAGTGGGAATGGTCTATTGTACGGAAGTCTTAATGTTCTAGAAAATGTAAAGACTCTTCAAGATGTCAGTGCGCTTTTAATTAATTACCCATATAATAAAATATCACTGCCTAGAACAGACCATCACAAGTGTTATGTATCACAGGTATGAAATAATACACAGTGAAAAGCTATCGCAGGTGCAGCAGCACAAGTTAAAAACGGAATGCACTCATCCACACCAAAATTCTCCCAGTCATTTTAAGTATCTCACTTTTAATTAGTTATTATCAAAATGGTTTTCTGCAATTTTTTGTTGGGACTTGCCAGCGTTAAGCTTTCGACCAGGAAGTGGCGCGCGGAGGAATATTTAGTTAAAACAGACATCTTTGCTGATGGTTTATTAATCTTCATGGTAAAAAAAATTCCTGCCAGATTGTAAATAATAAGCCACCAGCTCGCCTTCTGCCAGGTTTATGTTTTCGCAGTCAGAAATAGTTGGCGCTTCGCGTAAATTAGGGGTTCTTAACCAGGGGCTCCCCGGTGGTGCGGAAGTCTGTGCCAGTGGTGTGGGAAGACACAAAACATTTAATTTGCAGCAATTGCTAATTGTTGCTGCCTAGAAACCAGGTTTATATGAATTCATTACTTACGTATGATTTTTACCCCACCTGGGGCATAGGCCAGGGGCATAGGCCAAGGGCATAGGCCGTCTACAAGAGTTTTTCATTCATCTCGGCCCTGTGCTTTCCTTTCCAGTTGCTTCCAGGCGTATCCCAAACTTTGAGTGTCTGCCTCTAGCTCGTCTCTCCCTGTATTTTTTTTTTACCTTCCTCTCTTCCTTTTCCCCCGTGGGTTCCATGTTAGACATTGTCTAATGCTGTTATTTGGGGGTTTATGAAGAGTGTGCCCTGTCCAACTACATCCTATCATTATGATGTCTTCATCAATAGGCTCTGTTGGTATGTCCTTTCTATTAAGTCTATGTTGGTGACGGTGTTTGGCCATTTGCTGTTCAGGCAAGTGTTCGTGAATGTCTGAACTTTCCGCATGATGCTCAACTTGTCCTTCAAGTTTCGTCTCCATAGAGTAGGACTATTTTGACCTTTTTGTTGAAAATTCTGACTTTGGTTGGAAGATTCAGGTCATATTTTCTTTAATGACACAAATACTGACCAAGCCTTTCCAATTCTATACCTGATATCCGCTTCGGATCCACCATGTATGTCTGTGGTGCTGCCTAAGGATGTGAAGGACTCTCTTGCGTTTGGGATACAAATCCAAGAGTTCTAGAACATATGAAATTGTGTCTATGTACCACGATGTACCACGATCCACCTGACACAGTTCTTGGAACCATTAGCCGAAGACTCAAACCCGTGGCCCGCCCCCCCCCTCTTCCCCATTTACGTTGACGAATCTCTAGATAGCTACTGTCTTAAGAGAACCACCGATGAAACACAATTACGACAACTTTACTAGCAACGAAAGTCTTCATCCATCACAACAACAACAGCCCGAGCCATCCAGGGGAGAGAGCAGGGCAGCGGGAAAGGGGGGGGGGGCGTGAGAGGAGATGCCCAGAGGAGCACAGTGACCTTCGCAGCCGGGAGAGAGACGCGAGAGCGTAAGAGAACCCATAAAGATGAATAATTCAGATTGAAACCAGATGAAGCTAAGATGCCAGCATCGGGGCTTATGGTGTCACTGTAAAGGAGTCGGTGTTGTTATCTTTTTATCGTGCCTAACGAAGTAGGACCTGTCGTAGTAGGACCTATTGTAGTAGGACCTGGCGTAGTAGGACCTGGCGTAGTAGAACCTGGCGTAGTAGGACCTGTCGTAGTAGAACCTGGCGTAGTAGGACCTGGCGTAGTAGGACCTGGCGTAGTAGGACCTGGCGTAGTAGGACCTTGCGTAGTAGGACCTGGCAAAGTAGGATCTGTCGTAGTAGGATCTGTTGTAGTAGGACCTGGCGTAGAAGAACCTGGCGTAGTAGGACTAGTCGTAGTGGGACCTGTGGTTATCGGACTTTCACAGGAACTCGTTCACAGTGACACTTTCATAAGCTTATTTAGTTAAAACTTACATAGTTAATCTTTCATAGTTAATCTTTCATAATTAATCTTTCATAGTTAATCTTTCATAGTTAATCTTTCATAGTTAATCTTTCATAGTTAATCTTTCATAGTTAAACATTCATAGTTAATCTTTCATAGTTAAACATTCATAGTTTAACTTGCATAGTTGAACTTTTCTAAATGAACAGTGTAACGAGATATCTTTAGGCTTGAAAAAAAAAGGACACAAACGGACATTTATCAAAGAAATACAAATTCAGCTTTTCGGCACAATATTAGGAACTAATCAAATACCCTCCTCCTAGTGATACTCGATTTCCCTGTATTTCCTTTCTTCTTATTTTTATTTTTTTTTTACATATCTCCAAAATATTTTTGTCCGTGAAGATCTTGTTTTTAAGAGTAATAAATAAATACATTCTTTTACTTCCTGTAATCCTGATTTTGGAAAAATCCAACTTCCGGCAATAACAATGGCGAACACTTAATTAAAAAAACAAACAACACAAAAAAAGCTAGTTTCTATTTCTTTTCGTATATTCATTTGTCCTGTCTGCCGAGGAAGCCGACACGTTCTTATCATATTGTCCTGTCCTTCGACTCCAGCTTCCACACCCCTTGTTCTACTATTTTGTTTTTTTAATTGAGCCCGAACATATTTTGTGACACTATTTATGTACTTTATGCGGCTTGAACACAGTCCGTCATATATATATATTAACCTTTCATAGTAACTCTCTCACAGCATATGTTTCTCTATAAAACTCTCATATGAGCCTTTCCCCTTTATTAACACGTAAGCGTCATCAATTATGCATGTGTCCTGAAATTGATTAACTTTTGCTCTCCCTTGCGTATCTTCCATGACACTGACGTCATGCTTTTCTGAGGTCCCGTCCATATTGAAAAGCGTTGATATATTTTTATTTTTGTCTACTGCGATAAAGGCATTCACCGCAACAGACTTAAATTCGTGGCCTACAAGCCTCGACACACCGTGGAGTCTTAAGAAAAAAAGTGTAGGTTATGTCGGTTAGTGAAGAGCTCCTTCCAGTCTTGGATAGATTAGATTGAATGAGTTATTGTAAATGTGCCACCTGCCATCGAACGACCTGCATGTGTCATCTGACATCAAATGACCTTGTATACGTCATCTGACATCGAATGACCTTGTGTGTGTCATCTGACATCGAACGACCTTGTAGCTGGCTGAAAACCACTGGGTTACAACTTCTTTATGATTCTTTTCTTTGTTATTTAACCAAATGTATTTTTAAGAAAAAGTAATCTTAACACTGTTGAGCAGGACATCACGGGTTCGAAAATATTACAAAAGTTAAGGAAATTAAGATCTCTCTTCACTATTCTAGGGCAGCGGTTCTCAACCTGTGGGTCGCGACCCCTTTGGGGGGTCGCACGACCCTTTCCCAAGGGTCGCCTAAGACCACCTGAAAACACATTTGCTATATAGTTATGAAGCATAACCGACACAACACGATGAACTGTATTAAAGGGTCGCGGTCATAGGAAGGTTGAGAACCACTGTTCTAGGGTAACAACACAATTCTAGGATAACAACACAATTCTAGGGTAAATTTTCGCCCATACCGGATGACGACAAGCAACTAAAACACCACGTTAAGACTATTAAAGTTCTTTTTTTACTCGACAACAGTGGATTACTCTTGACACACTTATTCTAATATTAACCTTGACATACTTATTCTAAAATTACTCTCGACCCAATTACACTAATATTACTCTTGACAAACGTATTCTAATACTACACTTGACATATTATAATATTACTCTCTACCACTTACACTAATATTACTCTTGACATTCTTATTCTAATATTACTCTTGACATACTTACAATGTACCTACTCTCGCCGCATTGACTAACGAGGACTTGCACTTTTCACACTACGACGATAACTTAATAGAACTCCTCAAAAGCACTTAAAATACTCGCGCCCTCCTTTTTCCCCACGGCATTTTCACAACCCCACTGGTTTATTGACCTCTCATGACCCGACCAAACACAACCCGGCCAGTCACATCCCGAGCAATCACAACTCCATTTATAAACAACCCAACCAATCACAACCCGGCCAATAACAACCCAACCAATAACAACCTAGCGGATCACAACTGGCCCTGACAAGACTAATCAACAACTCGTGAACAACATCTACTCCATTAACAAACACGATCACACCCCACACCAGTTCGCAACAACCTCCGAGACAAATTAACGTCATAGACTTCACCACCGAGACAAATTAACGTCATAGACTTCACCACCGAGACAAATTAACGTCATAGACTTCACCACCGAGACAAATTAACGTCATAGACTTCACCACCGAGACAAATTAACGTCATAGACTTCACCACCGAGACAAATTAACGTCATATACTTCACCACCAAGACAATACAACGCCATGGACCTCAACCACCTAAGACATTGTCACGTCATGGACTTCAAGACAATGTCGTGCTATTGGCGTGATCATGAAACTGATTAAACCACGTGGTGTCTTGTTCCACTGTTAATCTCGGTCTGAAATTAACCATCACAATAATGCAGATGATGCTGGCGGTTTTCTATCATTTTTGTCAGACGCGGGGGGAAACAGAAGCGGCTGAACTCTCGTCTGACATCTCGTGACGAACGTCACTTACTGCAACCCATTAAAAAACCTTGCGTGGAGGTCAGGAGCTCGGGAACCCGAGCGAAAGATTAGGGACTCTCGGGAATCCTGGATGAGCGAGATAGAGGTCTGTGAAAATGGTTGGAGGATTGTAATCGCTGAGCGGAATCGTAGAGGAAATAACCGAGCAGGGATTGTGAACTCCTACCCGGAGTCAGCACAGAGCTTTGCCTGATATAGGAGGCTTTTATTATAGGACATGGCTGATTTAGGTAAAGTTGTTGTATAGGACGTCCAGTGTGGTAAATCTAAGGTATTTGATATTACAGGAGTTGGACATTACTGGTATATGACATTACTGTTATAGGAAATTACTGTTACAATCGGATATAAGATATTATTGTTATACGACATGTCTGATATTTAGGACATTACTGTTTTAGGACATGTCTGATATAGGATATATCTGATACAGGACATGTCTGATATAATATATATCGGATATAGGTCATGTATGATATAGGACATCCAGTTTGTTGGAGAAATATAGGAATAGTGCTATAACTTTTTTAGGACATTTCTTCCATAAAAATAACATTAGTGGGTCAGTCCTGGGACACCATAACGTTAGTGGGACAGTCCTGGGACACCATAACGTTAGTGGGACAGTCCTGCATAGCAAACCAGGGGTGGGTCAGTTCTGGGACATCATATACTTAGTGGGACAGTCCAGGCACAGTATTAACTAAGCAAAGGTTTTTTCTGTTTGTTCGCTGGCGAAGGCTTCCTGCCGACACGTTCTTTGTTTTTGTTGCATTCCTTTTTTTCATGTTTAACCTTACTTTGTTTTACTAATTTCCTCTTGTGCTAACCCGAATGCAGTCTCTTTCTTTATTACCCTTCTACTTCTATGTTTGGGTTGTCGTCTGTATATTTGTAGGAGACCCAATTTGATGAATGGCCTTTGGATATTTTATCATCTCATTATCTCTCAGCATTCAGATCGCCTCCGTCTTCAAGCTGCGACAACTTTCAGTGGTGTAGTAGTAGCGGTGGCCAGAAGTTGGTTAGGTTTCCACATCCAGATCTGATGCCTACAAGATTAACTTATTTTTAAAGAAGAGATTTCTTTTTTTTTTTTGCGTCACGTTGACCCCCCCCCCCCCCCCCCGCGCGCTCGTCACAGGAAGAGTTGATAAGCTTTTCAATTAACGGCGTTATAATTGACCCCGTCTTGGTTGATGGTGCTGTTTGTCTGAAGGGAGACTTTGGGAGTTTTGTGATCAATTGGCCAAGCAAAGATTTTTTTTTTCTTGATAATGTTTTGCATGAAGAATTTTTAAAAAAACCAACGTATGGATACAGTGGCGTAGCGAGCTTAACTCGCGCCCGGGGCACAATACCTTTTTAGCGCCCCCAATACCTTTTTAGCGCCCCCCATTCGAAAACCATACAATATTATAGTATAATATACCATTTGGCGCCCCTTTGGGAGTAGCGCCCGGGGCATGATGGACCTCCTTGCACCCCCCCTCACTACGCCACTGTATGGATGCCTGGTAGAAAAAAAAAGGGGTGGGGGTAGCTTTGCCCCCATGTGGCGTGCTGCTTCATCATTTATAAAGTTCAATGGCCGCCATTGTTTTTTTAAAGAAATTTTTGAAAATAAAATATTTTAAAAACAAAATTTATATCCGAATTACATTCAAGCGTTTACAATCCCCCCCCCCCCCCCCAAAATGTAATTGGAGACAGGGAATTAAGCTTTTTTTATATATATTTTTTAAAATTAATTTTAAAAAAAAAGATTTGGGGGAGGGGGCGGCACTTTGCCTTTATTTTTCCTTCTCGAAAAACGAAGGGAGGCTAAATTGTGTTTTTCTCCATTCTCAATTTTCTGAAAAATCCAATAAGCAGCCCTTGTCTCACTTGTCTTTTTGGGCAGTGCTGGGTGAGAAATAAGCGATGACCCGGAAACGCTTAAGAAAATTCTGGACGGTATTAAGAGCGACTGGGCTCAGCACATTGATACCTTAGTAATATCGTGGGAGAAAACCCGGTGTTGTAAGAGAAGGCCGACAACTCGGACAATACAGTCATGGCTGCTAATGTTATGCGACTGTTTTTGATAATATATATTTGTATATATATACACACACACTGACAGATGGATGACAGACTGCTACTGGAAAGGCAGGTATTACCTCCGTGACTCATGCTCTGTGGTCTGCTGGTAGAAGTTATAATATTTTTTTTACATTGAGATTTGTTCAAACCTTATGATGTTGAGATTTCTAGTAAGCCCCCCCCCCCCCAAAAAAAAAAAAAAAAAAATAATAATAAATCTAAAGCAATATGTCATATGTCATGTTAGAATTCTAAATCATTGCACGCTCCAACGGATCTCCCCCCTCCCTCTTTTTCTTCTAACACAGGATAAAATAATGCTGGCGTGAGACTGTTGGGTTGGACTTCATTGATTTCCCTTAAATACAAAATTTTCTACAATTGACAGAGGATGCATTAATGTTGTTTTTAAAAAAAAAATAAAATACTTATTATTACAGTAATGATATAAGTCTGCGTGTCTCAAGGGCGCTTGGCACTGGCGTAGGAAGGGGAGGACGAAGGGGGCGGTCCAGGGTTTGACGTTGACAACCCCCCACCTCCCCATAAAAAAAAACAACGACCCACACAATTCTCTTTACCCAGCATTCCCGGCACGCACGGTCGGGAAGTCAAATCTAAAATTTATACAGTCAGATTTGAAATATATTTAGCCCTTCTCGAGGCGTTGGGAATTTTCAATTATTGGACACTTTAACTCTGGGCTTGAAATTGGCCAGAATAACCAGCACTGGGACTTTTTTTGTGTGTTGAAAAAATATTCCCTCCGTTCGGATTGAAAGAAGAGTTCGGAATTCAGGACATTACTCTTAAAACAAGATTTGTTATTTTTAAAATTTAAATTTAAGAATTCGGTCGTGATGACGTGGAATAAAATATTGATTTGGACTGGAAGAAATAGGTGAAAAAAGATGGCGCCACTCGCATGTTGGTCACGTGGCAATCCCCGCAGGTGGCGTCACTTCCGGTTTGGATCACCCAGTGGGGTACCCCACCCCCAGCCCCCCATCCCTCAATGACTTCCCCATGGACCTCCCCAGTATCATCCTGAAGCAAACCTTACAGAATTCCCTCTAGCCTACAGCAGGATTAGTAAGCCTACTGCGGTGTTTGTAAGTCTGCATCAGTGTTTGTAAGTCTGCATCGTGATTGTAAGTCTGCATCAGTGTTTGTAAGTCTGCATCGTGATTGTAAGTCTGCATCGTGATTGTAAGTCTGCATCAGTGTTTGTAAGTCTGCATCAGTGTTTGTAAGTCTGCATCAGTGTTTGTAAGTCTGCATCAGTGTTTGTAAGTCTACATCAGTGTTTTTAAGCCTACATCAGTGTTTGTAAGCCTACATCAGTGTTTGTATGCCTACATCAGTGTTTTAAGCCTACATCATTGTTTGTAAGTCTACATCATTGTTTTTTAAGCCTACATTATTGTTTGTAAGTCTACATCAGTGTTTGTAAGACTACATCATTGTTGTGTAAGCCTGCATCATTGTTTTGTAAGCCTACATCAGTGTTTTGTAAGCCTACAGCAAAGGTTGTAAATCAAATGGTGAGATTAATATCCTCTGGTGCATCCAGGCAAACAGATGTTGGTCTTCATTGATATCATTGAACAACAACAATTTCAGAATGTAAACTAAACTACTATCCCTGAGGAAACTGGACCCCACCACATCTCGCTGGCGAGACGTTCAGGAACAAAAGCTAAGATATGAACAATTTTAAGAAGCATAGGAGTAAGGAAAATCCTGTGATTTCAGATTGAGCTCAACGTCTGCTGTACATCAATTATCTTATAGCCCCCCCACCCAGGACCGGATTTAGACTTGCTGAGGCCCTAAGCTGTACAAAGCCCAGAGGGCCCCTGCCGTTTTTAAATTACATGAGGTGGTCAAAGAAAAATTAAAAATATATAGCTGGCAGATTGTGAGGCCCTAAGCTGTAGCTTATTTAGCGTATACGTGAGTCCGGCACTGCCCCCACCCCTTAAAAATTTTTTTACTTCGCCCCTGCAAGGTTACGGGAGTTTTTACCCCTTTACTGAATTTACTGTGAGCTCTAAAATTGTATAGGATATTGTATCCCTCTGCTGTCCCCAACGTTGCATACGCCAAAATCTGACACAGCACCTTCCCCTATGATTATGATATATAACCTTTTGCAAATCATTGACAATGTTTATAGTCCCATTTTTGCCCCTCTCTACGAAACGCCCCCCCCCCCCGTGCCGAAGCTGCAACTTATGTTTGCCTTGTGTTCACTAATAGTAAGTACAGATTTCTGTCTTGTTTTCCCTAACAACATAGACGCCTGTTTCATTTTCACTAATTCTAGATCTATAGATGTCTGTCTTGTGTTTGCTAACACTTTGAATGTCTGTCTTGTTACGCCCCCTATTATGTTCAAGGAATTTGAACAGGCTCGTGGTCTAGGGGATTTGAAAAGGGGCTAACACAGGCAGATTTTAGACACACTATTTGCTAAAATAAAGACAATCAGTGCGCTATATAACTGTACTTTATTGCATGGAATAGAAAGTGAACAAAGATACATAAAATCTACATAAAAAGAAATGAATCTAGGTCTAACACTAATAATAACTAAAGCTCACAGTAATATAAACTAATACTAGCACAAGTCTAAGTTCCAGGAATACTATTTCTATTAACTATTTAATGGCCCTATCAAGTACTAAGCAAATGCAACGGTCAGCTAGTCACGCATCCCTAGGCTCACCTCGTCTCTCTCTTTGTGTTCTGGGACTCCACAGCGCACTTATAGGCTACTGTAGTTGGCATGGCTTGACCTACATGTGACCCTTCCTGGACGCTGGTCATCTGACACGGCTAGGCTAATGGGTACATAAAGAAAACGGCCCTAGCTCGTAACAGTCTCTTGTTCACTAATACTATAGATGTCTGTCTGTCTCTTGTTCACTAATACTATAGATGTCTGTCTCTTTTTCACTAATACTATAGATGTCTGTCTCTTGTTCACTAATACTATAGATGTATGTCTCTTGTTCACTAATACTATAGATGTCTGTCTCTTGTTCACTAATACTATAGATGTCTGTCTCTTGTTCACTAATACTATAGATGTCTGTCTCTTGTTCACTAATACTATAGATGTCTGTCTCTTGTTCACTAATACTATAGATGTATGTCTCTTGTTCACTAATACTATAGATGTCTGTCTCTTGTTCACTAATACTATAGATGTCTGTCTCTTGTTCACTAATACTATAGATGTATGTCTCTTGTTCACTAATACTATAGATGTCTGTCTCTTGTTCACTAATACTATAGATGTCTGTCTCTTGTTCACTAATACTATAGATGTCTGTCTCTTGTTCACTAATACTATAGATGTCTGTCTCTTGTTCACTAATACTATAGATGTCTGTCTCTTGTTCACTAATACTATAGATGTCTGTCTCTTGTTCACTAATACTATAGATGTCTGTCTCTTGTTCACGAATACTATAGATGTCTGTCTCTTGTTCACTAATACTATAGATGTCTGTCTCTTGTTCACTAATACTATAGATGTCTGTCTCTTGTTCACTAATACTATAGATGTCTGTCTCTTGTTCACGAATACCATAGATGTCTGTCTCTTGTTCACTAATACTATAGATGTCTGTCTGTCTCTTGTTCACTAATACTAAAGATGCCTGCCTTGAGTTAGGTGCATGACCTGAGTTCATGTTGGCGTCACGAGTAGTGAAGCACTTGCTGTGCAACCCTTGGTGAGGGGGGGGGACGTGACGGTGCGGATGTAGGAATTATTAATGCGAGAAGAAACCCAGGTGGAAATAAGACGCAGGGGCGTGACGAGCAGGGTCTGCTGGTGAACTCATTGATGACTTCACCATGTTCAATAGTGGCTTGGTGGAGTTAGCAGGAGTTGGTTAAAGGATTGTGGGGGGGGGGGGGGAGAAATAGAAAGGGAGAGAGTGAGTGTAATAGATAGATAGGCAGGTAGGTAGGTAGGTAGTTAGATAGACAGACAGACAGATATATATATAGATAGATAGATAGATAGATAGATAGATAGATAGATAGATAGATAGATAGATAGATAGATAGATAGAGATAGATAGATAGATAGATAGATAGATAGATAGATAGATAGATAGATAGATAGATAGATAGATATATAGATAGATAGATAGAGATAGATAGATAGATAGACAGATAGATAGATAGACAGACAGATAGATAGACAGACAGATAGATAGACAGATAGATAGATAGATAGATAGATAGATAGATAGATAGATAGATAGATAGATAGATAGATAGATAGATAGATAGATAGACAGATAGATAGATAGATAGATAGATAGATAGATAGATAGATAGATAGATAGATAGATAGATAGATAGATAGATAGATAGATAGATAGATAGATAGATAGATAGATAGATAGATAGATAGATAGATAGATAGGAGAGAGAAAGATGATTATTGATATCCGAAATTGATGGTTTAGTGACACAAAGTTGATTATTGATATCCCAATGAGATGGTTAATTGAGACAAGGTTAATTATTGATATCCCATAAAGATGGTTTAATGAAACAAAGTTGATTATTGATATCCAAAATTGATGGTTTAGTGGGATAAAGTTGATTATTGATATCCCAAAAAGATGGTTTAATGAAACAAAGTTTAAATTGATGGTTTAGTGGGATAAAGTTGATTATTGATATCCTAAAAAGATGGTTTAATGAAACAAAGTTGATTATTGATATCCCAATGAGATGGTTAATTGATACAAGGTTAATTATTGATATCCCATAAAGATGGTTTAATGAAATAAATTTGATTATTGATATCCCAAAAGATGGTTTAATGAAACAAAGTTGATTATTGATATCCCAAAAAGATGGTTTGGAGAGAGAATGTTGATTATTGATATCCCAAAAAGATGGTTTAATGAAACAAAGTTGATTATTGATATCCCAAAAAGATGGTTTAATGAAACAAAAGTTGATTATTGATATCCCAAAAGATGGTTTAATGAAACAAAGTTGATTATTGATATCCCAGTGAGATGGTTAATTGAGACACAGTGGATCAACATTATTTAGCAAAGGCGTGGCTTCATGTGTCTTTATTTAAAAAAAAAATATTGTAAACCAAGCCCATACAAGTACAGAAGAGCAAAAAACAACATCATTATATCCCAGAGTTCTTTGAAACCAGATACGGAAATGAAATATTCAGCATAATCCGCTCTAAAGCTTTGATCTGAGAGTATTTTAATGCAGCTCAAGGCTGTTTCCCCATGCCGCAGTGTTTTGATGTTGTGCTCAGCCATATGCTTCCATAAGTGGCGTAATCCAAATAGAAGCGATGCTAATCATGTGTAGATGTATTATTATTATTATTATTTTTTTTTTAAATGTCAGCAGGGGGTATTAACACGCGTGGCCATGTGGTAGTCATGGTAGTGTGGTGATTACATGCTGATACGAATGGGATGCAATCTCTAAGAGATTTGGTGTCGATCATGTAGAAATCATGAAATAATTGCTAGCATTTCTCTGTTACGCGTTCTTCTACCACGGGATTTTGGGGGAGGGGGTGGGTGGTTGAAGGATATCTTATTTCAAGGGGCCTTAAACTTGCTAAGGGATTTATTTATCTACGACAGATTAATTATATGGTGTAAAAATGGTGTTATAAATGGTGTATAAATGGTGTTATAAATGGTGTTATAAATAATGTTATAAATGGTGTTATAAATTGTGTTGTAAATGTTAAAAAAAGGATACAAAAAACATAATAAAAAAAGTCCACCCACCCACTCCGCACCTCAAGAAAAGCCCTACTCTAAGGAACATATAACTAAAATTTGTCTTTTTCAACATTAGATATTTGAGACGATTTACTTTCTAAGTATTCTAAGTTTAAAAACTTTAATTAGGAATGCAAAAAATATACATTTGCGTTCTTGGTCGCGAGTCCTTGGTCTCAGCGGACAAATTAAAAAAAAAAATTACTGTGTTTGAAGAAAAGGTTTGGTCGGGTTGAGGAATGCGGTAATCAGCATTGCTGGTTGATTCTTTAAGTGAATTTGACCGATATTAATGAAATACAGCTACACATAAAGAATTGGCCCCAAAAAATCTTAATATGCATTTGGTGTTAACACAATCCATTGAACCTGCCAAGCAGGCACTGGATTATGACTGAGTTGTTGAGCCATCCAATCACAGATTGACTTGTTTCAAAGTTGCTTTAATCACCCAATCATAGAATATCTTCTGTAAAAGTTGCTTAACCAGCCAATCGGGCGACTGACTTCTCTCCAACTTGTTGAGCTCTTCAGTCTTGTGAACATTAATGTAAAGCTTTGCACACACACATGCACACACACAAACACACACACACACATACGCACGCACACACACACACACCCACGAACACACCCACACGCACTCCCCACACACAAGCACACACACACACACACAAACATACACGCACACACACACACACACACAAACACACACACACACATACACACAAATTCATCGTTGAATTTCTAGACACTCGACATTTCAGAATTTATTTTTTTTTAAATCAATGAAGGCTAATGCAGAGAATTGGTGCTCTTAGGGATACATTTAGGGTTTAGGTTAGGTTTAGAGATACATTTAGGGTTTAGGTTGGGTTTAGAGAGACATTTAGGGTTTAGGTTGGGTTTAGAGAGACATTTAGTGTTCAGGTTAGGTTAAGGCATACATTTAGGGGTCAGGTCAGATTTAGGGATACATTTAGGGTTCAGGTTAGGTTTAGAGATAAATTTAGGGTTCATGTTAGGTTAAGGGATACATTTAGGGTTCAAATTAGGTTTAGGGATACATTTAGGGTTCAGGTTAGGTTTAGTGATACATTTAGGGGTCATGTCAGATTTAGGGATACATTTAGGGTTCAGGTTAGGTTTAGAGATACATTTAGGGTTCAGGTTAGGTTTAGAGATACATTTCGGGTTCAGGTTAGGTTTAGGGATACATTTAGGGGTCAGGTCAGATTTAGGGATACATTTAGGGTTGAGGTTAGGTTTAGGGATACATTTAGGGTTGAGGTTAGGTTTAGGGATATTAAGGGTTCAAATTTGGTCTAGTGACAGTGACATAAAATTTCACAGAACGTGGCAACCAAGCAGGCGGCCGTGTGACACGTTATGGCACCAATTGTCTGCATTTACTCACTATTGTGTTCTAAGATGATTTGATATAAATAGGCTCTATAGAAGCTTTGTTGTTCAAGTCATTCGAGTATTTCTTTATTCATACGGTAACAATTTAGGCTACACACCTCTTCTCACATTGGCTCGGTGTACTTAGCGTATCTCGTTCGCACCTGTCAACAGTCGGGCGAGGTAGAAAGCAGCGATGTGTTTATCGAAGGTGTAATCAGTATCAAAGAGGAGATGCTCACAGGTGACGACGAGGCACCTGATCGATCGTGCGACTTGCGTCTCGGTTTTAAAAGAAAACAAAGATTATCTGGACGGGCGAGTTTTAGTCGTGCTCGGTAAATGTTTGGTGGAGTAAATCGGACGTGGGAACTAAGACTTACTGATGGGCTACTTGCTTTATGGCCACACGTTAAGTACATAACTTGTTGTATAATGTTAGAGTTGTATGGGCACACGTTAAGTACATTACCTGTTGTATAATCCTAGGGTTGTATTGGCACACGTTAAGTACACTACCTGTTGTATAATGCTAGGGTTATATTGGCACACGTTAAGTACATTACCTGTTGTATAAGGCATTGTTGTATGGGCACACGTTAAGTACATTACCTGTTGTATAATGCTAGGGTTGTATGGGCACACGTTAAGTACATTACCTGTTGTATAATGCTAGGGTTGTATTGGCACACGTTAAGTACATTACCTGTTGTATAATGCTAGGGTTGTATTGGCACACGTTAAGTACATTACCTGTTGTATAATGCTAGGGTTGTATTGGCACACGTTAAGTACATTACCTGTTGTATAATGCTAGGGTTGTATGGGCACACGTTAAGTACATTACCTGTTGTATAATGCTAGGGTTGTATGGGCACACGTTAAGTACATTACCTGTTGTATAATGCTAGGTTTGTATGGGCACACGTTAAGTTAAGTACATTACCTGTTGTATAATGCTAGGGTTGTATTGGCACACGTTAAGTACATTACCTGTTGTATAATGCTAGGGTTGTATGGGCACACGTTAAGTACATTACCTGTTGTATAATGCTAGGGTTGTATGGGCACACGTTAAGTACATTACCTGTTGTATAATGCTAGGGTTGTATTGGCACACGTTAAGTACATTACCTGATGTATAATGCTAGGGTTGTATGGGCACACGTTAAGTACATTACCTGTTGTATAATGCTAGGGTTGTATGGGCACACGTTAAGTACATTACCTGTTGTATAATGCTAGGGTTGTATGGGCACACGTTAAGTACATTACCTGTTGTATAATGCTAGGGTTGTATTGGCACACGTTAAGTACATTACCTGTTGTATAATGCTAGGGTTGTATGCGCACACGTTAGGTACATTACCTGGCGGTGGGGTTAAGGGTGGGAATGGGGACGGGCCGATAGTGGGGTGGGGGGGGATATAGACTAAGTTTGCGAGACGGAAAATTATTTTAAGAGAGGAGAAGATGGTGTTTGAAATTACGAGTATGATATTGGTAGTGAAAGAACAATGTCAATGTCAAAGGAGGAGTGATATTGGAAATCATGGGAGGAATCTCGTTCAGCTCAGGAATCGGGAATTTAATTTCGCTCGCTACTAAACCCTAGCGTTAGTGACGGACATCGTTACGTAGAGAGTTATGTATTGCGATGGCAAGGTGCGTCAGGCGAGACTGCAGAAGCATGGCGGACCACGAGAAATCGGATTGCGAGATACGAAATTTTTACAATAGTGGAAGGCAATGAGGAAAGAAGACTCGGTGGCGTAGCGAGGGGGGCAACGGGGGGCATCATGCCCCTGGCGCTACTCACAAAGGGGCGCCAAATGGTATATTTTACATATAATAGTGTATGGTTTTTGAATGGGGGGGGGGCGCTAAAAGGCTATTGTGCCCCGGGCGCGAGTTAAGCTCGCTACGCCACTGAGAAGAATCAAGTTCTTTAGTCGAGGAGCAACTGTATTTTCAACAAGACTGTTTTTTGTTCTTTCAAAGATCAAGGATGCCATCCTGCACGTTGAGGGCGACATATTAGCGTCGTTAAAAAAAACAACTTCATTTTACTCAAGGGAAATAAGGGGAGAGCATTAGACAAATTGGATAACAGTTTTTATTTTGTCAAAAGAATTATTTTTAAAAAAGGATTTTTTAAAGGAATAATTATGGTGATGCCAAACATTTTATACACACACACACACACATATATATATATATATTTATAAATATATATATATATATATAAATAATTTTATATAATTTGTTATGGGGTGAAACTTTTCAGAGGACGTATTTAAAGATATAAAATCCCAGATGTGCTAGTGTAAAAATAAGTTTGTAGCCCCCCCCCCCCAATAACCCCCTCGACAACCCGTTTCCTTAATTGGTTTATGGAATCTCATGTTCTTCCTTAACGCACCCGCCCTTGCAATGTTGCCGATAGTGTGTAATCGTTCTGATTCTGTCGTAGGGCTCTGTATCACATTGCCACCCCAGATATTCTATCGTGGGGCTCTGTATCACTTTGACGCCCCAGATATTCTGTCGTAGGGCTCTGTATCACATTGACGCCCCAGATATTCTGCCGTATGGCTCTGTATCACATTGACGCCCCAGGTATTCTGTCGTGGGGCTCTGTATCACATTGACGCCCCAGGTATTCTGTCGTAGGGCTCTGTATCACATCTAGGCCCCAGATATTCTGTCGTAGGGATCTTTATCACATCTAGGCCCCAGATATTCTGTGAACACTTTATCAGAAAGTCAAAGTGCGGGTTCGCCGAGCCGTCTGTACATGCCGCGAATAAACAGCAAACCACACACAAGAGTTTAGATCCACTTTCCACATCATCCACCTGGTGCCAAAAAGACACGAATTCCAAGCTAACGCAAGCCAGTGTATGGTGCCTTTAATCCCAATCAAACAGGCATTTGGCAGGGGGTGATTATATGTCTTATTGTGGTTTAGTTTTAATGATGGGGCAATGCGCGATTAAACGAGAACATATCTGTGATGAACGAGGGGGTGGGGGGGGATAAAGGAATTACCTGAGAGCTTAGGTGTGAGGTCAAAAAGATGTTTGAGAATGTGATGCCTTTATGTATCCTAAGTGTAGACCAAGTGGGGATTAAAATATAGTTTGCGACATACTTAATGAGCTAATCTACATAGATGTATTAGGTTGAAAAATATTAATTTTTAAAGCTAAGCTTTGATTGGTTGATTTACCGCTTTCAATTGTAAAGATATATATATACACTTAATACATTGCAGTTTTCGTTGAGTAGGGCGTGGCAATATCAAGCACCACCCCAGACGTCACAAACTCTAGCTACTCCACTGCGCCCTTTGCCCCCCAATGAAGCAACTTCTATGCAAGAAATAAGGAGAGATCTACCCAATGGTTACCCTTATTTACCCTTAGTTAGCAGTCTCCCCCCCCCCCCCCCAAACCTCCCCCCTTTCTCAGAAATACATTCGTCATTCATTTAGAGACCGTTGTGGAAAAAAACCCAACAAGAAAAGAACCTCACTGATAAACTCGTTATAGGAAATCTATTCCGTTTGGAGACTTGCAAGAAGACCAGCCTGATAAACTCGTTATGGGGGAAATCTTTTCTGATTAACAGTCTGAGAGAAATCTGCTCAGATAACATGGTAAAGAAAATCTATTATGATAAGCCAAACTAACTGACAAAGCTAAAACTTGTATTTTTGTAGAAGAAAAAAAGGATAACAACTGTCTGGGGGTTGACCAAGTCGATACCTTTAGATCCTCGTCTTTTTTTCCAAAGAGAATCGATTACATAACTTTAGCGTATTCATCGGGGGATTTTTTGCCTGAGTAGGCGACCACGGCGACCACCAACTCCCGTGGACGGAGAGGATGGGAGGATGGGAAGAAGGGAGGAGAGAGAGAGAGAGGAGACGCCGGTTCTGTTGGCCACAGGAATGAATGAGGACACACAGTGGTGAGCAGTTCCTGGAAATTTCTGCCATTCACCACCAACTTTATTACTGTGCGCATGAGGGTTTGAGCGAGGAGATTTGACAAGATTGTTCGCCCAACATGTTTTAGTTGGTGTGGTGGGGGTAGGAGAAGAAAAAAAAGTAAAATAAAAATAAAACAATTTGCAGACGAGAGATTTAGTGTACCTGTGGGATGCCGAGCAGTGAAGGTAAAAACAAAAATACAACAACCAACAACTGGATGTGTTAATGTGACTCGAATGGATTGATGGACGAAACGTTTTGGGAGAAGTTGGACGTGTTTTCTTGGTTGAGGTGACGTGTACCCTCTTGTTGGTTTCTTTTGGAAGTTGAATGGTTGTTTTAGTGCTAAGGTAAAGGTATCTGAAAAAAATGACACTTAGTTGGTGTGCATTCAAAGGTGAGCTCTTCGAGGGCTAAAAATGGATTTCGACTTGATTCAAATGTGCACAGTCAATGTTGTCCGGTGTTTATGCGGATACACAGAGTGCAAGGAATATGTAAGTATTAATTACCCAAAGTAATTGGATTAATTGTGGCATTTTTAGTTTTAAACAAATCTAATTAATGCACAAACATGGACTAAAAATTCGAACAATTTTCGGATTAAAAATATTGAATTTCATTTATATTAATACAATATTAACTTGTGTTAATTTACTGAAATTTTGTCTTCCAAACTTACACATAAACTTGTATTTTAATTTTAATTGAAGAGAAATAATCACATAATTAATTTCATAAGAAGAATAACCATGAATAATTACAAGTGCGGAAAAAAATAAAATTCGTCCGTTACATTTTCGTACCCAGCTTCGCCCTGACTTCTCCTATCCCAATGTCTTTGTTAAATAAAAAGCCATTTTTTTTGTCAATAAGCGATTTCGGTCAGTATGTAACTAAAAGTAGTAAAAGACGGTTTTTTAAAAAAAATCAAAGAGTCTAAAGAGTTAAGTAAATCTTCTTTCGCCAAATCCTGCACGATAGACATGATGAATAAAACATTTGATAGCGCACCGCAAATTAACTTCATTGAAACGTTGAAGTCCATAGGGAGAAATATTATGCTTAGCCCCCCCCCCCCCCCATCCCCCCATTTTTTTTTCATCCCGCCATTGGTTTCATTGACGAATACGTCACTGCCGCCGTAGAAGATACTGCAACTTTCTGTATTCCGGAAATGGAAAATGTAATCTGATCTGTAGATGTTTTAGTTGACCCAGATGTTGGCAGCAAAACGTTCTGGTGTAGTTTCACATCGCTTAAATGTTCAATTGGTGCGTTTGTAAGGGGACAGAACAATGAGCTACCGAAGAGCCGAACCTTTGTGAAATTACCTTTTTTATAAATGTATGTTAGAAAGACAATCTAATAGGGTACACTCGCATTGATGTCTTGTGAAGTCGAATCACTCCAATGTCGTGTATAGTTGTTACAATCCAATGTCTTACACAGTTGGTACAATCCAAGTTCTTGTACAGTCGGTACAATCCAAGTTCTTGTACAGTTGGTACAATCCAAGGTCTTGTACAGTTGGTAAAATCCAAGATCTTGTACAGTTGGTACAAATTAATAGTTGGTACAATCCACGTTCTTGTACAGTCAGTACAATCCAAGGTCTTACACAGTTGGTACAATCCAATGTCTTGTACATTTGTTACAATTTAATAGGAGTGTGGTACAGTTATTAGTACCCAATTAATATCATTTAAATCTGGTCAAAGATAATAACAAAAAGTCACACAGCTGCTATAACGTAGCTCGTATGTTATGATTGCCAGACCGTCCTCATGCCATTCAAACAAGGGCTCAGTTGTTTTGAATGCCTAGAATATTATCACGTCATTCAACCCAGGGCTCAGTTGTTTTGATTGCCGAGAATGTTATCACGTCATTCAACCCAGGGCTCAGTTGTTTTGATTGCCTAGAATGTTATCATGTCATTCAAGCAAGGGCTCAGTTGTTATGATTGCCTAGACCGTCCTCATGTCATTCAACCAAGGGCTCAGTTGTTTTGATTGCCTAGAATGTTATCACGTCATTCAACCCAGGGCTCAGTTGTTTTGATTGCCTAGAATGTTATCATGTCATTCAAGCAAGGGCTCAGTTGTTTTGATTGCCTAGAATGTTATCATGTCATTCAAGCAAGGGCTCAGTTGTTTTGATTGCCTAGAATGTTATCAAGTCATTCAACCAAGGGCTCAGTTGTTTTGATTGCCTAGACAGTTATCATGTCATTCAACACAGGACTCCGTTATTTTGATTGCCTAGAATGTTATCACGTCATTCAACCAATGGCTCAGTTATTTTGATTCCCTAGAATGTTATCATGTCATTCAACCAAGGGCTCAGTTGTTTTGATTGCCTAGACTCTAGACCGTTCTCATGTCATTCAACTCACGGCTCACTGTACTGTATTAGCGTATGCCATTCGAAGAATGTTCAAGTTCTTCTTACCGTCATTGATGTCATTTCGTTTAAGAGTTGAACAAATGATGACCTAGAACAACGTGTAATAACTATGATGTTGTTCTGGCGAGACGATGCGCTGTTGAAAACTATTGCTATTGCCTTACAGTTACCATGGCAACTGATAGGTCCCTTGTGAAAAACATTCCACTCGTTTTTTGCACAAATAAAAATTTACTATTTGAAAAATTTGAACTTTAGAAGCATAGAAATGTCGTGTTCTTAAGGTAACGGGCATAGAAACGTCGTGTTTTCGGTAGAAATGTTGCGTTATGGAGATAACGACAAAAATGTAGAGGTGATAGTATCATGTAGGAGGCATAAAAAAAAAAGGAAATGACAATAACAAAAGCGAAAGCAAAACAAATTATTTAGGGTGTCATTTTTAAACTGTATGCTCTGTTTATGACCGTGTCAAATGACCTATTTATTATAGTCTATTTATGGCTTTATTTTACTCTGTCTATCACTGTTTCTGATGACGTATTTCACTCGTGTTCTTTGCTAGATTGTGCTGTATTTTGTGTTTTTTGTTTCTTGTTAGGCTAAACTTGGAGTGAGTTCTAGATTTAGTTCATACTGCCATGTAGTTTGTTTGCATATAAAGCAATTTTTTTTCACCAGACGAGCTAAATTAAAAAAAAAAGTATTTTAGATTTATACAGTGGCGTAGCGAGGGTGGGGCAAGGAAGGCCTCCTGCCCCGCGCGCTACTCACAAAGGGCCGCCACTTGGTATATTTTACATAAAATATTGTATGGTTTTCAAATAGGTGGGGGGGGGCGCTAAAAAGGTATTGTGCCCCGGGCGCGAGTTAAGATCGCTACGCCACTGGATTTATACACGAATATTTTAAGCCTCCACACATTTTACGGACAAACAGTTTCTTTTACGGAAAATTAATAAATATATATTTTTTTAACGGACAAACAATTTCTTTTACAGATACATTTTTTTCAAGTAAGCTGTCGAAGATATCAGTGGCTGTTATAATTGTTTTTTTTTAAAATACGTATTATGATTCAATATGATTAAGGCTATTTTATAACTTGACCTTATTGTAAAGCAATCTCATTAGTGGTGAATTTTTTAAATATTTTTTTTATGATACAAGTTCAAAGCAAGCAAGAAGACATCACAAACTTTTGAGTTATTGCGTTAATTTTCAATTCAAAAGATATTTGGCGACTGCCTCATTTTAAAAAAAAAAAAAATTTTGCGGACATCTAAAGTTGTAGCGGACAAGTAACTCTAAGTTACATTGTTACGGACGGTCCGAAAATTTACGCGCGCTTGGCAACCCTGTTTTTTTTTAAAATTTTTTTTTACACAGCGTAATAAGGGATGGGTTGCGCTCAGGTTGAAGCAATAAGAACTATAGAAATGTTAAAGTTAAAGGAAAACCTGGAGAGTGGCAAGAGAAACAAAATGAACGTTTCGGCCAAAAAGCCTTCGACAGCAATAAAAAAAAAAAAAAAAAAAAGAAAATAATTTTAGCTCTTTGTATAGATATATGTAGTTGACAGGAAATGGAAGACATATTCAATCACGGAAGTGACGCATGAAATCAAAGAGTACGCCTATGAGATTAATAGGAAACTTAATGCATTAGAAATAAATAAATACATTGAAATAAACAATGGTAAGATTGAAATTGTAGATGGTCCTAAAACAATGAGGATTGCGTAAGTGAGGTTAGCAAGGATGTTGGATATTAGGCAGATATCACGGAGAGAAATTAAGAATGTTGGCCATGAGGCAGATATCACGGAGAGAAATTAAGAATGTTGGACATGAGGCTGATATCACGGAGAGAAATTAAGAATGTTTGACATGAGGCAGATATCACGGAGAGAAATGAAGAATGTTGGACATGAGGCTGATATCATGGAGAGAAATTAAGAATGTTGAACATGAGGCAGATATCACGGAGAGAAATTAAGAATGTTTGACATGAGGCAGATATCACGGAGTTAAATTAAGAATGTTGAATATGAGGCAGATATCACGGAGAGAAATTAATAATGTTGGATATGAGGCAGATATCACGGAGAGAAATTAATAATGTTGGATATGAGGCAGATATCACGGAGTTAAATTAAGAATTTTGGATATGAGGCTGATATCACGGAGTGAAATTAAGAATGTTGGATATAAGGCAGATATCACGGAGTTAAATTAAGAATGTTGGATATGAGGCAGGTCATCACGGGGTGAAAGCAAGGATGTTGGATATGATGCAGATATCATGGAGTGAAAGCAAGGATGTTGGATATGAGGCAGATATGAGGCAGATATGAGGCAGATATGAGGCAGATATGAGGCAGATATGAGGCAGATATGAGGCAGATTTGAGGCAGATATCACGGAGTGAACACAGGAGGCAAATGGGCTCTTGATTTACATATAGCTATTTAGAAATATTGTCAACACAATGTGTGAGAGAGAGAAAGAGAGAGAGTGGGGAGGGAGGGAGAGAATAAGAGAGAGAGAGGGAGGAAGAGAGAGGGGGAGACAAAGAGGGAAAGGGAGAGAGGGCGAAAGAGGGAGAGAGAGAAACTAATCAGAATATTAAGTTTTTGGCTTTTTTTGCTTTAGTGTGGCTCACAAAGATGTATGTCAGTAAAGAAAGATGGATGTCAGTAAAGAAAGATGGATGTCAGTAAAGAAAGATGGATGTCAGTAAAGAAAGATGGATGTCAGTAAAGAAAGAGCGATGTCAGTAAAGAAAGATGGATGTCAGTAAAGAAAGATGGATGTCAGGTAAAGAAAGATGGACGTCAGGTAAAGAAAGATGGATGTCAGGTAAAGAAAGATGGAAGTCAGTAAAGAAAGACGGCAGACCAAACTGTTATCGCCATCAGTTTAGTGACGCACACAGAATGCAAACATTCTGACCTATTGCGGCTCGTACATTCTTTCATAAGACGAAGCTTAAATTCAGTCCCATGGCTTGCTCTGTACATTTTCATTAAAACAAAATAAGTGTTGGTGGAAGGTGAAATATGGTATCAACATTGGATGAACATATTCGTTGTTTTAGAGTCTCTCCGGAAAAAACAATTAACTAGTTTCACTTGTGTGTGTTCCAAATTCTTCAATACTGAAGTTACACATTTCAGGTTTATGGAGAAAGAAGAGATACCATATTTAAAGCAAACATATTACATACTTTTAACGGAAATGCACGTTTGAATTACAAAAAAAATCAACTTTCAATCAATGCACTTTAAATACTTACATAACTATCTGTGTCTGACATAGCCTTATACTATTTACACGTGTCTTAAATGTCCTGTATGTTTCGCATAATCCGATGTGTCTAGACAAGTAAATGTCTCTTGGATAACCAAATCATTGTTAGATATCCAAAAGTGTCTAATATAATCAAATGTGTCTAATGTAGCCAAATGTGTCTAATATAACCAAATGTGTCTAATATAACCAAATGTGTCTAATGCAGCCAAATGTGTCTAATATAACCAAATGTGTCTAATATAACCAAATGTGTATTAGATTCTTAGATAGCCAGCTGTGCCTTACATTACCGACTGTGTCTTGCGTTACCAACCGGGTCTTACATATACCAACTCTGACTTATTATATGTCAGCATCTATTTCTTTCATAGTGCTTGCCTTCATCAACAACTGTGTCCTATATTATGTACTGTATCATACGATACCAAGTTTCTCCCTCGTAGGGATAGAATTGATCAATGAAATGAAACCACTGCCATAAGCCTTAATACTTAAGTATACAAGTGCTCAACATATAACTGGCTGGATAGAGAAATACAAGTGCTCAACATATAACCGGCTGGATAGAGAAATACAAGTGCTCAACATATAACCGGCTGGATAGAGAAATACAAGTGCTCAACATATAACCGGCTGGAAAGAGAAATACAAGTGCTCAACATATAACCGGCTGGATAGAGAAATACAAGTGCTCAACATATAACCGGCTGGATAGAGAAATACAAGTGCTCAACGTATAACCGGCTGGATAGAGAAATACAAGTGCTCAACATATAACCGGCTGGATTGAGAAATACAAGTGCTCAACATATAACCGGCTGGATAGAGAAATACAAGTGCTCAACATATAACCGGCTGGATAGAGAAATACAAGTACTCAACATATAACCGGCTGGATAGAGAAATACAAGTGCTCAACATATAACCGGCTGGATAGAGAAATACAAGTACTCAACATATAACCGGCTGGATAGAGAAATACAAGTTTCAAAGAGAGTTTTGAGTTTCATTGTACGTCTTCACTGGCATGGATGATATATCACCCAAATGTCAGTACATATCATCATTGACATGGATGATATATCACCTAAATGTCAGTACATATCATCATTGACATGGATGATATATCACCTAAATGTCAGTACATATCATCATTGGCATGGATGATATATCACCTAAATGTCAGTACATATCATAATTGGCATGGCTGATATATCACCTAAATGTCAGTACATATCATCATTTGCATGGATGATATATCACCCAAATGTCAGTACATATCATCATTGGCATGGATGATATATCACCCAAATGTCAGTACATATCATCATTGGCATGGATGATATATCACCCAAATGTCAGTACATATCATCATTGACATGGATGATATATCACCCAAATGTCAGTACATATCATCATTGGCATGGATGATATATCACCTAAATGTCAGTACATATCATCATTGGCATGGATGATATATCACCCAAATGTCAGTACATATCATCATTGACATGGATGATATATCACCCAAATGTCAGTACATATCATCATTGGCATGGATGATATATCACCTAAATGTCAGTACATATCATCATTGGCATGGTTGATTCTACATCGTCATCTAAATGTCACTGCACACGACAGAGAAACAGCAGATATTTCATAAGAGCTTTGATCTTTTTTTTTTTTTTAAATTTGCAAAGGGCTAACAGTTCAACATCAACAAGTAACTTGGTCAAATAACTGAGTAGTATTTTAACTGGCTTTATCCATCGGAAAGCTATATGATATATGTTTGTGGAAGCTTCAATATAAACAGTCGCAATGAATTTAAATAAACAGATATGTTTATATTCGTTTTCGAAAAAGCTCTTAAGTACTTTAGAGGCGAAGATTAATATCTAAGACGGATAACTCCGTGTGCCGTCTCGTGCGAGCCGTGATAAAGCGGAAGCAGACGTTTAATTCCATGCTGTAATCCCAGCGGGCGTCAGAAATATTATTTTTGTCATGTTTTTATTTTTGTTATGTTGTGTGAGAGTATGTTGTTTTTTATTTTTGTCATGCTGTATGAGAGTATTTTGTTTGTATTAGTTTCATGTTATGACACAACAAATTAATCGACTGACTTTTAGAATGATTACGTCATGCATTTATTAAAATGGAAAAGCACCACCACCCCCCCCCCCCCCCACAATGAGCACTGTGCATCACTTGCTGAATACGAATAGGTCTATAGATAGTTTTGGAACCAGAGAGTCCAAATCATCTTAACAAGGGGTAAGTCAAATCATCTTAACAAGGGGTAAGTCAAATCATCTTAACAAGGGGTTAGTCACAATCATCTTAACAAGGGGTTAGTCACAATGGTCTTCACATGGGTTTAGTCACAATCATCTTAACAAGGGGTTAGTCACAATCATCTTAACAAGGTGTTAGTCACAATGGTCTTCACATGGGGTTAGTCACAATCAACTTAATAAGGGGTTAGTCACAATAGTTCTAACAAAGGGTTAAACTTGTCGTGAGGGAATCAAACTTGATCAATTTTAAATCCATTAATAAGATTTGCAGGCCGGCACAATTTGTTTAAATGCCAATATGTTTTATTAAAGGGCGCATCTTGTCCATCAAAATCCTTCCATGTTGCCGCCTAGAGTCGTGTGTGGCTCACAGCTAATCTAACTAAACGTTTCACTTACAGTTTTCCCTTCACAAGCAAGGAGGACTTCCCCTTTTGCCGTCTCAGCCACATCACAAAAGCTTTCGTTACGCTGTATAAGTTTCTTTTAAAAATACCCAATTAAAATGTTCCTTGTCATTTGTTCATTTGGTGGTTGTTTTTATTCATATTTCTACACACCCCAATTCAATGTTTAACGTATCTTGTGAACAAACGGTGACTTTGTCTAATAAATGTTTATTCTCAGTTTTGCATTTAAAAAAAAAAAAAGTTGATTTCATTTCTAAGTTGAAACGAGCTTTTCATGTTAGACCATCCCGAGGATTATCTTGTGTTGGGTCTGGCTTGTGAAGATAGATTGGAAATTGCCTGACCTCACAGTGCACCTAAAACTTTACATTGTTGAGAGAGAAAATTGATTTACTTCCGAGCCCATTTCTGAGCAGTTTACCACACATAAATTGTGTGCAGTTTATTTGGTTTATCTGGCAATAGTTTGTCTGGCAATAGTTTATCTGGCAATAGTTTGTCTGGCAAGAGTTTATCTGGCAATAGTTTATCTGGCACTCCATTCGAAAAGTTAAAACAACTGATCATTCAGTTGATTTCAGTTGGATTTATAATAGAAAATGTAGTTTTTGAAAAAATAATTAAAAACAATAATATCTTAGAATTCATGATTGCCCACGAATGCCATTGGTCGAAATAATAACAAACTCATTTGAATGGCATTAGATACATTGGAGAGAGATCATCATTTACTCGCAAAATCTAAAACGCAGTACTTCTTCATGTGATCTCAGTGGAGCTCACTGCATATCAGGTGGTGATGGAAGGATTCTGAGGACCTGCAAACCTACCAGATGATTAAGCCTTATGATTAAGCCTCACGATTAAACCTCATGACAGCAAATGCATTTTCAAAATTTCGCCGAGAATGATAACTAAAATGTTTGTTACAATTTTTCTGATGTTAAATGTCAAATCAGTTAACTGACAAAGGACTACAGACCTGATCAATGACACAATTTACACAGGCACTTTATTTTTTTTGTAAGACAACCTTATCTGTTGTATGACGCAGAGACAATTTTATAGGTTGGTTATAAGCCGATCATTTCCTCGTTGGTTTTAAACTGCTTTTATCATTTTGACGGCATTCTCTTCCGCTGGAAGATATTCTGCCGCGACACGCTTAGCATCTCACGACACACCTAACATCTCACGGCACGCCTAGCACCTCACGGCACAACAGTCTGCCACGGCACATCTAGCATCTCACGGCACAACAGTCTGCCACAGCACTTCTAGCATCTCAAGGTACAACAGTCTGCCACGGCACACCTAGCATCTCACTGCACATCAGTTTGCCACGGCACACCTGCATCGCACGGCACGCCTAACATCTCACGACACATCAGTTTGCCACGGCACACCTAGAATCTCACGGCACATCAGTTTTCCACGGCACACCTAGCATCTCAAGGCACATCAGTTTGCCACGGCACACCTAGCATCTCACGGCACATCAGTCTGCCACGGCACACCTAGCATCTCACGGCACAGCAGTCTGCCACAGCACTTCTAGCATCTCATGGCACATCAGTCTGCCACGGCACACCTAGCATCTCACGGCACAACAGTCTGCCACAGCACTTCTAGCATCTCACGGCACATCAGTCTGCCACGGCACACCTAGCATCTCATGGCACATCAGTCTGCCACGGCACACCTAGCATCTCACGACACATCAGTTTGCCACGGCACACCTGCATCGCACGGCACGCCTAACATCTCACGACACATCCGTCTGCCTCGGCACACCTAGAATCTCACGGCACATCGGTTTGCCACGGCACACCTTGCATCTCACGACACATCAATTTGCCACGGCACACCTAGCATCTCACGGCACATCAGTTTGCCACGGCACGCCTAGCATCTCACGGCACATCGGTTCCGGAGCATTGATCCACGCACCACGGCGCACATATGTGTTTCTCTGTTCTAATGATAACTTCCCGTGCGTCTCTTTCCTTGCTGACGTGCCATATCTTGCCATGGTGCAGCTGAACACAACAACGCTGCTTTGTTATGACCTAGAAGTCTTATTATTTCGCAATCCTAAAGGCAAAGGGGTTAGTTGAGTTTTTCCAGATCATAAAACTTTTATAGATCAGACATTTTGAAATTATCGCTCAAATTTTAAAAAAGGATTACGAATTTTTTTTTTTTAAATTAAGAGCGTCCGTGGTTGCAGTAATATTACTGAGCGATCCTTGCAGCAATGTTACTAATCCATCATTACAGTCATTTTTAGCCATACTTTGCCTTAATGTAATTGAGCCATATTTGCAGTCATGTTATTGAACCATGGTTGCAGTAATAAGTGTGATATATGTTTACAGTCATGTTATTGAACTATAATACGGCTGCAGTCATGTTATTTTGCTATCGCTGCAGAACCTGATTTTATGGCGCAAGACAACATTGCGGCTAGCATAAAGGATACCGCCCCTTATCTGTCAAAAAAACTTTGCGTAAGTACCAATCAAAATTTTAATATTTTTAAATCAAGATTTTTTAATAACTCTATTAAATATTGAATTTGGGGGCCGGAATGAACGCATTCTCTGCAATGTTGCCATTGTGAAACTTTGGAAAGCTAGGCAGACATCCATAATTGTGTTGGAAAGCTAGGCAGACATCCATAATTGTGTTGGAAAGATAGGCAGACATCCATATTTGTGTTGGCATTTTGTTAACGTAGAGAACCAAGTGCTTTGTGAAAAGAGTTAAAACTACTGTGCTTTCAACACATTTATGAACCACAGTGCTAGGACCACTTTCAAGGACCACACGTGGAAGACCACAGTTTAATGACCGCATTGTTATGACCACATGCCTAGTACCACAACGCTAAGACTTCAGCGTTCAGACCACAAGAGTAGCACCACGGGGATATGAGCACTAGTCTAGTACAACACTAAGTCTGCAGGGATAAGATCACATGTCAATTACCACAGCGCTAGACCGCATGTCAAGCACCACAGTGCTAGACCACATGTCAAGTACCACAGTGCTAGACCACATGTCAAGTACCACAGTGCTAGAACACATGTCAAGTACCACAGTGCTAGACCACATGTCAAGCACCACAGTGCTAGACCACATGTATAGGACCACAGGGAAAAGATTAGGACTTCATTGTAAAGATCATATGTCAAGAACTATTGTTAATTTCTTTTTGTGTTACCGATTCACCCCCAGCACATTCATACCAGTCCGTGGTTTCACTTTCGCAGACCAACTCTCGGTGAATGACTTAACCCTTGTCCGCTTTCCAGTACATGATCAAGTGCAATGAACCTCACGAACTTGTGAATTATTGAAAGGGGGCAGTGACTGAACGAGTCTGCAGTTCCATTTATATAGTTTCCATATTTAGATAGCCTGCAGGCGTTTCAACAGCTGCGTATTTTAAAAAAAAATAATTTAATGTTGAGAATATAATGCGACGGCTCTTCGAGTGTTTACTGGGGGACAACAATACCATTAGAAGCAATCCATTTGATTTAAGCAATCCACGTTAATGAAAAGCTATCAATTTGATTTAAGCAATCCATGTTTATTAAAAGCTATCCATTTGATTTAAGCAATCCTTGTTTATTAAAAGCTATCCATTTGATTTAAGCAATCCTTGTTAATTAAAAGCTATCCATTTGATTTAAGCAATCCTTGTTAATTAAAAGCTATCCATTTGATTTAAGCAATCCATGTTTATTAAAAGCTATCCATTTGATTTAAGCAATCCTTGTTAATTAAAAGCTATCCATTTGATTTAACCAATCCTTCTTTATTACAAGCTATCCATTTGATTTAAGCAATCCATGTTTATTAAAAGCTATCCATGTTAATTAAAAAAAACACACCTTTTTTGTTGCTCAAATGGCTTGCTCAGTCACGTGGCAGGCAACATACAGCTGCCCACGTGAGAAGCATGGATTTTCAAAATTTAGTCCACATTTTTGTAGCGATTGATCCACCCATGCAGTAGCTCTGTTTGAAATTATATTTATATAGCTCACATATAAAAAAAAAAATAAGGCCCCCCGGTCTCAAACGCAAAATTTTAAAATTAAAATGGTTTCATTAATTCAGAGAACTAATTTTTATGTCACACACAAACTGAAATGTCGCTTGTATTTGATTCAATTTGATCCACCAATGCAGTAGCTCTGTTTGAAATTATATTTGTATAGCTCCTATAAGAAAAAATAATTAAAAGGAATATTTCAAAATGAATAACATATTTCCGAAACCTTTTCGGGCGTGCTCACAGCAACTTACCAAAGTTGTATCGCAATCGGATGAATGGTATAGGCACGCTGGTTCCTGCTCTTGAAGAATGCGCCTCCGTGGGATAGTAACGCAACACCTTCCCTCATGAGTGGAAGCAAACCCGCCCAGACCGTCAGGGAAAGTCGACTGCGAACGCTTTTAACGCAGCGTTTTCGGTCGACTGGGCGTCCCCCAGACCAGGGGGGGAAGGTTCGTGGCGTGCTTCCGCACGGTCTGACGACGGGGAGACCCTGCGTCGGGCCGTGTGGGTGTGTTCCGGGGGTGGAGGGGGCGCTCCAGCCCACCGACACCATTTCCCTATGTGACGTTTCAGTATAGAAACCCATACTTACGGAAATTATAATTAGCTCATAAAAGAAAAAATATAATGTAGGGCCCCGCGCCCAAAAAGGAATATTGTAAAATGTGTGTAATAATTCAGAAAAAATTGCGGACGTGTGTACAACTCACAAAAGTTTGATCGCAATATGTTGAATAATATAAGAGCGCATACGAGACATACATCCATACATTAATTTGTTATATATGTATAGATATAGTTGACCGAATAAAAGATACATTTTGCGTAACAATTGAAGGAAGCGTTCTATCTGTCTGTCTGTCTCTCTATCTCTATCCCTCTCTCTCTCTTTCTTTCTGTCTGTCTGTCTCTCGCTGTCTCTCTCTCTCTCTCTCTCTCTTTGTCTGTCAGCTATCTATCTAAGAAAATCTTAACCTCTTTCTATTTTGAAAATTAATTAAATTTGTGTAAAATGATTGGGTTTTCATATTCATGGGTATAATTATGTAAATGCACTTATGTTTTGTTAACGTTACTGATTTTCTTAATTGGTAAACATGTGTTAATTTGTAAAAAAAAATTGTGAAGACATAATCTTAAATGTTTAACAAAACTCTATATATGATATAAATTTTATAAAGGACTTTAATATATTGATATCTTCATCAAAAATTTAAACTAACTTTGCCTTGTTTTTTAATTATACATTATCAGAAAATCGTTAAACAAAACATTCTTTTATCTAAAGAAGAATCTCGCACATTTTTTCAAAACTAAATTTTCAAGTGTGTAAAATGATTCAGTTTTGATATTCATGGGTGTACTTATATAAATGTACCCATGTCTTGTTAACGCCATTGATTTTCTTAATTGCCAAACATATGTTTATGTGTAAAAAGACAATATAGCATCTCTTTTTTCCACAAATGTAATACCATAGAGTTTACATATAATATTGTCATCCACGTAAAAATGTACACATCCTATTTCCTAACTCCGATATGTATGTACCCAAGAAGGGTAATAATTTATCAAATTCATTCCTTTATTTTGAGACGTATCTTGTGCTGCCTGGGGCAAAATGGCCAACACCCCCCTCCCTCCCACAGATTCAAAAAAATTAATAAAATCTTCCACCGGTTTGTTGTCCCCTCAATACCCAAACTAACATATTTAGCACCTCATATGCTTTGTTCTTATTTGGATGAGCTATATGTGAATTATTGAATGCTATTTGGCTATGGAGTTTGGCTGCACTGATTGACTTAAACGGCAATTTCTTAATTAATTTTGATCTTAAAGAGGATATTTCACTGGCTGCAAGGGCCACTGAGTGAGGGTATCAGGAGCTGGGTTTTGCAACACCTGAGGCAATAGACGCAAATGTGTGATAAATAGGCAAAAATGGGAATTTATACAATCAATTTTCTAAGTAATTTTTTGAATTTTATTTATAAAATCCGATGTACACTGTGCTTAAATTTGTTCATGTCAGATTCGTGTATCCTTAACTTTTGGCTCAGTGTTGGTAGGCAGACAGAAAACGTACACATTTCAATGTAACACACAGACAAGTGGTCGGCGGTAGCAAGTCGCATGCGGCTCTTTGATCTTTCTCATGTAGCCTCTGATATTCATCATCATCATCATCATCATCATCATCATCAACGTCGTCATCATCATCGTCATCATGTCCCTTAGTCCTTGGACCGTTGGGGCGCCACATTACTGGCTACTAGATAAAAATGTAATAATTGGTTCTCCGCCAAGAAAGGGTTCAAGACCCCTGATCCAGACCAATACAGGAACCATATATTGCTATCGATCGTTTGAAGTTATTACAAAGTTAGTTATAAAGTGAGAGGATTCGACGTTCTTATTTTGAACGCCTATGTTCAATTTATCATTGGCTAATGTTCATTTATGTTCGTTTCGTGTTCAAAGCTACCCCCAGATACGCTTAAGTTGTAATCTGATAAAAATCGGCTACATCACAAGGCTGTCTATTTTTCTTATTTTCGAACACCATAATTTTACAACGTTACACTATTATCATTAATTTTGTATTGATTAAAAAAATAATAATAATAACAAAAAATACATTTAAAAAAAAGAAGCAGACGTTGCAAGGTTGGAGAGCTGGAATAATACAAAAAAAATTCCCCACGTTAACAACACAGGAGATAAGCCGGCGCCATCGATGGTGTGAGAGTTCTCTCCACCTGCCTATAAAACAAATCGGCGAATGACGTCATTAAGTTTCTTTACAATCCATGTTTTGAAGCTTTGTCCTTCATCGACGGCAAGGGATGATAGTTCGATCACTTCACCAGACTCAAGACAAAATCACAGACATTCCGAGCGTGCTCTCAACTACGCGTGCAAATAAGCCGGCTCAAGTGAATGTGATAATCAAATCCATGCTATTTTTATGGTGGTTATGCAGGCATCTTGTGTCAGTTTCGCTCTTAGCGGTGCAGCCTCTTTGTGTTCCTTATTGTACAACATACATGTATTGGCTGCGCATATTTCTGGTTCAGTTTGAATCCAATAGACATATACATATTTTATTGTCAAGGTATGGATTTATTTTAAGTTTTACAAATATCTGATGAGGCATTGATAATTTAGTTTAGCTTATTTGAGGTAGGCCAAGGTCATGGAACCTAGGTTAATATTTGACCGACGAGTGTTTATTATTTAACTGTTAGCCCCTGGGTGCATTTTAAAAGTAGAGCAAACGGGGAATTATTTGTGCAAGCGATAAGCGACAGAGATAGGGCAAGGTCATAGAATCCAGGTCAATATTTGATTGACAAATTTAATAAGTTAATTTTGAATATTTATTGTAAAATTTTGTTCTGGGAATTACATATTGTAATTTACTGGTATAACATATTTCGTTATACTGGTATTACATAATTCGTTATGGTGTTAATTAAATATTTTTATACTGGTATGATTTTTGTTTTGTTTTACAGCATGACTAAAATATTAATGCCATTTGCCATATATGTTAAGTGTTTTTATTCCATGTGTCACATCATGGCTGTGATAGCAGCCCGTCTTTGTAACGTCGCCTCTGTGATAGCAGACCGTCTTTGTAACGTGGCCTCCGTGATAGCAGCCCGTCTTTGTAACGTGGCCTCCGTGATAGCAGACCGTCTTTGTAACGTGGCCTCCGTGATAGCAGCACGTCTTTGTGACGTGGCCTCTGTGATAGCAGCACGTCTTTGTGACATGGCCTCTGTGATAGCAGCACGTCTTTGTGACATGGCCTCTGTGATAGCAGCACGTCTTTGTAGCGTGGCATCTGTGATAGCAGCACGTCTTTGTAGCGTGGCATCTGTGATAGTTCTTGGGGCAAAGGCTCTTGGTATTATCACTCAAGTGTCGCCTGCTGCATTTTCTCCTTCTATGACGTCTCGCCAGCTCCTTAGTTTCGGGCGGGAAATGGAATGTGACAGCATAGGAGTGACGGCCCCTCTAGGCACGACATGCTATTCAAGTAAACTTGTATCCGGAATCCATTTGATGTCGATTATTGTATCAGCCAGCTGACATTTTCTTATTAGAATTAAACAGAATAACACGATTTTTTTTAAAAAAGCTTTTTTTGAAAAAAATATAATTGTAAACCCTAGAAGGAAAAAAAAACCACAAAACAAAGCAAGAAGCGTGTCCTATTACATCTGTTCTGTTCTCGAGATACATTAATTTGTTGCTATGTTTCGCGACAGGTTCTGGTGTGTGTGTCACAAGAAGTTGATGAAAAGAAATTGAAACTGAAATAGACTGTTTGGGCAAATTCACTTTTAAAAGATTTCGGTTACATGAAATACTGTATACGCTATTATTGACCTACGCCAGTTTCCCCCCCCCCCCCAAACCCACTGTATATTTACGGCCCTCTTCACACCCCGCCCCCTATTTCCCCAATCATCGCCCTTTTCATTGAAATAATGCTAAAATATTGTCCCCATCAGTAAGAGATGAATTTCAATTTTGTAGC
Source organism: Omphiscola glabra (assembly GCA_964017045.1). Taxonomy (NCBI): domain Eukaryota; kingdom Metazoa; phylum Mollusca; class Gastropoda; family Lymnaeidae; genus Omphiscola; species Omphiscola glabra. The sequence continues at coordinate 16,978,665 of OZ024806.1, read as the reverse complement.
TCAATATTTAACGTCGTATGAAAAAGAAGAAAAAAAACAACTTGCAATATGTGTAGGTGGAATATATTTAATATGCAATAAATGACTGAGGGGCATCTTTTCTTATTTTAAACTTAAGTACATTGCTTATCCCAGAAGTACATTGCTTATCTCAGAAGTGCATTGCTTATCTCAGAAGTGCATTGCTTATCTCAGAAGTGCATTGCTTATCTCAGAAGTGCATTGCTTATCTCAGAAGTGCATTGCTTATCTCAGAAGTGCATTGCTTATCTCAGAAGTGCATTGCTTATCTCAGAAGTGCATTGCTTATCTCAGAAGTGCATTGCTTATCTCAGAAGTACATTGCTTATCTCAGAAGTACATTGCTTATCTCAGAAGTACATTCTCAGAAGTACATTGCTTATCTCAGAAGTACATTGCTTATCTCAGAAGTACATTGCTTATCTCAGAAGTGCATTGCTTATCTCAGAAGTACATTGCTTATCTCAGAAGTACATTGTTTATCTCAGAAGTACATTGCTTATCTCAGAAGTACATTGCTTATCTCAGAAGTGCATTGCTTATCTCAGAAGTACATTGTTTATCTCAGAAGTACATTGCTTATCTCAGAAGTACATTGCTTATCTCAGAAGTACATTGCTTATCTCAGAAGTGCATTGCTTATCTCAGAAGTACATTGCTTATCTCAGAAGTACATTGCTTATCTCAGAAGTACATTCTCAGAAGTACATTGCTTATCTCAGAATTACATTGCTTATCTCAGAAGTACATTGCTTATCTCAGAAGTGCATTGCTTATCTCAGAAGTGCATTGCTTTTCTCAGAAGTACATTGCTTATCTCAGAAGTGCATTTCTGATCTCAGAAACTACTGCCTCCGACCCCTTAAGAAATAAATAATACATATGTGGGAAGAGGGGGGAGCGGAGGTGGAGAGTCATTCCCAGGCTACACTTATTTTAGGGCGGCACTTATTTTAGGGTGGCACTTTCGGTCAACTTCACATGCTTCATATTGTATATGTTTTTTGTGCGTGTATACAAAAGTATTATTATTATGGGTGCCTTGCGCCTGATATTAAATCAGGGGCGGCATAATCAGGGATCGCCCCGAGCGTCAGAAATTCTTGCTACGCCACTGTCCAACAATCTTCAAGTTGCGACCGCGTTTTGGAAACACTGATCAAATCAAATGACTGCATTAGTTTGTTTGGTCGATGATCAAATGACTGCATTAGTTTGTTTGGTCGATGATCAAATGACTGCATTAGTTTGTTTGTTCGATGACCAAATGACTGCATTAGTTTGTTTGGTCGATGATCAAATGACTGCATTAGTTTGTTTGTTCGATGTAACGCAATGAAATAAAACAACAAAAAAAAAAATATTTCTAAATACTTGGATAGTGTGACGAAGAATTGTAACTTTAAATGTTAAAGTATCTGGCGTTTTTTTAGTGTAAAATTTGAACAAATACGGAGTCAGCAAAGAAATCTGACGCAGAACAGGCGGCTAGACATAGGTGACTGGTACTTGGCCGATAGATATAAATAACCGTTACTTGGCGGTTACTTGGCCGATAGACGTAAGTGACCATTACGTGACCGATAGATGTAAGTGACCATTACTTGGCCTATAGATGTAAGTGACCATTACTTGACCGTTAGATGTAAGTGATCATTACTTGACCGACAGATTTAAGTGACCCTTATTTGGCCGATAGATGTAAGTGACCATTACTTGGCCGATAGACAATGTGGCCGTTACTTGGCCGATAGACAATGGGGCCGTTACTTGACCACTACCACACGGCTCAAGGGGATGAACGAGGACTGAATAACTAAATAAAAAAAATTGCCCAGCTTTATGACATTCACGGCAATATCTTTTATTTTATCGAAGACTTCATGGCGTTCGATCCATTCTAATCTCCCATGTCGATAGGACAAGATAAATAAGACGCTTGTATTTATCCATTCTAATCTCCCAAGTCGATAGGATAAGATAAATAAGACGCTTGTATTTATAAAAAATAATGGATTTTAAAAATTGTTCACAGATCATATTGTTGCTAGTCTTTGATAGTCTTTAAATTATTTTTTTTTTAAATTGGCCTTGAGCAGATGAACCATTGTGTGGTCAGATTAATTGTGAGGCGTGTGGGCACTTTAGCGTACGTTGGCATAGATACCAACTATGTCGTTTGGACCAATAGTCTATATATAATATTCAATTTTAAAGTTAAAAATGTGTGAATAGATTCACAGCCCGTTATAATTACACTTTCGTTTTCAAAGAAGTCATTTTAGAGTCGAATATAAGATTCACGTGAATGCAAGACATTTCATCAAGGTAACAAACAGGGCCGTCTTAACAACATAGGAGGCCCTGGACACAGCAATACACTGGGGCCCCCAGCAACACAACACACCTGGGCCGCGAGAAGGGGGCGAAGGGGGGCACGCGCCCCTGCTCATACAGTGGGGTAGGGGCAAACAGTTCATGCTTCCCACCAACTCACCAAGAGGAATAAAAATGTAAAATAAAATAAACATTCAATAAAGTAAAACTTCAATGAATTAAATTTATTGATTAAAAAACCCCATTCCAAATCGATAACAAAAATTAACTATAAATAATCACAGATGATGACCAATTATCATTATAGACAGATAGATAGAATAAAGTATTTAATATAAATCAACATAATCGTTTGCGTAATATTTTTGCAGAGAATTGTTTTTTTATTGGTGTGAAGTCAATGGTCATCAGGATGTCATTTTCCATGCACATAAGTGAAAACCAGTTCAAATGTTTTTGTCCCATTGGACTGTGAAGCTGATTCTTATATTATTAATTTTTTTTTCGATTTATATCTGGGAAAAGTAAAACGTGTTGACGAGAGCTATTCCCCTTTAAAAGTTTTAAAATTGTCCAACTTTGATTCCCATTTACAATATTAATGTTGGACTGTGCTGATATAAATCGTGAGTTAGAATTGGGAAATTGAGACTTTTAAATCCAATTAAATTGCCAAAATCGTTCAATATTCATTAACACTATGCATAGCATGATGCCTCTACAAGAGTGAGTCTCCTAGAAACGTGGTGCCCCTTACAAGCTGCGGGGCCTTGGGCAGTGCCCACTTGGCCCATGCCTTGAGACGGCACTGATAACGAATGACTAACATATAACATAAAACCATTTCTCCCTCTGATTTCATGAGCGAGTGTATTTCCCGTTCAGCTCGGACGTCGGGTTTATGGCGAGCCCAATAGAATGACCTCAGATCCATAGGGTCATTTTATATTATCTGCTCAGCCAATCTCCGTTATGTGGCATTCACTAGGAGGACGTCAGACGTCAATTATTTAGCTCGACTGGGCCTCGCACGCTACTCCCGGGACGAAGGCGTGTCCCCGAGATGGGTTCTGTAACTTAACGGATACACACCTTCAGCATCGAGTTCTTCGGATCGTGTAGTGTAATAAAAAGAACACTGTTTCACTTTCACGAGTCTTCAAACGAGGGACACCTGATACCCTCTGTATGGCCAGGGATACCCTCTGTATGGCCAGGGATACCCTCTGTATGGCCAGGGATACCCTCTGTATGGACAGGGATACCCTCTGTATGGCCTCTCGAGTTCTAATATTATAGAAACATCATCGATCATCTTATTCACGAATAATTTTCATCTAGATTTTATTTTGCATGGAATACAAATCTTACAAACTGTTCTCGATCTATGAACGCTTTGATCTAGCGTCAATTTATTTAGAAAATGTCCTCCGCCCGCCACCTCTGAACCATCTCGTCCATCCACCTGCACTATACCATAGCCCCCATCAACCTTCTTCGTACCATATCCACAATCCACCTCATGCGTACAGTTACCACAATCCAACCTCATTCGTACCATCTCCAAAATCCACCTTATTCGTACCATCTCCACAATCCACCTCATTCGTACCATCACCACAATCCACCTCATTCGTACCATCTCTTGAACCCAACCCTTCAGTCTTTTAGCACAATTTTATTCCATCTCTTCATTTCAACCCCCCCCCCCTCTCCCCCGCTACCCGAGCTCTTCGCCGTCCATTTCCACCCGTCTACCTCCAACCTTTTATCTCTATTGCTTAGCTTCTTCACCCCCTGATCCCATTAACTTGACGAGCTCGCTCAATACTTTATTGGAGAAGGCGGTCTCCACAAAGCAACTCCCCCCACCCCAATTCGCACGACCCCATTCTTTATTTTATTATTATTTTTTTTTTTTAAACTTGTTGATTCACGTAGAAGGGAAATTGTTTTCATTTTCGCTCTCTGGGTTAGAGATTTTCTAATTTGTGTGTAGGAAAAATCCGATGACGTCATTATCGACTGCGCGTGGTTGCCGGTTAGGATCTCCATGCCGTGAAATCTTTTACCCACCTGTGAAGCAGACGTCTTGCTTGATAAATTGAGTAACTCAATAGCAGGTGAATTTGAGGGAATTTTTTTTTGGGGGGTGGGGGGGGAGAGGCTTTGGCATAATTAGATAACCAGTGCATGTGGAGGGGGGAGATAAGTGGTTTAATCGGCAAGCGGTGCAGTGGCATATCCACTATCTGGGTTGACCAGACAAGGAATGACGTAACGCGCAGCCATACAGCCACCTCCCTCCCTCGTCAAACACAATTTTTAAAAAATGGTTATAGTTATGCATAAATAAAATAGTTTCAACCATCAGGGCTGAGAAAACCATCAGGAATGTGACAACCATCAGGGACGTGACAACCATAAGGGATGTGACAACCATCAGGGAAGTGACAACCATAAGGGATGTGACAACCATCAGGGACATGACAACCATCAGCGAAGTGACAACCATAAGGGAAGTGACAACCATCAGGGACGTGACAACCATAAGGGATGTGACAACCATCAGGGAAGTGACAACCATAAGGGAGGGAAACACATCAGGGACGTGTCAACCATAAGGGATGTGACAACCACCAGGGACGTGACAACCATAAGGGATGTGACAACCATAAGGGATGTGACAACCACCAGGGACGTGACAACCATAAGGGATGTGACAACCATAAGGGATGTGACAACCATAAGGGAAGTGACAACCATAAGGGATGTGACAACCATAAGGGATGTGACAACCATCAGGGATGTGACAACCATAAGGGAAGTGACAACCATAAGGGATGTGACAACCATAAGGGATGTGACAACCATCAGGGCCGTGACAACCATCAGGGCCGTGAAAACCATTAGGGCCGTGAAAACCATCAGGGCCGTGCCAACCATCAGGGCCGTGACAACCATCAGGGCCATGACAACCATCAGGGCCGTGACAACCATCAGGACCGTGACAACCGTCAGGGCTGTGAAGAGCAAACGTTTGGCACCTAGAATTAGACTACCGTTCCTCGAATATATTAATACATATATTTAACTAATGCAGTGGATGATTTTGGCGTCCTCTCAAGATGGCGCTCTTGGAGGGTGCCCCCATTTCGCCCCCCTCCCCCACCTTCTTCGCACGGCCCTGTTAACAACATGAGTCTGAGCCAAAAGGAAGATGGGCTTATAGAAAAGAAGATGGGGTTAAGTAATATGATGGAGGTAGCATAATTTATGATGGGGCTAGCAAACATAAGATTGGATTAGCCGACATATGATGTAATTATAAGTAAATATGATGTAATTTTAAGTAAATATGTAATTATAAGAAAATATGCTGGAGTTGCAGTAACTTTCTGGCCTCACAGAAAAAATAATCGGTTGTTAAAAATATTAAAAGGGTAACAGACCTTTGATGGGGTTAACAGGAAACATGATGGGGTTAGCAGAAAACATGATAAGGGTTAGCAGAAAACATGATGGGGTCAACATGAAACATGATGGGGTTAACAGAAAACATGATAAAGGTTAGCAGAAAACTTGATGGTGTCAACAGGAAACATGATGGGGTCAACAGGAAACATTATGGGGTTAACAGGAAACATGATGGGGTTAGCAGAAAACATGATAAGGGTTAGCAGAAAACATGATGGGGTTTGCATAAAACATGATGGGGTTTGCATAAAACATGATGGGGTTCGCATAAAACATGATTGCGTTAGCAGAAAACATGATGGGGTTAGCAGAAAGCATGATGCTTTAGCAGAAAACATGATGGGGTCAACAGGAAACATGATGGGGTTAACAGGAAACATGATGGGGCCAACAGGAAACATGATGGGGTCAACAGGAAACATGATGGGGTCAGCAAGAAACATGATGGGGCCAACAGGAAACATGATGGGGCCAACAGAAACATGATTGGGCCAACAGGAAACATGATGGAGCCAACAGGAAACATGATGGGGCCAACGGGAAACATGATGGGGCCAACGGGAAACATGATGGGGTTAGCAGGAAACATGATGGGGCCAACAGGAAACATGATGGGGCCAACAGGAAATATGACGGGGCCAACAGGAAACGTGATGGGGTCAGCAGGAAACATGAAGGGGCCAACAGGACACATGATGGGGCCTGCAGGACACATGATGGGGTAAACAGGAAACATGATGGGGCCTGCAGGACACATGATGGTGTCAACAGGAAACATGATGGGGCCTGCAGGACACATGATGGGGTCAACAGGAAACATGATGGGGCCAACAGAGCAGATAATGTATCAGCAGAAGAGGGAGCGCTATCAATTCGCTTCCTCGTATTGGGTTCGAGAATTTAGTCAGGGGCGTTCTCCATTTCCATTCTTCACCGAACACTGAACAGTGAGCTCGTCTGCTAAGTGATATTCAAACTCATTAAACATTGGTCCACGGGGGTCCCTAACGTCTACAGCTGTAAACATTCTTTAACACCACGGACACACTCACACGAAGGATGGTGCGTGTGGACACTTGTCGTGGAATCCAGTTGATCTGGAAGGTAGGAGGTACGCCCTATCGAGGTTACTTAGCAGTTGTTGATTTCGTGTTTAAAAAACATACAAATATCCACACATCATCCACAATCAGTTTAAAATAATCGATTCTTTTGATTGTGTCGGAGTTTGTATTTAACATGCTGCAAATGAGCATGCATATAGAGTACACATAAAATCAGTATTTGTTTTTGTTACCGGATCTAGCCTCTCATTATTAAGTTTAACGTCATCATCATGCAACGAATCAGTCTATCTCTTTGACCCACCCTAAACAAAAACTTTTGTACCAATGTTTTATTAAAATAAATCAAGTCAAAATTTAAGAAAACAAAATACTATATTTAAAATTTAATTTGTGTAAATAATTCCATATTTTAAAAAAAATGGACACAGACACGCAGCGCCACCATTCGCACCCGGGTCCCATTAGACTCGATGCTATTCGGATGTCATTTGTGGTAGTTTATTTTAGTTAACTGAAGAATTAAGTTTACAAACGTATAGTCCATTCAATTATCTTTCCTTTGATACCTCATTTCGTCTTACAAACCCAACAATACGATTCTAAATAGTTTTTTTAATCCCAACCTCTCACTTCTGATACCTGGGTACGAATAGTCGCAGCCAAATATAAATGAAGCCAGCGAATCTCACAGTTTTTATTTTCCGTTTAGAGATTGTATGATCGATTCGTCACGTGATGCGGTTCAGCCCTAATCCAATACTGTCTAAAACAGCTAAATGCCTATACTTTTACATGTAGCATTCTTCCTTCGTCTTGGTGACTGATTTCATACAAAAATGAAAATTAATATGAGTTTGATCTTTTTTTACAATGTAATTAACACCAATCATGCTATAGCTAATGAAATGCAAACATACAAACTCACGCACACGCATACATTGAGGGTGGCACGCGTGTCAAAGCGTGTCAGGTGAGTATTGTATCAGTTTACTTCTCATTAATTCATATATAAGTTGTTGGTTTTTTGGTCGGGCTATGTAGGTTACTTTTCTTAAAGATTGCAATTATAGGATACAACTCCTCTCAACGCGGGGGATTTCCCTTGCGGTCATATTGCCCAAGTACACTAGTCTAAGTCTTGGCGATTATATGATTAGGGAATTCAATTAGAGGAACTGGCCGACTTATTCATCGGGAAGATTATCGGGGTGTGTGTGTATGTGGGGGAGGGGGGGGGGCTACAATCTAATGCTTCCTGGTAGAGAAATGACCACTGATTGCTGAAACAGATCCATGAGACAGCGTACGCTTAGAGCTGATGGAGAAATCTATTTTTTGTGTGGCTTAGTCAAGGTCACAAAACATTAATGCCTTTTGGGGCTATACCACCAGAGTTGCCTGGTGTTTCCTTCTAGAGTTTGCCCCCCTTGAAAGCTCTTCGTTATTATCTCCCTCATGACCAGTCTCCCACGAAATTCTGCCTCGCTTGTCGAAATGATCCAATACCGCCCCTTTTTCCACATAATCCACCAGCCCTTAAATACAGTGTGTACCACCATCACTTGTTCACATAATCCACCAGCCCTTAAATACAACATCTGCCACCACCACTTGTACACAAAATCCATGCCACCACTTAAACACATAGCCCTGCCATCACTTGTAAAAATTATTCACCATGACACCACCGTTGATTTCTCTCTCTCCCCCCCCCCCCGATCGTCTACCTCTCCCTAAAGTATAATCACATCTAATGACTCCTCTCATCCGCTAAATGAAACGCAACAAGACGAGAACTCGCGAGCGCAGACGTGAATAGGCCAATAAGAGTTCCGCTCCTCCCACCAGCCCCCCCCCCGCCCCCCAACCCCTTTTTAACGTTGTAGGTTGGATGAAGACTTCACACTTGTGCGTGCTATAACTTCGCTAGATCTGGTTTTGTGTTCATTTATATCTTGACCGAGAAAAGTGGGGGGGGGGGGGGGGCAGTGGAAGGGCAGGGTCAACCCCGGCAGTATGACCCGGGTAGCACATTCAAAGGCTTTACAAACTGCCAAAAGAACTGTTTTAGTTTGGTAACTTAATCTTCATCGTTGACACATCACAAAAAAAAAAAGGCTGAGCGACGTTGATGCATTCCAATTATTTATTTTTGTTATCGACGTCGGTAAACTGAGTTATAGAATGGTGAGTGTCACCCTGAGTCAATAACAGAAGTAACGTCGTCTCTCGCTGGACCCCTGCCGGACACTGTCACGATGGAGCGTCTCCGGAAACGATAGCTGGAAAGATAGACCAAAAAATTAATCTTCAGATGATTGTTGTGACGTCGGTGAGTTGGGGTGGGAGGCTTCGTGTGGGGTGTGTGTGGGTTGTATGCTTTTGTCACTCACCTTGTGTTGAACCCTGGGATTTTCTTGTTTCGAATCATGATTTAAATACATCGTAAATGTCTGCGTCGGTCCGTATTTAAATTCTGGATTGAATAGTATTGTCAATGTACTTATGTGTATTGTCAATGTACTTATGTGTATTGTCAATGTACTTATGTGTATTGTCAATGTACTTATGTGTATTTTCAATGTACTTATGTAATTACAAAAATAAATAATCTATTTATTGATAAGTATAGGGACCAATTGCAAAACCTGCTAAGTCACTTTTTAAAAAATGAGTTATCTATCTTGGCTGGTTAATTAAGTGTCAATGTACAGTATTTTGTTATTTTATTGATTAAAAAGCTGTATGTAAGTCTAAAGTTCACCATTTAAAAATATATAAATGCTATATTTGCTATATAAATTAATTTACAAAAACTCATTTTTAATATATAGGCTACAGTGTCCCCGCACATTAACACAAACTTCAGCCGCGAAACAAAATATTTATGGTGACTCGACAGGGCAATGTCACTGTCTATAAACCAGTAGCCTTGTTTTAAAATTTAAAGGAAATCTTAATAAAATGACAGCGACATTCTTATGCTCCAGCATGTTCTTAATCCAGCTCATATTCTTAAATCAAGCCGCAATCTTAATCCAAAGCACTTTCTTAAACCAAGTATTGCTTTTTTTTTTTTAATCAACACCCATTCTTAAATCCAACCCACATTCTTACTCAAACCCATTTACTTTCTCTGATCCATATACTTTCTACGACCCATATACTTTCTCTGATCCATATACTTTCTCTGAACCATATACTTTCTCTGACCCATATACTTTCTCTGACCCATTTACTTTCTCTGATCCATATACTTTCTCTGATCCATATACTTTCTCTGATCCATATACTTTCTACGACCCATATACTTTCTCTGATCCATATACTTTCTCTGAACCATATACTTTCTCTGACCCATATACTTTCTCTGACCCATTTACTTTCTCTGATCCATATACTTTCTCTGATCCATATACTTTCTCTGACCCATTTACTTTCTCTGACCCATTTACTTTCTCTGATCCATATACTTTCTCTGATCCATATACTTTCTCTGACCCATTTACTTTTTCTGACCCATATACTTTCTCTGATCCATATACTTTCTCTGACCCATATACTTTCTCTGACTCATTTACTTTCTCTGACCCATTTACTTTCTCTGAGGCATATACTTTCTCTGATCCATATACTTTCTCTGACCCATATACTTTCTCTGACCCATTTACTTTCTCTGACCCATATACTTTCTCTGACCCATATACTTTCTATGACACGTTTACTTTCTCCGACCCATTTACCTTCTCCGACCCATTTACCTTCTCCGACCCATTTACCTTCTCCGACCCATTTACCTTCTCCGACCCGAATGTTACCTCCAACCGTTATACTCTCCGCGAGCCATATACTTGCTCCGACTCATGTTCTGAGTTCAAATGGAATTTTCATTTTTCTATTTGTATCTGAACCAAAAAATCTAATATTGATAAGTGCCAGGTTCTGGAAGAACCTCTCGAATCCACATCTCTAGAGTCTAGACAATCACGACGTCGAATCGGATTGGGCATCACACAAAGCGATGTCGTACAACACCGCCCTCTAGTTCCTGGGACCAGACTCCTAAAAACACCTCAAGACTGATTCGATGAAAGCTGTTCGACAATCAAGCAACTGCTGGGGCGAAACGCCGACTTCCCAACTCACAGACATGCAGAGACATATCTACGTATGCACGCTTAGATGTAAGCTCACCCAAAATGTACTCACCAACTGACACACAGAGTGACAGACCTTAAGTCACCAACTGACACACAGAGTGACAGACATTAAGTCACCAACTGACACACAGAGTGACAAAACTTAAGTCACCAACTGACTGACAGAGTGACAGACCTTATGTCACCAACTGACACACAGAGTGACAGACCTTAAGTCACCAACTGACACACAGAGTGACAAAACTTAAGTCACCAACTGACTGACAGAGTGACAGACCTTATGTCACCAACTGACACACAGAGTGACAGACGGTCACCAACTGACACACAGGGTGACAAACCATAAGACAAGTACAACTCAAAAGCTAAATTTCACGTAAGTTAATGAAAGCAAAGCCCAGATAACTCTTGCATTAAAAGTGTGTACTTGAATTGAAATGAAAACAATGCATTAAAATCAAATGAAAGGTCACTTTGTGCGACCACATTTGTTGTTGACGTAGTAGGATAGATTATCTATATATCATTATTAATGTAAAGTGATTTAGCAACGTTAGTATGAAGAAATGGGTTTGTATGTAGCATGTAGGTAAATATACGCTAAATGATTACCTTTGGAAACTCTGTTGTAAAGCCGAAACACATTGTTAATGCACATGTATATGTTGTAAATAAACACTTAAAACGGAAAGGAAGGCTTAACGAAAGACTATATATCTATCTCCAATGACAACCAGTTATCCATCCATGCATCCACTTTGGCTCATCCATGAATCCCATCTCCTCACCCTGGGCGCCCACAAATAAACATTCCCTATAAATAGATCCGACCCCCCTCAGCCCAATCAACCGTTTGATGCCATTTGATTTCCATCAGCACTTTAGGAGGGGGAGAAATTACAGCTACATCAAAGAACTTTTTATAGGTGTTGCTTTGTAGTCGGCTATTGTGTCCGTTCATTTCAACCTCCCCCCCCCCCTTGTTAAGTACACATTTGTTGGTCAACACAATGCTACATACGGTTTTCATTGACTCAATGTCTGCAATTTATGTTTGGTCCGTCACCTGGGCAAAGCTTAAGACTTACTGCCTGACATTGAAATTTTAAAAAAGACATGACTTATCATTAAAATGCTGGCACCCGTCCTTCTCCAAGGGACGATGGTGTGATGCCGCTACACATGGGTCTCGGGGGGGGGGGGGTGGGGGTGGGGTGGAGGGAGACTACCGATCTTCTGCGGGGAGTTTTTTTTTTTAATCGGGAATCAGCTGTTGCCCAGGCAGCAGACATCCACACTATTTGGCGACCTTGTGATCGGGATTAGCACACACACACACACACCCGCTCCCTCAGCAGACGCTAATCGCCCTTAAAATACACGATCAAACTACCTGGACACATACACGACTTCCCTGGACACATTACAATTAAGACCACTGTAAAGTGTTCAAATATTTGACATGCTTTAATGGTCTCGAAATTTGATGTTATTTTGCTTTACACTACAAGGTAATAGGTCTGTGTAGATTCAAATAGTTTTAAATTATTTTTATTGTTGCTGCTCATTATCTTCAGAGAATAAAAAATTAAAATTTGTGGAAAATACTTTAAAACAAAAAAAAAAACCTCTTCAAAACTCGCTGCTACAAAATTCCCCATACAAAACTGCCCTTGACAAGACTCCCCTCTACAAGACTCCCCTCTACAAGACTCCCCTCTGCAAAACTCCCTTCTACAAAACTCCCCTCTACAAAACTCACTTCTACATAACTCATTTCTACAAAACTCACCTCTACAAGAAATCCCTTCTACAAAATTCCCCTCTACAAGAATCCCCTCTTCAAAACTCCCCTCTACAAAACTCACTTCTACAAAACTCCCCTCCACAAAACTCACTTCTACAAAACTCCCCTCTACAAAACGCCCCTCTACGAAATTCCCCTCTACAAAACTCCCCTCCACAAAACTCACTTCTACAAAACTCCCCTCTACAAAACTCCCCTCCACAAAACTCACTTCTACAAAACTCCCCTCTACAAAACTCCCCTCTACAAAACTCACTTCTACAAAACTCACTTCTACAAAACTCCCCTCCACAAAACTCACTTCTACAAAACTCCCCTCTACAAAACGCCCCTCTACGAAATTCCCCTCTACAAAACTCCCCTCCACAAAACTCACTTCTACAAAACTCACTTCTACAAAACTCCACTCTACAAAACTCACTTCTACAAAACTCACTTCTACAAAACTCACTTCTACAAAACTCACTTCTACAAAACTCACTTCTACAAAACTCCCCTCTACAAGATTCTCCTGTCCAAACTCAATGCTTGGACCAATGCCTAATTACAAAAACGTAAATTTTATTTAAAAGTTTACATATTCCCATCTATCTCTAGCACCATCTCTGGCACCATCACTAGCACCATCTCTAGCATCATCTCTAGCACCATCTCTAGCACCATCACTAGCACCATCACTAGCACCATCTCTAGCACCATCTCTAGAACCATCTCTAGCACCATCTCTAGCACCATCACTAGCACCATCTCTAGCACCATCTCTAGCACCATCACTAGCACCATCACTAGCACCATCTCTAGCACCATCTCTAGAACCATCTCTAGCACCATCTCTAGCACCATCTCTAGCACCATCTCTAGCACCATCTCTAGCACATCAATGGCACCATCTCTAGCACCATCACTAGCACCATCACTAGCACCATCACTAGCACCATCACTAGCACCATCTCTAGCACCATCTCTAGCACCATATCTATCACCATCTCTAGCACCATCTCTAGCACCATCACTAGCACCATCTCTAGCACCATCTCTAGCACCATCTCTAGCACCATCTCTAGCACCATCTCTAGCACCATCACTAGCACCATCTCTAGCACCATCTCTATCGCCATCTCTATCACCATCTCTAGCACCATCACTGGCACCATCTCTATCACCATCTCTTGCACCATCTCTAGCACCATCACTGGCACCATCTCTAGCACCATCTCTAGCACCATCACTAGCACCATCTCTAGCACCATCTCTATCACCATCTCTAGCACCATCTCCATCTCCAGCACCCTCTCCAGCACCATCTCTAGCATATCAATAGCACCATCTCTAGCACCATTACTAGCACCGTCTCCAGCACCGTCTCCAGCACCATCTCCAGCACCGTCTCAAGCACCTTCTCCAGCACCGTCTCTAGCACCATCTCCAGCACCGTCTCCAGCACCGTCTCCAGCACCGTCTCTAGCGCCGTCTCTAGCGCCATCTCTAGCACCATCTCTAGCACCATCTCTAGCACCATCTCTTAAGAAACGTTATTGAAACAATTAAATAAATATTGTTTTACTAACAAATCTAATGTCCTCCGTTCGAACCAAGCTTCTTCCAACAAGTTTCCGTCCAACACATTTATTTCGTACACGATGCTGGATATGAAAAAATATCCCCATCATATATCAAACGACTTCTGTCAGTAAATATATCTTCAAAGTGATCCCAGTTTCCATTTGTTGTGTAAACGCTCTAATACTAAACGAATTCCATTTGTGTTTCTGCTATCGTTCAAGATATCATCATGCTACCCTTGTATCCTGACGCGTTACTCAATCGCACATTAAACTAATACCTGCTGTCTCAGGAGATCTCAGCAAAAAAACAAACAAAAAAAAACTTGGCATCGCCACAGCGAAGGTGAAGGTGGGTCGGAGGGGCTGATTTGCATTGGGGGGGGGGGGGGTTTTGAACTTTTTAAAATTCCAAAAGCGGCATTTTTTGCCAACTACAGACTCTTTTTTTTTAAAGTATGGGGTGTGAGGGGGGGAGGAATCATCCTTTCCCATCGCCCCGGCCGACAGTTACTCTAGCTACGCCAAAATGTCTTAATGCAGCCTGGTACCTTGTATATATCCTCTGTTGTAGCTTTATTGTTTGCGGACCCTGAAAGAATCACTGCCTGTGTGTTACAATTGAACCATATGTTCACCTAACCCGATGACCACATGGCCTGATGAACTCCTGTACTGATGACCACCTAGCCTGGTGACCATATAGCCTAATGACCACCTAGCCTAATGACCCCATAGCCTAATGACCACCTAGCCTAAAGACCTCCTAGCCTGATGACCACCTAGCCTGATGACAACATAGACTGATGACAACCTATAGCCTAATGACCACCTAGGCTGTTTTGTCTTAAGGGACACATTAAGATTTTTATCTATGGTACAGTAACATCTGTTAGCTCTTACAATGCACATTAACATCTGTTAATCTCTTAAGGGGCACATTAGGACCTGTTATCTGTTAAAGGCCACATTAACATCTGTCATCGTTCACTAATACTGTTTCAGAAAGTTTCTCATTCATCTCTTAAAAACAATTCCTCCCATACCTCTCATTCCCGCCAGCATCAGCTTTACATATTTCCATCGTCACAACTCTTTCCCATTTGCCTGCAACCCCTGACCTCTAACCCCTCACACATCTCTATCATTGACTATCTCACATATTCATCTTCAAAGAGGACAATGCATCATGGCCTGCATTCAAGCCATGTTAAGTAAATAAATAATGGAGCGAGATATGTTAGAAAATACATGAAAATTAGAGTACGTTTCGGCCAGATGCCTTCTTCGGCAGACAAGACGACGGCAGAAGCAACGAAATATTTTATATTAAAAATCAATACGTATGTTTTCGAAAGTCACAATAAAGTCAATGTAGCTCTATGTAGCTCTATGTAGCTCTGTGTAGCTCTATGTATCTCTATGTTTTGTTTTCCGGCTCTAAACAGAAACTAAACTAGCATCAGAGGATGGTATTGAGACAGGAACTGTAGATGACACTGTGACAGGAAGTGTGGGTGGCATTTTGACAGGAACTGTGGGTATCACTGAGACAGGAAATGTGGGTGGCATGGTGACAGAAAATGTGGCTGGCATTGTCACAGAAAATGTTGGTGTCATAGTGACAGGAACTGTGGGGGGCACTGTGACAGGAAATGTGGGTGGCATTGTGATAGTAATTGTAGTGGAACTTGTGACATGGACTATGGGCGGCACTGTGACAGGAACTGTCGGTGGTGTTGTAACTTCAACTGCTGTCTGCACTGTGACAACCCATGAGATCCACATGGACAGCAACATCGAGTGGTCGTGCGAGTACACAGTTTGATGTCAGTGTCTGCCACCTGTGGATATACTCACCAGGGCTGCCACCTATGGATATACTCACAAGGGCTGCCACCTATGGATATACTCACATAATTCTTACCGTCCTCCCACCCCCCTCCCCACCCGCGTTGAAAACTGCAGATGCTTTACCCATCAATCAAAACCTATTCAGGAAATGGGTATAAGGTTGTAAATCCCTTTAAAACCCTTTCGTGTCCAAGCGATTCCCTTGATGTAAATTATAAAACTAACCTCATTGTAAGCATAAAAAATATTTCTGATTAAAAAAGATAATTTAAAATTTTGCTTCTAAAAAAATGTGTTATCTTTGATAAACAAAAGGGATAATCCAGAAGTATGTATTAAAATGGTTCCTTCGGATATGACTGAATATGAACAAATACTATTACGTCTTCCTATTCGTATAGTAGATGTAAGATAAGATACTGAGAACAGAGGTGTGCCTCATTAGATGGTGGGGACCAGTCTTTTGTTTTTTAAATGAGACTCATATCCAGGGCCTTGCCGAGGAATGTACGACACCCGGAGCGAACCTTGAAATTGCCGCCCCTCGATGCATAGAAATAAGTGCAGACTAGAAAGAAGACCATTTCGGCATGTGGACTACATGGAATTTTGTCATTTCATTCACTATTAAGGTCTTACCTGTAGATGATTTTGGCGCCGGGGTGATTCCTCTCATAGCCGCCCTTCGCCTCCTTTTTCGCCCACCCCTTCACCCCCACTCCTTCGCCCCACTTCACAAGACCCTGCTCATATCCCATAAATATCCATATGACTTTATCCTGATTAAATCCTCATATTTTCTGTTTGCTCTGATAAAACTAAGAAATCATTTCTTTGGGTTCTCTTGAGACTCTTTCATGGATTGCAACCCAAAATATCATCACACAGTTGCCGCCCTTTTGTGACATTAGCTTTCTTTTTCCGCACTGCTGCAGGCGTAATGTGCCACGACACATCTAAATCTGATAGACCTTGGTCCATTGGCCTACTTCCAAGAGAAAAATAAGATTGGTTGATAATCTTTTTTAAAAAAAAAATAATATGTTTTAAAATACGTGAAAAAAAATGTATAGTGTAACTTGTCTCACGCTGGGCGGGACACTTAGAAAGAATGCCAAATGACAGAGGAATGACGAGAGAAAGAATGCCAAATGGCAGAGGAATGACGAGAGAAAGAATGCCAAATGACAGGAATGACGAGAGAAAGAATGCCAAATGGCAGAGGAATGACGAGAGAAAGAATGCCAAATGACAGGAATGACGAGAGAAAGAATGCCAAATGGCAGAGGAATGACGAGAGAAAGAATGCCAAATGACAGAGGAATGACGAGAGAAAGAATGCCAAATGGCAAAGGAATGGTGAGAGAAAGAATGCCAAATGACAGAGGAATGACGAGAGAAAGAATGCCAAATGACAGAGGAATGACGAGCGAAAAAATGCCAAATGACAGAGGAATGACGAGAGAAAGAATGCCAAATGACAGAAGAATGACGAGAGAAAGAATGCCAAATGACAGGGGAATGACGAGAGAAAGAATGCCAAATGACAGAGGAGTGAAGAGGGAGACAATGCCAAATGACAGAGGAGTGAAGAGGGAGACAATGCCAAATGACAGAGGAGTGAAGAGGGAGACAATGCCAAATGACAGAGGAGTGAAGAGAGAGACAATGCCAAATGACAGAGGAGTGAAGAGAGAGACAATGCCAAATGACAGAGGAGTGAAGAGAGAGACAATGCCAAATGACAGAGGAGTGAAGAGAGAGACAATGCCAAATGACAGAGGAGTGAAGAGAGAGACAATGCCAAATGACAGATGAGTGAAGAGAGAGACAATGCCAAATGACAGATGAGTGAAGAGAGAGACAATGCCAAATGACAGAGGAGTGAAGAGAGAGACAATGCCAAATGACAGAGGAGTGAAGAGGGAGACAATGCCAAATGACAGAGAATTGAAGAGAGAGACAATGCCAAATGACAGAGGAGTGAAGAGAGAGACAATGCCAAATGACAGAGGAGTGAAGAGGGAGACAATGCCAAATGACAGAGGAGTGAAGAGAGAGACAATGCCAAATGACAGAGGAGTGAAGAGAGAGACAATGCCAAATGACAGAGGAGTGAAGAGAGAGACAATGCCAAATGACAGAGGAGGGAAGAGGGTACATCACCAAAAAAACTCGGCTTAGATGCGTGGATGATGTGGAAAAAGATCTGCAGCCGCTGACAATCCAAGCATGGAAAGAAAAAAGCACCAGTTAGCACTGAGTGGGAGGAAGTGGTAAAACAGGTCCGCAGCCCTACATGGTCTCACGGTTTAAACGATACATGCCTTATTCGTTCATAGCTTTATTCAGCGGACCTCATACATTTTAATTGCGCACATTTTCTAATAATTTTCTGCTTACGTTGGTTAATGAACGTTATTATTGTTTCGTCACGAAGACTTAAGTCAAATGAAACTATACCACCTCCCTCCCCAAGAGAAAAATGCGCTCTCACAAAGTCTTTCTGTTTGTCTTGTTTAATAAGGGGGCTTAATTAAACCAAACGACTCAATACTCTTCAACTAAAAACTCTTTTATCTCTGCCATAATTTATGTAGCGACGAGACCCTACTAACCAAATACCCAAACGATGTTTTAGTGGCATTTTTGTTCTCCAATTTTCAATCTAAATAACAACAACAACAACAAAAAACACAACTATTTTTTTAAAAAAACGACTAAATCATCTCAATCTTAACTTTTCTAAATTTGTCTTAAACACAGGAAATGCTATTTCTTTATTGTTCATGTTCCTCCTCACTTTCTCTCACTTTCCCAAAAGATTAATATTTCACGAAGCCTCGTCTCTTGTTGAACAAAACCAAAAAACAAAACAAACAACAACAGCAACAGCTGCTAGATTGGAGAAGGAAAAAAAAAACAAAGAAGACAACAGCAGGATCCATGACATGGCGATCGTACGCACGCGAAACAATCGATATCCAAAAAAAAAGCGTTTGTTGTATGAACAGTTGTCGTAATTCTACCACTGACTACCGGCAGCTCAGCCAGATGGATTTTGAAAACTTAAAGTCTGGGTCATATGGCGTTAATACCGGTATGAATCATAAACTGATATTTCATATTATCATTTTTCAAAGTATTATTATTTTTTTTCGGAAAGAGGGGTGGAGCTGGGAATTGGGGGCTGAGATGGGGGAGGGGCGTTAACAACAACAGAGACAAAACAATCACATTTTCTTAGAGAAGAATTACTTCCAGTTTTACTGTTGAAGGGATCGGCAACCCTTTGTTGAGTGGAAGAGCTGTTGTATGAATTATTTCCACCAAGAAATTGTGTTTAGGGAGCCCCAGATAGGGGCAGACTCTTGAAATTGAGCCTTACTGATTACAGTTGCATAATTAAATCAGGAGTTTTTAAAAAAATACGCTAAATAACACACACACAAACACTTACAAACACATACAAACACACACAAACACACAAAAAAGACCTTTATCCAAGATAATTTGCAACGCAATAAAAAGCAGAAAATAAATGTATGAAGATGTCTTAAAATGCATTACGCAAAGAAAATCTGTAGAGAAATGTATTAAGACACTCTGTGGAGAAGGGTAGTAAGACACTCTGTGGAGAAGGGTAGTAAGACACTCTGTGGAGAAGGGTAGTAAGACACTCTGTGGAGAAGTGTAGTAAGGTGCTCTGTGGAGAAGGGTAGTAAGACACTCTGTGGAGAAGGGTAGTAAGACACTCTGTGGAGAAGGGTAGTAAGACACTCTGTGGAGAAGGGTTGTAAGACACTCTGTGGAGAAGGGTAGTGAGACACTCTGTGGAGAAGGGTAGTGAAACATTCTGTGGAAAAGGGTAGTAAGACACTCTGTGGAGAAGGGATGTTAGACACTCTTTGGAGAAGGGTATTGAGACACTCTGTGGAGCCAAACAGCTTGCATTGAATGAAGACGAAACTTAAATATGTTTTTAATTTTTTAAAGATTATTTTTTGACAATATTTCCCGCACAGACTTTGGATGAGCCGCAAGTTTCCGACCACTGTCTTATTCGGTACACATCTCTATTTTTTTACATATATTTTTTGATTCAATTTTTACTAATCATTATTGAACTAGTCTGTGCATATATTTATCATATATTAGATATTATATCGTCGCGTGTACACAAAGAACAAACATAGTATGATATAAGTCAGGGGTCAGCAACCTTTTCTATGAGTGGAGAGCCAGTCATATATATATATATAAATATATTTTTGCCGCTTCCTTTAACGGAAGAAATTTCATTTGGTCGAAAACGCCATATAAAAAAACGAATCGACGCTCAGGGTGGACACCCCTGTCAGACCCTCCCTTCATACATCACTTCCTATCCATGTTTATCGTGGCGATGAAAGCTTATGAGCAATAACTGCCTTAGTCCAAGCGAAGGAGAATAGGACAAACATTATGTCTTTGTATCCTCTGGCAAACATGGTAACCATCTGCGACCCCTACATTCCCACCCCATCCCAGCACCTGGATTTTGAATAAATGAATATTTCCCATGCAGGGAGACAACTCGAAAATGTAGTTGACCAATTCTATAAAGCTCAATCAACAAAAAAAAACAACAACCAAAGTTCTATAACTCTGTTTGTATTTTTGTAGCCACCACAATCGGTGTTTTCCCCTTCAATAAATGGCGTAGCGATGAGGTCGCGATGACAACCTCGTTCTGGAAGCTGGCGGGGAGACGAATGAATTCATAATGAGCTTACGCTCTGTCGATGTCCTGATGTTTAGACATTAATTTGATAGCAAACGTTTCTTCAGCCCAGCACATGGTGTTTAAAAAAAAAAAATTAAATTTACTTTTTTTTCTTTTTTAAATCTATTACCTGTAACACTGACCTTTAGATAGTGTTGATTATTGTTATGTTTTTCATATGTCTTTATTTCCAACGAGAAACACTAACATCAATCTACATATAATACAAGTTCTTAATACTGACTCCGGAACACACTGTCCATTTTCACACACTCTCGACAGTCTCTGCGCATGCGCGCTGTTTGACCTCGTTGGCTAGCCGGACGGTATGGTCCGTTAGTCCACTATAACAATTATGAAACAAGATTTCCGATAATAATGAAATATCCTAAGATAATATGTGTGTTGAAGATTATTTGTTCGCATGTTACTTTATGGACATTGTCACCAACTCAACGACTACAATAAAAGGGAAAATCCGATAACCGTCGTGGGGATTTCCCCATTGTACTCAGTGGTGGGGTTATGGTCATAATGAAATATTGAACTGTGAACTCCGGCCGATAGAAAAGTGACAAAAAAACGAAACAAAATCGCAACTACCACAACCACAACAAGATAAATAAGAACGCCGTCGGCGACAACATCATCAAAATCAAACACAATCAGGGCCTTGCGGGGAAAAAATGGTTGAGGTTGGAAAAAGGGGGGGGGGGGCAGTGTCAGCATACGTGGGTGTTAGAATCCTCGAAAAACTATATATGCTCATAGAATAGGCCTATATCATATATTCTTCGTTATGGAAACGGAAATGCGGGGAGAAAAAGAAAGGGTGGGGGGGGGGGGGGGTCTTTTTGAGACTTCGCCACTGGTGCAGGTTTTCTTCACACGCCATGACATCAGCATGAATGACGGCTACACCAAGAACATCCCTCGGACATTTCCAGCTCATCAGCTCGATATGAGCCATCAGGATGTCATGACAACTGTTTTATCACATAGTTGGACTGAATCAAAAGTGTACAATTCACCTCCACCCTTTCCGCGCCCACCCCAGACCAGCATGTTCGTATAGACGTGACGTAGGAGAGCTCAATTTAGATCTATAAATAAATACTCTCCAGCGTCCAGAGATAAACTTATTTTCATATTTGTTTTTCGTTGTATCACACACGCCTTGCGTCAATAAAAAAATCGGTATGGGGGTGTGTGGGGGTCGGGGGGGGGGGGGGAATGAACGAAGAAGAAAGAAATCAAATCTGCGTTGCCGTTTGATATAACTTAATTTAGCTGTTTTCTTTTGTTGTTTTTTTTCCCCTCCATTTTTCAGATTTTTTAGCATCTCTATAAAAATATAATGTAATTAAAAATTCCCTTTTTACAAACAAATCTCTCATATTATGAAATTGCGTGTATTCTTCTAATTACGTTTCATTTAATCCGTTAAGAAAGTTCCTGATTAACTTTTTGTCATTATTCATAACATCTGGATCTCCTGTAAAAAAAAAAAGAAAATATTGCAATACAAAACAAGAACAGACAAAAAATAGTTTTTTTTTTAATTTCTAAAAAAAAAACCAAAAAAACCTCAATTATAAATAACTCTTTCTACTTTGAAATGATCACCAAAAAATTGTGAACATTACCGGTGATCTCCTGAGCTGATCCTCAAGCCATAAAATTGTGAACATTGCCGATGTTCGCTTGATTCCTAGAGCTGACCCTAAAGCCTTAAATTTGTGAACATTGCCGTTGATCGCCTGATTCCTAGAGCTGATCCTAAAGCCTTAAATTTGTGAACATTGCCGGTGATCGCTTGATTCCTAGAGGTGATCATAAAGCCTTAAATTTGTGAACATTGCCGGTGATCGCTTGATTCCTAGAGCTGATCCTAAAGCCATACATTTGTGAACATTGCCGATGATCGCTTGATTCCTAGAGCTGATCCTAAAGCCTTAAATTTGTGAACATTGCCGGTGATCGCTTGAGTCCTAGAGCTGATCCTAAAGCCTTAAATTTGTGAACATTGCCGGTGATCGCTTGATTCCTAGACCTGATCCTAAAGCCATACATTTGTGAACATTGGCGGTGATCGCCTGTTTCCTAGAGCTGATCACAAATATTTGAGCATGAGAGATTGAAATGTGCGTTTTGTATCTGCGTGTACAGTGGCGATGCCAAATATAGAGGAACAAATAATTGGGTTTGGGGCATAATGTGAAGCCATAAAGACAACGCCTCTGCCCGTGAAGCCATCGATGACATCACAATCACAAGAGACTGATGTGTGTCTTAAGGTGTGTGTCCTAAAATGAGTTGGGTGTTTAAACAAGAGTTACTGAAATCAGGAGTAAAACAGTAGCCACAGACACACATACACACACAAATATTCAACGATGGGTGGGACAATACCCACACAAATACACACAAACAATCAACAATGAGTTAGTAGTAGCCAAACGCAAAAATAATCCACATTGTGTTAGATAATAACCACAAACACAAACAATAAAAAATGAGCTAAATAGTAGCCTCACACACACAAATAATCAACAATAAGTTAGATATTAGCCACACATACAAATAATCAACATTGGATTAGATAGCAGCCACACACACACAAATAATCAAAAATGGGTTAGATAGTAACCACACACACACACACAACAACAACAATGAGAGATAGTATCCACACACACCCACAAATAATCAACAATGACTTAGATAGTTGCCACACATACAAATAATCAACATTGGATTAAATAGTAGCCACACACACACAAATAATCAAAAATGGTTTAGATAGTAACCACATATACACACACAACAACAATAAGTTACATAGTATCCACACACACCCACAAATAATCAACAATAACTTAGATAGTTGCCACACATACAAATAATCAACATTGGATTAGATAGTGGCCACACACACACACATAAATAATCAAAAATGGGTTAGATAGTTACCACACACACAAAAACAATGAGTTACATAGTATCCACACACACACAAATAATCAAAAATGGGTTAGATAGTAACCACACACACATACACAAAAACAACAATGAGAGATGGTATCCACACACACCCACAAATAATCAACAATGACTAAGATAGTTGCCACACATACAAATAATCAACATTGGATTAAATAGTAGCCACACACACACAAATAATCAAAAATAGTTAGATAGTTACCACACACACAACAATGTGTTACATAGTATCCACACACACCCACAAATAATCAACATTGGATTAGATAGTAGCCACACACACACACAAATAATCAATAATGGGTTAGATAGACTTGTATTAACTTGACTTGTGTTAACTTGACTTAAGTAAACGTGGCCTGTATTAACGTGACCTGTGTTAACTTGACATGTGTTAAACTTGACTTGTGTTAAACTTGACTTGTGTTAAACTTGACCTGTGTTAACTTGACTTGTGTTAACTTGACCTGTGTTAAACTTGACTTGTGTTAACTTGACCTGTGTTAACTTGACCTGTGTTAACTTGACCAGTGTTAACTTGACCTGTGTTAACTTGACCTGTGTTGACACTCCTCCCTCCCCCACTCCGTCCCCTCTGCCAATCCATTTAGAGACTTGAGACAGTCTAGTAGAAATGAGAAGTTCTTTAGACATTTGAAGAGACAGTTCGCGAATGAGAGGAAAAGAGAACGAGACACAGAGTGAGAGAGAAACAGACAGATAGACAGAGAGGGAAGGGGGAGCGGGAAAGGCAGAAAAGAAGAGTGAGGGGAAAGAGACAGACAAAATTAGAGATAAGTAGAGACAGGGTCACATAAGGGAGAGGGAGAGACGGACAGAGAGAGTCATATAGATAGAGACAGACAGAGAGAGAGACACACAGATAGACAAACAGAATAAGAGACAAATATATATATATATATATATATATATATATATAGAGAGAGAGAGAGGGAGAGAGAGACAGATAGAGATAGACAGACAGATATTATAGACCACAAGTGGTAGATAAAGAAGATAAGAAAAGAGAGAAATAATTTTTTTTAAACTGCCGTGCGTTCTTCTAGCAAAGCCATTTATCTCGGAATTCCGACCGGTCCGCCATCTTGGATCACGTGACGCTCAGTTCAAATTGTCAGCCACTATTAGGTCTCGCGGGTGACCAGGCATCTGGGGTAGAACAATTCTCTCGCCGTTTGTAACTCCCTCAATATCAAATTAGATCCCTTAGTTAAATGTATTCCCGGCCTAACTCTGGTGGCGTCTATCGGCGCGTGTGTCCTTGTGTACCGTGGTAGAGCGGGGTGAAAACAAATTACCCAGGACTGCTTGTAATCAATCCAGAGCGAGCAAATGGTTCACACACTGGGTTCGACGGCACTAATAAGTTGAGAAATAGGAAACACACATTTTTAGTCGGTGCCACTAATGAGATCACAAAGGATGTCTTAGACCAGTGGTTCTCAACCTTCCTAATGCCGCGACCCTTCAATACAGTTCCTCATGCTGTGGTGACTCCCCCCACCCCACAACCATAAACTTATTTTCGTTGCTACTTCATAAAGATATGTTTTCCGATGTTCTTAGGCGACCTCTGTGTAAGGGTCGTTCGAACACCAAAAGGGGACGTGACACACTGGTTGAGAAACGCTGTCTTAGACTGTAATTGTAATAGTTTGTATATGAAGCGTGTTCATTCGAAGTATAATAGATTGCTACTTATTTTACTCCAAAAATTCTTTCCTTTTAATAACACTTTGAAATGATTACCCAGAGTAAAATATGTTAAGATTTTAGTTCTCCATTTCGGAACAATGAAAAAATTTGAATAGGTCTTATGAATTTTTGGCATCTCACTAGTTATAATAGCGCACCAAACAATGGCGGCGGTGATGCTGAACTCCCTGTCTACTCAAGGTCCTTGACAAACATGCATTTCAGTAGCGCAATCTTTAAGTATCCCTATGGATACTAACCTTCAACCCCGACAAGACCTAGGTACACCACAGTACCCCACAGTACCCCACAGTACCCCACAGTACCCCACAGTACACCACAGTACACCACAGTACCCCACAGTACACCACAGTACACCACAGTACACCACAGTACCCCACAGTACCCCACAGTACACCACAGTACACCACAGTACCCCACAGTACACCACAGTACACCACAGTACCCCCTTTCTCACGCCCAGGAACTGTATTAATATTCTAATATCCAACCCCCCCCCCCCCCACCAACTTTAACATCGCAGATTTATTACACTATATTTAAATTGAGACCACATTAATTTTCGTAAAACACCCACACATCCAAACATCCACACATCCAAACATCCACACATCCACTACCATCAGTACATTGGCACAGTTGCGACCGTCTGTTTTCGAGACTTCGGAAAATTGGTTTGTTCATGGGTTACTAGCTTTGGTTTGTTTTGTGGATTCTGAACATTCGTTTGTCCATGGATAGCGATCTTTGGTTTGTTTTGTGGATTCTGAACATTCGTTTGTCCATGGATAGCGATCTTTGGTTTGTTTTGTGGATTCTGAACATTCGTTTGTCCATGGATAGCGATCTTTGGTTTGTTTTGTGGATTCTGAACATTCGTTTGTCCATGGATAGCGATCTTTGGTTTGTTTTATGGATTCTGAACATTCGTTTGTCCATGGATAGCGATCTTTGGTTTGTTTTGTGGATTCTGAACATTCGTTTGTCCTACGATAACGACCTGTGGCTCGTTTTATGGATTCTGAACATTCATTTGTCCATGGATATCGACCTTTGGTTTGTTTTATGAATTGTGAACATTGGTTTGTCCATGGATAGCGATCTTTGGTTTGTTTTGTGGATTCTGAACATTCGTTTGTCCTACGATAACGACCTGTGGCTCGTTTTATGGATTCTGAACATTCATTTGTCCATGGATATCGACCTTTGGTTTGTTTTATGAATTGTGAACATTGGTTTGTCCATGGATAGCGATCTTTGGTTTGTTTTGTGGATTCTGAACATTCGTTTGTCCTACGATAACGACCTGTGGCTCGTTTTATGGATTCTGAACATTCATTTGTCCATGGATATCGACCTTTGGTTTGTTTTATGAATTGTGAACATTGGTTTGTCCATGGATAGCGATCTTTGGTTTGTTTTGTGGATTCTGAACATTCGTTTGTCCTACGATAACGACCTGTGGCTCGTTTTATGGATTCTGAACATTCATTTGTCCATGGATATCGACCTTTGGTTTGTTTTATGGAATGTGAGCATATGTTTGTCCATGGATAGCGAATTTGGTTTGTTTAATTGAATGCAAACATTGGTAGTCCAGCAGGCCTTTCAGTAAAACATAATTCCAAACTGACCATACCTTTCAGAACACCCATCGCTGACCCTGACCTTAGAACGCTGACCACGGCAAATAATTTAGAGCACACCACACCGATACCACTTGTTTCCCCCTTAAATCGCCATAGAGCACGCCATAGAGCACGCCATAGAGCACGCCATAGAGCACACCATAGAGCACACCATAAGGCACGCCATAGAGCACGCCGTAGAGCACGCCATAGGGCACACCGTAGAGCACACCGTAGAGCACACCATAGGGCACACCATAGAGCACGCCATAGAGTACGCCATAGAGCACACCATAGGGCACACCATAGAGCACGCCATAGAGTACGCCATAGAGCACACCGTAGAGCACGCCATAGGGCACACCATAGAGTACGCCATAGAGTACACCATAGAGCACACCATAGAGCACACCATAGAGCACACCATAGGGCACACCATAGGGCACACCATAGAGCACGCCATAGAGCACGCCATAGAGTACGCCATAGAGCACACCGTAGAGCACACCATAGGGCACACCATAGATTACGCCATAGAGCACACCGTAGAGTACGCCATAGAGCACACCATAGAGCACACCATAGGGCACACCATAGAGCACACCATAGGGCACACCATAGAGCACGCCATAGAGTACACCATAGAGCACACCATAGGGCACACCATAGAGCACGCCATAGAGTACACCGTAGAGCATGCCATAGAGCACACCATAGAGTACGCCATAGAGCACACCGTAGAGCACACCATAGAGCACACCGTAGAGCACACCATAGGGCACACCATAGAGCACACAATAGAGCACACCTTATAAACTGAAAACCTTATTTGACAATTAATTTCAAGCACACCACAATACAAAACTCGTTTTGTTTCTTTGGTGTTTGTTTTTTAAACCAATTCTATAGACTTCTCCGGTGACCAGCCCATCCGGGCAACCAATACAAGGTTTAGTTGAGCCACGCCAAAGTTTATTGAACCCGTCATCGATCCCTTAAGTTAGTGACCCGTTGGGGTGAAACCGGAACATGGGTGAAGTTTTACAACACACAAAAATAAAAAAAAAAAGATCAGTTTAGGTGTTTGAAACGGATGAGCTTTCAATGATTGTGATTGTGTTTGTTTCTGAAAGATCACCGATGCATGCAATCTACGATAACAATAATGCCATCTCCGTGAAGAACTCTTCAGAGAGTAGAGATCTTCCCCAAAGCGTAAGTTGTGTAGTGTTGCATCAGTGATACCAGATGCGAACAGTAAGGGTTTCCTCTACAAAGTGGGAAATAGCATACGCTGCATTCCGTGATGCGGCTAGGTTGATCCGTACGGCGCACACTGTTTTATTTTACTTTATATCATTCATTTGATGCGTCGTTTAACTTGTGAACGTGACAGTTAACAAACTAGCTAGATATATGTATATGTCGACAGAGCGATTGACAGTTATATTCGTGACACGGCGAACGTGACACAAAAATGAACAGGCTCAAAATAAACTTTTAAAAATATTCTTTCTTTCTTTTCAGGCTAACCCCCCTCGCCCCCCTCCCACGGGGTCTGTTTATCTCGGTAGACTTCCGGCTAGATCTGGTCATGAAAAACAAGATTAGACTGTGTGGCTTAGACTGTTGTCTCCCGGACTTAAGTGATTTGTCCAACGTCTGATGAGACGCCTGCCTCCTGAATGAGTTCCCTCCGTGACCCAAGTCTCACGACGTCGTTCAGGAAGTGAGGAACTCTCGGCCAGCTTCGGCGCACCACAAGGTGGTGGCACACCACACAGCAGCACAAACAGTTGAGCCCCAAGGGATTAATAATGCAGGCGAAGCCCCAAGCTTAAGGCTCATCCCTTGTACTCCTATTTTGTTTGGCGCGAGCGGGCTTTCGGGAATGAAATGACGTCCAATAGGGAGGCGGGGAGAGGATCTTCAAATGACGTGAGCGGGGGTTCATCCCCGGGGCTAGGGAAAAGTGAAGAGTTCTTCGGGGAGAGCCGTGCATTGGGGACGAGAAATTTTACTCAAATCTCAGAGGCGTCGAAAATTCTCGGAGACGTGGGTGTCTGCAGGTCCCCTGCAGTGTCCGTGAGTCCTGTGACCGTTGGACACTCTGGCAATTCCAAAGGACAGGGGATTATCGTTAAAGATGGGCGCCAACCCCGCACGACACCCAGCATTTGTTATGGGAACCCAGCCCCTGATAAGGTCAAAAGCCTCAGCGTGAGACCAGCGCCAGGGATTTCGTTTTCAGAACGAACCACGTCATCGCCATTGCCTCCACCGCCATGCGCCCCTGCGCCACCGTCTTCCAACACTTCGACCGGAAGCGTGACGTCATCCGGAGACGTCCTCTCTCCGCCATCACCGAAGTGCCAAACTATCAGATCTAATAACGCGGAATTTTCTCAAAACTTGAGTGTCATTAAGACTGACGTCAGAACCCCCGCGTTCCATTCCGATGGAGGATGTGCCAGCCGTACAGTAACGACCGATAGCGCCACGATGGGGCATCGATCGGAGGCCGCAGAGGCGCGAGCTGGCCCGTCACCTGGCCCCACCAGCTGTGAGAGTGGAGCAGGGCCGGGGTCGCCCTCTCCCGACAGCGAGGCTGTCGACGGCTGCGAATCTCGGCGTGTTGTTTTCGACAGCGGCCCGACAGGAACCGATGACGGAGCCACCACCGCCACCTTCACCGATGACGCGCGGGGCAGCGTGAACTCGGAAACAGTTCTTGGGGCTGGGATTACCCTGGGCCACGCTGGGAACTGCGAGGCTGTGGATTATCTTGTAAGACCTTCGGGGAAATTCGTCGCAGGGGCGCCGGACGACAAAACAAAGGGATTTATTCCATCACAGAAAGGTGAGATTTGATAGATGATTTTTTTTTTTTTACCTTTTCTGTTTTCTGTTGGTTCATTGGTTTTTTTGCATAGTAATCACAGTCGCTATCGAAAACTGATTTGTACTGTTACCTATTTTGAACGAGTATATTTTTTTTAAAGTTTGCATAATGTCACTAACTCAATGGATCCCAACATGTTCTTAGCTTGTCCTGTAGACATTTTATGATTTATAACATGTTTGCTTCTGTTGCCTAGTGTCTATGATTTGTCATGTAACGATGTAACCCATGGCATTGCCTGTAACATTTCAATACACCATTCGGGAAATATCTTTTGCAGTATTTTAATTTACCCAGGGGGACCAAGTATTACATTTGTAGTCTTCCCTTTGTATTTCGTACAGGCAGTGTAACCCTCTGTGGAGTTCAGATCTGTAATCAGTACATCCTCTTTGTGAGTTTAGATATTAAAAACTGAACTCTAATATGAGTTTGGATCTTACAAAAATATACCCTTAAATGAGTTTACATTTCAAAAAGTATACCCTTAGATGACTTGACATTTAAAAAATTATAAACCTTAGATGACTTTACATTTCAAAATTTATACCCCTATATGACTTTACATTTCAAAATTTATACCCCTATATGACTTTACATTTCAAAAAGTATACCTTTATATGAGTTTAGATTTCAAAAAGTATACATCTGGGAAGTTTTGAAGTACACGATGTGGGCTTTTCCAAACAATGTGTTTGCTGTTTTAAAAGAGTATTGTTTCATATGCTATATGTTGATGCGTGACATTGTTATATGTTTTATTAGACGATATTGTTATACAAGTAAACCTGGACATAGCGCAAACCCGTTGGGGCCGAAGCAATGGTGGTGCTATTTGCAGGTTCAGCCAGTGTTAAAAAATGGCTCCGTGCCGGGGTGAGTTTGGGCGTATGGCCGGAGAAAGCGCTATTTCAATGGCTTTTTATTCATGTTGGGTCATTTGCGCGTTTTTCAGTTGTTATTTACCAACGTGTCACGAGAACAGCTCACGCTAAGCGCACGTGATCAATTGATGCAAAAAATGGCAAGGTAATTATGGAAATGAGGGTGCTGGTGGCGTCACATTAGTTTAAAATGACGGTCGACATAGGGGTGGGGGGGCAGAGGACCCTAGTAGCGTCACAACTTGCGGTGACAGTAGACTTGGTAGAGGCGACAGGGTGGTGGGAGGGGGGGCCTAGAGCGCTAATGACCGATGACAATCGACAAAGTTGGGAGTGATTGGGGGGGGGGGGATGCTAGTGGCATTTCAGAAGCATGCGGTGACTATGATGACATCATTACGTACCATTAAGCTGTATCCCAACGCACGCAAAGTTATTTTTTTGTGTGTTCAATATGACGTCATTGGCAACCCCTAAACACAAGTTATTGATGCCTAGACACTCCAGGGACGTTGGCGTGCAATGTGAGCTCCCAGTGCAGTTGTGACAGTCTCAGCGGTCTAGAGAAGGATTGAAAGGGTCCAACGATCTTTGTGCGTTCATGTTTAATCAACTTTTTAGTGGATATAGCCAACAGTGTGTGTGTGTGTGTGTGCAAACAGGAAGCAGTACTTGTGTACTTGTTTAAACCCAATAATTTGTGTGGTGTATGGCAAATAATGTTTGTGTATATCGCAAAGAAGGACTGTATGTTTAAAACATACAGTGTGTGTTTATATCGCAAACAATGCTTGCCTATGTCGCAAAAAAATGTTTGTGTGAACATACCCACAATTTGTGTATACAGGACTCTGTTTGTATATACAACCATGTAAGTGGGAAACGTAACATCGTCACAAACATGCATGTAAGAGAAAAAACACAGCGTCACAGACATGTAAGAGAAATAACAGCGTCACAGACATGTAAGAGAAATAACAGCGTCACAGACATGTGAGAGAAATAACAGCGTCACAGACTTGTAAGAGAAATAACATGGTGTCACAGACATGTAAGAGAAATAACAGAGTCACAGACATGTAAGAGAAATAACACAACGTAACAGACGTGTAAGAGAAATGACATATCCGTTCCAGTCAATAAAGCAATAAAATAACCCAGGGAGACAACTCTATTGACAGATTTGTGCTGGGTGCAACATCCTCAGCAGGCAGAACTTATTTATGCCCTGGACGGACGGGAGGCCAGTCATAGAGTGCAGTCTGCTGTGTGTTACGGTGGTTAATACTTGCACAGGTGCACATACGCCCACCTACGCACACATACGCACACATGCACACGGTCTTATACGAATAAACAAGTGCCATTCACAAATACACACATACGTGCAACTTATTATACATGTGTACACACACAAAGCACGCACACACACACGCACACATCATACACACGCACATATACAGCCGACCACCACACAGCAAACACATGCATCACGCACAAATGCATTCGATTAAGTTTTAATCCACCTGCCGGAGCACCAACAACAACAACCAATCATTACCTCTAAATAACCTTTTTTTTTTTAAATTTTTCTACCACCTCTAAATTCAGAGGTCTTCAAACTTGTTTGCAATACTGCGCCACTCCTCTTCATACACCACTCCTCTGTCTACCCACTCAGCATCTACTACCACTCTACCTACCACATCTCTAATCGATATCTTTGACCCCAGTCGCCTCATTTCTCTTATCTTCATCGTTCCATTTCTTTTTTTTTTCTTTTTTTTTTTTCGCTATTAAAAACAAAACCTTACTTTCTGATCCTTTCTTTTCCAGCACATATTTCCATACCCCGGCCCATCTCACCTTCACTAGAGGACGCAACCACCACACCCCACGCCCGGAGCTCTTCACGCCAGACGCAGTCGGGGCGCAAGTCGGCCCGATACAGCTTCCCAGGGGTCGCAGCGTCCACCCGACCGCACACTTTCCCCCGGAGCTGCTCCGCCTCGGTTCTGACCGACTCCTCACGCAGCCCCAAGGGGACGCGGCCATTACACGTCGCGTTAAGCTCCATCGAGACGAGCTCCACAAGTTCACCGGTAGCCAGCACCCGACACTCGACATCACGTGGAGATAGCCGTGGTGACACGCGGCTCAATTCTAACTTCGGTGCTAGTCCTCGGTTCTTATCTAGATCCCTCGACACCTTCTCGTGTAGAGATAAATACGCCACCGGAAGCGACGATCGCTTTTATCTGCGGGAAGGATTCCCTGGAGACGTCATAAAGTCGAAAAGCCAAATTTTGGAAAGACCTCCGTCCCGTAGGCGTAATCTTAAGTTAGTCCCCGGATGTAGACGGTTGAAAGAGGACAACAGCCCTCGGTCTTTGGGGAGCGGAGAAGGGCTCCAACTGTTTATTTATGACCCAGATATTTTTGACGTCCGCACGAAGATCGAATCACAACGGCAGGGCTTTCAACGCGATGGACAGCCCACTGCGTCGAACGATTCTATGCAAAGCGCAAGCAGCACGTCTGGTAACGCTGAAAAATCCGTGAGCGGGGATTCAAACCCAGGACCCTCTCAGCAGTCTGCAATACGCGAGCAGCTAGACAATCATGATCGCGGCACCGACCTCTGCTCGCGCCTTCTAAACCACACCAAGGATGACGTCGTCAAGCAAAGGCGTTGGATGACGAACCTGACGAACGACGTAAAGCACGAGAGTGAGGAGCTGCATCTCTTGTCGAAGGCTCGGGGGGATCAGTTCAGCGACGTTAGCTGCGAGTCGCTCTGCGCCACAAACAGTTGTCTCAGTCTCCACAATGAGACACCACAAGATCTCTTGCAGGCCAGGGGCGCCCTAGCCACGGCGCCATCGATACACATAACATCGGCGACGACCGTAGACG
Source organism: Omphiscola glabra (assembly GCA_964017045.1). NCBI lineage: Eukaryota > Metazoa > Mollusca > Gastropoda > Lymnaeidae > Omphiscola > Omphiscola glabra. The sequence continues at coordinate 16,944,545 of OZ024806.1, read as the reverse complement.
CATACTTCACCACGCCGGAGGCTGTAGCGGTTACCCAGGCGATCATCGCTTCTGGCGTCTCAGTGATAGCAGCGTCGTCAGACGATACCGCGGGTGCGCCCTCGGGACGACCTCCCGTGCCGGCGGCGACGAAACTCCGCGGGTCGCTCATCAACGGACTGAGGCGTCTTTCTCGCGAGAAGAACACGTTCTTGAGGGTCGACGGTTCCTACGCCCCGTGCAAGTCGACAGAGCCCAACTCGGACCACCACCATCGCGTACCCTCGAGGACTTTTCTCTTCCCAGGAACGCAAACCGATTCGGACAGTCACCAGGCCAGAAGCGGCAGGCTGGGTGTCGGGGAGCGAAAGAAACTCAGAGTGGAGTTCGCCGTGATGGAGGGCGAGGGTCATAAACTGAACAGGGCTAAGTTCAGGGGCGGCAGCGGGGAGCTGAGCATGAAGGACGAGATCGAGAACGACGTGGCCATGCTTGGGGGCAACACCGCCAGGTTCCGGCAGCCCCGTGTGTCCTTGCTGGGGAAGCCGTTGAACTACAGGGCCCACCGGAGGGACATGCGCTACAGGCGGCTACAGTCGCGGATTTATAATTTCCTGGAGAGGCCGAAAAACTGGGGATCCTGGATGTATCATTTCGTCATGTAAGTACAATGTTTATAGCATGTCGTCACGTTCGTACCATATTTGTATCATTTCACCATGTAAGTACAATGTTTGTATTTTGTATCTTATCATTATGTTAGTATCATATCTGTATCAGTGCATCAATTATCCTGTTTTTATTATGTCATCTAGAAAAGATTTTGAATTATTTCATCGTGTGTATATCATGTTTGTATCAACATGACATCTGAGTACCTTGTTTGTATCAACACAACATATGAGTACCTTCTTTGTATCAACATAATATGATAGCTAAGTGCCTTGTTTGTATCAACGTAACATGTAAGTGCCTTGTTTGTATCAACGTAACATGTAAGTGCCTTGTTTGTATCAACATAAAATGTGAGTACCTTGTTTGTATCAACATAACATCTGAGTACCTTGTTTGTATCAACATGACATATGATTACCTTGTTTGTATCAACATAACATGTGAGTGCCTTGTTTGTATCAACATAACATATGATTACCTTGTTTGTATCAACATAACATGTGAGTGGTATAAAGGAAACAGAAGGCTATTCAGATAGACCAAAAACAGTTACAAACGTTTTTAAGATGTCGATGTCAACGCAAGCCCATCTCTTCTCTTTAATTATAGTTTACTTCTGGTGCTTCCTATTCAACACCGCCCCCACCCCATACTCCACATGTTTCATATTAAAAGTATATAAAAAAAAAAGGCTGTCTGGCAGCGAGCTTCTTACGTGACGTCTGAACTCAAGTAAATAGGTTGATGGTTTTGTTCTTTAGGCCGAGGCTCAAAACATAATTGTTATCATCAAAACATAATTGTTATCATCAAAACATACAAACTGTATACTACATAAACCAACAGGTTAGCTAAACATAGACATGCTATATCGAAACGTGTACATTCTCTATTAAAAACATGCACATTTTATATACAAATATACACCAATATCATGACATAACTTCGAAACCCGAACATTTAATAACAAAACAAAAACATATAATATCAAAGCATACACATTTTATATCTAAACATATACATTAACATCAAAATATATTCAATCTAAATTCAGACATACAATTTTTACATCAAAACAAACATATTTTATATCAAAACCTACACATTTTAAATCAAAATCTAATTTTTTTTTTCAAAACCTACACATTTTATATCAAAACATACACATTTTATATCCAAACATAAACATTTTATATCCAAACATAAACATTTTATATCCAAACATACACATTTTATATCAAAACATACACATTTTATATCAAAACATACACATTCTATATCAAAACATACACATTTTATATCAAAACATACACATTTTATATCAAAACATACACATTCTATATCAAACATAACTAAAGGCAACGAAACAACGTAACCATTCTCGTGCTATGACGTTGCCCTATAAAGAACAGTGCGGCTGGCGGCCATTAATAATTCTAAATTTAACTTCCTGAGCGTCACACAAGAAAATCCATACCCGACTTTGACGCGCGTCCATTCACCTAATAATTTCCACCTTAATCCTCGCCCCCCCCCCCCCCCGTGACATGGCAACCACTCAATCCACACACACACACACACACACGTGCGGAGACAAATACCTTCGTTACCACATAATACCTCAATCACCCCTTCCGTCCCCACAAAAAAATATTTTTTTTTAAAGTTGTGTCGCCATCGCTCGTTTATCGACAGCTAACTTAACCTGACATCAGTAATTAATTTTCCTTGCACAATCCAGTGGCGTGTCCGCTGTTGTGGTGACGGGTGGGGGAGTCAAAGGGGAAGGGGGTCGATAGTTCCACAATTGAGTGGCGTGTCAGCTGTTGTGGGGCACCTGGGGAGTCAAAGGTGAAAGGGGTCAATATTTCCACAATTCAGGGGCGTGTCAGCTGTTGTGGGGCACCTGGGGAGTCAAAGGTGAAAGGGGTCGATATTTCCACAATTCAGGGGCGTGTCAGCTGTTGTGGGGCACCTGGGGAGTCAAAGGTGAAAGGGGTCGATAGTTCCACAATTCCCTGACATTCAAAAGAATCGATGAGATGTTACATTGACAAGGCGTGGAACCCATAAATAAAATGAACATATGCCGTATGGACCGCGCTATTTGGAGGGCGGGGGGGCTCCCCGGGGGTGTGATTTTTCAATCGGTGGCAATCAAATGTTATTTATTGTTACTTGTTAAAACGCAATCCATAACCCATGTTAATTCCAAACCTTTTTTCGATTTTTTGTAGTGATCCATAAATGATTGATTAGTTGCATTGACTGCTTAATAGGTGGTATGCGTTTAAACCTGTGGATAGCACGAAATCCGAGAGGACCAACATTTGCGCTTCTTGCAGGGATGGTAATATTCGCAAGCTTAGCCAGAAGGATAATTGCGAATAATCATTTAAAAGATGGAGACACATTACACACAAAATTTAAACATCCGCTAAAAACAAAGTTTATCTTATAAATCCTTTATATGCATTTTTTACACTGTATATAAATATTCTATTGACCTACGCGCTAAAACACCGCATATTTATTTCATTTCAACAACCACTTCAGGAAGAAAAAAAAATTACACACAAAACGCTACAAATTTAAAAGAATGTGTTGTCATCAGCAACAGGTCTATGTGCGAAGTTTCAGCTCGATAGCTTGACGGGAAGTGGGCCAATTAGTCCTACGAAGATTGTACCACCCCGCCAGAAACACGCGAACGGGGACGAAGTTCAAATAAATAATTATTTTTATTTTTTTTTAAAGAAGAAATTTTTAAAAAAAAACAGAAAGTGAATACACGTTCGTGTACGTATAATAACCAAAGACACAATTTATGAAACCAGGCAAGATTTTATTGTGCTGAAACATTATACATGCAGTTCATTTACATCTACGTGCACATGTCGAGTATTTGACAAATCTGGTATGAGCATCCAAACATTAAATATGTGTGCGTATGCCTTGTACATAGGATTATCACGGTTCATTAAAAACCCTCAATCTCGTAGCGAAAATGCTGACGGCACGATGATCTCAAACACGTTCTGATTTTAGATATTTTACACACAGTGCCTTAGCAGACTAAATAGCGAGGAAATAGGTCTGCGTCTTAAACCGGTGCAAGACGTTATTTGGCGCAAGTGCGTCATCCATCCCTCCCTGTGGCGCTACAGCCCATGTAGGGCTTTGGTCAGCCTCACTACTTCCTTCCATCCATCCCTGTGGCGCTACAGCCCATGTAGGGCTTTGGCCAGCCTCACTACTTCCTTCCATCCATCCCTGTGGCGCTACAGCCCATGTAGGGTTTTGGTCAGCCTCACTACTTCCTTCCATCCATCCCTGTGGCGCTACAGCCCATGTAGGGCTTTGGCATGTGCTAATTTTCCATAGAAAGCCATGCGCTTTTTCCGCTTGTTAGGATTTGCGCTATTTCATGTTCTTTGTGCTAAAAAAATCGAAACAAGACGCTGGATAGTTCGCTCATTTGCCAAGATACGCGCTATTTCGAGGTTAATATTCAAAGGTTTTACTGCAAATTACACGCTTGCCCAAAAATAATAATGGAGAATAATATCCTCTAATTAGGTGTTTGGCAACTGGGAGAGGGGGTTTGTGGGGGGGGAGGGGGAATTTAGTCTTGGAGATAGATGTAGGCCAACTAACATTTCCAAAACTTTTGGGGAGCCGTAGGGCTATGTCGAACAGTTTACTTGTGAAAATATTAAGTTTTATCGTACATCTCGAGGCCTATTGTTGGCCACTTGGCATCTATCGTGTGGTTTATGTTAAGTCGGGTGTGCTGATTCCAAAATTGAAATGTTATTTAATCTTTTATAACTTGAAATTAAAATAAATAAGTAATCTATTTCCATTAAGAAATATTATGTTTTCTCTCTAAAATTAAAAAACAATGGAAAGTCTATACAGAAAAAAACATGGTGAAATATATTTAACAAAACAATAACATTTAAGAGAAAACGATCTTACAATAAAGTTTTAAAATATAATTAAAGAAATATATATATATATATATGTTACTCAGATTAAAATATACATTTGAAAATATATGTATGTTATACTGATGAAAGCATACTTTTTGAAACTTTGTCTCCTCCTCAAATCTATACAGTTGTTTTAGGCACCTGATCTGGCGCTAGAGCAGCGGTTCTCAACATGTGGCTCGCGACCCCTTTGGGGGTCGCACCACCCTTTCACAAGGGTCGTCTAAGACCATTTGAAAACACATATACTCTACAGTTATAAAGTAACAACAAAAATAATTTTGTTGCTGGGGGTCGCCACAACATGAGGAACTGTATTAAAGGGTCGCGGCATTAGAAAGGTTGAGAACCACTGCGCTAGAGAGTGGCCGCTGTTGTCTGCTCAAGAGACCATCAGTAGTAACCCCTCTCGTGGATAGATTGCAGTGACCTTGATACCTTGTTTTCCAAGGCAAAGACGCCTTGATTAAATCGCTCTCCTCGCTCATCACGTTCGTCAACAACATTCGGTGGCAATAATCAAGATGAGTGTGTAAGAAATAGATTTTTGGGGGGGACATCAGTAGCCGAGTATAGACTGTTGGCTTTTAGCATGTTGCTAGCGAGTTACGCATAGTTCTTGAGCTCAGTGATTCCCAAGAAAGGTTTGCACCACGAACGTACATTCATCCCAAGCAGCAAGTTCAAGTGGGATCAGCTCAGCTTAGTTTTTAATAAACTATCACGCGTCACTTGGCTGACTTTTGACCCAATAAAGAGTCCACTTTTCAGGTAAGTAGGGGGCACTACCAATGATTCGTGTTGGACGTTGTTCCGAACAATAATGCGTTACAATCTAGCAGGCAACTGTTTCACTTTGTAACGGTTTCAAATATCACGACTGTTCCACAATATATATATATATATATAAATCACAAAAGTTTTGTGAACCCCAGATGAAACCCTAGAACAGTGGTTCTCAAAATTCCTAATGCCAGGACCCTTTAATACAGATCCTCAAGTTTCAGCTTCATAAATTTGTGTTTTCCGATGGTCTTAGGCGACCCCTGGTGTAAGGGTCGTTCGACCCCCCCCCCCCGAAGTGGTCGCGACCCACATTTTGAGAACCGTTGCCCTAGAAGAAGTGCTTCCCCTTTCATGTTATCACGGATGTTTCAGATGTATTCTCGGGCAGTTTATCTTTTTCAAAATGAGTTTCAATGATTCATATGTCTCTTGAGACCTACAGGGTGAGCCATATGAACAGTGCGATTCTTCATGCTCGCCTTGCTGGAGTCTATGAACAGTCTCCACTAATCAAGGACCTGACGGCGTTATGAGACCGTTCACATCAGTACAGAAGGAGATAGCAGTATTCAGAAAAGTATTACGAAGTGACTGTGTGGGCGCGAGTTGAGCCCTAGGAAGAACTGCGCCTTCCGAGGGCCTTTTTGGGCAACGCACATTCATAATATTATCGACAATTCCTGTTTCCACCTTGTTGTCGAACTCACATTAAAATAAAAAAATGTTTGAAGTCATGACTCAAAAAGTACTAAAGCTGGTCGATGTGAGTTTTATTTTGTTCTATAAAACTTTATATTTTGTATAGTATATACATATATATATATATATATATATATATATATATATATTGGCCGAAACCGCTAAAGCTGCGCTAATTCCCAATTGAGTGAACACTAATATGAAAAAAGGAAGCATTGCGCTCCATATATAGAGAATTGGGCTCCGGGCGCTTTGCGCTCTACTTATCGTGTAATAGGCTTATGTACAACAAACTAATATTCTCCCTGCCGGGGTCTGTCGTGTGAAGAAAACAAGACAAATTATTTATGCATTGAAATACAGGAATATTTTGACCAGAGCTGGAGATACAGGTCGTAAAATGAACCGACAAATTAAAGGGAGGAGGGATTGACAGTGAAAATGAAAGTGGAGTGAGTTAGAGAGAGAGAGAGAGAGAGAGAGGGGGATAGTGAGGGGGATAGTGAGGGAGAGATGAGAGTGAGGGAGGGAGAGGGGGAGAGTGAGGGAGGGAGAGGGAGGGAGAGGGGGAGAGTGAGGGAGAGAGAGAGGAGAGTGAGGGAGTGAGGGAGAGGGGATAGTGAGGGAGATAGAGAGGGGAAAGTGAGGGAGAGAGAGGAGAGTGAGGGAGAGAGAGATAGGAGAGGGAGGGAGGGATAGGGGGATAGTGAGGGAGAGAGACAGAGGAAGAGGAAGAGTATGAAAGACGACGAGAGATAGTGTTATTCTTAAGTCTGATCAGAAGTGTAAGAGAAGACGATAGGGTCGACAGATCTTTCCAGTGAGTGACAAGTTACATACACAGTTCACGCAAGGTTTTTCACCAAAACATTTGCCTGTGGAATCAAATTTTTACCTAAGACATTGTTGGGAGCCCGGGATCCGTTGCTACATGGGGCTCTTTGAATGAATAGATGTGGCTCTGACTCTTACTAATGTATATTGACATAAGGCTATTTGAAGGAATATATGTGGCTCTGTCTCTTACTAATGTATATTGACATAAGGCTATTTGAAGGAATATATGTGGCTCTGTCTCTTACTAATGTATATTGACATAAGGCTATTTGAATGAATATATGTGGCTCTGTCTCTTACTAATGTATATTGACATGAGGCTATTTGAAGGAATATATGTGGCTCTGTCTCTTACTAATGTATATTGACATAAGGCTATTTGAAGGAATATATGTGGCTCTGACTCTTACTAATGTATATTGACATAAGGCTATTTGAATGAATATATGTGGCTCTGTCTCTTACTAATGTATATTGACATAAGGCTATTTGAATGAATATATGTGGCTCTGTCTCTTACTAATGTGTATTGACATGAGGCTATTTGAAGGAATATATGTGGCTCTGTCTCTTACTAATGTATATTGACTTAAGGCTATTTAAAGGAATATATGTGGCTCTGTCTCTTACTAATGTATATTGACATAAGGCTATTTGAAGGAATATATGTGGCTCTGTCTCTTACTAATGTATATTGACATAAGGCTATTTGAAGGAATATATGTGGCTCTGTCTCTTACTAATGTATATTGACATAAGGCTATTTGAAGGAATATATGTGGCTCTGTCTCTTACTAATGTATATTGACATAAGGCTATTTGAAGGAATATATGTGGCTGTGACTCTTACTAATGTATATTGACATGAGGCTATTTGAAGGAATATATGTGGCTCTGTCTCTTACTAATGTATATTTACATAAGGCTATTTGAAGGAATATATGTGGCTCTGACTCTTACTAATGTATATTGACATAAGGCTATTTGAAGGAATATATGTGGCTCTGTCTCTTACTAATGTATATTGACATGAGGCTATTTGAAGGAATATATGTGGCTCTGTCTCTTACTAATGTATATTGACATGAGGCTATTTGAAGGAATATATGTGGCTCTGTCTCTTACTAATGTATATTGACATGAGGCTATTTGAAGGAATATATGTTGCTCTGTCTCTTACTAATGTATATTGACATGAGGCTATTTGAATGTATATATGTGGCTCTGTCTCTTACTAATGTATATTGACATGAGGCTATTTGAAGGAATATATGTGGCTCTGTCTCTTAATAATGTATATTGACATAAGGCTATTTGAAGGAATATATGTGGCTCTGACTCTTACTAATGTATATTGACATAAGGCTATTTGAATGAATATATGTGGCTCTGTCTCTTACTAATGTATATTGACATAAGGCTATTTGAAGGAATATATGTGGCTCTGACTCTTACTAATGTATATTGACATAAGGCTATTTGAAGGAATATATGTGGCTGTGACTCTTACTAATGTATATTGACATGAGGCTATTTGAAGGAATATATGTGGCTCTGTCTCTTACTAATGTATATTTACATAAGGCTATTTGAAGGAATATATGTGGCTCTGACTCTTACTAATGTATATTGACATAAGGCTATTTGAAGGAATATATGTGGCTCTGTCTCTTACTAATGTATATTGACATGAGGCTATTTGAAGGAATATATGTGGCTCTGTCTCTTACTAATGTATATTGACATGAGGCTATTTGAAGGAATATATGTGGCTCTGTCTCTTACTAATGTATATTGACATGAGGCTATTTGAAGGAATATATGTTGCTCTGTCTCTTACTAATGTATATTGACATGAGGCTATTTGAATGAATATATGTGGCTCTGTCTCTTACTAATGTATATTGACATGAGGCTATTTGAATGAATATATGTGGCTCTGTCTCTTACTAATGTATATTGTCATAAGGCTATTTGAAGGAATATATGTGGCTCTGACTCTTACTAATGCATATTGACATGCGGTTCCCAAATTTGTTTTACCTAAAAATATAACTTACAAAAATCGCTCATCACAACAACAACAAAAATGTTGCCGAGCCCTGACCTGAGCCGAGATACGTCATCGACATAACATTGACATAGAATAAATGATCTGCCTTAAAGCCATCTTCCTGCTAACCCAACATTAGGACTTTCGTCTGATACGAGCAGTAAGTAGCTTAGATTCATATCGCATATTTCATCAAACCTTCCCGGGAAATCACAGCAGTGACCCAGACGGCTTTTGTATTTATTCATTTATGGCTCATGTTACACTAGATAAATACGTTAGATGTCTTGTATTTAAATTGTTGTAGTTGTAAAATTGTTGACTTGGTTAAAATATACGGCCCAATGTTAGAAAACGATGTCTGGAGAATACGCACAAACCAAGAGCTATACCAATCGTAAAAAGACCCACACATAGTCGCAACAATTTAAAAAGGCAGACTGCGCTGGGCAGGACCTATTGAAAGGATGCCGATATGTAGATAAGCTAAAGCAGCGGTTCTCAACCTGGTGGTCGAACGACCCTTTCACGGGGATCGAATAAAGCAATCGGAAAACACGTATACTCTACTGCTATGAAGTAGCAATAAAGATAAGTTTGTGGTCGGGGGGTCGCCACAACATGAGGAAATGTATTAAAATGTCGCAACATAAAGGTTGAGAACTGCTGAGCTAAAGTGATACACAGGCAGAAACCTAGGGGCAGACGACTCACCGGTCACCTAATGCTTAGATGGATCGACGATGTGGTGAAGGATTTACACCAGTTGGGAGTTCGCAATGGATGCTGAAAGCCATGGATCGATCCGACTTGAAGGATGTGGTGGAGCAGGCCAGGGCCCTACATGGGCTGTAGCGCTACTGATGATGATGATAATCAAAAACATTTCAATTTATTTGGATCAATAAAGAATCTTAGCTTATATTATCTTATCTTGTAATGTATTGTCCTATCTCATCTTATATTACACATAAATATTTGGAGAGTTGATCGCTGTGTAAAATAATAAATTTTTAAAAAATTTGTTCAAATGAAGCCATTACTCACCCACTTACAGACACCCTACCTCTGAGAACCCCATCGGTCTTGTTTACGTGTCCGTTACGTTCTCACAATGAGCTGTTAGATTCAAAGTTGTATAATAGACATTCCCACACTACCAATCAATAACATACCTGTTATATACTAAATATCCCCACTCTACCAATCAATAACATATCTATTATATACTAAATATCCCCACTCTACCAATCAATAACATACCTATTATATACTAAATATCCCCACTCTACCAATCAATAACATACATTATATACTAAATATCACCACTCTACCAATCAAAAACATACCTGTTATATACTAAATATCCCCACTCTACCAATCAAAAACATACCTATTATATACTAAATATCCCCACTCTACCAAAAATAGCTTCTCTGTTCTTTACCAGAAATTCCCGCAGGCTCGAAATATCGTCAATCACGTATCCAAAGATGTGCATTTCATTTTCCTTCTACTGCTCAGCTTTAAAACATGCACATTTATTAAAGGGTTCTCAAACATTTTGGGGTGCATGGTACAGAAGCGTTCCTTAATTTTATTGCTGATTAATGAAGTTCTTTAACCAAAAAAAACATAGTATTTTTTCTACACGCTCTTGCCTTGTTTGCCACACGCGTTAGGCTTTTTGGTCTTAACTGGACGCTTCAGTTTACATATAATAATAATAAAATAATAATAAAGTTTATTTGAAAATCACGCTTCATCCCCAAAGGTTCGAAGCGCGGTACAAAATCAACCATATTAAAAGAGAAACGAAACAATCTATATTGTACCACATTGAAATACAAAGCGCAACATTACAAAAACTACAAACGAGCACACCCTTTCAAAGTCTTTCAACCCTTGCAACCCTAAACAACACAAACAAATATACATCTAGGATATAATAGCTAGCTGGAAAAGATGGTAGACAACATCACCCCAGCAGGTGTTTGCGAAATATATGTGTTTTCAAATCGATTTTGAAGGACTCCAGTGTCTGGCTATTTCTGAGAGTGACAGGAAGGGTGTTCCAAATTGTTGGGCCAGCTAATGTGAAAGCACGGTTTGAGATTCCCTTCAGACGGGACTGTTCTCTCTAATGCGGATACCGAGTATGCAAAAAAGCCGAATCTGCCATTACAAGGATCGGTAATCGGATAACGGGGCTAAATAATCTGTATTGACAGACGCGCAAAAAACAACAACAACAACAAACCCCAACAACATTATGTTCAAACTATTTCATATCAATAAGTTTCCTGCATGTAAATGGAATTTGACCCAAATCGGAATTTCGGTGGTACTGCGTCGATTGGAATATGTATCGCCAGGTGACTTAGATGATTCTAGACCTTGTCATACCTACGTGTTTTCAAATATTAACTACGACCCGGGTTTCTTTCAGGCATTTATCCGGGGGGGGGGGGTCAAGTGCGCCCCCCCCCCGGGAGCAAAATGTGTAAAAACAATAGAGGGATTATATATTTTTTTAAAATTAAAAACGACTACATTTTTTATTTTTAAACAGTTTAAAAAAGAAATATTTTCTGGTGCCTTTAAACGATTACAATTAGTGGAATCTATTAAATATCGCTATGATCGATATATTTGATGATCAGTAAATTTAAAGCTAATCTTGTGAAAGGCTATACGTATTCGAATATAAATATCGTACTGGCCGCTTCTGATTATAAGCCGAAGTATTACTTCCCATTGTTCGCGCATATCGATATTTTTATTCGTTTAAATTTCTGCAACTTCTTAAATTTAAAGACTTTCATAACACTGTATTAAACTACATTAGTATCAAGGATTATCATTACAATAATAGTTCTTGCTAGGTATCAAACATACACAATCTATTTTCATATTATATTTCAATGTAAATGCATTACTTTTAAATAAATTGTATACCTTCAAATGAGCCACAACTGGAATAAATTTAGTTCAAGACACGCTGGTGTGGCGTTCAAGTAGTCTTTCATCATTATTATCCTACTTTTGGCGCTTTCCACACGAAAGTTTGAAATCTCACCTCAAAATTATCTAATTGAAACACCGAATTGAAGTATGCGCCAAAATGCACCTAAGTTTAATAGAAATATTGAATGCAACTACACTCCAAAATGCACCTCTTGATTTTCAAATAATAAAAATTCTGAGGAGAAGGCTTACCAGACCCCTCCACGGATAAAGATTCATCTTACTTACCTATGTCTTTTAACCGGTCTTGGGTAAAGGGCGTCTACAAGAATTTTCCCCTCATCTCGGCCCTGTGCTTTCCTTTCCAGTTGCATCCAGATGTAACCCATACTTTGTGTGTCTGCCTCTAGCTATCGTCTCCTCTATATCTTTGTGGATTTCATGTTATGGATTGTCTGGTGATGTTATCTGGGGGTTTGCAGAGAGTGTGCCCTTCGCACCTCCATCTTTTCCTTGTGATGTCTTAAGCAATAGGCTCCTGGTTTATTCTTTCTAGTAAGTGTTGTTGGTGATGGTGTTTGGCCATTTGATGTTCAGTCTCTTTCTAAGGCAAGTTTTTATGAAGGTCTGTACTTTCTGCGTAATGCTCGCAGTTGTTCTCCAGGTCTCGGCTCCATATAGTAGGACTGATTTGACATTTGTGTTGAAAATTCTGACTTTCTAGCCCTGACATCAGCTTCCGATCCACCATTTAAGTCAATGGTGCTGCCTAAGTATGTAAAAGCCTCCACTTCTTCCAGTCCATATCCTACTAGAGATATATGCTCTCGGTTGGCTGAGTTTACCTTTATGATATTTATCTTGCTTTTATTTATATTTTTAAAAAATCAAGATTTATCGGCGCCGTCGCTTCTACCCTACACCCCAGTGAAAATGATCGCTAATAATGGTGACGATAGATAAACGTCTTAGAGACCTGGCTAATATTATTGTCAACATGGAGGCCAAATATTTTAGCCGCTCTCACATTCACAATACACACTGTGCAGTTGTCCAAAAATGCCGCACCTCCATATTAAGTAAAAGGTAAGAGCTGGGTGAAAAACCTCATCCTCCCATTTTCTACACCCCTGGAAGGAGCGTAGCTGGACTGTTTGGCGTCAGGGGACATTATTTATTTTTACGCCCCACCCAATAATTCTGAAAATAATTATTTTCAACAATTAAATAGCACCGAAACCCATTTGGTGCCCCCTCTAGTCTGTCACTACAGGACGTTTGTCCCATCTGCCACCCCTTAGCTACGCATCTGGCACTGCCCCCAACTAAAAATCTGAAATACCACCCCCACCCCGGGAAAACTTGGATCTCTCCCGTAGCTCTCCAATTAAGTGTAGAATGTTGCAAAACAAAATTCAGATATGTGATAAATGCATTCTTGTATGTTCAATTTCAATTTATCAAAAATTTTCAGAGGAGAGAATTATCAAGGGTGATACAACTAGAATAAATATAGTTTATGTTCCACTGGTGCGGAATTTAAGATGTATTTGATCATCATTATTATTATTATGGCTAATTTTGGCACTTCCCATGCAAAAGTTTGAAATGCCACCTAAAAATTGTCTTAAAGAAACAACAAATTTAAGTTTGAGTCAAATTGCACCTCTGCATTTTAAATTAGCCCGATTCTCTTTAGCACCCTAAATTTCTGCACCTCCAGACCCTTCCACCAATCAAGATGCACCGGCGTCCTCGTTTAACACGCTACTTCCTGATGAAAATGATCGTCGATAGCTACACTGCTTAGAGGCTTAGCTACTCTTAGTGCCACCATGGGCGGGCAAATACTTTTGCCACCCACCCTTTCACGATGCTAACTCTGCAGTTGCCCGAAAATGCCACACCTGCATATAGAGAAAAAAGGGACACGTGGGTGGACCACCCCATTCGCCCTATTATTTACGCCACTAGCAGGGGTGTACCTAGAGTGTTTGGCGTCCGGGGAGAAGATTCATTTTTGCACCCCCACTCAACTAAGAAACCATATTATTTTCAACCATTAAATGTCACCAAAGCCCATTTAGCCTCCACCCGCTAGTCTGGCGCACCTGGACGTATGTAACTGCCACCCCTTAGCTACGCCTCTGACCACGGGCAACTGGCACTGCCCCCCACCACCTAAAACTCTTAAATTCCCCCACCGCCGTGGAAAAATGTCTGAAAGAAACACTGACTACGAATTAGGTGGAGATCAGCATTATGGACATACAAGAGTTAAAGCAGATTAAGATGCTATTATTGCAGAAGGTGCTCACCCTGGAGATAGCTTCGTCGCGTGCGCAGAAGGCCATCAAACGCACTTCTACGGGATTAACTTCAGATGGACAGTTTGGCTAAACGAGCCAAGGAAGACCTTGCCGGAAGAAAAAACACAAAACATAAAGCAACAACACAAAAAACCATTAAAATTGATCTTAGGACTAAAACCCTGGCCATGCAGACAGCTCCAGCGAAAGCAGTCGATCGCCTGAAGTGGTGCTCCTTAGCTCCTTGCCTCCAGCGTCAGTCGGCCGTGAGTGCTGAGAGAATGAACTTGAAATGCTGCCACTTGACCTAGTTCAGCCGGCCCTCAGTTCAAGTCACACAGGAAATGGCATCAGCTAGTTCCTTTCACACGCTTAATGGCTCATTTGACGAATATAAAAGATACATACGGACGCACAGAGAAACATCTGTTTAAATATTAACAGTCTTTATATTTTGAATAGTAAATATCTGACCACAGCGGTGGGCTGCCAAATCAAGCAAATATCGCCGGTTCAGTGTTTGTCGGTGATTGGAAATACGTCAATGCATTGGTCTATTTTTGTTTTGTTTTGAATATTTTGACATTTTTAACAACCAGTTTGGAAGAATGCTCAAAATTTAACAACCGGTTGGCCCGAACCGGCTCCAGCATATATCCGCTGTCTGTACACATAGAACCCATTTCTTCCTGAACCAAAATCCCTTGTTGTATGCTACCAAATCTTGCCCCTCCACAGCTTTCTTAAATTAATTCAAAGAAGCAAATGGCCCATCTATTATTAATTCAGGGCCATTCAAACGTGTGACAACAAAAAAAAAAAAAAGAACTAAGGACTTTACAAACACGGAAACCGCCTGATTAAACATTCATCACGCCCAGCGGTAACAAAACAGATGCCAAGTCGGACAGCGACGGAAAAAGACAGTGTAGGGCCACACAGGCGATTATCTCCCAGTCGACCATCACGAGTAGCAAACCCCTCCCCCCCCCCCCCCCCCCCCAAACCTCTCAGCCTCTTACAAAAAAGCCGTTTTGTATTTCTCTCGGTTTTGTCAGCTCCGACTCGCACTTAAAAGAAACTCCGTCATTTCATGGGATCACGCCTGACCTGGTGTCCACGGTGTGTGGCGAAGATGTTTACCCTTCGTGTCTTCGACCTTTGAGTGGGACTCGAACATTTGTTAGGTTTTATCTCATGTAATTAATGACATATAAAAATATTTAAAAATCGGTCACTATGTTTTAAGTGTGTGCAAACTTCATCGTAAGGTTCTCTCCAGGCTGCCCTAGCCCCCCCCCCCCCATACCCACCACCGCCAAACACAAGAACTATGGGACTAACTGTGAGTTCAGAAGAGTCAGTGCAATGAATGGCGCTACCACTGTACCCAACTTAATACCATGATACTACGCCTCTTCCGGTTTTAACGTTAGTAATACCGGAAGCTTCAATGCATCACGGTATTTCGCTTAACATCTATCTTCTATTAATTTTAAATGGCTGAGACTGCCGACTTCGGTTACTGGAAATGTGGACAATAGAAATGTCTTAGGGAGAAAATTTGTTGGACGGATTTGTTCAAAATGAAATGATTGGAGTGGGGGGATGGTAACAACACTATTTAATTTAATTAGATAATTTACCTGACCCAATACCCACCCCCTTTTACACTCGCACACAATTTTCTTACTCTAACGCCGGCCATTAGGGTGTGCTACCTGTGCCCTCGCATAGGGCGCCGTGGCCATAGGTACGCCCGGGGGCGCCCAGTAAATATTTAAATTCCCTTAGTTCATTATAGTGAAGTGTGAATCTTGGGTCCGGGGTCGAGAAACGGTTTTCTAGCTTTTCGTGCAATCGCTTTTCATACAATGAGTTTTCATACAATGAGTTTTCATACAATGAGTTTTCATACAATGAAAGTTGCGTTCTTAATTTGGAAACCAACACTGGGGGTTGGGACCAACCGCAAGGGCGTGGACATTAATTTATTAATACCGTATTTCCTTGTACCCTCTTACAAGTATTTCCACAGAAGGAATATAGGTGTCCATAATGCTTTCCGGGCCGCAAAATCGCAAGCTAAACAGTCTACATTAATGTGCGTGTTAAATTGCGTATGGTTAACATTGGGGATACATTTGATTTATCAATGTTGTAGATATGTACGTGTTGTGAGATTTCGAATTACATGGTACATAATTAATGAAACGGCCGGGTTCTGTGTCACTCGAGACCTCTGCCTGTAATCTGAAAAATGTTGTACATTGTGTTAATAATGACGTAGGAGAATCTCTATCTATGTGAACTATCGATTTCTTGTCACTGTTTTTTTTTTATATATCGGTGAACGTCACTCGAGACAGGGTGTTGAAAGCGAAAGTAGACTCATGTTTTAAAACAAACATTGGAAATGGAATTTCCGTAAACCACAATTATTTATTGGGAAGTGTAATCAAGCCGACGTCAGATATCAACAAGCCATTGAGCAGAAAGCCATTTCCTGGATAGACAAAGATCTAATGCCGAAAAGCACACACAAAAAATTTGAAAATTGCGCTAAAAAACATTAGATTCGTGTCCGACCTCAAATGGTTTGTCTTCTTCATGCGAGAATGATTTTTTTTTAAATGTAAATTATTATTTGGTTTGTAGTGGTGCTTTGTTTTTTGTTGGCATCCGTCCGTCACAAGGTGACGATGGTATGGAATTCGCAGGACTAAATACACAAGGCCTGGGATTATTCTTCTAGGATTATAAGCTGGTTCCCAGCTGCTAATCGACTCTCTCCAGGCCGCTGGATGACCCCAAGGGAACATCACGTGGATGATACAGCTTGGCACCAGTGGCGTCGCAGGAGTTGTCGGAATGTTTCATTGTATCAATGTTGTCCGCCTTTCAAGACTCCATCTCCGGGATTTGAATTCAGAGTCGCCTTCTCTTAGATGAGTTGCCGTCCAAGGTTAACGAGTCCCGTCCACACGGGGTGCTGGTGATGTTTTTGCTTGACTGGACTTTGGTGGGGATTGAACTCCAAACTATCAACTTGAGATGTGCTCAGTTTAGTGAATAAATAAATCGGGAGAGTCTTAGGTGGGATATAGAATCTGGACGCGAGCTCTGTTTTGTTAGGTGCCAGGTGGGATGTAAAATCTGGACTTGAGCTCTGTGTTGTTAGGTGCCAGGTGGGATGTAAAATCTGGACCTGAGCTCTGTGTTGTTAAATGCCAGGTGGGATGTAAAATCTGGACCTGAGCTCTGTGTTGTTAGGTGCCAGGTGGGATGTAGAATCTGGACGTGAGCTCTGTGTTGTAACATACCAGTTGGGATTCAGAAGCTGGACCTGGGCTCTGTGTTGTTAGATGCCAGGTGGGATGTAGAATCTGGACCTGAGCTCTGTGTTGTTAGGTACCAGTTGGGATGTAGAATCTGGTCGTGAGCTCTGTGTTGTTAAGTGCCAGGTGGGATGTAGAATCTGGACATGAGCTCTATGTTGTTAGATGCCAAGTGGGATGTAGAATCTGGACATGAGCTCTATGTTGTTAGATACCAGTTGGGATTCAGAAGCTGGACCTGGGCTCTGTGTTGTTAGATGCCAGGTGGGATGTAGAATCTGGACCTGAGCTCTGTGTTGTTAGGTACCAGTTGGGATGTAGAATCTGGTCGTGAGCTCTGTGTTGTTAAGTGCCAGGTGGGATGTAGAATCTGGAACTGAGCTCTGTGTTGTTAGGTGCCAGGTGGGATGTAGAATCTGGACCTGAGCTATGTGTTGTTAGGTGCCAGGTGGGATGTAGAATCTGGACGTGAGCTCTGTGTTGTTGGGTGTAAGGTGGGATGTATAATCTGGACCTGAGCTCTGTGTTGTTAGGTGCCAGGTGGGATGTAGAATCTGGACATGAGCTCTGTGTTGTTAGATACCAGGTGGGATGTAGAATCTGGAAGTGAGCTCTATGTTGTTAGGTGCCAGGTGGGATGTAGAACCTAGACCTGAGCTCTATGTTGTTAGGTGCAAGGTGGGATGTAGAATCTGGACCTGAGCTATGTGTTGTTAGGTACCAGGTGGGATGTAGAATCTGGACCTGAGCTATGTGTTGTTAGGTGCCAGGTGGGATGTAGAATCTGGACATGAGCTCTGTGTTGTTAGGTGCCAGGTGGAATGTAGAAACTGGACCTGAGCTCTGTGTTGTTAGGTGCCAGGTGGGATGGGAGGATTTTTCTAGAGTCGAGTGGGTGGGGAAGATTTATTTGAAACTCATATCTGACTTGTGGCATGTCCCATTGCTTGTGTGTGTATGACACAACTGGCCACCACAATCTTCTTAGCCTGTGAATGACGTAGCCGAGATGACGTCTTGAACTTTTCAAGTCAGACGCTGGCGAAACTAAAATTTGTGTTCAAATTTAACATATAATTTATACGAAATAGAAGAACTTATCCGAACGTCGACTTTCGCTTGGAAAAACGTATCCGAACTTCGACTTTGGCTGAAAAACAGAAGAGCACAATTTAAAATCTGATCAGTAAACAAAAATATAATATAAGCCAAAAACGTTTACGAACATTGTTTTTAAACGAAAGTCCGCTTAAACGGAAGATAAACCAAAATCTTTTTTTTTTAAATTCCGATAAAAAGTATTACAAAACATAATTACATAAATGGTTCATGGAAATTCCACCTAATTTTGAAATATTAACCCCCACATCCCCCAACCCCCAGCTTTTCGGCCACGTTGAGTTCCGAAATTCAAATTTGTAGTGTTGCGAGGAGACATATATTGAAGTATATACAATTAAAATATTGAGAAAAGATTATTTCAGTAGTACAATCCCACTGGCTCGCACTTAAATGTATAAAAGCGTATCATACCGATTGTTGGATTATCCGAAAAGTGGAAGGAAATAAGCATAATACGGTAGAATAATATGTTACTACATGTTACTATGATGTATGACTATAATATGTTATTTATAGGTTACTATAATGTTACTAATATTTTACTATAATAATATTTTAAAAGAATATTTTCTTATAATAATGTTACTTAGTATGTTACTTGCCTTTATACAATCGGTTCCTGGAGTTCGGAATGCCAGCACTGTATAAATGTATCGCCCATCAGAAGTTGATTGTAATGGTTACCGGTAACACCCCCCCCCCCCCCCACACACCCTTTAAACAAACTTTAGCTTTGGACTGAGTGAAATAAAGAGAAGCCTCCATGTTGTACTTAGCTACGTCATCCAGGGTATCTAACGACGCGCTGACATGAACACTTTGTTTTATTAAGCCCATGCTGTGATCATCTCCCTGGATTGAAATCCCGTGCTCCGACAGCGTTCAGACACTTGAGACTGAATCTGCTTTAGTGACAGGAAGTGCCTAGAATCTGGTGATTTTCCAGCTCAGTAGAGAATGGACAATTAGGTTTTTTATTTGTTTTTTTTCCCTCCGACAAATCAGCGCTCTTCATATTTGAGTCTCTCAATCAGCGGTTCTCAACCTGTGGGGTCGCGACCCCTTTGGGGGTCGCATGACCCTTTCCCGGGGGTCGCTCAAGACCATCGGAAAACACATGCTATACCGTTATGAAGTAGGAACGACAATAGTTTTGTGGTTGGGGGTCGCCACAACATAAGGAACAGTATTAAAGGGTCGTGGCATTAGGAAGGTTGAGAATCACTGCTCTAAATCTTCATCATCTTTTTGTTTCAAATAAAGTCGATGGCCTGATTCGGTGAGGTGTGCCCGACTTATGTCTTATCTCTTCAGGCTCCAGTGGCGTAGTGAGGGGGGGCAGGGGGGCATCATGCCCCGGGCGCTACTCACAAAGGGGCGCCAAATGGTATATTTTACTAAAATATTGTATGGTTTTCGAATAGGGGGTGGGCGCTAAAAAGGTATTGGGGGGCGCTAAAAAGGTATTGTGCACCGGGCGCGAGTAAAGCTCGCTACGCCACTGTCAGGCTCTCCAACTTTTACGAAAACTGTCAGTTAATGGAACGTCATCCTGATTTGTTTTATGACCTACTTTACTACGTCAGAACCTGGTCGAGGCTTTTAAAAAGATGTAACTCTAGATTTGCTTGTAGCGTTAACACCGATTTTCCAACCATTATATGGGAAAAATAACGTTAAAAAAGCAACCTTGACCTTGCTTACCACGTGATCGAGATTCTCATCTACTGCCGACTTGAAACTGGTTGGGCGAAATGTGTTATTGTGATGTCGACTGGTGGAATTAGCGCATAGCGCATTAAGGTAAATTGCGCCTTGATTGAGCTAGTTAGTCGGCTAATGCCGTCTATTGTTTTCAGCATGCTAGCTAGCGGCTAAGTTATGGCTGACGGGGAAATATTGCGTGGAATACCGTTTTGGGTGGTGGGGTGCGGGTGGAAGTGCGTGGCGTGCGCTGTTCACGCAGCCTTAGGTATAGACGAGTTGAAAGCGAGTGGGTGATTGTATTACACGGAGTGAATGTTGTACAGGATTGGGTGTATGTTGGGCAATATGGAATCTGGGTTGTACAATAAAGGCTGTGCGTTTTACATTATGGATTCGATTGTACAATATACATTATTTTATGTAATATGGAGTGCGTTGTACAATATGGAGTGATCAATATGGAGTGAGTTGTACAATATGGAGTGAGTTGTACAATATGGAGTGAGTTGTACAATATGGAGTGAGTTGTACAATATGGAGTGAGTTGTACAATTTGGAGTGGGTTGTACAATATGGAGCGGGTGTACAATATGGAGCGGGCTGTACAATAAGGAGCGGGCTGTACAATATGGAGCAGGTGATATACAGTAATGGGGGACGTGCGCCTTATCATATGAAGTGTTTGAAAGCAAGCTGAGTGACCAAGAGTTTGAAAGCAAGCTGAGTGACCAA
Source organism: Omphiscola glabra (assembly GCA_964017045.1). NCBI lineage: Eukaryota > Metazoa > Mollusca > Gastropoda > Lymnaeidae > Omphiscola > Omphiscola glabra. Next base: position 16,923,346 of record OZ024806.1, on the reverse strand, counting down.
GAGTTTGAAAGCAAGCTGAGTGACCAAGTGGTTGAAAGCAAGCTGAGTGACCAAGAGTTTGAAAGCAAGCTGAGTGACCAAGAGTTTGAAAGCAAGCTGAGTGACCAAGTGGTTGAAAGCAAGCTGAGTCACCAAGAGTTTGAAAGCAAGCTGAGTGACCAAGTGGTTGAAAGCAAGCTGAGTGACCAAGTGGTTGAAAGCAAGCTGAGTGACCAAGCGTTTGAAAGCAAGCTGATGTAGAGTTAATTCAGTGGCTTCGTTTTTCATTGAGAGAATTTTAATCCGTTTTATGTCTACTCCCCCACAAACAAACATACAAAAAAAAAACACGGAAAAAAAAGAACATTACTCAAGAATGAGAGAATTAGAAAAAAAGGGACAGCACCTGCCCCACACCCACCGCAATCCCACTCCCACCCAACTCCACACCCACCCCACTCCCACCCAACCCCACCCCGAACGCGATATGGGACACAGACCCTTATTCCTCATATACAATATTATTAATCTTCAACAAATATGCACGCGTGGTGGCGGCCATGCTAAAAGTTGACGCCATCTGTCACTGTCAAGATGGCACAACATATTACGTCTCGAAAAAGAAAATAAAATCCACCGTTAGCGTCTAAACCCAACAGAGAGGTGGAAGCAAACACCCTTTCGACCTGGACTTGGTAAATGTTGTACTGCTGTCAGTGTGGGTCATGCCAGTCAAAGTATAGGTGTTTTATTCGGGAGTTCACTATAACTATTAGAAATACACAAATTTACATTTTATAAAAAAAATAGTTATAACATTGTTTACCATTCAATAATAATGTTGATAAGAAACTATTTCTCATTTTTCACCAAATCAAATTAGCGCTCTTTAAACAGCAAGTGGTGAAACTCTATCACACCTAAATAAAAGCGGTTCCCCGCAAAAGTTATTCCCATTGCACGATACAACACCAGTGCGTGCGGCGCAAGGTGCACACCAATTAACCGAGATTAAGTCAGATTTCTCTGACGTCCTGCCAGCCATCGGCGCATTGTCTCGGTCTGAGATGTTCACCAGAGTGCAGCTGTCTTACCTCGTCTGCGCGTGTCCTTAGCATTGAAACATGCGTTTAATTGTGCCGGGACATTGACGGAATGGCCACACCTTGCGAATATTTTATACGAGTGCGCAGGTGATGACTGGAGCTATAGACTTGGTCGCCGGGTGAAACCATTGTTATAACAACAACAAAAATAAACCCTTGAAACTTGTGGTCGATTTGTATTGAGAGGAGACTCGGGTTTTTTTTTCATTTAGTGATATCAGCCCCCCCCCCCCCCCAAACCCCCCACTCAGACAGGCCTTAACATTTGAACGGTAAACCAGTTTCATCTCGACTCTGCTACTTGATGGCGCAAACACTACATTTTTTTTTAGTTCTCATAGCTTTTGTTGTACCTTTGTGGACAAGTACAGATCTATTGGCTCGCAATTATTCTTTGAATTCGTGGTACACTTTTAAACAAAATAATTAAACAACACCTAAAAATAAAGTATTCCTATATATTCTTTACTTGCATTTTGCATTATTTTATTTAATATTAATATTCTGATGACACGCCCGCAGCGTCAGTTCACACGATCTAATTAGCTTCAAATTTTGCGTCAAATTTGTGGACGAAAGCACTATTTTGAACGTGGTTTATTTTTTATTTTTTTTTGGACAAAAATGGGAATATGATCAAATAATAGTAATTTGAAAGTTATGACAAGGCTTCGTACAAAAATTGCATCAATGCATGCTCAAAAATTTTAACGCGTGAAATGACGCTTACACCGCATATTTATTGCACTAACCACCAACCATTTCAAAGAAAAATAAAATATTATGCATCAAATGGGCTTGCTATATCTCATTTAGCGCAGTTATCGGTAATTTTATTTCATGAAATCAGTGGCATCATATTTCCTTACCTTCCCACTGAAAAAGAGGAGAAAATTGATTTTTTTAGGGTTGGTGTGGGGCTGAAAATAAATTTGATAGAAGAATGTGTTGTCATCAGCAACAAGTTTCCGCTCGATAGGTTGAAGGGAAGTGGGTCAATTTTGCCACCCAGCCTGAATGAAACACGCGAACGAAAACGAAAGAACATGGAGCGCATATTTGTATTCAAAGTATAATATAATTGTCTAGGGAACAAGATTTGTATTCATTGTCTCAGTAATAATGTTTGTATTCATTGCATCGGGAACAATGTTTGTATTCATTGCATCGGGAACATTGTCTATAGAACAAGATAAGTAATCATTGTACGGAAGTATAATCCTAAAATGCATTTATAGGAAACAGGGCTCCAATTGTTAATAATTGATGAGCAGCGTCCTAGCTCAGAGTTTATAAGAAGTATTACTTTAGATTTTTTTTAGTTATGTGGTAAGGCGACCGAACTTGTCAACATTTGTACGGCACAGTTTGTCTAAGCCTTTTCGTTAAAGGCAAGGGCAATCAAAACTATTAATTAATGAAGAGGGGGGAATCGCTAAATCCTTTGTAACAAATCTTCACAACGTGACGCTAAATTTCGGCTCAAGTCATTATTTTGAAAGAAAAGGAGCGACCCCCCACCCCGCCCCACGTTCCCCACGGGGCGCCTGTTAGGATTTTACGTGATTCCCATGCACGCGGATTAATGAAGAAATCTTCAAGCTCCATTTTTAGTGGATGAGTGGGGCGGGATTAAACGGATTAGGTGCGGGAGGGTTTAACATGACGCCATTAGGTTATTAGATTTCCAGGCGTATTAAGGCATCGGGCAAAACTCAGCGATAATCTGACACAGAAGCCTAAAGTAATTAAAACTATTTTTTTAAAAAGTTAATTCAGCTGTTTGAAAGAAACGAGGAGAACCTCAATATTTGGTGTCAGAAGCAACAGGTGTGAGAAAACGTCTTTGGTTTGTTGGTTTATTACTTTACAGAGATTTTCTGGCAATTTTAGAAATGCGTGGACATTTCATGTGGACATTTTATATGGACATTTCATGTGGAAATTTTATATGAACATTTCGTGTGGACATTTTATATGGACATCTCATGTGGACATTTTATATGAACATTTCATGTGGAGATTTTATATGGACATTTCATGTGGACATTTTATATGGACGTTTCATGTGGACATTTTATATGGACATTTCGTGTGGGCATTTTATATGGACGTTTCATGTGGACATTTTATATGGACATTTCGTGTGGACATTTTATATGGACATTTCATGTGGACATTTTATATGGTCATTTCATGTGGACATTTTATATGGAAATTTCGTGTGGACATTTTATATGGACATTTCGTGTGGACATTTTATATGGACATTTCATGTGGACATTTTATATGGACATTTCGTGTGGACATTTTATATGGACATTTCGTGTGGACATTTTATATGGACATTTCATGTGGACATTTTATATGGACATTTCATATGGACATTTTATATGGACAATTCCTGTGGAAATTTTAGACATTTCTTGGGGGGGTGGGAGGTTAAATACATTTCTACGACATTCCAACTGATCACGTTAAATATTGGATATTGAAGACTTTCCAATAGATAGATTCCCTTCGGCTCAAGCTGGATTTACAACTTACCATTGAAAGTCAGCTCAATACTTGAGGGGTGGGGATTTGAAGCTGTCCATGTTACAATGTGTGTCCATGTTAAAATGTGTGTCCATGTTAAAATGTGTGTCCATTTTAAAATGTGTGTACATGTTAAAATGTGTGTCCATGTTAAAATGTGTGTCCATGTTAAAATGTGTGTCCATGTTAAAATGAGTGTGTAACTGTTAAAATGTGTGCCCATGTTAAAATGTGTGTGTAACTGTTAAAATGTGTGTCCATGTTAAAATGTGTGTCCATGTTAAAATGTGTGTCCATGTTAAAATGTGTGTCCATGTTAAAATGTGTGTCCATGTTAAAATGTGTGTCCATGTTAAAATGTGTGTCCATGTTAAAATGTGTGTCCATGTTAAAATGTGTGTCCATGTTAAAATGTGTGTCCATGTTAAAATGTGTGTCCATGTTAAAATGTGTGTCCATGTTAAAATGTGTGTCCATGTTAAAATATGTGTCCATGTTAAAATATGTGTCCATGTTAAAATATGTGTCCATTTTAGAGCGATTTTCATGTCAAGGAAAAGTCAATGTCAAAAGTCGTGTTGGTGTTGAAAGAAATGTCTGTGTTGAAAGCAATGTCTGTGTTGAAAGCAATATCTGTGTTGAAAGCAATGTCTGTGTTGAAAGCAATGTCTGTGTTGAAAGCAATGTCTGTGTTGAAAGCAATGTCTGTGTTGAAAGCAATGTCTTTGTTGAAAGCAATATCTGTATCGAAAGCAATGTCTGTGTTGAAAGCAATGTCTGTGTTGAAAGCAATGTCTGTGTTGAAAGCAGTGTCTGTGTTGAAAATAATGTCTGCGTTTAAAGGAATATCCGTGCTGAAAGCAATTTCCGTGTTGTGCATGTCTTTTATTACAATTACGTTGGCTACTCTCACATTATTACAAGTCTTTAATGACATGCCAGTGAACACGTTCAATTGATTACATTCTTTTGACTACATTCCAGTGATTGCATTCCCGAGGCTACTGTAACGTGATTACGGTCGTGTCGTCACACGTCCCACCACCCCGTGTTCTCCGTGTATTTACTGTCTCCGGGGGTAGCCTCGAGATTAGCCCAATCACGCCAGCCAATCAGATCGCCCCCCGTTACGTCAGCCAATCAGATCTCGCCCTCGCTACGTCCTCCGTTCTATTAAAAGTGAGACGCCATTATGCCCATTATTCAGCTTTCACGCGTTTTAGCTTCCACAATGGGCTATCTTCTCGAGTGTACATGGCATAAACTGGACGGGAAACTCATCGATTTATACCATGTGAAGATATAAGGGATGGCTCGCTTTCGCCGTCAGGGCGATGCAGTATTCTAGGCTGCTCCATCTTATCTGTGATTTAGACCCCAAGTGTGTTACTCCAGAGTGGGCTGGGGGAAATGGGGGGGGGGCCGAGCATATTAAAATTGCTGGTTTGTTACATGGATGGATGATTCTGTAGCAATACAGTGCAAGTTCTAATGGTTAAGATGCTGACAAAGATCTACTTGTTGAGATTGTGATGTATATACTTTGTGAGACTGCGACCTGATTTACTTGACGAGACTATGACACATCTGCAGAGTGAAACTATGGCATATTTACATAGCAAGACCATGAATATCTTTTTAGTGAGAGTATGCATATCTACTTAGTGAGACCATGAATATCTACTCAGTGAGACCATGAATATCTACTTAGTGAGACCATGAAATTTCTTCTTGGTGATACCCAGGGCTGTATTAACCTCTAGGCAAACAAGGCACATGCCTTGGGCACCAAGCGTTTGGGGGCACCACAAGTCCTCAAGAATTATTTTTTTGAACAAATTTAAGCCCAGAAAAAACTGAAAATTGAACAAGTGCTATGAAAATGAAGAAATACATTATAATAAAAATTCACATTTGGTACAATCTTGAATGCTTAAAAATTAAGCGCATAAATTTTTTTTTTAAAACTCCTGGTAAATGGTAATGAGCAAAATGCGGACCATGCGGACTCACTCGGCTTGTAAATAAATAATAATAATGCGGTCGTATTCGAATTGTAAAAATTTTTGGGAAGTTTTATAAAAAAATTTAAACCATTTTTATATTTTCAATAAATAATATTAAAATAATAACATTAATTAATTAATTCGACCGGGAACCCCTTAGTAATAGACACAAAATGAGAATGTGAACTTGAAAACGTGTGCTGATTTGTATTCTTCACTAGCAGATCACTTGCATAAATCTAGGAATGAATTTGAAAGATTCGAAGAAGCTGCAAAAATAATAACACCAGGTGTAGATTATAAGTCAACTTTGACCCGTAATCGTAAACGAACGACAGTGGTCATTGATGGAGATGCCCCTGAGGTATCTCTGAATGCCATAGACAAATTTCGTATATCTGCATTCTACGCCATTGTTGACAAACGTGAGACAGAAATGAGTAGACGAGGACAAGTATATAATGATGTAGCAGTTCGATTTTCTTGTTTGGTCGATGTATCACTATCACTAACATCTCAGTGTTGTGAATAACTAATAAATGCTTATCCTAAAGATCTAAACAATAATTTATGTACTTAACTACAACAGTTTCATTCATATATTCGCCACAAGTTTCCTGCATCAAAATCGGAAAATAACACGTTCAATCATGGAGAATTAAACAAAGTAATAGAGACAACATCGAGTGTGCCTTTCCAAATGTTGCGCATATTTATAAAATTAATGGTTACTAACTGTTCAACTGAGCGCTCTTTTTCTCAGTTGAAATTTACAAAAAATCCAAATAGATCAACAATGAAACAAGAAAGGCTCAATTCCTTATCTCTGCTTATGAACGAGGCAGACGGCAGATATGTTGCGCAAAAGTAACTTTGACGATATACTTAAAAACTTTGCTAGATGTAAATCTAGAAAAAAAACTTTAAAATGTAAATGACAATATCTTTTTGATTTTTTCATATAATAAAAAATGAAGTATTTTTGTCTATTATTATTTCAAAATTTATTAACTATTAAATTTTAATACAGAAATACTACAAACTACAAACATATTATATATATATATGCAATATAGTTCATATATAAAGGTTTGTGGTCTGTTGTTGTTGTTTTGGCTTGGTCAAAATATTCTGGCTGCTGGCTGTGGAGATGCCAAATATATTTCCATCTCCTAAAGTCTGAAATGCTAAAAATATTCTACTTAAATTGTTTGTATACACCATATTCGTCTCTTCTGATATAAATTAAACAACTAAAATCCCCTCAACTGAAATCCCCTCAACTGAAATCCCCTCAAATGAAATCCCCTCAACTGAAATCCCCTCAACTGAAATCCCCTCAACTGAAATCCCCTCAGCTGAAATCCCCTGAACTGAAATCCATCGAATTCCGTTCTACTTATATCCAATAAATGCCCTAAACATCCATCATATTTCCCATACGCCAATATCTTTCACTGATATCCACTTTATTTCACTATATGTCAATCTATTTCCAGGATATCAAACCTAATCCCTTGATATGAAACCTATTCTATCTCCTGACATCCAACCTATTCCCATCTCCTGACATCCAACATATTACCATCTCCTGACATCCAACCTATTCCCATCTCATGACGTCCAACATATTCCGATCTCATGACGTCCAACATATTCCCATCTCCCGACATCCAACATATTCCCATCTCCTGACGTCCAACATATTCCGATCTCATGACGTCCAACATATTCCCATCTCCAGACATCTAACATATTCCCATCTCCAGACATCCAACAAATTCCCATCTCCAGACATCCAACATATTCCCACCTCCAGACATCCAACATATTCCCATCTCCAGACATCCAACATATTCCCATCTCCAGACATCCAACATATTCCAGAAAAACAGGAATTCCCACGGGTCCATCATTAACCACGCTACCCAGGTCTGTATCGATTTTTAAGTCCCTCGGAACAAACGGGCGGCTCTTTACAACCGTTTCATCCTGGAGTGTGTTTGAGTGATATGAGTAGCAGCTTCCCGTGACAGTGACAGCTCATGTTCGAGGGGTATTTATTGACAGGCCCTCCTGCCTTTGGCGAAAATACATACAGCTGTAGGTGGAGCACAAAAACTTCAGATAGTATTGCAACGTCATCGACCGGTAGCGTTCGATTTGGAAAAAAAATTCTTTGATCTAAAAATAGCTTTAAAAAAAAAAAAAAAAAAAAAAAAAAACAAGTAGATATGCCACCAATTGTTACGTAGAGTGCCAGTTGTTACATAGGGTGCCAGTTGTTACATAGGGTGCCAGTTGTTACATAGGGTGCCAGTTGTTACATAGGGTGCCAGTTGTTACATATGGTGCCAGTTGTTGCACAGAGTGCCAGTTGTTACATAGGGTGCCAGTTGTTTATTGGGTGCCAGTTGTTACATAGGGTGCCAGTTGTTATTTAGGGTGCCAGTTGTTACATAGGGTGCCAGTTGTTACATAGGGTGCCAGTTGTTACATAGGGTGCCAGTTGTTACATAGGGTGCCAGTTGTTACATAGGGTGCCAGTTGTTACATAGGGTGCCAGTTGTTACATAGGGTGCCAGTTGTTGCACAGAGTGCCAGTTGTTATATAGGGTGCCGGTTGTTACATAGGGTACCAGTTTACAGACTGAACAAATAAATCTATTATTTTTTTTAAAGATTCGTAGACTGTTTTACTTTTTCAGTTAAACTATCCTCGGTGTGTCTGTGATGTTGAATTTATGGAAGAGAATGACAAGTGCATGTCCAAAGAGCCACTGATCAATAAATAACCATTTGAAACATTTCAAACGACGCCCTCAAGGGCGGCTATCTCAAAATCCATGTCCTAATTTGAGATGATCACAAACTCGTGTCGATTAAAATGGGAATTTAGCGGATGTGGTCAGAACGCGGTTATTACGCCATGTTATGAGCACAGATACATGAAAGCAGGCCTGAACAACATACGGCCCGCCGGCCCCCTCTTTGCGGCCCGCGAAGTAATGAAATATTCTTTTTTATTATTATTTTCTTCATAGCTTTCACCCTTGTCCTATTTTCTTTCGGCCCGCACAAGTTTTTCATAAAGTAGTACGGCCCGCCTTACATTTTGAGTTGTGCAGGCCTGCATTAAAGTGTGCCACTATTAAAACTGAATCTGAACATCAAATAATGGGTCTCATAAATAGAAATAAGACTTTGAAATGAAGATTGCATACGTTAGAATCTTGCACACACAAAATATAGTAATAATACTTTTCACAGATATAATTATACGTGAGATAAGTAATTATAGAGTAATATGGGAATTATTACTAATGTAATTATAGAGCATTGAGACTTAGAGAAAACTGGCCAATGAGAGGTGAGCAAGAAGAAAAAAATGGAGTCTAAATAATATGACAGATGAATTCACGAAGTTTGTGTAGGAAGATAGATTGAACAGCGAAGTTTGTGTAGGAAGATAGATTGAACAGCGAAGTTTGTGTAGGAAGATAGATTGAACAGCGAAGTTTGTGTAGGAAGATAGATTGAACAGCGAAGTTTGTGTAGGAAGATAGATTGAACAGCGAAGTTTGTGTAGGAAGATAGATTGAACAGAAAAGTTTGTGTAGGAAGATAGATTGAACAGCGAAGTTTATGTAGGAAGATAGATTGAACAGAAACGTTTGTGTAGGAAGATAGATTATACAGAAAAGTTTGTGTAGGAAGATAGATTGAAAAGCGAAACTTGTGTAGGAAGATAGATTGAACAGAAAACGTTTGTGTAGGAAGATAGATTGAACAGAAAATTTTGTGTAGGAAGATAGATTGAACAGAAAAGTTGTGTAGGAAGATAGATTGAACAGAAACGTTTGTATAGGAAGATAGATTGAACAGCGAAGTTTGTGTAGGAAGATAGATTGAACAGCGAAGTTTGTGTAGGAAGATAGATTGAGCTGCGAAGTTTGTGTAGGAAGATATATTGAACAGAAAAGTTTGTGTAGGAAGATAGATTGAACAGAAACGTTTGTGTAGGAAGATAGATTGAACAGCGAAGTTTGTGTTGGAAGATAGATTGAACAGCGAAATATGTGTAGGAAGATAGATTGAACAGAAACGTTTGTGTAGGAAGATAGATTGAACAGAAACGTTTGTGTAGGAAGATAGATTGAACAGCAAAGTTTGTGTAGGAAGATAGATTGAACAGCGAAGTTTGTGTAGGAAGATAGATTGAGCAGCGAAGTTTGTGTAGGAAGATAGATTGAACAGAAAAGTTTGTGTAGGAAGATAGATTGAACAGAAACGTTTGTGTAGGAAGATAGATTGAACAGCGAAGTTTGTGTAGGACGATAGATTGAACAGCGAAGTTTGTGTTGGAAGATAGATTGAACAGAAACGGTTGTGTGGGAAGATAGACTGAACAGAAACGTTTGTATAGGAAGATAGATTGAACAGAAAACATTTGTGTAGGAAGATAGATTGAACAGAAACGTTTGTGTGGGAAGATAGATTGAACAGAAAACGTTTGTCTTTTAATGAAGATTTATAGTGTATTGAAATACTTATGATACATTACAAGAGTTTTTGGATTTAGTATGTCCGGCATGAGAGGTAGACCTATTTCAAGTATTAAAAATTTATTATTATTAAAGTGATCGTCACCGTGTGTAATACATAAAGTATAGTCACCATAATGAATCACTTGAACCACTACGCCTCCGTTATAATTCATAAGACATTGTTGTGATAGTGACAATACTTTAACAAGCCTCAGTTAGCTACATCTTATTTTCAACATGAGCCACGTAACATATACGGTGAAGAATAGCACAGCTGTTTATACTTGTGTATGTATTGCTTAATCCCGACACTTTGATTTTGAGCTCTAAAATATACTGAGAGCTACATAACATGTTCCAACAACGTCTCAGTTGTAAACTCAGCCATTTAAAAAAAAAAAATCCTTTTGCAGCCTTAATCTAGGATCATCGGCCGTTTCAATGGGAGGAGTCACTGTATCAACCACTCTACAGAGTCAGCGTGAAATCAACCACTCTACAGAGTCAGTGTGATATCAACCACTCTACAGAGTCAGTGTGATATCAACCACACTACAGAGTCAGTGTGATTGCAACCACTCTACAGAGTCAGTGTGATATCAACCACACTACAGAGTCAGCGTGAAATCAACCACTCTACAGAGTCAGTGTGATATCAACCACTCAGCAGAGTCAGTATGATAGCAACCAACTTACAGAGTCAGTGTGATTGCAACCACTCTACAGAGTCAGTGTGATATCAACCACTCTACAGAGTCAATGTGATATCAACCACACTGCAGAGTCAGCGTGAAATCAACCACTCTACAGAGTCAGTGTAATATCAACCACTCTGCAGAGTCAGTGTGATATCAACCACTCTACAGAGTCAGTGTGATATCAACCACTCTACAGAGTCAGTGTGATATCAACCACTCTGCAGAGGCAATGTGATATCAACCACCCTACAGAGATCGGTGCAGACTGACTGTCAGTTCTCATGTGAGTCTCGTGAGAGACTTGCCTCTGGGAAGGGGCGAGGCGAGTGTTTCTCTATTAACCATTATTCTTTCTTTAGATATGTAGCTGACATTTGGAAGGAACGCTAGATATGTAGCTGACATTTGGAAGGAACGCATGACTACAAATTCCGCTAGTGTGACGCGCATCATTAATGACGTGACTCATTTTACACAAGCGTGCTAACGAATACGAACTGTGGAGGTGACCACGGGACCGAGGTCGGTGGAGGACGGCCTGGGCCCCTTTAGGCGGTGGTAAACGGTAGGAAAAAAGTAGTAACATGTACACTAATAATACAAACAATTAACTGCTGCCGACATGAGTTAATTTTGGTAAGTGGGGTGGGAGGGGGAGGGCTGGTAATGCGAATGTGGTTGTAGCGATTCTATTCTCGACCCTTTATTACTTCCATTTTTTGGGGGGGTCCAACTTAGTGTCAAGGTAAAAAAGGACAATTTATGTTAGATTATAACTATTGTGACACGATAAAATCACTTGTTTGCCAGTACTTGTTATGTGCGACAATCCTGCTCCACGTAACTGGGACAGATGAAAGGACATTTGCAGACGATATTAAGCATCTTTCTACTGCCTCCGGGCAGGTCAGTCTGTAAAAGCGCTTGGTGTTTGCAATCGGCGTTTGGTAATTTACTGTGCCGTGTGCAACATCTTAATGGCATTACTTATATGTAATTACCTTTATGGCATTACATTTATCCAGAGGCGTAGCTATGATATTCTGCGCTCGGGGACGAACTATAAAATTGACGCTTTAACCATAGCAATCCTTTCATGATTAATAGAGTTTTATTAGTTTAAGATTCTTAGGACTAAATTTTTTTTATTAAAGCGGTCATGTCTGGGCCACCATGGTTTTCATCGTGGGAGAACCCCGGCTACCTCTTCAGGCCCAGGCCATAGTGCAAAGCAACGGCCCCCCCCCTTTCCCCTCTCCCACCTTCTCAGTTCTAAGAAGGTGTTGAAAATGTCTCACTCCCATTAATTAGGACTAGTGGTGATAACTCGACACATCTCTACCCTTGACCCTTTATGTAGTGTCCTTGACCCGGGGAGTTCTCCGGTGTTTTAGTTTCCACTGGTTTAGTGCTCACCCTACTGTTACCCACATGGTAGATCTACACTGGTAGACCCTCATGGGTAGACCCTCACTTGGCAGACCCGCACTTGGCAGACCCGCACTGTCAGACTTGCACTTGGCAGACCCGTACATCCGCACTGGCAGACCCGCATGGGCAGATCCGCATTGGCAGACCCACAGTGCCAGACTCACTGGCAAACCCGCACTGGCAGACCCACACTTGCAGACCTGCACTGGCAGACCCACACTGGCAGACCCGCACTGGCAGACCTACAGGGCCAGACTCACACTGGCAGACCCGCACTGGCAGACCCGCACTTCCGCACTGGCAGACCCGCACTGGCAGACCCGCACTGGCAGACCCACAGTGCCAGACTCACACTGGCAGATCGCACTGGCAGACCCGCACTTCCGCACTGGCAGACCCGCACTGGCAGACCCACAGTGCCAGACTCACACTGGCAGACCTGCATTGGCAGACCCACAGTGCCAGACTCACACTGGCAGACCCGCACTGGCAGACCCACACTGGCAGACACACATTGGTAAACCCACACTTCACACTTAGTACACTCGTTTGAAAAACCAAATGGACACAGCATGGAATTGTGTTCATTTAAATATTGTTTTTTGAAGCGCTGACTGACAACACTGTGCGCCCCCCGATGATCTCAGTTATGTCGCGTGATCTCATATACGCTGCATGATCTCATATGCTTGACGTGATCTCAGATGCTTCACGTGATCTCAGATGCTTCACATGATCTCAGATGCTTCACTGGATCTCAGATTCTGCACGTGACCTCTGATATTTTCACATGATGCCAGACGCTTCACACAATCTCAGATGCTTTCACATGATCTCAGCTGCGTCACGTGATACCCAATACGTCACAGGATCTGCCGTAAGTCTCCGATGATGCATTATACGCCACGCATAAAAATCTGATACATCACGATCCCATGAGCTCAGTAAAATTGATGTCCTATCGGATTCTCGCTGAATATATAATGAAGAGTTTATCATGGATTCACTGGTGGAAAGCTACAACTGAGTAACTGCTACGGATTATTTGTTTCAATTATTTCTTTATTCTTGATTTTTAATGTTTGTGCTGTTTATTTTTGCTGCCCACCTCAACCGGGGGGGGGGGGGGGGCAGTCTTGGGGATGTTCATCTGGCGAATTGTCATACATTTGATGATACATAAGTTTAGCCTCTTCTTATGTTTCCTTAGCACTTTGTTTCCTTAGCACTATGTCTTCTTAGCACTTTGTTTACTTAGCACTTTGTTACCTTAGCACTATGTTTCCTTAGTACTTTGTTTCCTTAGCACTCGGCTTCCTTAGCACTTTGTTTACTTAGCGCTATGTTTGCTTAGAACTTTTTTTACATTAGCACTATGTTTCTTTAGTACTTTGTTTCCTTAGCACTTGCTTCCTCGGCACTTTGTTTCCTTAGCACTAAGTTTCCTTAGCACTATCTTACCTTAGCACTTTGTTTTGACTTGCTGGTCATGTGAAATTGGAGTTTTCCTTCTCTTAGATGAGTTACCCTCCTAGGTTGACGAGAACCTTCTACCAGCGGTCCCATATTTATTATTTTAAAGCCCTTGGGGATCGTTCGCCAATTAAGTCACGCAAAAAAAATGACCATCCCGTGTCACAAAGTGCTACAAATTCTTTACCAGCCCCCCCCCCTTTTTCCCCCAGTGTCACGTCACACCTAAAAAATGCAAAACATACAGAAAATTTTCATAACTGAACTAAGATTTTATTTTATTTTTGAACATTTTCCCATAATGGATTAAGATTTTGTATCATTAGAAAACTGTGACGTAAAACAACGAAGTTATCAACGAGCCGAATGTAAAATGGCCACAACAGTTTTTGAGTAATTTTTCGAGATGCGCAGAAGCTGTACGTGACTGAGTTTCACTGTAACTGTGATTCCTGAGGCAATTTCGACCTCAAATTAAATGTTTTAAACAATAATTAATTTAATAAAAAAATCAAAATTAGAAAATTTTAGATTTAAATATATTTTTGTGACGTCACAAATCCCCCCTCCCCCTTGTCACAAAGTGTCACAAATTCTCGACCTCTCCCTCCCACCTGAGCGTGACGTAATTTGCGAACGACCCCTTGCTGTAGACCCTTGCTCCGCAGCGGTGTTTTAGGGAATGAAACATAGAATAAATCTGTATGAAAGGCTACATTATTTTAAAACAGTGATTCCCAACCTTCCTAATGCCACGACCCCTTAATACAGCTCCTCATGTTGTGACGACCCCCAGCCAAACAATTATTTTCGTAGATACTTCATAACTGTAGAGCGCATGTGTTTTCCGATGGTCTTAGGTGACCCTTGGTCGCAACCCACAGGTTGAGAAACGCTGTTTTACAACATAAAGGCATTTTTTTAAAAAAAAAGCTCTGAAGTGCAGCAAATGAGTCTAAATGATTGTCTAAGAAGTAAACAAAAAGGATTGGCTAAGAAGTAAAGAAAAATGATTGGCTAAGAAGTAAAGAAAAATGATTCCGTAATAAATATTGATAGTCATCGGATGTAGATGAAACAATGAACAAGTTGTTTGGTCAAGGTCCGTTGTATCCACCTACGCCCCTTTATAATTTCAAAGTTCGTAGCCAGGCAACTGGGTTGCTTAGATTTCAAAGAGATGACCCTAGGTGTAGAACGTGTCATAATCTTCCTGTAATTCCCATACTCCGAATTTGGACTAGGACTTAAGGCAATACGTCGGATGACCCAAGACTGGCCTTGACCCCCAACAGAACGCTTTCCCTAGGAAAGATGGGTAGAGTTGGCCTGAAGTCACCGGGTCGGTAGCATATTAATCCCAAAAATAAGGCACTTACTTCTCCGCTTGTCGTGAAGAGTTCTGTCAAATGCTCCTACCCACTCGCCCCTCTTTGTGATTCATTGTGCACTCGTCCGAAGCGATCATCTTGCACTCTCGAATTACCTGAGCAGTATTGCAATGTTTCTAAATGTTGCACAAAAATGAGTCTCCGAGTGATGTAAGTCGAGTGAGCTGTCTAAAGGCAGAGTGAATTGTCTAAAGGTAGAGCGAGCTTCTAAAGGCAGAGTGAGCTGTCTAAAGGCAGAGTGAGCTGTCTAAAGGCAGAGCGAGCTGTCTAAAGGCAGAGTGAGCTGTCTAAAGGCAGAGTGAATTGTCTAAAGGCAGAGTGAATTGTCTAAAGGCAGAGTGAGTTGTCTAAAGGCAGAGTAAGCTGTCTAAACACAGAGTGAGCTGTCTAAAGGCAGAGCGAGATGTCTAAAGGGAGAGCGAGCTGTCTAAAGGCAGAGCTAGCTGTTTAAAGGCAGAGCTAGCTGTATAAAGGCAGAGTGAGCTGTCTAAAGGCAGAGTGAGCTGTCTAAAGGCAGAGTGATATGTCTAAAGGCAGAGTGAGCTGTCTCAAAGCAGAGTGAGCTGTCTAAAGGCAGGGTGAGCTGTCTAAAGGCAGAGTGATATGTCTAAAGGCACAGTGAGCTGTCTAAAGGCAGAGTGAGCTGTCTAAAGGCAGAGCGAGCTGTCTAAGGGCAGAGTGAGCTGTCTAAAGGCAGAGCGAGCTGTCTAAGGGCAGAGTGAGCTGTCTAAAGGCAGAGCGAGCTGTCTAAAGGCAGAGCGAGCTGTCTAAAGGCAGAGTATGCTGTTTAAGGGCAGAGCGAGCTGTCTAAAGGCAGAGTGAGCTGTCTAAAGGCAGGGTGAGCTGTCTAAAGGCAGAGTGATATGTCTAAAGGCACAGTGAGCTGTCTAAAGGCAGAGTGATATGTCTAAAGGCACAGTGAGCTGTCTAAAGGCAGAGTGAGCTGTCTAAAGGCAGAGCGAGCTGTCTAAGGGCAGAGTGAGCTGTCTAAAGGTAGAGCGAGCTTCTAAAGGCAGAGTGAGCTGTCTAAAGGCAGAGTGAGCTGTCTAAAGGCAGAGCGAGCTGTCTAAAGGCAGAGTGAGCTGTCTAAAGGCAGAGTGAATTGTCTAAAGGCAGAGTGAATTGTCTAAAGGCAGAGTGAGTTGTCTAAAGGCAGAGTAAGCTGTCTAAAGGCAGAGCGAGCTGTCTAAAGGCAGAGCGAGCTGTCTAAAGGCAGAGCGAGCTGTCTAAAGGCAGAGCGAGCTGTCTAAAGACAGGGTGAGCTGTCTAAAGGCAGAGCGAGCTGTCTAAAGGCAGAGCAAGCTGTCTAAGGAAAGAGCGAGCTGTCTAAGGGCAGAGCAAGCTGTCTAAAGGCAGAGTGAGCTGTCTAAAGGCAGAGCGAGCTGTCTAAAGGCAGAGCGAGCTGTCTAAAGGCAAAGTGAGTTGTCTAAGGGCAGAGCGAGCTGTCTAAAGGCACAGCGAGCTGTCTAAGGGCAGAGCGAGCTGTCTAAAGACAGAGCGAGAAGTCTAAAAGCAGAGTGAGCTGTCTAAAGGCAGAGTGGGCTGTCTAAAGGCAGAGTGGGCTGTCTAAAGGCAGAGTGGGCTGTCTAAAGGCTGTCTAGAGGCCGACTGAATTTCGGTTTCGGTGCCGAAATTGACAATTAGATCGCTTTCAGCGTAGTTTCGGTTTTGTCCGAAACAGAAGATTAAACTTTCGGTCTATTTTCGTTTCCGGTCATAAGTGATTGAGGCCTTCGGCCGGCTACCAGAAGTAAGACTTTCTCTCTGTCGGCCAGAAGTCCTATATTCATTTTTGCTCTATGTCTTTCTGTCATCATATGATATGTATATATCATATAATCCTCTGCGAACACTGCTCACAGCTGCTGGATGAGCTACTCGTACAATATTTCCAAAAATAAAATTACAATTAGGTAAATATTTTTATGGGAAATTTTTTTTTTTTTTTCAAAGATAAAATTTGGGAACCCTGTGTTTATTCAACTAATTTTTTTGTCACAATCATTTTGATTTATCATTAACATGCTCATCAATGTTGTCCTAGGCAAAGGTGGGGGATATTTCGAAACGAAAATTCTAGGGAATGGTAACTTTTCCATTGCTAATTTTGTTTAAAACATATCTTTAAATAGAAATTAGAGAACCTTAGGCTTATTCAGTTCATTCATTGATTGACATTCGTCATTATCATAATGATGAACATTGTCACTGGTGAACTAAAAATAGCCAAAAAAGAGAGAGAATATTAAAAACTTTAGTAATATTAAAAGATATAAATATTAGTTTCAGTTTTATATAAGGCTGCACCTGTTGGTAACCGGGTACCAGAAGTGAGAGGGTCCCATTCGACTCAATGCTATTCGGATGTCATTATGTGGTAGTTTATTTTAGTCAAACTGAAGAGTTAAGTTTACAGACGTATAGTCCATTCATGTATCTTTCATTTGCTACCTCACTCGGTCTTACAAACCCAACAATACTATTTTTGAATATTTTTTTTTTTTTTTTTTTTTAATCGCAACCTCTCCTTTCTGGTACCCGGGTACGAATAGCCACTTCGTTTATATAATTAGTAATCAATAACCTTTAAATGAAATCCTAATCCTAATCCTAACCCTAACCCTAACCCTAACCCTAACCCTAACCCTACACACACGCGTGCATGTGTCACTGTTGCGTATAATGATTATGTAGTCGGCCTACTGTTTTATCATCCTAAATGTAGCTCAACTTTCGTTCATTCTAGGTCAGATATAAAAATTAGCCGATAGATTTATAGAGTTCCATCAAAGCTCACGGCTGGACATTTTAGTGGACAATACATCTAAACAATAAATAGGCTAAGCTTTCATGTGCTAAGGTAGCGCTGTAGTTATAGTATAAAAGCAAAGGGAGCCAATTGTCTAGTGTGATTTAATGCCCCTCCCCCAAATCATAATTTTCTCTTACAATGCTACTTTAAAATACATTTTTAGAAACTTTAGATAATTTTAGTACATTGACAGCCACCGTACATTGACAGCCACCGTACATTGACAGCCACCGTACATTGACAGACATCTTCTTTTTTGTGGATAAGTCTTTACATTTCATTTTCTTTTTTTGTTTTTGTTGTTTCTTGCTCTGTCTGCTGAAGAATGCATCTGGCCGAAACTTTTGTTTTTCCCATATCTTCAATTCAAGCTTCAACCTAGCTTGCTCCATTATTTCCTTCATCAGCTTTAACACAAACTAATACGTCACCCTAACCCTAACCTTCGGCCCAAATCCCTTCGGCCCAAATCCCTTCGGCCCAAATCCCTTCAGCTTTGCACCTTAAACCTCATAGCCTCTAAAACAATTAGTTTCCGAGCAGCAACTATCAACACCCCCCCCCCCCCAACCCCACTTTTCTTTGCTGTCAAGCTACGCCAGCACTCCTTGCTTCCCAGCACTCCAATTTGAAACACCGTAATGTAAAATCTCCACCTCAATACCCACATAATCATCTGCCGGTCTTCTCTTTCTCCCCACTGTAACTGTCTCCTCTGCTCCAAATACTCCTGACACATTCTAAGTACAAAACGTCTCCCCTACCACAAAAAACGCTCAAAAACTTCTAGGTACGTGGACGTCTCCCCTGCCCTATAACGCTCATGACAAACACTTGATACGACACGTCTCCCCTACCCCAACACGCCTGACACATTCTAAGCACGACACTTCTCAATACTCCAAAACTCCTGACACATTCTAAGCACGACACTTCTCCCCATTGTTTAAGTACATTCTCAGGGCTTTATCTTCCCCGTCCCTCCACCACCCTCCTAAATGTTCTCCATCTTTAAATTCTCCACCACTTATCCCTCCTGCTCTTCGTCTCCTCCCCCTTTAGACCTTATCTCTCACACTTAATCTCCCGGACATCACCACAGAAAATGGCACCCCCCACACACACACACTCACACAAAATGACACCCCCAGCCATCGAGCCCCGGGGTTCTTGAGAAGACGTGAGTGGTTTAATGAAGCGACTTCTTGTATCGACGCCTATATTAAAATGTTCAGCTTTATGGGGAAGGGAGTTGGGCGTTGATGGAGGGGTGAGTGGTGTAGAGAGGGGGTGAGTGGGGTAGAGAGTGGGGGTGAGTTGGGGTTGACCCGAAACAGCAGAAATCAGAAAAAGCCGTACATTGTTCTTATATGATTTCGTTCACTCTGTAAAAAATAAAAAAATTCCTTTTTCAAAAAAAACTTTATATTAACTTCGGATTTGTTCGTGTGTTTCTTTCTTTCTTTCTTTCTGTCCGGCTGGGTGGCAAAATCTTCGGACGGCTAATTGACCCACTTCCCGCCAACCTATGGAGCTGGGGGGAAAATTGGCACACATAAATATGATGACACGGCGTTCACGAAATAAAGTTCCCGATGACTGCGCTAAATGAGATTCTTTTTAAGCAAAAAAAATTATCGCATGTCCGTTTGGTCCGTAATATTTTCTTTTGTTGTTTCTGAACTAGTGGGTGAAATAAATTTGCGGTGTAAAAGCGGGTGGGTCATTGGAATATTAATGTAAAATAATAATAAAATGAATATGCAGGATTTACACGAAACAATTTGTTTTAAGGAGCTGTCTGATTTTAAATATATTTATATTTTCGGCTAACGCGAAGAGACATCGCCATGACGTCATTTGCGTGTGTTGTCCCTGGTTCCGATAGGGTCAAAACCCTGGTCCAGACAAGGTCAAAACCCTGGTCAGAGATAAGTTTAGGGTTGGGGTTAGGTTTAGGGATAGATTTAGGGTTTAGGTTGGGTTTAGGGATAAATTTAGGACATAAGTTCGCGGGTCGCGTCAACCAAGATGGTGGCCATGGTATATAAAAAAAAACAAAAAAAAAACGCGGTGATATCTCTTCAAATTGACCAGCTTTTCTGGAATCAGGGTAAGTTTTGGTTTGATAGCGTCAGGGGTCAGGGATTCTTAAACTTTTAGGACCTTTACTGGCTATGTGTTTCAGTCGTTCTCACATTTAAAACATTTCAACATCCTTCTGTTGGACTTCCGTGTAGCAGGTCACGTACTTCACGGGATGGTCCACGGATCAAAGATTTGAGAACAGATAAAATCAGTCACTCGAAATGTGTGTTGCATCAGGGACTTACGGGGTTTGTCAGAAATACGATTCTGTTCAATAACTTCCTGGTTTAGCGTCGAAAAATGTATTATTTGAAAAATATGCCAAGCGAACTCGAGCGTAATGGTGTCATGGGCTGGTGAGAAGCAGTGAGACCGGACATAGGAAGTTACGTCAACATTATAATTTATTAACTGTTTAGGTTCGATAATAAATACATGTTTTTGTACAACTTTTTTTAAACCGACTTTCTATCAAAGACGAGTTTACACAAATTAAAAAGTAGAGAATCATTTTAAAATATCTTAAAGAGCATTACGCATGGGGTGTATGAAGGTGGTGAGGAGTTTTTAGGTGATGTTGGATGTTGCCAAACAACAAATAAAACCCGGACTGATCCTAATAGAAATTGACCTATGCCTGGATATGGACAGGATTTTTGGATTGCGACTTGGAACGCTCTAGGCCTGATGAGAGCAGGAGCCTTAACCAAGCCAATAGATCAGTTGATTGAATGGAAAATCTCTACTGTTGCTTTGCAGGAAATACGATGTAAAAATCCAAAAAATCCTCAAGACGAAATACTACACCATATTTTATGGTGGCAACAACTCTATAAGAATCTTGGCACAAGATTTGTTGTGAAGAAAGAAGTCATCTGTGCAGTAATAGGTTTGTGAAGAAAGAAGCCATCTGTGCAGTAATAGGTTTGTGAAGAAAGAAGCCATCTGTACAGTAAAAGGTTTGTGAGGAAAGAAGCCGTCTGTGCAGTAATAGGTTTGTGAAGAAAGAAGCCATCTGTGCAGTAATAGGTTTGTGAAGAAAGAAGCCATCTGTACAGTAAAAGGTTTGTGAAGAAAGAAGCCGTCTGTGCAGTAATAGGTTTGTGAAGAAAGAAGCCGTCTGTGCAGTAATAGGTTTGTGAAGATAGAAGCCGTCTGTGCAGTAATAGGTTTGTGAAGATAGAAGCCGTCTGTGCAGTAATAGGTTTGTGTTCTTTGCGTGAGGTAAAAAAAAAGGGGGGGGGGATTGTTTAATACAACATTTATAAATGTTCATGCTCCTACCGAAGATACAGAAGGTCAGATAAAAGAATCATTTTATGCGACGCTGGAAAAGATCTATGATGAGACACCACGACATGATATTAAAATAGTGATTGGCGACTTTACTGCCAAAATAGGGAAAGAAAACATGTTTTAACCAACTAATGACAAAGAGAGTCTGCATGAAACATAAGATGACAAAGTCATTCGACTGATAAACTTTGATTTAGGAAAAGATATGACAACAGCACCAAGTTTCCACACAAAAATATACATAACGTGAATTGGAACTCACCAGATGGAATCACCCACAACCAAATTGGCCATGTTTTAATCGATCAGTGGCATGGATCAGACCTACTAGACGTAAGAAGCTATCGAGGAGCAGATGCATGACCATCTACTTGTAAAGGTTAAATATAAGCCGAGAGTAAGCATAATACAAAATGGCTTAAAGCAAAGAGAAAAACGTTATGATTATCAAAAACTTACCAATGACCCACTAACCGCAAAAGCTTACCAGGATGAAGTAGAAGCACAGCTAGAAGCATCATAAGAGGAAATAAACATTATTGTTTTCCTTAACAACATGAAATGAACAATTGAATATGGTACAAAATTCTATAAATAGTTCAGGCAGAAAAAAGTTTAAGGATTTCACCAACTTAACAGTAGAGTAGGCTGGTTTGATCATGAATGCAGAGAGACTGTCGAAGAAAGGAACAAGACACGAGTGACCATGATACAAAGAGAAACCAGAAATACGAGACAGATATACAATGAAACCTGAAGGAAAGCCACAAAAATGTGTAGGAAGAAAAAAAATGGAATGAGCAAAAGCTAAACAAAAAGAAACAGAAGACTTTCCACGAGAGGGAAATATTAGAGGAATGTACATGGAGATAAGAGAACGAAAAGATTGGATTCCAAGCCAGACCTCAAATGATTGAGAACAATGATGGACAATTAATTACATAAAAATAGTAAAGTACTGGAGAGGTGGGCTGAATATCTTGAGGATATAATGAATGCAACCAATAGACAAGATGAAGATTACCAACCACCACATATAAAGTACTGACCCTTTAATAAACTCCACAACTTGGGAAGAAACGACAGAAGTAATCAATTCTAAAAATCACAGCGCCCCTGGAGAATACCTCATCGCAGCAGAACTTATTCAATTAAGAAGAAGAGAACTACACACTCAGACACATGAACTTATCACTAAAACTTGGCAAGAAGAGAAAATTCCAACAGCATATGGAAACAGCGTTAATAAGCCAATATACAAGAAAGGCTCCAAACTTCAGTGTACAAACTACAGAGGAATCTCCCTATTAAATGTTACATATAAAGTACTGACAAAACTAATTGCAAAAAGACTTACATCCATACACTGAACAAATATTAGGTGACTATCAATTTGGATTCAGACAAAACAGATCAACAGCTGATCAGATTTTCACAATCAGGTGCCTATTACAGAAATGTTACGAATATTATATCCCAGTATGTCAACTCTATGTGGACTATAAAATGGCATATGACAGCGTCAAAAGAGAATATCTGTATGAGACTCTGCAGGAGTTTGGCATACCCAACAAACTGAAAAGACTGATATGTGTAACACTGAACAAAAAACTGACAAGACTGATACATGTAACACTGAACAACAAACTGACAAGACTGATACATGTAACACTGAACAAAAAACTGACAAGACTGATACATGTAACACTGAACAAAAAACTGACAAGACTGATACATGTAACCCTGAACAAAAAACTGACAAGACTGATACATGTAACACTGAACAAAAACCTGACAAGACTGATACATGTAACACTGAACAACAAACTGACAAGACTGATACATGTAACATTGAACACTGAACAACAAACTGACAAGACTGATACATGTAACATTGAACACTGAACAACAAACTGACAAGACTGATACATGTAACACTGAACAACAAACTGACAAGACTGATACATGTAACACTGAACAACAAACTGACAAGACTGATACATGTAACACTGAACAACAAACTGACAAGACTGATACATGTAACACTGAACAACAAACTGACAAGACTGATACATGTAACACCGAACAACAAACTGACAAGACTGATACATTTAACACTGAACAACAAACTGACAAGACTGATACATGTAACACTGAACAACAAACTGACAAGACTGATACATGTAACATTGAACCACATCAAAATGTAAAATCAAGGTTCAGGGCGAATTATCAAGGGAATTTCAGATTAGACGAGGCCTAAGACAGGGAGACTCACTGTCTTGTACGCTATTTAACCTAACATTAGAGAGAGTTATAAGAAGGATACATACAGGCACCAGAGGAAACATAACAGGATACTTTCTGGGAAAACCCAAGACCCACAACCAATGTGCACTCTCTACAACCAACCCTTTCAGTATCTTGCATATGCTGAGGACATGGCACTGTTACGGAAAAGTAGTAAAGACATGGGAAAATCCTTTATTGAATTAGAAGACGCATCACTACAAGCAGGGCTGGGAGTTAACAACCAAGAAAAACACAAAATGCATAACTATGATATGAGAAGAACAGACGGGTAATACCATGAAAATAAGAGACCAGACTTTTGAAAAAGGAAATCAATTCAAATACCTAGGGGGTCCTTCATAAATGAAAGAAATGAATTATTAACAGAAATGAAATAAAGACATTGGCCGGATACAGGGCATACTTCAGTAATTACTAAATACTCAAAAGTAAAAACATAAAAAAATAAGAAAACTGTATATGTAACTGTCATCAGAACAGTTGTAAAATATGCAAGTGAAACTTGGACCCTAAAAAATAACGGCAGAAAATCTTTTAAACACATGGGAGAGGAGATTTCTTCAAAAAATGTATGGATTAACAAAGGATGAATATGGGTGGAGAATAAGAAGCAATCATGGATGGCACAGTCTATCAATGTTCCCTCTAAGGTTTGCTGGTTCGTGTGCAAAATCATAAAGTTGTGTGCAAAGTTTTACTTTGCAGAGTGCAGCGTATCTGTTCGAATGTATTTTTATAAAACCTTGCTGCGCGGATGCTCAAAACTGCTGCGCGGCATCTGTGACGTAGCTGCGCGGCCGTGCAGCCGCGCAGCTTAAAGGGAACATTGCAGTCTATATCAGGAGCCCACACTAGTAGCAGAATTTAAAAAAAAAAGGCAGGCTATGCTGGGCAGGACACTTAGAAAGAATGCCAAATGACATAGGAGTGAAGAGGGTTCACCATCAAAACCCCAGAGGAAACGGCCCAAATGCAGATCTAGGCCTATGTGGATAGATGATCCAAGCATGGAAAAGAAAAGCACCAGTTAGGTAGGTCTATGTTGATGGATGTGGTGAGGCAGGCCAAAGCGGTTACCGGAAATTTGATCGAAATAAATTTCGTCGACAGAAATTTGATCGAACGGAAATTTGATCGAACGGAAATTTGGTCGAATCTTTTTTTCAGTTCACACGTTAAAATTTTCGTCAAATTTCTTTTTGAACGCACTATACTATATAGTAAAACAAAATAATGCGTTCAAAAAGAAATTTAACGCAAAATTTTAACGTGTAAACTAAAAAAAAGATTCGACCAAATTTCCGTTCGATCAAATTTCCGTCGATCAATTTTCCGTCGACGAAATTTCTTTCGATCAAATTTCCGGATACGGGCCAAAGCCCTACATGGGCTGTAGTGACACAGGAATGGATGGATGGCGGTGTGAAGTTGATGTGTTTGCATGAATGTGATGATGGCTGTGTGAAGGTGATGGGGGTGTCCAAGTGATTTTGGGTGTGTAAATGTGATTTTGGGCTGTGAAAGTGAAGTTGCTGCGTAAAGATGATGTTGGATGTGTATGGTTATGTTATCTGAGTGAAGGTGATGATTGGATGGATGAAGGTGATGTTTGGTGCATGATGTGATGTGGCTGTCTGTAGGTGATGTGGGGTTTGTGTGAAGGTTATGTAATGTGAGAAGGTTTGGTATGCTAAGGTGATGTTGATTGTGAAGGTGATGTTCCGTGTGTGAAGGTAATTTATGATGAGCGAATGTGATATGTGAAGTTCATGTGGGGTGGGCGATGGTCATATTGTATGTATGAAGGTGATGTTAGGTATGTGAAGGTGATGTTGGCATGTGTGAATGTCATGTTTTGTCTGTGAAGCTAATGACGAATTTGTAGAGGTGATGAGGGGTGTGTGGGGGGGGGCGTGAAATGAGCGAATTCACCTGATTCTTGTAAGAAGGTGATTGGAGGTGATGTTTAAATTAACAAGTGAGCACATGGTTCTCTCCCCTGTTACAAATTATTGGGGAGCACCCCCGTGTTATTTATTACCGTGATACGCCTCTGATCGATCCTTGTCCGGGCTACTCTCTATCTCACCATTTTATCATCGATTTCCCCATCTCCCTCCGTCTCTATGCCCGCACCGCCATTCTACTCTTATAAGAACTAAGGTGACGAGAAAAAAGAAAACTCCATTTTTTTCCCTAACACGATTATCTGCCCATGTTTAGACGCGACATTAGAGGATTTATGGAAAAAACAGGAACTCTAATGGATAATGGCAACAAAATATTATCCCCTCCATTACAATCCAGCGACACACCACTGTGCCGGGACGCATCGGGCCACATCGGATCAGGACGCATCGGGCCACATCGGATGAACACCGCCATAACAGACTGATTGAGATTATAACATTTCAAACCAATGGATAATAATTGAAGGAAAGCTATTTATGCACTTAGTAAGGAAGAGGATGTGGTCTGGGTGGCACTGTTTTGAGGGGGTGGTCTGGGTGGGACTATTTTGAGGGGTGGTCTTGGTGGCACTAGTTTAACTGGGTGATCTGGGTGGCACTAGTTTGACGAGGTGGTCTGGATGGCACTATTTTGAGGAGGTTGTCTGGGTGGCACTATTTTGAGGGGGTGGTCTTGGTGGCACTATTTTGACGGGGTGGTCTGGATGGCACTATTTTGAGGAGGTGGTCTGGGTGGCACTATTTTGAGGGGTGGTCTTAGTGGCACTAGTTTGAGGAGGTGGTCTGGATGGCACTATTTTGAGGAGGTTGTCTGGTTGGCACTATTTTGAGGGGGTGGTCTGGGTGGCACTATTTCGAGGGGTGGTCTTAGTGGCGCTAGTTTGAGGAGGTGGTCTGGAGGGCACTATTTTGAGGAGGTAGTCTGGTTGGCACTATTTTGAGGGGGTGGTCTGGATGGCACTATTTTGAGGAGATAGTCTTGGTGGCACTATTTTGAGGGGTTGGTCTGGGTGGCACTATTTTGAGGAGATGGTCTTGGTGGCACTATTTTGATGGGTTGGTCTGGGTGGCACTATTTTGAGGAGGTGGTCTTGGTGACACTATTTTGAGGGGTTGGTCTGGGTGGCACTATTTTGAGGGGGGGGGGGCATTTTCGATCATCTTTTCTATACCATGTTATATGGCACATTTTGGTCTTTTTTGTCACAAACACCAGCTGCTCCACTGCATTGTTTGCCGAAGGAAGAAATTGTGCTTGTTGTTGAGGACATTTATGGAATCAGACTTAATTACGGTGTCGGCTGAGATTTCATAGATACATCTTTCGAGTGAGGTGCAGTAGAGGAAGGCTCTTAGCAGAAACGTTCACATCTTATTGTCCTGTCTTTCGATTCAAACTTCCACAAGCCTTGCTCTACTATTTGAACACAGTTTGAACACAGTCCTTGAACACGGTTTGAACTCAGTCCTTGAACACAGATTGAACACAGTCTTTGAACGTAGTCCTTCATTTTTTTTGGGTTTATCTCACCATGTAACCCCTATGCAATTATGCCACCCAAGATACTCAGCTACTTTAATAAATATACCCCCACCTTGCCCCCCCCCCCAATCAGCCTACCCCCCGTCCCAGTTAAAGATCCTACCAATCAAGGCCTTCATTAAGGAACCATTTTTCTGTCTCCAAAAAAATAACATTGCTCCATTGATTATTGATTTAAACATCAAATTACTTGAGTACCTGGGGCTAGGGATCGGGAGTATGGGGGGGGGGGGGGGGGAACGCGAGCTTAGGTCTCTTTGAATAGTGGACATGGGATCTGTAGGTAGTGTGGCGTCAGCACAGTAACCACGGCAACCTCCTCTCGCCAAAACACCGCGCCCATGATTAATATTTGGAGAGTACGGTAACCTATGGTTCAGTTCAGTGCGGTACATTTGTTTTATTCAGTACGGTTCATGGGGTTCCTGTTCAATGACCACGCGCCGTCTGCATCCCAATGAAACTAAGCGTCTAAAGCTGACCCACTTCTGGAACGCATGGTATCATCCACCCAACACTTCTTGGAGGCCCCACTTTTATCGCCCCCCGTGTCTATATTTGTTGAGTATCTCTTGGCTGGCCCACTCTCTTGCCCATATTTGATCCACCCACCGCTTCGTCCATCTCTTATTATCACCTCCTCGCCCTCTCACCACTTTCTCCATCTCTGATTAGCTCCTCCTGGCCCACCCACCATCTTCTCCATCTCTGATTAGCTCCTCCTGGCCCACCCACCATCTTCTCCATCTCTGATTAGCTCCTCCTGGCCCACTCACCATCTTCTCCATCTCTGATTAGCTCCTCCTGGCCCACCCACCATCTTCTCCATCTCTGATTAGCTCCTCCTGGCCCACCCACCATCTGCTCCATCTCTGATGAGCGCCTCCTGGCCAACTTACCCCCAGTCAGACCCCACCTGTCTTAAGTGATCACAGTACTGTACCGAACTCGGGATCATCCTGCGTCCGTCCCCTGTGAGATGTTACACTTCCTCCCTACCCCCCCCCCCCCCCCGAGATAGCTCACGTTATTAAAGAAGTGAAATCCCCGGTCAAGCCCCCTGCCAATGACCAGTCAGCTCTGACATCATCCCCACTGACAGACCTGGGCCGGTTCGCCAGACGGCGCCATCGATTCGCCTAGACCTGGCCTCCACGCGCGGACTTTGGAGCTAATTCTCTCTTTCCAAGCGAGTGCATTTAATTATTTGCCCAGCAATTAATTCCCTTCCATTTTTACATATTTTTTTTTAACGAACAGTAACATCTTTGCCCAGCCTTGAAGCATACGGCATAACTACATCGAGGTGCCCCCATCGCGAATGGAGATTATTGGTGTAATTAGGGTCTAAATTGTCTCCATGCGTTTGCTTTCATAAAACGTTTATGTCTTCATTCGGCCAGTCGCGCCCCTCCCCTCCCACTAAATCCCCCCTCTCTTATAAACTAGTGTTAAGAGAAAAAATTCAAAAGAGGAGAAAAGAAGAACAATGCTGAGTCGAACAATAACCTGAAAAAAGGAACGCAACAACACAACGAACGTGTCGGCAGGAAGCCTTCATCAGCGAACAAACAGAAAAACGAATTTAACCTTACTGTGTTTTACTAATTTCCTATTGTGCTAATCTGATTGCAGTCTCCCCCATTATTACCCCGTCGAACAACAATAAGGAGAACTGCAGCTTGTGAGTTGCATAAGCGGGGGCGCGGCTAAGGTTACTGCCATCCGGGGCGGGCCTAGATTTTTCGCCACCTTCCCCCTCCACCGCAGTTGACTGAAATTGCCATGCCTCGCAATATGGATAAAAACTGCCACCGGGCGCCCCCCCCCCTTTTACGCCCCCACTCTTTCTGCGCCAGAGGCGTTACTGAGACGTTGGCCATGCTTTTTTAAATTTAGAATTTAAAAATGTCTTATGAAATTAAGATTAAAATTTGATATCAAGCTTTTATTAATGTTCTGAGTTTATATTACTTTTAAAATAAATAATTTATCATAATATAAATTAGTCTATCCATTTACCATTAATTAGACCACTAAGTCGACAGTGATAATAATGGAGAAGGTAAAAGGAAATATGGTAAAGGAAGGTGTGGGGATACCTGGAAATGGACGTAACACAGCAACGAACGTGTCGGCAAGATGCCTTCTTAGGCAGACAGTAGAAACAAGGAATTAAAAAAATATTTTTAAAAACGTATTTTTTCACTGCATATTTCCTTGCTGTATTCAAGAGGACAGCAGGAAGAAAGTATATTTTCCTTACTTATTTCCTTCTTCACATGATTGATTTTCATTTGGTCCAGTTAGTGAAACCTCGCCAGAAAGTCAAACAGTGCAGCGTACAGTTTTAACATGTTTTGTTATCTTATTACATTCCCCATCGTTAGCTCCAGTGGTGTAACTAAGGTTTGTGCCACCCGGGGTGGGGCAAGATTTTTGCCGCCCCTTCTTTAAAAAACAAAACAAGAACAGACAGTTGGCGAAATATGCCACCTCTCAGTTTAGAGAAAAAATGTCGTGTTGGCGTATATCATGCAAGCCTATAGCTTAGCAGACATTTTTTTCACATTTAAAGTCATTTGAATTGTGACATGGAATCTTTATACTTTTTTTTCGACGCTACGCTACGAACCTTTAATAAAATTGCAACATATTATAAGCGACTGGTAGATACAATAGAAAAAAGTTTATTTTATTAAATTACAACATATTCTAAGAGACAGGCAGATACAATAGAAAATAAATCATTTTAATAACAGAAATTCAATTTTTTTTTTAATAATTAAAATCTTTACATTTTGATTTTTGTTATATGGAAAATTCGTAAAACGAATATTCATAAATCGAATGTTTGTACACATGTTCGTACATCCAGTAATGACTGTGATGTCTGTTAAGGAGTCCATTTTGTACAAGAGCTCTACAAAAGTTGCACAAGAGTTGTGCAAAAGTTGTACAAGGGCTGCACAGTAAGACAGGTGGGATTGGACCGTGTTCGCGTCATCTCAAACAGTGCACTGCAAGAGTTGGAGACCGGCGGATACGTTTCCCAATGTACCAGGGGCCGGTGCCAGACTTAAAATTATTTTCATATTTTATTTGAACTCAAATACGTTCTGTAAAAAAAAAAAAAATTGTCCGCGATCAGCCAGTGAGAGAGGAACCTATTAACTATTACACTTTAATGCCATACTTTTTTTTTCCTCCTGTTACGGATGCTTAGTCACTTCATTTAACTTTTATCCCGCGTGTCATCTCATGTTGCGCAGCGGGCCGGCAATGTGAGGATCGCGGAACGGTGCCGGTCCGCGGACCACCACTTTTCGGAATATCTGATTTCAAATGTCTCGTCAATGTGGTAACAAACAAGATGGATAACTCTGACAGATTTCAAGCTTTAATTTGCCGATAGTTATTGATTCGTGTGCACTCGTGTGTTTCCTAATGAAACCTGGAATAAATACAATGAATCATGGAACAGCGCCCCCCCCCCCCCCCAAAAAAAAAGTGGGTGGGGGAGGGGGGAGGGAGAGATAGGACTACAAATGTTATCGCAACTTTCAACTCCAGATATGCAAATTGAATTTTAAATTTAAGTTAACCGACCTTAAATTTTTTTAATCTTGTGAGTGAATGTGTGTGAACTTTTAAATGAATGGATCTTTTAGTTGTATATATAATTATTTCAGTGTAGAGAAAACTAAGTGATAATGCATTTGTATCAATATTTAGGCAGATGCTATGTACTGAAATACATGGTATGAATATTTGACCAGACATTAGAGGCACACATACATTTATGAACATTAGACTGGAAATTAGGTACACAAATGCATTGTATGAATATTAGACCAGAAATTACATGCACAAATACGTTGTATGAATATTAGACCAGACATTACATACACAAATACATTTTATGAATATTAGACCAGACATTATATTGCACAAATACAGTGTATGAATATTAGACCAGACATTACAAGTACAAATACATTGTATGAATATTAGACCAGACATTATATTGCACAAATACAGTGTATGAATATTAGACCAGACATTACATACACAAATTCATGACTTTCCATTCAGTCGGGGCTGGGGTGGGTGGACATGGGTTTATCGGGAAGACACAGACATTCTGGTGTCTTTTGGTAAAATATCAAGTTACATTATACAATTTATAGCGGAAAGTAAACCTGGGCTGCACATGGATTGAATGTCGCCTTATTCCTCGTCCCAACTGTGGCCGCCACTGGCCCTAAACCCTTTCTGCCCATGGCAAATCCCCACTTGTCTGAGTCTAAGAACGACACCATCAAAGCTGACGTCATAACTGGGCAGCTCATTAAACGGGGACTATACAAATAGCGGACTTGTTTGGGATATGTGGTGTTTACACGCACTGGGGTGGACCCACCGTTACTGGGGGGAATGGTGGGTGGGGGTGGTTAAATGGTGTGAGGCTGATCACATGCTCTTTTAAAATGGTGGGTTAGATATGGTGGTAGGCTATGTTAGATATGGTGGAGGGATACATGAAAGGGAGAGAGATATATAGAGAGAAGGATATATAGAATAATATATATATATATATATATATATAGATGGAGAGAGATACAAAGAGGGAAAACGACATATTATTAAAGAGGGGGAGATATATATATATATATATAGAGAGAGAGATGCAGAGAGAGATGTAGAGAGAGATATATAGAGAGAAAGAGAGAGACATATATAGAGAGGGAGCGAGACATCGAGGGGGTTATAGAGAGAATGAGAAATATGAGGAGAAATAGAGGAAGTGAAGCATGTGTTAAATCAATAGTGTGTCTTTGATATAAGAAAATATTGTGGATTTTTTTTTTTGCGCGGGTGGGGGGGGGGGGGGCTTTTTTAAAAATTTGGCAATTTGTCGTTTGGATCATACAGATGAAACTGTATAAAATGGAGCGGACAGGTGAAGTGGTATTATTTGGAACAGACAGATGAAGTGGTATCTGATGGAACAGACAAGTGAAGTGGTATCATATGGAACGGACAGGTGAAGTGGTATTATATGGAACAGACAGATGAAGTGGTATTATATGGAACAGACAGGTGAAGTGGTATCATATGGAACAGACAGGTGAAGTGGTATTATATGGAACAGACAGATGAAGTGGTATCATATGGAACAGACAGATGAAGTGGTATCATATGGAACGGACAGGTGAAGTGGTATCATATGGAACGGACAGGTGAAGTGGTATCATATGGAACAGACAGATGAAGTGGTATCATATGGAACGGACAGGTGAAGTGGTATCATATGGAACGGACAGATGAAGTGGTATCATATGGAACGGACAGATGAAGTGGTATCATATGGAACAGACAGGTGAAGTGGTATCATATGGAACGGACAGGTGAAGTGGTATCATATGGAACATTCAGATTTATTATTATTATTATTATTGGTAGTTTTCTATAGCTTGGTACCCCAGCCTAGGGTTGGGCTCACCACTCTGTACAAACAATTTAACAGACATAATCATGAACTTAAAAATTTAACTTACATTAATTTTAAAAAAAAACAAAACAAACAAATGTGTATTCGCCCAACCATTCCATAACAATTTACATGTGAAGCCATGGACGGCACCCAGCAGCATCGTTTAACGGTCAGAGGGGGATTCTGTCAGGACAGTAAAGTTTAAAGAGATGTGTTTTGAGTGCAGTTTTGAAGGCTGTGATGGTTGATATATTTCTGATGTGTAGTGGAAAAGAATTCCATTGTTTGGGGGCACAGTAAGAGAAAGATCGTTCACCGTATGTCTTTGTGCGAGTCTTGGGGACAGAAAGAATACGCCTGTCTGCGGGGGAGCGAAGCTGTCGAAGGGGTGAATAGACAGAGAGAAGTTCGGTTAGATAGGAAGGGCAGGAATTCGAGAAAAGGTTGTAGCAGAGAACAGAGAGTTTATAGTCAATCCGTGCTTGTACCGGGAGCCAATGAAGCGAATGAAGTAGTGGTGTGACGTGATCACTTTTTTTTGCTTTTAAAACTAGCCTAGCAGCTGAGTTTTGAACCTTTTGTAGATTTTCTAAGAAGTGTTTTGGTTAACCTGACAGAAGAGAGTTGCAATAGTCAAGACGAGAGAGAACAAGAGCATAGACTAGGGTTTTTGTTGCACGCATGCACTAGCTGTGAGGTAGTGGCGGATTGAGCTGATCTGACGGATAGCCGTGTATGCAGAGCGACAAATGTGAGAGATATGATAGATGAGGTGGTTTTCTAAAACCTATCTTATAACCGTATATTGGTTTGAAATGTAATTCTTTACTGCGTCTTATATCTAAAGTGTGTCTACGAGCAGCTGAAATTGTCTCATGGTGTGCAGGGTTCAGCCCCACGGAAAATTTATCGGCCAATATTTTATGCATGATCAGTTGATCGATTCCAAGATATGTGTTGTAGAAACACTTGATATTTCTATGGACAATACTGTAGCGATGGAATAACAACACTTCATTCGGGAAAGTTACAATTTTGTAACAGAGAATTTCTTTAGGAACAAAGAAGCAAGAACTCGGGGCACATTTTTTAATCAGTTGAAAACGTAACAAAAATTGTGTTGATTTTATTTTAAAGTTACTATTTTTGTGTGTTGTAAATTCATCTTTTAACTTAATTCACATTTTACTGTAGTGTTTTTGACCCAGTTTCGGTCATCTGAAAGCTGTGAGATTATCAGATTTGAAAGAATCCTTTGTTGAAGAGATGAACATAATAATGTGGCGGTCAAAACTGGAAGAATGAACGTCATCTCCTGAACATTCTAGGCAGAGCTCAAACAGCTGGTCATCTCCTGAACATTCCAGGCAGAGCTCAAACAGCTGGTCATCTTCTGAACATTACAGGCAGAGCTCAAACAGCTGGTCATCTTCTGAACATTACAGGCAGAGCTCAAACAGCTGGTCATCTCCTGAACATTCTAGGCAGAGCTCAAACAGCTGGTCATCTCCTGACAATTCCGGGCAGAGCTCAAACAGCTGGTCATCTCCTGAACCTTCTAGGCAGAGCTCAAACAGCTGGTCATCTTCTGAACATTCTAGGCAGAGCTCAAACAGCTCGTCATCTTCTGAACATTCTAGGCAGAGCTCCAAACGTTGATTTTGTGCCGTACACTTGTGTACCAGCCTAAACCAGTTTTGTACAAAATATTTGGGCGCCGTATTGTTTTAACTTCATAACCGACGATTTTCGTAAATCTATCTTGGTTGGACTTTGATATAACGCTCTGTAGATGATATCTCTGGTTGTTGAAATGCTGTTGGGGCAACCCTTCACCCGAAACAAAGTGCTTTGGGGGACAACTTATCACTCGACACAAGATGCTGTTGGGGCAACTCATCACTCCACACAAAATTATTAATTCGTTTCTCAGTTTGATGACGCCTGTTTGTCGGCAAAACGTGCTCATGCACAACATGGCGAGTTTTCCATAGAAGATGTCACGTGATAGTCGGAGGCCATGAAATTTTGATGGCCTGGTTTAGGAAAAAAAGCGGGGGGGGGGTGAAATGAGAAGAGTTAAAGAGAGGCCGGGGGAGAGAGAGAGATAGAAATGACATATTCTAACAGTCATGAGCAGAATTTAAATATATTTGATTTTGATGTAACGTTCCGAGTGCCTGTCTCCAGTTGAAGTTTTGGGCGGAAGTGCGTCATCGCCGGGGCCATGTATTTTGACCTGCAAGAGTTCCACACTGATAAATTGAGTGGAGGCGGGGGAGGCTGACCCCCGGGGGTATAAATTTTTTTATTTTTTTTTTACATGTGCATCTTACCTTCATGAAATAAAATATTCGCGTCGTTTGTCTGTCTGGAGATAACGCTAAGACATGCGACCTGAGAAGCAGCGGTGCATTTTCAGAATACGCAAAAGCATCGTACTAAAAATATTCTATTTATACATATACTTAATTTTTTTATCAATTCAAAATGCCCTGATGCATTTTTGTTTATAAATGGTGTAATGTTATCGACGCGCACTGTTACAAACGACCGATATAAAAAAAATAGCTTTAAATCTATCTATAATATTATAAATCTAAACCTAACAATCCAATTTGTAAGTATCTAACTGAAACACATTTTTTTTAATGTTTTGTTTTCTCATAAAATTTAACACAACAAGGACACTATGTCACGTCCTGGGAATGTATATTTAGAAAATAGTTCATCACAATTCCTTTTTTTAAACAACAAAGTATTTATGTTATGTTGTTAACGTTTCTTACACCATTTAGTTTTGAGAAATATT
This sequence comes from Omphiscola glabra, assembly GCA_964017045.1. Classification (NCBI taxonomy): domain Eukaryota; kingdom Metazoa; phylum Mollusca; class Gastropoda; family Lymnaeidae; genus Omphiscola; species Omphiscola glabra. The sequence goes on along the minus strand of OZ024806.1, from coordinate 16,887,846 downwards.
TATCTTCTAACCCCTTTTGGCGACCCAAACTACAATTAGTTTCCTCAAAAAATTGTTTTTTTGTTTTTTTTTAAAATGTGTCCTCAAATTTGCAATATAGAATCAATATACCATTTTTAATGTCTGTAAAATTTAAGACATTTGATATATTGGTATCTTCATTAAAATCTTTACTAACCTTTTGCCACTCTTCTCTACTATATTACGGAAAATCGTAAAATACAGACTTGTCAGATGTAATGAAGACTTTCTTAAACCATTTAACTGGTTTTTTTTTAAGTTTGGTTTTTTTTTTTGGAAAGAAATATTATTAATCTCATACAAATTTAATGTACTATATTTTTCTAAAAGTTCTAATTTTCATAACGTCACAGACAAAGTTGTAGCAACAAAGTGTATCAGTTAATCTCGACTCCAAAACACTTTCATTAAACAAAGGAAACATTCCAAAGCATAAATCGAAACCAACGCGCATAACGAAACAAATTATTTATAATTACCATTTTTTCGGACATTGGTCATTTTAGGCCACCTAACAGATGAATAATTTTTTTTAAAAGTCAGTGCACGCCTACAGTGTACAAGGAATATCCATGGGGAAAAAAAATCAATATTATATGGGTTACTGTTCTTCATCTTGGGACCAGTGGTTCAGTGAGTGGTATTTGATTTATATTTTAAATATATTCCATAATTTAAAAATGTGTGGTTCTAAGAGAATGAAAATAAGCGCAAATTGAATGAATACAGAGTTCTCTTTGTGGTTCATCCGGCGGGCCGCAATATTTCACGCGCCGGGCCGCATGTAGCCCTCGGGCCGCGGGTTCATTGATCACCCTTTGGACTCTAGCAAAGTTATTTCAAGCTTTGTCAAGAGACCCACGCGCAATTTTGGAAATATTAAATTTATTTTCATAGCCTCGTCCAAGTGGTCACGGTGATCCATCCCGTCATTACCTCCCTTTATTGGACATGATGGATTGTGGCCCATTTCCTGCGCAAAGTCTAACGAAGTATTTCTCTCCACCAGGAATCGTGTTTGCTCCCTACCCTGCACATTTTGTATTATTTCATTTTTTTTAGTTTCAAAAATAGTTTTCCCTGTTTAACTGCAGACTCGCTGAGAGAAAACGTTGTATTGGTTTGAGCGGGTGGGATTGGGGGGGGGGGGGCAGTTATTGACCCAGGGATTATGATATTCTGTGATCTTACTGGTGTTAAACGAGAATCAGGAGATGAATGTCAACGCTACAAAAATAATACCAACAAACAGCAAACAAGAAACAAACGGCGAACAAGAAACAAACAGCGCACAAAAAACAAACAGCGAACAAGAAACGAACAGCGAACAAGAAACAAACAGTGGACAAGAAACAAAAACAAACAGCAAACAAGAAACAAAAATGTATGTCTTCATTAAAGACACGTTATGAAAATATAGTTTAGAGGAATAAAACACTTACGCAACTTCCGTTATGTTGGTGTTTGTTTTAATAATCTGTAGATTTGAAAAATCAATTTTTGCACCGATGAACCTTCAATATACACGTACACATTGTACACATTTGAACGACGTTCATTCACACAGACAGTATAAGCGTTTATGCACACTTGTACACACAGGCACTGCAAAGATGTACCTGCCGTCGATGCACAAGTTTGACGTGTACAACTCATGCAGTTGAACTTACCGCTCAATTAATTCAAACTCCTAGTTCTTGAGGACACCCCCCCCCCAAACCACAGACGCCACAAAATTTTGATCCCCGTCAACTCGGTATCATTTTGACACACCACCCTATTCTACATGCGTTAGAAACACCCCCCATACACACACACAACGTTTCACGTCCGTTAAACTCCCCCAAATCCGCAACCACTCAACTCCCCAACATCACAACTCTTAACTCCCCCAAAATCACAACCCTTAACTCCCTCAAAATCACAACCCTTAACTCCCTCAATATCACAACCCTTAACTCCCTCAATATCACAACCCTTAACTCCCTCAATAACACAACCCTTAACTCCCCCAATATCACAACCCTTAACTCCCCAAATATCACAACCCTTAACTCCCCCAATATCACAACCCTTTACTCCCCCAATATCACAACCCTTTACTCCCCCAATATCACAACCCTTAACTCCCTCAATATCACAACCCTTAACTCCCACAATATCACAACCCTAAACTCCCCCAATATCACAACCCTTAACTCCCCCAATATCACAACCCTTAACTCCCTCAATATCACAACCCTTAACTCCCTCAATATCACAACCCTTAACTCCCCCAATATAACAACCCTTAACTCCCCCAATATCACAACCCTTAACTCCCTCAATAACACAACCCTTAACTCCCTTAATATCACAACCCTTAACTCCCTCAATATCACAACCCTTAACTCCCCCATTAACACAACCCTTAACTCCCCAAACATCGCATAAACATTAAAATCATGACGTTCAGACTCCATCCAATGTTTGCTTGAGTCTCGTACTTCAATCACTGAATATTTGATGATTACGTCAGCAGTCTCCATGTCAAGATATACAAGTTGTCTTTGTATATAACTTTACGTACACGAAACGAATCTTAGACAGGAAATTTGAATATTCCCAGTTGTAATCGTGTCGTCTGCAATTTATTTATTTGTTGTTTTTCTTTTTTTTCTTTTTTTTCCTCTCCATTCCTCTTTATTTTGTTTCTGTCCGTTTTTTTTCGCCCACTCCTATTTTGATGTAGCATATATCTATATATATATGTATGTTCTATGTAAATTTGATGTATACTTATTTGTATGTCTTGTTGTACTGATGAAGGCATGTGCCGAAACGTTGACTTATGTATACTGTAAAATTATTATGAAAGCTTTATATATATTGTTATATCGACACAGACTGTTCGTGTATATTAAATTAATCTAGGCTTACGTAACCGATTTGAATATGTAACAGGTGAAACGGGATGCTACAAGTTAAAAATGTAACAATGTGGAAAAGTATTTTTTTTTAAATTAATGTAACCAGCCAGCAATGTAAAAAAAAAAAAAATAATAATATAAATTATTGTTTATTTCTACTGTCACTGTCATTCACAAAAATTCGTCTGAAATAAAGGAGCTCACCTTAGCGAGAAGATTCGCTGATGCAAAGAAAAAGTTGCTTGGACTCATTAACAGCTGATACTGAAGCCATACAACTAAAGTCCACCGCAAAAATAATATTATTTTTGGAACAATATTTTTTTTCTCCAATCAAGTGTCCGCCCCCCCCCCCCCCCCCCCTCACACTGCTTAAAATCCTTTTTGTACCTGAGAAATGGCTCGAAAACCATCGACCCAAGCCGGTGCGTTATTTTAACAACGATCTGGGAGACCACCCTCGGCGTTCTGGAAACGACATCCGGAAATGGCGTGAAGAAAATAAATGCATGAATTGGTTTCAAGGTCATAAAGAAACGTTAACCTTGAAGTTGTAAATGTTGTCGCGAAATAAGAATGGAGTGTGTGAGTGGGGAGGAAGGGGGTCGTTGTAATTTTGGACAGTCCATTTTGGTGTGGGTGGCTGTTGGTGGTTGAGTAGATGAAATGACGTTTTATAACTGTATTGCGTCACATCCGAGGCTCATTAAACAGTGTTTTATTGTAGAGCATTAAGGGGTCGGGGGGGGGGGGGGGTGGGGGTCATTTAGACTGGGTCCATTAGTAGCACGTACTGTACTTTGAATTTTAAAATGTTGAATCCATTCTTATCTCGTGGGTCGTACAAAAAAAAGAAGGGAGGCGGGTCGTAGTTTGGCGACCCTTGATAAAGGTGTTTACATTTTTTTTTTAAATAGCAAAATATGTTTCGATAAATAATCTGAAGGTTAGATTTAAAAAACCGCTGAAGAGAATTAAATTTTAAAAATACCAGAGATCTAACATATTTTTTTTTAAAAATGAAATTACTGCTCTCTGATCTAGTTAAACAACACAATTCAAAACTATTACACCTTGTTGGGCTGTCACTTTAGTTCACTAGTAAAAATTAAGGATTAAATTTAATTGCTCTTTTTGTCTGCTTTCCTGACATTTTATTATTTACCTCAATAAGGCCACCCGAAAAACCTTTCGTTTGAAAGTGAGATATTTTTTGTTCATCCTAAAAAAAATTAGTTTTTATTGCATGCATCTAAAACGAACTTGATTATTTTATACAGAGATTATCACAGCAGTAACTTTTATTATCATTATTATTATTAATTATTATTTTCTAAAACCTTTGTTTAAAGTCATAAATCGGTGGACATCCATTTGAAAACTAGAGAAAAAAAAATATAGTTTCTAGTATTTGATGTCTTATGAAGATGTCATGTTTTGATACAAGATACGTTTTAGTGGTACTGTCAATGGTACTGTCAATGGTACTGTCACTGGAACTGTCAATGGTACTGTCACTGGTACTATATTTGGTACTGTCACTGGTACTGTCAATGGCACTGTCAATGGTACTGTCTTGAGTCGAAGCCTTTGCCATCTTCGCGTTTGAAGGGCGAAATTTATTTTAAACTAAAGTAATTATGCACCAAGTTGTCTGGAAAGAAAGAGAGAGGTTGTCTGGAAGAAAGAGACAGATGTGTGGAAAGAAAGAGACAGAGGATGTCTGGGAGAAAGAGACAGATGTTGTGTGGAAAGAAAGAGGTTGTCTGGAAGAAAGAGACATATGTTGTGTGGAAAGAAAGAGACAGAGGTTGTCTGGAAAGAAAGAGACAGAGGTTGTCTGGAATGAAAGAGACAGAGGTTGTGTGGAAAGAAAGAGACAGTGGTTGTCTGGAAAGAAAGAGACAGAGGTTGTCTGGAAAGAAAGAGACAGAGGTTGTCTAGAAAGAAAAAGACAGTGGGTCGGATGGGAAGGAAAGGTAATATGTGTTTCAAAAAAAGTGAGCCAGAGAGAGAGTTATTGAGAGAGAGGGAGACCATAAGGGCGAGAAATTCGGAGATTTAAATAAATAACGAGATACCGGGTTAGAGAGAGAGAGAGAGAGTGGGAGGGGTAGAAAGAAAGAAAGAGAGAGAGAGAATAAGAGATGAGAGAGAGCCAGGCGGAGGAATAAGAAAAGATATGTATGACAGAATAAGCTCCTAAAAAGTCATAGGCTTGTCTCCTCAATGTCACATCACGTGTCCTAGTTTCTAAATTATGATGTTTTTAATGTTAATTTTGTGTTGTTGTTTTGTTGTTGTTGTTGTTTTTTTTTTTTTTTTTTGTTGCTGTTAATTTAAATAATTTTACATGGATCTATGTTGATGTTTTCTTATCAACTTCAAAACTCAGATAAAAATTTGACATCTTTACCTTTAACTTAGCAAGCATGAAATCTGAATCATTTTACTTGCAATATTGGAGAGCTTGCATTTGATACCCAGCTCTGCCTAGTGACGTGTTTCAACCGTTCAACATCCGGTGTCTCGTCTATTTTTACCCACCTCGAAGTGTGTAGTGTGGTGCCATGACATCGAATCGTGCTAGAAATTCTCTTGTAATAACTCTCATTTGACGTTTTCTTATTTATTTACGAATTTCTAAAAATAAAAAAATTGAAAACGACATGCTCATATTGTACATTTGTACTTTAACTTTAATATCAACTGTTTATATATTTTTTTTTCCTAGGTTTGCCTTCATCATCCTGTGTCTGACCCTGGGGGTGCTATCATCGATCACTGAGTGGGAGGGGGTGCTGATACAGTCGACCATATTCTCGGTAAGTTTGTAGCAGGGGCCTTACGTGTGTGTGTGGGGGGGGGGGCGTCAGTGGACAAATATGAACTTTGAAAATGCTGATAAAACTATCATTAGATAGTGAGAAACAAAGGGCGGGGGGGGGGGGATACACTAACCTAATAGTGTCTTGCTTTTTCACTTTGTGTGTTTGCATCTGGGCATGTGCATATGTTGCAGAGGCGTAGCTAGAGTGTTTGGCGCCCGATGACAAGATTCATTTTAAAGAGACTCCCTTTCTTTTTTGTCAACTCTCAAACCCATCATTTTCATCAATAAAATTAATATCAAAGCACCTATTATGGTGCCCCTAACTAGTCTGGCGCCCAGAGACATCTGCCCCCCTCTGCTTCCCTTACCTAAACCTCTGATGTGTTACTATTTTGTGTATGTTTGTGTGTGGATATGCGTATTTCTTTGAGTGCCGTAAATTTGTTAAGTTATAAATAAATCCAAGTGTTTGATTTAGTGTTACAATTTTTATTTTTATTCGCAAAGTAACGTGTGTACAGGTGTAAACATCGCCTCGCAACTGTTATTAAATAATTGAATTCATTGTAGTCACGTGGTTGCTGATTTCTAAATCCTGCTTCCGTTTGCTTAAAGCCTTATCGGGTGTGTATGTTTTTGTGTGCTTCGTTGTACATGTGTGTGTAAATGTTTTTGGGGTATCACCTTGTATATGTGCATGTGTGTGTATGTGCATCTCTGTGGGCGTGTTTGTCGAAATTTTACTAAATCAGAGTGGTGCCCTTAGAGTATAAAGTTCACATTAGGTAAACAGCTTTTACACGTCTGTGTGTGTAACATGTTTCTGTGTGTGTGTGTGTGTGTGTGAACATGTTTCTCCGTGTGTGTGAGCATGTTTCTGTGTGTGTGTGAACATGTTTCTATGTGTGTGTAAACATATGTTTGTGTGTGTGTGAAAATTTGTGTGTGTGTGAAAATTTGTGTGTGTGAGCATGTTTCTGTGTGTGTGTGGTCTCATGTGGAAAGGAATGAGACATTCTAGTCATCTATTGCAGCGGTTCTCAACCTGTGGGTCGCGACCCCTTTGGTGGTCGAACGACCCTTACACAGGGGTCGCCTAAGACAAAAATAATTTTAAGGCGGGGGATCACCCCAGCATGAGGAACTGTATTAAAGGGTCGTTGCATTAGGAAGGTTGAGAACCACTGACATATAGCGGGTTTTTTTTTTAAAGATGTTTGAGACAACCCGGTAACCATATCAACCAGCCCCACAACAAGAAAAAAAAGGTTTAAAAACATTAAACTGCTGAAATAAAATAAAATATTTTCTTTTAGAAAGGAAAAAAAATTGCCCAATTTTCTGAAAAGGACAAGTGTCTTTTTCGCTCTGACAATTATGATCTCCAAATTTTTTAGCATTTTTTTTTTTTTTTTTTTTGCATTTAAAATTTCTTTTAATGATTTTTTTTTTTCGATCGCTTTCATGTTCCCCTGTTTCGCGTCATCAACCCCGGCACATTTTTTTGTAGCGATGGCTTCACTGGTTCTCACGCTCTCAATCTTGACTACGTCAAGGTAAATGACTCTCGACGGACATGCCTTCCACCAAAACCCCCCACCCGAACATAACACCCCCAATTAACATGACGTATTTAAATATCATTTATATTTCCGTGGAGTTCTATTTAACACAAAGTGCGGTGACCTTCACACAGGGGTCCTCAAATTTAGCGGCCGAGATCTCACCAGCAGAGCACTTCAATTAAAAAAAATAAAAAAACACACACACAAACAAACAAACAGCAAAAAAAAAATAACGCTTTTGCTGTACTCATAATAAATAGGATTGTGTTTGGGGATGTTGCGACCTCGGTCGCGTAACTAATAGGAGGCGGGGGATAATCAACCCGCATTTGACATCAACGAAAAACGTGCAGGAACTCGTCGTGTGTGGCTGTGTCTAAAGGGCGGTAAACACACCCCCAACCCCGAAGACAACTCCATCTCTACGTTGATCCTATCAGCAGTTAAGCCCCCCTGGCTAAAATCTCTTGGGTTACATTAGCTCCTGTCCGGATCTCAGCTACAGCTTTTTTTTAAGGATGGAGAAAAAAAAGCTGTCATTGCAATAAAGTAATAATTTATTAAAGCATTTCATAAATCTTGCCTGGTGCTCTCAAAGGAATACAGCTCTAAATACCAGTTTTAAAATAGTTCAATTCTGTTCAAAAAAAGCATTCTTTTTTTTATGACGTCAAATAATCTTCTTTAACCATTGTTGAAGTTAATCTTCTAACAGGAGTTAATTGGTTGATTTAGCTTCCCTGGGTGAATTAGATTTTTTTATATTTCTCCATGTACACCACTCCCACCCTTTTTTTTTTCCTAGACTCTCAGACATCAGGCCCTACTTCCAAATCCCCATCACATTTGTATTTTTGTTTTTTTTTAAATAATAGATTAACCCAAGAGCTTTTTTAAAGTGAGATCCATTGTTTCTAAAAGGGCTGCTATCGATTCCCAACAAAAGCCATTAGGGCGCCTACGGTGGCGGAACGAATGAAAAGGTTTTCATCCCATTGCAGGAAGTGGTCATGGTCCTGTGGATCGCCGTGGAGCTGACTCTGAGAGTCTGGTCGGCCGGATGCAGGTCACGCTATCAAGGCATGATGGGAAGGCTGCGGTTCCTGCGTCGTCTGCTCTGTATCATTGGTCAGTGACCCGATTCGTGTGTCCCTTGTGTGTGATTGCATCATTCATTTTTCCTGTTAGCATGTTTGCGTTCAATCATGCAGAAAACTTTGCAGCTTTCTATCAAATATTTCTTATACATATGTTTAACGTATCAAATTATTCATACATTATCCAGAAAACAAAACTGAAACAAAAAAATCTGAATGACGATCAGAATTTGTGAGTAAAAAGAAAAACCTTTCACTTCATAGAGCATAAAATACCGACTATGGTTGTCAACTTTTAAGCCTCTATCAACTTTTTTTTTTTTTTTTTTTTTTTGCAAACAACCCGTTGAATTTATATTATACTATACGTTTTCCTATTTATTAGAGTTAAATAAATGGTTTATTTGTTGTATAGTTCTGGTCGATCAAGTATAAACGTGTGTTGTTTTTTGTTTATGTGTCGGTCGTTGAGCTGTGCAGTGTTGAAGCGCTCTTCTATATTAAATGTGCAAGAAGAGGTCCCAATGAAAAAATGTGGTACAGTGACAAAATGTGGTACAATGACAAAATGTGGTACAGTGACAAAATGTGGTACGGTGACAAAATGTGGTACAGTGACAAAATGTGGTACAGTGACAAAATGTGGTACAGTGACAAAATGTGGTACAGTGACAAAATGTGGTACAGTGACAAAATGTGGTACAATGACAAAATGTGGTACAATGACAAAATGTGGTACAGTGACAAAATGTGGTACAGTGACAAAATGTGGTACAGTGACAAAATGTGGTACAGTGACAAAATGTGGTACAATGACAAAATGTGGTACAATGACAAAATGTGGTACAGTGACAAAATGTGGTACAATGACAAAATGTGGTACAGTGACAAAGTCAATAGCCTTTCCATGACCTGGTTGTCACACCACCTCAGTCCGGGATGACGTTTAGGTCTTGACCTGAATGATCGGTCAGCGTGACGGGCGATCATGACATAGGTCATGTCGTTTAGACTGTGACAGGTGGCAGTGGGTTGGATGGGTCGTGTTGAATTGGACGGGTCGTAGTTCGTTAGACAGGTCGTAGTGGGTTGGACGGGTCGTAGTGGGTTGGACGGGTCGTAGTGGGTTGGACGGGTCGTAGTGGGTTGGACGGGTCGTAGTGGGTTGGACGGGTCGTGGTGGGTTGGACGGGTCGCAGTGGGTTGGACGGGTCGTTGTGTGTTGGACGGGTCGTAGTGGGTTGGACGGGTCGTAGTGGGTTGGACGGGTCGCAGTGGGTTGGACGGGTCGTAGTGGGTTGGACGGGTCGTAGTGGGTTGGACGGGTCGCAGTGGGTTGGACGGGTCAAAGTGGGTTGGACGGGTCGCAGTGGGTTGGACGGGTCGCAGTGGGTTGGACGGGTCGCAGTGGGTTGGACGGGTCGTAGTGGGTTGGACGGGTAGCAGTGGGTTGGACGGGTCGTAGTGGGTTGGACGGGTCGTAGTGGGTTGGACGGGTCGTAGTGGGTTGGACGGGTCGCAGTGGGTTGGACGGGTCGCAGTGGGTTGGACGGGTCGCAGTGGGTTGGACGGGTCGTAGTGGGTTGGACGGGTCGCAGTGGGTTGGACGGGTCGTAGTGGGTTGGACGGGTCGTAGTGGGTTGGACGGGTCGTAGTGGGTTGGACGGGTCGTAGTGGGTTGGACGGGTCGTAGTGGGTTGGACGGGTCGTAGTGGGTTGGACGGGTCGTAGTGGGTTGGACGGGTCGCAGTGGGTTGGACGGGTCGCAGTGGGTTGGACGGGTCGTAGTGGGTTGGACGGGTCGCAGTGGGTTGGACGGGTCGCAGTGGGTTGGACGGGTCGTAGTGGGTTGGACGGGTCGTAGTGGGTTGGACGGGTCGTAGTGGGTTGGACGGGTCGTAGTGGGTTCACAGTGAGACATCTGAGCATGTTTTTGTTTTTCAAGCCTTTTAAAATAAGTTTCTACCATGAATGCCTGCAAACGTCATCGTGTCACAGAAATCTGTCACTGTCACTGGCAGTGTTTCACTGATTGCATCTGATTTGTTGACACTGTCACTTATATATAAATATATCATTGTTGCTTTCTATTAGTATTATTATTGTTAGGCTTATTTCAGTTTCAGCCAAACATTCTGAAAGGCTCATTTTGTTATTGATCAATTTAAATCAGTTTTTTTTTTTTAATACATTTTCCCCCGTATCTCTGCACTATTGATACTTCTACTTCTGACGTGCCACGAAAACCTGTAAGAGTCTAGGCGTGCCGCGAGGGACATGACATGTTACGGAGCACTGGTACTAAGTTTACAAAATCGTGGCGGAATGTAGGGGTGGTTTAGCATCCTATCAGGCCCCCCCCCCCCCCAAATGTCTGTATTATGGAAATGACGATCTGACATAACCAGTCATGATTGGACGTCACGGAACGAAATCCTGGTAAATGGACACATGTAAAGTTCCCATCCTTACCCCGCCCACAGGGTGCGAACTCAAAACTACAACAAAACAGTTACAGACACATATTGTAAATCATCAGACATGTTACGGGGAAGACAACAAAAAATTAATTAATATATTTAAGAATTACGTATACCCACGAAGTACAAAACCTTCAAATATATCCATCTAATTGACCATGAGGCTTGAGGCGATCATGAGCCTTGAGGCGATCGTGAGCCTTGATGCGACCCTGAGCCTTAATGCGACCATGAGCCTTGGGGGTGACCATGAAGCTTGAGGCGCCCATGAGGCTTGAGGGGACCATAAGTTTTTGGGCGACCATGGGGTTTGGGGCGACCATAAGGCTTGGGGCGACCATGAGGCTTGGGGCGACTATAAGGTTTGGGGCGACCATAAGGCTTGGGGACCATGAGGCTTGGGGCGACTATGAGGCTGAACACGACCACGAGGCTCAAGACGACCACGAGGCTCAAGACGACCATGAGGCTTGGGCCTGTAGCATTTTAGTTGTATGTCTCCTGGGTGTTATCATCCAATGTTCATGCAAGTCAAGGAGTCACACAGGATTAGCTGTGCCGTATTGTTCGCTTCAGTTTTATTTTAGTACAAAGTCTCAGTTTTGTTCGGACTTCCTCGAGTTCTTGCGGATATTTTCGGACGATTCATTTCAGGTCAATAGTTTTACAAACTGCCCGTAAATGTATGGACCATTGGCAAGTCGTTATCCATCCACCCGCCCACCCCATTTGTTCTTCTTTAGTTTTATCTTCGGGTTCCTTCCTAAGTTTATTTCTTTTATTAGTATTATTATTATTATTATTATTATTATTATTATTATTATTATTATTTTTCATAACTATTTTGGACGTTTCCCATTAACCTCCACATCAAAACACTTAGACTTCATTGGATGCGTCCTTGGCAACGACTTTCTGTTTTACTCCTACCAAGCTAAATTCTGTTTTATTCTCTGCTGTTGGATTCTGTTGAAGACTATTAGACGAAACGTGAGCTATTTTGTTTCGAGTCTCTTTAATTTTCTCCCCTAACACGTGTTTTACACAATCTACACACGTAGCCAGCACACGCAGACACACAAGCACCACCCCCCCCCCCATAATTTACACGGCTTACCGTTACAACGACTTTGTTGAATGTGGTCAGATATCTGCCTGGTGGTCGCCAGCTGTGTCATCATGATCATCGGGTCGACACAAGAGTTCCCGCAAACGGTGCTCAGCGCCCTCAGATTCTTTCAGATCGCCCGCATGGTTCGCATGGACAGGAAGGGAGGGACGTGGAAGCTCCTGGGCTCTGTCGTATGGGCACACAGACAGGTGAGTGGCCAATGTTGTAGCTCAGGCAGAAAGCAGGTGTTGGGGTCCTTAATTTGTTCATGGTTCTACTTGGGTGTCGGCTCTTGGCGTATGAGCTGATGCAAAGACAGGCAATTGTAAAAAGAGAACTTTGAACAATAGTTCTCAACTTTCCTAATACCGTGACCCTTTAATACAATTATTTTTGTTGCTACCTCATAAATATGTATTTCCTGTGGTCTTTGGCAACCCCTTTGTAAGCGTCGTTCTACCCCCCCCCCCCCCCAAGGAGTCGCGACCCACAAGTTGAGAACCGCTGGTCTATTTTAATTTGCAATAAAATTGCATTACTCGGGTAACATATATGTCTTCCGTGTTCAGGATTTAGAACAAGATCAAGTACTGAGTTGAGTGCAGAAATCAAGAACTTAGTGTATGTATCAAGTTCACAGTTAGATCAGATATCAAGATATGCTTTACAGCAAAAATCAATTTCTGAAATTCTAAAATGAATTATTATCGTATGTCATTATAATTAATCTACTGTAAATGTAATTGAAGTAAGTCGATTAGTACTGTAAATGTAATGGAAATAAGTCGATTATAAAAAATATTTCAAAAATTAAACAATTTTTTTGTATTCCATATCCCCTCTCCCCCAACCTTTTCCAGGAGCTTGTGACGACTCTGTACATTGGCCTCCTCGGTCTCATCTTCTCGTCGTATCTCGTGTACATTGTGGAGAAGGACGAGCCTCGAATTGACGCCGTTGGGCCCAAGCAGCAGTTCAACAACACCGGATACAAACCCAAGTTCAACAACTTTGCTGATGCCATCTGGTGGGGAGTTGTAAGTAGGTCAATTTGCAGTGGGGGGAGTGGGTGTAAATGGGTCAGTTCGAAGTTTGGCGATGTAATAGGTCAGTTTGTAGGAAGCGTTCTGTGTAGCCAATTTATTTTGCGAGTACTTTAACAGGTAAATATAAAGAGGGGAATTGCATGTAGATAATTTTGTTTTGAGGAGTTATAATTAGGTCAGTTTGAAGTGGAACAAGCTTCCAAAAGCAACAGTTGAGGCGACTACACTTGACAACATTTGCGTCTTTTGCCTTCTGTCTTCCAACGCCCAGTTCATAACACCACTGCTGAGTTACCCTTGCAACCAGTGAATTATCCTCTTTAAAAACCACGCAAATTTACATCGCGAACCAATCTGAAACACAGGAGTCAGAATGATCAATTCATTGATCGTGGACCCTTAAAATAAAGAAGAAGTGGAAGTGTGTAATTTAATGTAGGTCAGTTGGGAGTGTGGAGATTGAAGTAGGTCAGTTTGCAGTAGAGATTTTAAGAAATTATTTTACTTATGTCAATTATAATGATGGGGTTAAAATGGTTTATACTTTGTGTTGGATCTGAACATTGTGGAAATTGATCGGAATATTTGGGAAATTTATCTCAACATTGTGGAAAATGATCGGAATATTTGAGAAATGTATCTGAACATTGTTGAAATTGATCGTAATATTTGGGAAATGTATCTGAACATTGTGGAAATTGATCGGAATATTTGGGAAATTTATCTGAACATTGTGGAAATTGATCGGAATATTTGGGAAATGTATCTGAACATAGGGGAAATTATTACAGAGAATTAATTACTTCGTCAATATCCAGTTGAATAGGCGTGTGTATATTATGTATAGCCCAGTGTGTTAACCACATAAAATAAAAAATTCTCGCATAATCTAATTAAATTTCATATTTTCATTCTAACAATTTTTGGTGTAATGATTAGCGATGCTTTAATGAGAAGTGTTCAATTTCAAAATAGCATGAGCCGATTGGATTTTTTTGAAGACCTTCAAGTTCCTTTATCTTAATGTGATTTTAATTTATGCAAAAAAAAGTAATGGAAGTAGAAAATGTGTTAAATGTATGCTGTCAAGTACACACACACAAATTCACACACGCATAACCGTGTGTTTAATAAACAAATACCAAATTTAGCTTAACCCAAATGTGTACGTGAATTGTACACCACATACCAGGCGTATGACAGGGTCGAAATAACGGGACGTACACGTGAATCTCAGTTTCCCTTAGTTTTCGGTTCTAACATAACTAACCAGGCTTCTGATCAAGATCTGATCACGACGATGGGGGTTTGTGATTAGGGGAAAAGCTTGACTGAGTTTGGAACGTCTTTCTGACCAGGTGACGCTGTGCACCGTTGGATACGGGGACGTGGTGCCTGCGTCATGGGGAGGAAAGGTCATCGCCTCGTTCTCGGCCATCCTCGGCATCTCCTTCTTCGCCTTACCTGCGGTGAGTACATTTCAACAAACATCTACAAGCTTCCATTGATTTGTCTAGATTATCTGACTATATAAATGACTGTCTGTACAAAATATGTCTTTTCATATCTTTAAATAAACATTTATAAAAAGTATTTAGCTACGCGTTTCTGTAGCAACAAGTTGCAGTTTCCTTGTTCATTTAGATTTTCCATCCCATTTTTAAGATAACTTTTGTGTTTCCCCTAGTAGCATTATCCATCGCTTCAACTAATATTCAAGTGAAGATACATTTAATACTCTAACCAAATTGTCAAACAGGTTTGGACTAGCAATTCTGGAATTAACCAACCTGTCCATCAATCATGTTTAGACTAGCAAAACTGGATTTAACCAAGCAGTCCATCAATCAGGTTTAGACAAGCAAAACTGGATTTAACCAAGCAGTCCATCAATCAGGTTTAGACTAGCAAAACTGGAATTAACCAAGCAGTCCATCAATCAGGTTTAGACTAGCAAAACTGGGTTTAATCAACTAGTCCATCAATCAGGTTTAGACAAGCAAAACTGGGTTTAATCAACCAGTCCATCAATCAGGTTTAGACAAGCAAAACTGGGTTTAATCAACCAGTCCATCAATCGGGTTTAGACTAGCCACACTGGGTTTAACCAACCAGTCCATCTATTTGGCTTAGACAAGCTAAACTTGACTTAACCTACCAGTCCATCCATCATTCTCCAGGGCATCCTCGGTTCAGGGTTCGCCTTAAAAGTCCAGCAGCAGCAGCGCCAGAAACACCTGAACCGCCGTCGCGTGCCGGCCGCCAACCTGATCCAGTGCCTGTGGCGATGCTACGCGGCGGACGAGCACAGCATCTCGACAGCCACCTGGAGGCCCCACATGATACCGTGCCCCAGCCCCACCTCGTGAGTTCACTGTTCAATTACATAAGTGTGGTAGCTGGTTTGCCAAGTGAGTCTATACATTTTCTGGTAACCGTTAAAATGTGGGTCACTCCATACCCATCTAAAGATAATAGTTTTAGCCAGAGCCACTTCTTTGGTTTGTTCTTTTTTTTAACTTTGAGTACAGTTTTGTGGAACAGAGTTAGTGGACAGAAAGGGCGTTGGAACAGAGTTAGTGGACAGAAAGGGCGTTGGAACAGAGTTAGTGGACAGAAAGGGCGTTGGAACAGAGTTAGTGGACAGAAAGGGCGTTGGAACAGAGTTAGTGGAAAGAAAGGGCGTTCACTCAACGTGGACTAATGTTTGATATAACTTTGACTGCTCTTGGACTGATATTTGACATAATGCTGACCAATGTCTCAAATAGCGTTGACCAATGTCTCCCATAACGTTGACCAATGTCTCGTATAACGTTGACCATTGTCTTACATAACGTTGACCAACGTCACCCATAACGTTGACCAATGTCTCACTTAAAGTTGACCAATGTCTCACATAACGTTAACCAATGTCTCACATAACGTTGACGAATGTCTCACATAACGTTAACCAATGTCTCACTTAAAGTTGACCAATGTCTCATATAACGTTGACTATTGTCTTACATAACGTTGTCCAATGTCTCATATAATGGTGACCATTGTCTTACATAACGTTGACAAATGTCTCACATAACGTTGACCAATGTCTCACTTAAAGTTGACCAATGTCTCACATAACGTTCACCAATGTTCCCCCTCCCCCCCCCCCCCCAAGTGAGCGCACGTTCAAGAACAACACGTCGTTCGTGAGCCGGTTCTCCACCCGACGTCGTGACAGGAGCAGCACCGTCAACAGCAGCTCGAGCCAGATCAACGGTCAGGCCCAGTCCCCCTTGACCACGCGTCATCACTCCAGGAGGACCGCAATATCTACCTCTGAGGAGGAGGTGCCCAATGTCCTAGACAGGTACGTACTGTGGTGGGGGCAGGTGGTACAGACAGGTGGTACGTACTGTGGTGGGGGCAGGTGGTACAGACAGGAGGTACGTACTGTGGTGGGGGCAGGTGGTACAGACAGGAGGTACGTATTGTGGTGGGGGCAGGTGGTACAGACAGGAGGTACAGACAGGAGGTACGTACTGTGGTGGGGGCAGGTGGTACAGACAGGAGGTACAGACAGGTGCTACGGACAGGTGCTACGGACAGGTAGTACAGACAGGTGGGAATGTTCCAATGGACAGTGGTCAGTTTTGTCGTCCAACTGACCAAACAGTTAAATTTACAGACAAGGTTTGCACTTCGCTACAACAAGACTTAAACAGTGGCGGTATTTCTGATGCAAAGGTAGATGTTGCTCACGTGACAATCAGTCTGGGTTCATGACCAAACGAGGAATATTTTGGATCAATAATATCAATAATCATAAATTAGCGGACTTCAAAACACTCACTGTTCGTATACTGAAGAGTAGCGAGGGTTTACTAAGTATATTGACCTAGATCTCCTAGTTGCCATACCCATGTTATAACAGCCCCTCATCCAGGTAATCCATGTTACAACAGCCCCTCATCCAGGTAATCCATGTTACAACAGCCCCTCATCCAGGTAAGCCATGTTACAACAGCCCCTCATCCAGTTAAGCCATGTTACAACAGCCCCTCATCCAGGTAATCCATGTTACAACAGCCCCTCATCCAGGTAAGCCATGTTACAACAGCCCCTCATCCAGGTAAGCCATGTTACAACAGCCCCTCATCCAGGTAAGCCATGTTATATCATCCCCTCATCCAGGTAAGCCATGTTACAACAGCCCCTCATCCAGGTAAGCCATGTTACAACAGCCCCTCATCCAGGTAAGCCATGTTATATCATCCCCTCATCCAGGTAATCCATGTTACAACAGCCCCTCATCCAGTTAATCCATGTTACAACAGCCCCTCATCCAGGTAATCCATGTTACAACGGCCCTTCATCCAGGTAATCCATGTTACAACAGCCCCTCATCCAGGTAATCCATGTTACAACAGCCCCTCATCCAGGTAATCCATGTTACAACAGCCCCTCATCCAGGTAAGCCATGTTCAATAAAACAAAAGACCACATTTGTTTTTATTTTTCAATAGCGTTATTTGAAGGGAAGGTGAAGAGACACTCATCCCGGGTGCCGAAACCAGGGTGGCGCCAAAATTTATATAAGACATTAATAGTGAATTAAACTATAAAATCCCATGTACTTTTACAGAGAAATGTGGCGCCAAAATATTGTTGTTTTTACTGATCCGCCCCGGGTGGCAAGTTTTTTGTATATAGAGGGTTGTCATCTTCAGGCTCCACTCCGGGCGCCGTTTTTCCTCGACATGTCCCTGGGTATTATATTTATTGCTATACTGGACGAACAAAATCAACTAAAATAATATTGTTTATCAAGTCGACTACAAGCCAGACTCAGTTGATAATAATCAATTCTATATATGATAATATATACTGTAAAAAGTATGGAAAAAAATATTTTTTTGTGCTAATCTCATTGGTTGTTTTTGTTTTGTTTTATTTACAAAAACCCCGCTGTATGCACGTCAAAGTATGACCACGCCCTCCCTTGAGCACACGTGACCTTGCGTGCACCAGTGCGCACTCTTATTGTAATTATGTGTCGGTGTGTAACGGCTGTACCCTGTGTGTGTATGCGTGTCTTTGACACAGAACATTTTAACTCGGCCTTCAGTAATCTTATAACATACCCACTACTTACCCTCCCCCACACTCAACAGAAAATAAAACACTTATGTTCGTACCAATAATGTTGTTCTTAAACTTAAAGCTATTTTTAAGTCTTGTATATTTGTATATAATTTTTTTGACTGCCTCACTGGGTTGGTTGTTTTTGTAGTTTTTTTTCTTTCTTTTTTTGATATTGTTTTATTGTTTGATTGTTTGATTGTTTTATTGTTTTATTGTTTTATTGTTTGATTGTTTTATTGTTTGATTGTTTGATTGTTTGATTGTTTGATTGTTTGATTGTTTTATTGTTTGATTGTTTTATTGTTTGATTTGTTTTATTGTTTGATTGTTTTATTGTTTTATTGTTTGATTGTTTTATTGTTTGATTGTTTGGGTGGGTTTTTTTTTTGGTTTTTTTTTTTTTGGGGGGGGGCTGTTTGAGGGGTGGCCTTGGGCTTTGATACAGCCAAAGTGGGGATCCCAAATATATCCTATATACGATAGTTAAATGGCTAATCGCCCCGTTGAAAAGGTAAGACTGCTGATGTGTAATCTTCGTGAAACTATTTCGAAGACATGTTTAAGATGATTCAAGAGAAAATAAGACTTTTTTTTAAAGTCTGGGTGCCCAGGGCACAAATCCCACCCTTACCCAGACTTTATTTAAGTCTCGTTGCCCATAGCACATGGCCCAGCCTGGCCCAGACTTTATTTAAGTCTGGTTGCCCATGGTACATGGCCTAACCTGGTCCTCGGATTTTTCGGTCTTGTATTAAAGACATGTTCAAACAACATTCTTCCTGCAACCTCTCAACTCACTCAACTGTACACATGATCCCATAATATACACACATCTCAACTCACTCAACTGTACACATGATCCCATAATATACACACACCTCAACTCACACAACTGTACACATGATCCCATAATATACACACATCTCAACTCACACAAATGTACACAATCTCAGATACTACACAGGCATGGAGTTATGTAAAATCATGATCATCCACTGACATTCAGCTCTATCCACATGTGATACTATTTTACTCTCCGTGTAAATCACTCAACTAGTGTAGGCCTTCCTATGGATTGGACCAGACGCGTCATTTTGGATCCAAGCAAGATATGCTGATTCTTTCATTAGAATTTGAATCAAGTCCAAAGACCAAAGTGCTCTTCCATTTTGGACATCACATCTCTACCATCGGTTTTGTTACCCTAAGTACACATGGATATGTGCGCAATTTTCATCCGCAACTACGCACCACTTTTTGTCATTACATTAAATCGTACACTCTGTTGTGCATAAATCGTACACTCTAGTGTGCTTAAATCGTACACTCTAGTGTGCACAAATCGTACTCTCTAGTGTGCACAAATCGTACACTCTGTTGTGCATAAATCGTACACTCTGTTGTGCATAAATCGTACACTCTAGTGTGCATAAATCGTACACTCTAGTGTGCATACATCGTACACTCTAGTGTGCATAAATCGTACACTCTAGTGTGCTTTGGTTTCGGTATCCCCCCCCCCCCCCAACCTTCCCCTTTTTTCTCTTACTAAAATAAAATACAAAATAATTTTAAAAAATGAGTTTCATTTTTGACTGTTCTGTCTTGGCCTTTTTTTTCTCTTCATTTCCATGGCAACGCAGTCCATAGATTTGTGTCTAACTAGACTCTGTTTGTCTCCTTTAGCTTGGTCAACCGCACGTGGTAAGTGTAATGTGGTACCGGATGTGTGATGTGTGTGTGTTTTTCATGTGTGTGGTGCATGTTTGTGTGTGTGTATTTTTTGAATAGTTGAGTAGGTGTGTGTGTGTGGCTGTTGTTGTTGTTTTTTTTTTTGGGGGGGGGGGGGGGGGATATCATTTGATAAGTATTATAGATAAAAGCATATGCCTTCAATCAATACCACGGTTGCTCTTCTTCTTCGTCTGTGTCAAATTGAACTTTGCTTTACACGTACGTTAGAGTAAGTAATGACATTAATCCAATATCTAGAGTAAATTATGACGTTTCTCTGCTATCATTTGATGATTTTTACAATTTGGTAGTCGAATCTCATTAAGAGAGGGAAAACGATGAGAGAAGGGAAAATTGGAAGAGAGAGGAAATGGAAAGAGAGGGAACGGGGGAAGAGAGGGAAAACAGGAAGAGGGGGGGAAAAGGGATGGGATGAAAAACGGGAAGAGATGGAAAATGGAAAGACGTGAAAATGGGATATTTTTCAGTGTATGTTTTTTATTTTAATTATTTTTTGCTTTTAAAATAATTCTTGTATGTGACAGCTTCTCCTTGTTGCATGTTCTGACATGTATCTCTAATGCCTAGAATGTCACATTGTCATCTATTTCAATAGGCATTTAAAGTGTCGAGCTTTCGATGTCGGTCCTGTTCAACGTTAGTACTAACTGCACCAATGACAAATGTCAAATGAATATTGTCAAATGAACCATGTCAAATGAACCATGTCAAATGACCAACAAGAAATGAATGACCAATGTGAAATCAAAGTTGTATGCATCATTACATCCATACATCCCCCGATTTGAACAGCAATGACCCATGATCATTTCTATTCACCTGTGGAAGCGTGTTGTTGTTTTGGGGGGGTGGGGGGGGGGTGGGGGTGCTTTATGTTGATGATACCTGACATAACCTCTAAGCAAATGACAGCTTTATTATTTGCCCACGCCAAACATGGAACTTGTATTGAAAATATAATCAACATTTACTATTACAAATATGTTTCTATTATTTATTTTATTTTTTTGTGCGCGTACATTAGCCAGTGTCGTGTTGCTATGTTGCATGATTATAATCGATGGTCTGTTTTTAGACATAGTTATCTTCGGCTGGCTTTTCACTATGTATGCATGGCCATAGCTATCTTCGGCAGGCTATCCACTATGTATGCATGACCCATAGTTATCTTCGGCAGGCTATTCACTATGTATGCATGGCCCATAGTTATCTTCGGCAGGCTATCCACTATGTATGCATGGCCCATAGTTATCTTCGGCAGGCTATTCACTATGTATGCATGGCCCATAGTTATCTTCGGCAGGCCATTCACTATGTATGCATGGTCTATATCTTGTATCAGAGTACATTGACTTTGTTGTAGGTGAGAGTTGGCCAGGCCCACAAATCTCGACCCTTGACATCAATAACCCTCTTCCAGGCTTTGCTGTCTTTAGATAAGATAACCTACTTTCACTTTTCAGGAACCTTAAAACTTACGGTCATTGCTATAAATAGATTCGTGAGTACATCAACGACGGTCTGAGCGCGCGCGAGAAAAAAGAAATGTTGATAGGGAAGTGACGTCATGAAAATAAAATAAACCTTTACCAAAACAACTTGTTGCTGAGGCGACCAACGTGACGTAGATCACATTCTAACATATCTCTGTCTTGTTTCAGAAATATCGTTCGATCTTCTGCGTATGCCAGTGGTTCTCAACATTCCTAAAGCCGCGACCCTTTAATACAGTTACTCGTGTTGTGGCGAGCCCCAAACTTAAAATTTATTTTCGTTGCTACTTCATAACTTTAGAGTATATGAGTTTTCTCGATGGTCTTAGGGCGACCCTCTTAGGAAAGGGTCGGTCTAACCCCAAAGGGGTTGCGACCCACAGGTTGAGAACCGCTGGCGTATGCGATCATAATCTGGCCGTCTCTCCTTTTTACTTAGATCCTCTCATTTCATAATTAAAAATGGATACAGCGTGTCTCAAATTACGGTTTTCTGGTTACTTTGTTATTGCAAAATGGCTACCTCCTATTACACAAATATTGCGTAGCCAACTCGCTATTTCAAATAACATCGACAACAAAAAAGATACGAAACAAAATAAAAACAATTGAAGTTTTAAAAAGTAAAGTTTTTAAAAGACTGGTTTATCTTTTCATTATCTTAAAACCCGAATTTGCTGTTAATTAAATTTTAAAGAAAAAAAATATATGCGGAATAAAAGAAATTTGATTCTACACTGAATGGCATAGGAATTGGGGTGCAGACGGAGGGGCCATTTTTTTCTTGAAATGGAGGGGTGCCATTTAAGCCAACTGTTGAGTTTTGTTGTTGTTTTTTTGTTTTTTGTGGAAGGGGCGGGGAAATTCTTAGACTAACCCTAGCTACGCCACTGCCTACACTACACCAACAGTAATAATAAAACTTATTTTTAAAATATTGCATAACATCGTATGTAAGCTTTATAACAAGTAAATATAAGTATATATATATCTCTTTTAATGTTTTTTTAACTGTTTGTTTCAATTTCATCTGCATATTTATAATAATTTTTACTATTGTTTTTTTCATTCGTAGCTCTAATAAGGGTTAGAAAATTTTAAAGAAGTTTTAAATGCAGATTTATTCCAAAAAAAAAAAAAAAAATTTACGAAACGCCCTATATGTTTCGTTTGGTGTAATGCTGCATTGTTCATAGCCGCCGCAGGCTCTCTGTGCGAGTCGCATAGAACGATATTAAAGACCATCACTTACAATTAGACATTGCGTGTGTGTGCGTGTGTGTGTGCGTGTGTGTGTATGTGTGTGTGCGTGCGCGCGCTTTTTTTAACGTTGCCACGGGATAAGCTATAGAACCCACTACGACATGCGCGCGCATCACGTCGGTAGTCCATAAAACACTCCGCTAATCTCTAATTTGGCAGGCGCGACTCTTTTCATCCGCCGCCATTACTTTAATTGGCTGAGTGCTGGCTGAAATGTTTTTAAGATATGGCTTAGCAACACACCCCATTTGTTAATTAGATTCCAAAAAAAAAAAAAGTCTGCAACAGATCCCAATCCCATTTTTTTTCCTTCACAATCTCACCAAAATAATTCTAAACGAAACAATGCAACATCCAGAGTTGGCAGTGGCAGGTAATGCATTTTAAATTATTGTAAAAATTCACAAGTTTAGGCAGCGGCGAATCTATGTCGTTGCAAAAAGGGTGGGGGGGTTGCTGACCGCCCCATGTGCCACTTTTGAGATTTAATTATAGCATTACTAGCAGAGGTGCCGCCTTAGACGGTATTTATCCTTACAGGGAAAAACACAAACGTGGATCTCCAGATTCAGGATAATAAATAAAGGATTGTGTTCAGGCTGTGCTAGGGATTTACATGAACAAGCTATGTGGAGGCTTCAATTAAGAAACCGGACATTGAGACATGAACATTTCGCCTAAAAGCCTCCATCAGCAGACAGAACAGATCAAAAATGGGACAACAAATAGAAGAAAAAAGTTAAATAGTTATGCGATCGCTATTTGTTATCGAAGTGGCTATTCGTACCCGGGTACCAGAAGTGAAAGGTTGGGATTAAAAAAACTATTTAAAATAGTATTGTTGGGCTTGAAAGACAAAATGAGGTATCAAAATTAAAGATAATTGAACGGACTATACGTTTGTAAACTTACTTCTTCGGTTTTAACTAAAACTGGTCCCATTAGATTCAATTCTATTCGGATGTCATTTGCGGATGTCACTTCCGGTGCTTGGGTACGAATAGTCACAGCCATTTGTTATTGCCGGAGGTTGGATTTTTCAAAACCAAGATGACAGGAAGTGAACGACTTTATGAACTGTTGACCGTGAAGAATAAGATCTTAAATCTGAACGGACTAAAATATTTTGGAGATACGTGGAATTGAAATATAAGAAAGAAAATAATACGTTTTAAAAATATCTCACTGTTCTGTTTCTTAATTCAAACTTCTACACACACCTTGTCCCACTATCTCCCGATGTAAACATTTCCCATGGCCCGAAATTCTTTTCTTACTTCCCTACTCAATCTCAGGAACCAAACTTTAAATTTAAAAAAAAGATATTTCACAAAAACTTCACAATTACCGACATCTTATCACGTAGGACACACTACAACCAATTATTACTGCCATGAGGATATACATTGTGTGTGTGTGTGTGTGTGTGTGTGTGTGTGTTGATTCCCTGGAGGATCCAGGCGCAGAAAACATTTGAAAGTGTGTTTCTTCGCCGTACGTCCTTGTCATTTTCACAGCTTTGTTTCATAAATTGTTACAGCTCTAACCACTTGCGTGTATAGCCTATATCATAATATCTGCAGACGCGCTGAGCTGTAGAGACCCGACTATGCGTGTATCCATAGAAAACAAGAAAACTATCGATGAAACTCCGAACAAATTAGTGTAAGAACCGCTGCGTTCTTATGATCGGGGGGGGGGGGGGGGCATCTTCTGTCTTTCTCTTTCCTTGCCATTTTATTTATTGTTTTATTTCCTTATTGAGCCACCAGCACGTCACCACCTGCATGAGTTGTATTTTAGCTGTTGTCATTCTCTGCTCGTGTTACCTGACTTATACTCCACGCATGCGCCTTCAGTGTCCTCTAGGTCAGTGCTACTCAAAATGGTGGTCCGCGGACCGGTGCCGGTCCGTGGGCCATCATCCGCCGGTCCGCAGAAGTTTTCAAGAAAACTCATTTCGCTACCACGTCAGTACAAGAAAAATAGTGCACCGGTCCCTGGTGCAATGGAAAAATTCCTGCCGGTCCGCCATACTAAAAAATTTGAGAAGCACTGCTCTAGGTTATCTTTACAGTAGACATTGTGTTTGAGGCTACAATAAAATGTATCAGATTTCGTTATGCTCTATTACTTAATAGGACATTTTATGTGTTATGATGGCTTCTGCATACTTATGATATACCATATATATATATATATATATGATATACCATATGGTATATCATATATATATATATATATTGTAAAACTATATGCTAAAAGCGAACATTTAGAATTTAGCATTAAGCTTTTCTTACAGAATTGTAATAAATTTGTTAGACCACTAGAGCGGTCATGCTTCGTCAGTCTAAATCGTCAATGGAAAACAAACCAAACATAATTTTTGCCCGACTTAACTTTGACAATTTAGTTTGATTTCAATTTGGTTTAAATTCATGATCTGATTGTATCACAAACCAGTTTAATTCGGGTCGTAAGAAAGGTGGGTTGTGGGGGTGGGGGGGGGGGGGTTAGTCTTTTTATTCATTCCATAACCCTGAGACCAAATAAAAGATGAGGGAATGCTCCAACCGATGTAAATAAATGAACAATAAAGACAACTTCTTAGAGCTGAAAAGCGAGACTTTTAACCTGTCTTTTAAGACGTGGGGAGACTTTATGTTGGAACTTCTTATTTGAGTCTGCCTTAAAAATTTGTTTCGATTTATGGTCATCCTTTTGTAGACGATTCTCTCATACGGCATCTTCTGCCTTCAGTTTTAAGGCCATCCGTATTGCACGTTTGAATTAAAATTTCTGAATTAATGATTTGCTTTCAAATGACCATTAGTTAGTTTTGAGTTGAAAATAAAACTGGCCATGCGTGTTTCATAAAACACTCTTAACACTGGTCATTCCTGTTTGATATAACAATCGTTACACTGGTCAGTCATGTTTGATATAACAATCTTGACACTGGTCAGTCATGTTTGATATAACAATCTTGACACTGGTCGTTCCTGTTTGATATAACAATCGTTACACTGGTCAGTCATGTTTGATATAACAATCTTGACACTGGTCAGTCATGTTTGATATAACAATCGTTACACTGGTCAGTCATGTTTGATATAACAATCTTGACACTGGTCATTCATGTTTGGTAAAACAATCCATTTCAGGAGCCACCTGAGTCTGGCCACTGGCCTGACGGACCACAAGCTTCAGCTGGACACGCTGCCGTTCAAGAAAGAGAACTCGGTGTCGTCCATTGGAAAAGAGTCAGAAGGTTTTAGCTTGAGACCTGTGTATTATCTTTTAGCAACATTTCATCCATTGACAAACTATCGTCCATTATCAACCTATAATCCATTATCAACCTATCTTCCATTATCAACCCATCGTCCATTATCAACCTATCGTCCATTATCAACCTATAGTCCATTATTAACCTATTATCCATTATAAACCTATCGTCAATTATCACCATATCGTCCATTATCAACTTATCATCCATTATCAACCTCTCATCAATTATAACCTTTAATCTCATGTTGAAGGATTCGTCTACAAACATAGTGCACAGCATTACAATTTAACCGAAAGTTTTTGTTTAGGTACCATACATATGTTAACCCCAAGCTGTCCACCAATCAAATATGTTGTCTTTTCAACCCACAGAGGAGGCTGACCTTTCACCCCGGCTTACGCAACTCACCGAGCAACACAAGAAAGCCATCAGGGCCATTAGAAAAATTCGCTACTTTGTGGCGAGGCGGAAGTTCCGCGAAGCCCTGCGCCCGTATGACGTCAAAGACGTCATAGAGCAGTACTCTGCCGGCCACGTAGACATGTTGGGGAGAATCAAGAACCTGCAGGGCCGGTAACTCCATCTCAATCTCTCTCTCTCTCTCTCTTTGTTTATAGTCACCCCTTCGTCTTTATATCGCCATGTTTATATTACTTTTTAAAATGCACGCCAGAAATAGACGAGGAAGGTTTTCGTTATAAAACACAGACGTTGGAAGTCGGAGCTTTTGTTTTCACGAACTCAGGTAAACCATGCGGGCCACCAACCATGAATCTCTTTTCATGATGGTTTGACTTGTCAGTGGTCTGAGACCCGACTCTCTAAACAAACACACAGCTGTTTATCAACAAATGCACGAGCCCCTATAAAACTCTTGAAATCTTGCCCTCTGGCCCGGCCAGTCTTGCTTGATATCCAAATATAGCTCGAGCGGTTAACCCTGTTCTGTCTCAAACCCTTGGCCGCAGTCAATTATTTTTTTTTAATGTAGTCCCGTTCTAAAAATAAATTCTTGCAATTGTCTTTCCCTAACATTTGGCTATTGTCTTTGCCTAACAGTTGCCTATTGTCTTTGCCTAACAGTTGCCTATTGTCTTTGCCTAACATGTGTCCATCTCTTTCCCAAACATTTGACCATCTTGTATCACTAAGGTTTTGCTTTCCACTCTATATCTTGAGTTTGGCTAAGCCTTGAATTTGGTTAAGCGTAGATTTTGGCTAAGACTCGAGTTTGGCTAAGCCTTAAGTCTTGCTAAGCCTTGAATTTAGTGACGTGTAGAGTTTGGCTAAGACTCGAGTTTGGCTAAGCCTTAAGTCTTGCTAAGCCTTGAATTTAGTGACGTGTAGAGTTTGGCTAAGACTCGAGTTTGGCTAAGCCTTAAGTCTTGCTAAGCCTTGAATTTAGTGACGTGTAGAGTTTGGCTAAGACTCGAGTTTGGCTAAGCCTTAAGTCTTGCTAAGCCTTGAATTTAGTGACGTGTAGAGTTTGGCTAAGACTCGAGTTTGGCTAAGCCTTAAGTCTTGCTAAGCCTTGAATTTAGTGACGTGTAGAGTTTGGCTAAGACTTGAGTTTGGCTAAGCCTTGAGCTATGCATTAAGCTAACGATAAAAGTTATGTACATTTTTTAAACAATTTTGTTATTGTCCCATCCCCATCAGCACCAGACGTATTGTGCTCACCTTTCCTTCTCATAATGGCCAGGTGACTTAAGCATGGTTCTGTTCTGTTTCAGCTTGGATCAAATCCTTGGCAGACAAGGGAGTAAGAGTAAGGATGTCTATGAATCGAAAGTATGTTTGGCCTCCAGGATTGTTAAGGTAGAGAGACAGGTAGGAAATCGCCTTAGTGACATAACCAGGGGTGGTCGAAATAAGATATGGGTGGGGCAATTGTCCTAGGGACCAACCCATGGTAATCAAATAAAATGTGTGTAGGACGTTGTCCTAGTGATTTAATCAGGGTAGTCTAAATAAGATGTGGGTTGCACCTTGTCCTATAGTGCCTACCAGGGCCATCAAAATAAGACGTGGGTAGAACACTGTCCTAGTGAATAAATCTAGGTATCAAAATAAAATATGGGTAGGGCATTGTCCTAAAGACAGAGTAGCCCAAATAAGATATTTTTAGGACACTGTCCTAGTGAGTTGGCCAAAGTATACAAAATAGTAATGGGTGGGACATTATCTTAACCAGGATACTAAAATAAAGATGTGGGTAGGACGTTGTCCTAGTGTACAAACAGAGTATCGCTAATTCCTAAATCCCACGTATTCGTGTCTTGTTCAAACTGGAAAGACAATTCCCGATTCGAATGTTAAAATCTGGCAACTTGTTTCAAATAAGCCAGCTGAGAGCAGTGGCGTAGCGAGCTTAACTCGCGCCCGGGGCCAAATACCTTTTTAGCGCCTTCAATACCTTTTTAGCGCCCCCCCCCCTATTAGAAAACCATACAATATTATAGTGAAATATACCATTTGGCGCCGCTTTGTGATTAGCGCCCGGGGCATGATGCCCTACCTTGCCCCCCCCCCCCTCACTACGCCACTGGCTGAGAGCAATAATTACGTCATGAGAATTGAAAGACGTGTTTCAATGCAATGTTACGTCAGTTAATGATACAAACAGACGGAAAAACAGTCGGTTTGGTTGGGAGGGGGGGGGGGAATGAGATAGAAGGAAAGGAAATGTAGTAACGAAATTGTCTGGAGTCAGATTTTATCTTTTAAAATCTTGTGTAACAATTAAATGTTGTGTAGGCTGCGACCCTTTACCGTGTCCATCTTTCGTCCGCAGGTGGACGATATTGAGTCGAAGCTTGACCTTCTGGTGGACATGTACAAGGAGGACAGGAAGCTACTCCTTCAGCACATACAGCAGTCGTACGGCGTCACTCCCCCGCCCGGCCAACCCCCGATGCCGCCACCCACCTCGCACGCCCCGCCCCCAGCGGGCTCCTCCCAGTTTAGGCCGCGCCCCATCTTAATAGACAAGCACTTCACCAGCGAACCGGCCACGCCCACCGGCCTCGGCTTCGCCAGCTCAACCGGAGGGCGGCTCGGGGAGAAGCCCATCATCCAAAGAAACTTGTCGGACCTCAGTCAGAGGATCAAAAAAAGAGTGACGTACCGCGGGCTGTCCCTGCATGACCCGCCTTCTCGCGCGCAGTCCGCCGCCAATTTTTCCTCGAGCATACCCTTGTATTCCCTGGTGACGTCGAACCCCTCGGCGCCGACCAATCAGAACGACAGGACGACCGTGGACATAGACCGGCTCCTGTCCCTAACCAGTGAGGGCCGAGCCTCCGACTTGCACTCCAGCTCCGACATGTCTCAAACCTCCAACGAAAAGTCTTTCGCCAGCATGTCCTCGAGAGATTTTTCCCAGAGCGGCGGCGACCCGAACGAACCACCCCAGCAGCAGCAGCAGACGTACCACCAGCCTCAAACCCTTCCCTCCCCGTTGCTCCCGGGCACCACCCTGTCGACTCTCAGCGAACAGCGGAGCGTCGAGTCGGACTCGAGCCTGTCGTGCTTAGATCTGGCGTCGTCGCCGCAAGGCCACGCCCACTTTTCCCCTGAGCCGAGCCCTCTGCTGTCATCGCCGGCGCAGAGCCCCGCCCATTCGTCTCAAGCCACGCCTCTTCGGCCCCACTCGCCCCGCCCCGGCGCTCACCACACGGGGTCGTTCTTCAGCCTGACCTCATCTCCCCATTCCTCGTTTCCCAATTTGGCGACCGGCCACGCCTCGACTTTGTCCGGCCACCAACAGCTTCCACAACCCTCAACCTCCACGGCGACCCACGTGACTACCCAAGACCAGGGCGTGGCTCTACGAGACAACGTGGAAAAATTATAAAGAAGCACCTTGAAACATTCATGTTATTTTTACCACAGCAATGATCAACCTTCACTTTGTTAAGAGGTTGACAATTTGTGGAATATCGCTGTTATCCAGGTGCAGATCGAGGGTTTAGCAAAAAATGGGGGGGGGGGTGTTATTATAATAAAGGATTTCTGCAATACAGACTTCATTAGGATTTAACCCAATTTTATTTGCATTTTGGGGTGGGGGGGGGCATTTAATATACAATGTTTATAATTTTATATCCAAGTATATAAAAATTAATCTCCACGGCTGGGGGGCACAGGAAGTGATCGTCTCTACAGAGAGGCGTAGCTGGGTTTTTGACGCCCTTTGCTAATTTATTTTTGGCACCCTTGATAAATTGAAAAATTAACAAAATTAGAGATTTAGCGGCGCCCTTTTGAACTGGCGCAGGCCGGCGCCCTTGGCAACTGCCCCAATGCCAAGCCGTTGTTACGCCATTGCGTCTCTATCTCCCCGACCCCCCCCCCCCCCCCAAGATCAGCGAAAGCGCCAATTTTGTCCAAAATCATATTTATTTTTGCCGCTGCAGAAGGTCTCATGAGGCGATGAATTGATTGAGTTCATGTGAAATGATTAGATGATAGCTTTGGGCTGTTGTTGGTGTTATATTTTGTTATCACATCGTTTGAAGTTGGTTGTCATCATTAGCATGATGTGCTGGAATACAATCATTCATGGGTGCTTTATCATCTTATCTATACGTGAATAGCGCGGGTCTATGATTCTGTGATGCATCCCCCCACATACTCTTAGTTTAAATATGTGATACGACTCTAAGGGCGAGTCGAGTGTGTACAAGGGGGAATCTGTTAAGCCTCGTCATATATCTAGGTGATTTCACTTTTTTTTTTGTCTGAATTATTTTGGGGTGGCGGATTGGATGGGGTTGGGGGGGGGGGGGGTGTGTGTGTTGATCACACCCTTTCGATGCGCATCACTGGATCCGTTACCAAAAAAAAAAAAAGTTCCTTCACCTCTTTTGACCGGATATCTCCGTCTCACTTACTTCACAGAGGCCAACAAAGTCACTTGTCTCAGTACCGGATACCAGCATTGGAGTATCTCTCTCGTTGCCAGTAACTACATGAAGGTACGCTTGCGATATTCTCACATGGTTAAACTCTGCTAATGAAAACTGTGTCTTTTGGTTACCGGTGTCTAGAAGCCAGCTTTGTTGAGCTACGGTTTTCTTTTCTCATTTAAATACCTTGAGTTGTTACGTTTAAAGGTTGGTTGTTTGTTCTTGGTTTATATATATATATATTTATTTATATATTTATTTATTTATTTAACTATTTATATTTGTCACAGTAATGCTCTGGGTTTTTTCCCCGAATTTTTTTTTTTTTTTTTAAAGAAAAGAAAAAACCTGGCAACCATAATCTGTTCATGGGTAGGTGTATGCGCAATGCTCTGAAAGGGGGAAATGACTTGTGTTTAATTTTGGGGAAATGAGTTAGGTAATTGTCTCCCTTGTTTACAAAATGCTATGCTAAGGACACTTCCAACCTTTATAAAAATTTAACAGTTTTGATAGTTTTTATTTTGGTAAAAAATCTTAAGCAAAACTATTACTATGTCATTCTTATGATAAGGACGCCAACCTGGCCAACCTGCTAGTTTGGTTTTCTCTCAGAAAATGATGAGCATCGTAGAAGTGCTCAAAAGAAAAAGAAAACACTTCAAAGTATGTAACCAACACCCAGGGCTGGCCTACCAACACCCAGGGCGGCCTACCAACACCCAGGGTCGGCCTACCAACACCCAGGGTCGGCCTACCAACACCCAGGGCCGGCCCTACCAACACCCAGGGCCGGCCTGTCAACACCCAGGGCCGGCCCTGCCAACACCTCTCTCAGAGACTATTGAACTATTTACTAGATGCTGTCATCGGGGAGTTTTTCAGCGCAAATATATTATATATAACATAAAAATAACATGTGTAAGACATTTTACAGTTCGCCAAACGGGTCTGGGGAGGGGGGGGGGCTAGACCCGGACTTGGAGCCTCCGGCCGATCTGGGCAAAAAACGATTTTGTCGACCTTTGAATAGTTAAGATTTAGCTTTATTTGAATTATCATTTTCTACCGTTGTTGGCAGTCGAGCCGCTTGCCGCTGTTGGCAGCTGAGTCGCTTGCCCTTATGAGTTTTAGAGACTAATTAGAGCCTGCTACAAATCCACAATCTTGGATTTTGTGTTGGTAAAAGAATGTGCTGTCGGAAGATGATGTCAAAAAATGTGCTGTCGGAAGATGATGTCAAAGATTGGATGTCGGAAGATGATGTCAAAGATTGGATGTCGGAAGATGATGTCCAAAGATTGGATGTCGGAAGATGATGTCAAAGATTGGATGTCGGAAGATGATGTCCAAAGATTGGATGTCGGAAGATGATGTCAAAGATTGGATGTCGGAAGATGATGTCAAAGATTGGAAGTCGGATGATGATGTCAAAGATTGGATGTCGGAAGATGATGTCAAAGATTGGATGTCGGAAGATGATGTCAAAGATTGGATGTCGGATGATGATGTCAAAGATTGGTTGTCCCAGATAAGAAACGACAAAGAATGGAAATGTGGTAGGAAAGCCTAACAAGAACCTAATTTCTAAGGAATGTGACAAGAAACGTTTGTGCTGTAAAAATACGCTTTAAAAAATTTAATAGTCAATGATCATAACTTGACAAGTGTGCAGTGACGTAGATCTGCTGTTATGTCCTCGATGATGGATTATCTCCACCTACTCATGTGACTTATTTCTGGCTCATATAAAAATGTGTTTTATACAGAACATAAATGTAATCAAGAAAATTGAGAACGTAAACTGTAGTTTGTATATCATCTCCGTAATGTCATTAAGGATATAGCAAATAGATTAAATATTACTCTATTGAGTGGTCGTCGAAAGTCTCCAATAACTAGTCCCGTGAGACCCGGAAATCACGTGACGTAATCTCGCTCGCGGGCTCGGCACATTCTTATTTTTTGTTGGAAAAATATTTTGATACCTAGACTTTTTTTTTTTTTATTTACATATGATATTTGTAACTTGAAGATTAAATACTGTCTTATAAAAAATGATATAATTGAAAAAATTGTTGTTACAAAATTAAAATTCTTATAAATTTGTTTGAAATAATTGATATTAGGATTTTTGTAATTATTATAATGTATTTATTTTTTCTTGTGTTTATTTTATGTACTATCACAGCTGGGTTATTTATAAGTGCTATGTACTATCACAGCTGGGTTGTTACTGTTATGTACTATCACAGCTGGGTTGTTACTATTATGTACTATGACAGCTGGGTTGTTGCTATTATGTACTATCACAGCTGGGTTGTTACTATTATGTACTATGACAGCTGGGTTTTTACTGTGACGTAATATGACAGCTGGGTTGTTACTATTATGTACTATGACAGCTGGGTTTTTACTGTGAAGTAATATGACAGATGGGTTGTTACTTTTGTGTACTATGAAAGCTGGGTTGTTACTGTTATGTACTATCACAGCTGGGTTGTTACAGTAACGTGCTATAAAATCATATTACATAATGTTCACCAGATGTTCTAATTAATTTTAGAGTTACACTTTTTAAGGAGCTTAAAATGAACTTCTCAACACGTTTACCTGGCACTGACACACTACCTAGTGACAACAATGTCTTGTTTACCATTACCTGGCACTGATACACTACTTAGAAACAACAATGTCTTGTTTACCATTACCTGGCACTGATACACTACTTAGAAACAACAATGTCTTGTTTACCATTACCTGGCACTGATACACTACTTAGAAACAACAATGTCTTGTTTACCATTACCTGGCACTGACGCACTACCTAGTGATCACATTGCCATGTTAACATGTCACTGATACACTACCTTGTGCCAAAAGTGTCCTGTTCACCTTTCACCGACACACTTGCTATTGACAAAGTGTCCTCTTTACCTCACACTGACAGACTACTAAATGACAATGTGTCATGTTTACCTGTCACTGACAGACTACTAAATGACAAATGTCCTGTTCACCTGTCACCGACAATCTAGCTAGTGATAAAGTTTTCTGTTTAACTGTTAATGAAACACTAACTAATGACAACAGTGTCCTGTTTACCTGTCACTGCACTAAGACTTACAAATTCCATTATCATTTCCTTTCTCCTAGTCTGTGCAGCCATTGTCTTCCATTTGTGACTCGGGTAGACATGGGTTAACATTTACATTCATTGCTGGAATGAGATGGTCGGTGGTGGAGAAGGGGGTTGTTAGGGGATATAACTGAAGAACATGGGGGGGGGGGGGGGATTATAGGGTTTTGAAAATGATTTGATAGGGTTTACGAAAATGGATCATGGATTGTAGTGGAAGTCACCAAATTTTTCCATTGTAAATTGGAGAGCGGTGGTAGTGTTGATGTCAAGAGGGACGCCTCCTTTAACGATTGTTGAAATATATATATATATATATATATATATGTATGTATGTATGTATCTTGAATAAATTAATGTCTTCTTATGTTCATAGTGATGGAAAGTTGTCATTTATCTTGCTGCGGGAATGGAAGGGGGAAGGGAAAGAGAGACAGAGAAGGGGGAGAGAGAGAAGAGAGGTAGAATGACAGAGAGAGAGAGAGAGAGAGCGAGAGTAGAGGGTAAAGGAGCCCAATTATTCAACAAGCTTAACTTAAGCGTGGTAGATGGACGCCAACATTTGAGAGAGAAAGTATTTTCGTTACGTTAATTAATTTTATTGGTTCTAAAGAAGTAAGCTGCTAAATATTCAAACATCGGCCCCTAAAGGTGGAAGTGGCGAGGGGGGGTGGGGGGTGGAGGGTGAGGTGGTTCTGGAGCTGGAGGTGGGGGAGAGGGTCAGGTGGATCTGGAGGTAGGGGGGGAGGGTCAGGTGGATCTGGAGCTGGAGTGGGGGGAGAGGGTCAGGTGGATCTGGAGCTCGAGGTGGGGGGAGGGGGATGTGGTTCTGGAGGTGGGGGGGGAGGGTCAGGTGGATCTGGAGGTGGGGGGAGGGTCAGGTGGATCTGGAGGTGGGGGGGCGTGGGTAAATTGGCATATAAGAAAAGTTGTATATTATTGTTATTGTTGTTGTTGTTGATATCTTTAGAGCAACTTTGGATTTATTTCTTTTATTTTTTTTATTTTTTTTTTTTGCAAATGTTGATTACAGTTTGCATACGATGAATAAATAAGTTTTCATGTTGTGATGTCATAACTTTATCTCCGAGTAATATAGAGACACATTATTTGTTAACTTTGTAACTTTGACATAATATATCATGACACTGTTTGATAAGGAAGTGATATTAAAATAAGAATTCAGAATTACCGGATGTTTATTTTTTTAATTTTTTTTTAATTATTAACTTATTTTTGAGCCATAAATCGTTACATATCGGTCATTAAAACACTCGATTTGATCAAAAGTTTAATGTAACCGACACGTCTTGCAATACGAGTAGCATGTGTGGTGGAATTGTGGACATTCAAGAACTGGTAGAGTAACATGGCCAGGAACATGACAAGGAACATGGCAAGAAACATGGCAAGGTAAATGGCCAGGAGCATGGCTAGGAACATGGGCAGGAACTTGGCCAGGAACATGGTCAGAAACATGGCTAGGAACATGGCCAGGACCATGACAAGGTGCAAGGCCTAGAACATGGCTAGGAACATGAGCAGGAACTTGGCCAGCAATATGGCCAGAAACATGGCTAGGAACATGGCCAGGAACATGGCCAGAAACTGGGCTAGGAACATGGATAGGAACATGGCTAGGAACATGGCCAGGAACATGACCAGGCACGTTACCAGGAACATGACTAGGAATATGTCCAGGAACATGGCCAGGCACATGACCAGGAACATGACCAGGAACATGACCAGGAACATGACCATCAAGACAAAGATGAATCTGCATCGAACAGCAACAAAAGGTTGAAGAGATCTATGTTGAGAAAGATGAAGTAATCCCCGACTTCAAATGAGTTATGGGAGATCTAAACTAGTACCACAATGCAATGTCCAGTTGGACCATGCCTTAAGACGGCACTAAACTAGTACCACAATGCAATGCCCAGTTGGACCATGCCTTAAGACGGCACTAAACTAGTACCACAATGCAATGTCCAGTTGGACCATGCCTTAAGACGGCACTAAACTAGTACCACAATGCAATGCCCAGTTGGACCATGCCTTAAGACGGCACTAAACTAGTTCCACAATGCAATGCCCAGTTGGACCATGCCTTAAGACGGCACTAAACTAGTACCACAATGCATTGTCCAGTGGGCCCATGCCTTAAGACGGCACTAAACTAGTACCACAATGCAATGCCCAGTGGGCCCATGCCTTAAGACGGCACTAAACTAGTACCACAATGCAATGCCCAGTGGGACCATGCCTTAAGACGGCACTAAACTAGTACCACAATGCCTTGTCCCACAATGCAAAGCCCTTTGCTTTTATTTTATTCCTTGACTGTGTGAGATGTGTCGGGGTGATCGGAGGCAGATTCTTTCAAATAACAATCACACACACACACACACACCAACAAACAAATCAAAACATGTGTCAGGCCGAGCCAGAATCACCAAACTTATTATTTCTGGAATATAAGAAGCTTATACTGATTAAGATTACGATTCTTTTATTGATCCAAACAAATGGATATGGTTTTTTTTATTACACTGTACATATATAGTTTCAGAGCATAAATAAATACCGGTTTATATTTCAATAGAGTACAAAATGTAAATAATTTAACTTAAAAAGTGAAATCTGCTATGGACTGAAATTGTTCCGTGTGTAACAAATGACGTCATTGTTCCGTGTGTAACAAATGACGTCATTGTTCCATGTGTAGCAAATGACGTCATTGTTCCGTGTGTAACAAATGACGTCATTGTTCCGTGTGTAACAAATGACGTCATTCTTCCGTGTGTAGCAAATGACGTCATTGTTCCGTGTGTATCAAATGACGTCATTGTTCCGTGTGTATCAAATGGCGTCATTGTTCCGTGTGTAGCAAATGACGTCATTGTTCCGTGTGTAGCAAATGACGCCTTTGAGACATTGGTATCTTCATAAAAATGCACCCACCTATTTGGATTGGTCAGGGCGATGTAGTTTTACTGAATGCCGATCTGTGGTTAAGTCACAATCTTACGATTCTTCCTTCCACACATGCATCTATTATAAAGTCAGGCTTGTCACAAAAAGTAATAAAAGAAAACCCGTGACTGTAAACTCCTAGGTACCCCAAAGCTTCTTTTATGCACGCCCTTGAACTGTGGGATAATTCTAAAATACTAATTTTTTTTAAACTTCCTTTAATACAACGGTTCTCAGCCTGTGGGTCGCGACCCCCTTTGTGGGTCGAACGATCCCTTTCCCAGGGGTTGCCTAAGACCATCGGAAAACACATATGCTCTACAGTTATGAAGTGGCAACGAAAATAATTGTACGGTTGGGGGGTCGCCCCAACACGAGGAACTGCGTTCTAGGGTCGTGGCATTAGGAAGGCTGAGAACCACTGCTTTAATAGATGTTTGAAGTGCACCGTTCTGAATTAGTGTTTATTAAAAATGCGTCCACACAAAAAAATAACTGAACTTAAACGTCCCTCGAAACAATTCTATCCCGAAAATAACATTTATTTTCTACTCTTTACCATCAAATTTTGCGTTTTTTTTTTTTTAAATTACAGCTTTTGGCGGATAAGGGGTTTATGATCAAACTTTGCAGTAACCATCTGCTGGTCAGGAGAAGTGACCATGCAGGAGAAGTGACCATTCAGGAGAAGTGGCCATGCAGGAGAAGTGACCATGCAGGAGAAGGGACCATGCAGGAGAAGTGACCATGCAGGAGAAGTGACCATGCAGGAGAAGTGACCATGCAGGAGAAGGGACCATGCAGGAAAAGTGACCATGTCAAATTTTGGTGTGATCCGCCTTTCTTTCTTCCCCCCCCCTCCCAGTAAATCAAATGAAAAATTGTTTGCCTTTATTTTCTTTATACAGGCCCTCAGTATAACAAAGCTGTGTTGACAAATGGAATAGAGCCATTTCTTGTTAACATTGGTCGAGATCATCAAGATCTATCGTATCTGTTATCATTTAACGTATCCTTAAAATTAAACAAGGTTCTAATCCAGTCTCGACAAATGATGAAGTAACAATGATGAAAATGGAATTAATCGTGATGTGAGTTAGAAAAAAAAGTTAACTTCAAATTTTGTTCAAAATAAATAATTTTAAAAAAAAAATTTATAATTTTTTCGTAAGAAATATTTTAAAAATATACAGAATAAACTATTTACAGGCAAAAATCCCTAAGTGTTAAAACTTAAACAAAAATTTAAATCACGTGATCCATCGCTTGGTTTCCTTATTGTCTGATCGTCCCATATCTACAGTCACACCGAGCTTTGTCCAGTAGCCATTGAATACTGGGGATAGTTTTTAAATGAAATTTTAATACCTTTTCCAGCACTATCCCCCCCCACCCCCTCCCCAATTTTTCCCCTCTTTTTTCATTTTCTTATAATGGTAGTCTTTCTTGTTTTTACCCAGAAACTTTAAGTCTATACAACAACGTTTTTAAGTCTTTAACAATTAAGAAACTTTAAGTCTATACAACAACGTTTTTAAGTCTTTAAAAATTAAGAAACTTTAAGTCTATACAACAACGTTTTTAAGTCTTTAACAATTAAGAAACTTTAAGTCTATACAACAACGTTTTTAAGTCTTTAAAAATTAAGAAACTTTAAGTCTATACAACAACGTTTTTAAGTCTTTAACAATTAAGAAACTTTAAGTCTATACAACAACGTTTTTAAGTCTTTAACAATTAAGAAACTTTAAGTCTATACAACAACGTTTTTAAGTCTTTAACAATTAAGAAACTTTAAGTCTATACAACAATACGCGTTTTTACCGTATGTCACTCTTTTTTTTTTTCTCTTTTTTTTTTTTTCAATCAAATCCAGGTTTCATTTTGTATTTTTATTATTAGGGTTTGGATCGTTATATTTTATGGGGCTGTCATTTTTAGGTGGATCGTCAGGCTTCGACTTTTCATATATCTTTCTGTGTTTTTCATCTGAAAAAAAACAAGTTTACGTAACTAGTAAAAGAATTTTGGGAGCTCACGTGTGAGGGAATTTTCAACAATAAGAAAGGGGAATTTACTCTAAAGTGAAGCTAATAGAATACAGTGCAGTCTTTGCTGTAACTTTGGCTGGACCTCAAAATGACTTACTATTCGTTTTGGGAGGTGGGGGGCCTCGGTGGGGGGGGGGGCTCTTTTTTTTTCTATGGCCATTTTTTGGGATGTTCAGTTACAATGGACATTAAAATCGTGAATATCTCCGAATGAGTTAATTTTATAAAGATTGAAATCATTGTTAACAAAATAATAGGCAATAAATAGAAAATAAACTCTTAAGAGAATGCCATTGACAAATGTAAGATATAAAATATTAACCTTTAGCTTCGCTTCGTTATTTGGAGGAATTAGGTATGGTTGAAGAGTGGTCGTAGGCCAAACAAATTAAATTGCATTTTTTGTCCTCGAGGGTATTGGAATTACCAGAGCTTAGCATTATTTTATGAACATCCCCCGAGCATAATCTTAAAACGTAACTATAATATGTGTGAAGTGTAAAATACCTTGAGAATCATTTGATGACGATTGGCGTGATTGGTTATCCTTATCCATTCTTTACTCAAATCTGTAAATAATATTAATACAGGTTTTTTTTCCTCAATAAAGAAATTTTCTAAAAACCCTAAAAATAAAGTTTTTCGTATAAATCCTTTATGTGCATGTTTGTTTTGCATTTATGTCATTGTCATTTAATCATTTATTAAGAAGCGGCAATGTCAATGGGTAGACTTCAGGTGAAAACACATGTCCTATTTCCTTCAATAGTACCTAATGCAATGCCAAGTGGTTCAAAAAATACATTTTATTTTTCGAAGTTGCTATTCGTACCCGGGTACCAGAAGTGAGAGGTTGGGATTAAAAAACTATTTAAAATATTATTGTTGGGTTTGTAAGACAAAATAAGGTATCAAATGAAAGATAAATGAATGGACTATACGTTTGTAAACTTAATTCTTCAGTTTAACTAAAAATAGACTACCACAAATGAAATCCGAATAGCACTGAGTCAAAATGGACCCGGACAAGCAGCGCCACCATTCGCACCCGGGTCCCATTAGACTCAATGCTATTCGGATGTAATCACTTTTCATTAACATGTAATAATAAGTATTAAAAAGATGTATCCTATTGGTAGGTCAATTACAGTTTTAAATCAGTTTTTATTTCAAATCCAAGAAATAAGGTCTTTGGAACTCCAGTTGTTAATTCATTTGGAGGAAAGAGAGAGAGAGAGAGAGAAAACGAACAAAGAAAATTGACAATATCTGAAAAGGTACAAATAGTACTTATGTCCAAAATGTGTCAAAGCCCTTGCATTTTCCGACATAATTGCATTTTCTGACATAACTATAACTCTTATTTATTTATTTTGAAAGAAAAGCTAAAAACCTCCTTTTTTACGACTATAATATTCTTCGGATTTAAATATATTGTTATTCATATACAAAAATACACACATGCTCTTTCCCCCCACTGAAAGTTGTTTGCGATAGAAAGTTATTCACATTATTTCATTAACTATCTATAAAACAATTTAAGGTGTGTCACCTGTTTGAACTTTCTTGAAATTTTAATATAAAAACATAAAAAGTAAAATGAATAGTTCACGAATTAATTTTAAATTTTTTAATACTAATTTTCTGGAAATATTGAAAAGTACTGCTTGATAAGCATTTTGTTGCTTTTACTATCTTTTTACATTATGGTCCATTTTTTTCCTCTTAATAAATACATTAATTTCCAAATTTTTTGAAATGAAAAAAGTCCAAATTATTAAATGTTCAAGAACAAAAAAATTAAACTTTCGGTGGCGTGTTAAAACATTAGATGGAAATTTAAAAATCTAGCAAGCATATTTATTTAAAAGGGAGAGAAGAGCATTATCTATTTTGTCATTGGGTTGAAATCAAGAAAAGTTAATGCTCGCGATGTGGGGTGTCCTCCGAGCCATTCTCATTTATTGAGATGTAACGACAAGACCACAAGTACGGCAACATCATCTTAACTTAAGGTTAAAGCACAATAATAATTGGATAATGAGCTCTTTGGCGTTTTATTTTTATGTATAGTTATAATAGAATCCATTTTATATAAAATACAAAAGTCTGTCACCCCCGTCAAGCAAATTTTAGAACACTATTGATTGCTTACTATTTAAAATATCTTAAAATGACTGGAGACGTGTAAGTATGCTAAATAAACAGAATAAAAATCCTATTTCCGGCAAGATATAATTTATAGCGTGCTTCTCTAGGAAAGTGGTGTGCAAACTCATTGTCAAAAGAGCCAAAAATCAGCAGCAGTACGATAAAAAATTGAGAGCCAAATTTCTTGTCAAGAACCATGTATTTCGGAGTCAAAACCGATTTATGACGAACTGGTCGAGCAGCACTCAGGTCGCGATTAGCCGACCACTGGAGAGCCGAGAAATTATTTATTGAACTTATACACACACAAAAAAAAAGCACAAACGGTCGTCACTAATTGTCTCTAAATCTGGCTAAGGCGTCAGGTAAAGGGTAGGGGGAGGGGGGAAGACAAGCAGTTCACTGGACGCTATTACTATGACGTCACTTTCCACGCCCTTTTCTGCAGGATTAATTTAAATTGCTATGTACTGTGGCGCCTCCAGTATAAACAACGTAATCTTAACAAGCCGGCCAATTTTTTGTTTTTGCCCCCCCCCCCTGAAAAAAACCTGAAATGACGCCCCTGCCTAAAATATAAATAATTAATTAGATTGCTATTTTTAAATTTGTATAAGCATCTTTTTTTTCTTTAGTTAAGAGGAGATTTTTGATCGTTTAAATAAAACAAAAGAATAAATTCAAATCGGACCAAGGACATGCAATACGCTAACTTTGTTTAAAGAAAAAGCATGCAATAAGGATATGATGCATAAACAATGGCTGACCGGAAGCTACGCCTAAGTCTCGCGGATCTGTACTACAAGTTTCAGACGTTAAATACAACGCCTCGTGCACTTTCATTTTTATTAAACAACCGTTGTATTTTTCTGAGCTCATTTAAAAAAAAATCGTTCTTAATATTATATATGCAGCTCTGTAAAGACTAACTAACCTATAACTGATTGAGCTGTGTTTCCACCTAGCGTTGTACCATCCTTCTCCCCCCCCCCCCCCCAAATGTATATTCAAGCTAGAGATAATGTTCCTCTCCGCCTCGGGTACATTCGTTCAAGTTCATGCTGGGAGCGGAAAGTTTTTAGAGTAATTTATGAAAGAAATAAGTTCAAATAAAAACGTGTTTTTTTTTATAAATCTTTGGCTGATCACTTAAGCTCAACACGATAACATAAAAACGTTAAACGATTGCCTTGTTATCCTCTCTTTGTCTGTAGGGAATAACCGTCTGAGATTGACATCAACAAGTTCTACTGTATAACCATTTAGTATAATGTAAACCCCGGTTTACAGCCCTCTAGCCCAGGCCTGCAGAGCTCAAAATGTAAGGCGGGCCGTAATACTTTATGAAAAACTTGTG
This sequence comes from Omphiscola glabra, assembly GCA_964017045.1. Lineage (NCBI taxonomy): Eukaryota > Metazoa > Mollusca > Gastropoda > Lymnaeidae > Omphiscola > Omphiscola glabra. The sequence continues at coordinate 16,845,270 of OZ024806.1, read as the reverse complement.
CAGGCCGAAAGATAATAGGACAATATTTGGGCCCTCGGCGCCCAAAAAACTTTATCCTTAAAATTTGACGGCAGTGAATATTTCATGTTGGATCATCAACAACTTCATTTTAAAAGTTGTCCAATTGAAATCGGTTGGAAACGCCTAAGATATAGCGTTTTACTTAAAATAAAATCGCCCCCCCCCCCCACGGGGGGGGGGGGGGGAGAACAAAAGGAGAATATATTTTTAAATTTGAATTTCATCGATATTTGTAAAAGGACTATGAAAGTTGTGTTTATCAAGTTTGGCCTAGATGCAATAATTCAAAGACACAAAGAACCATAAGAAACACAGAAAGGTCATTTTCTATCATTTTTAAAACCTTTAGTAAAAAAAAAAATCGAGCGATCTAGAAGAAAAAATAGAAGTTTAAGAAACTTACAAGTTGGGCTCATTCACTACTCACACATAATTTCTTACAATTTTTCTACCTGTCACTATGAAGACTGTACCTACATGCCATGCTATGAACACTGTACCTACATGCCATGCTATGAACACTGTACCTACATGTCAATGTGAACACTGTACCCATATGCCATGATATGAACACTGTACCCACATGCCATGCTATGAACACTGTACATACATGTCAAATGAACACTGTACCCATATGCCATGCTATGAACACTGTACCCACATGCCATGCTATGAACACTGTACCTACATGTCAATATGAACACTGTACCCATATGCCATGCTATGAACACTGTACCTACATGTCACTATGAACACTGTACCCATATGTCATGCTATGAACACTGTACCCATATGCCAGGCTATGAACACTGTACCTACATGTCACTATAAACACTGTACCCATATACCATGCTATGAACACTGTACCCCACATGCCATGCTATGAACACTGTACCCACATGCCATGCTATGAACACTGTACCAAATGCCATGCTATGAACACTGTACCCCCCATGCCATGCTATGAACACTGTACCACACATGCCATGCTATGAAGACTGTACCCCACATGCCATGCTATGAACACTGTACCACACATGCCATGCTATGAACACTGCACCTACATGCCATGCTATGAACACTGCACCTACATGCCATGCTACGGACATTGTACCTACATGCCATGCTATGAACACTGTACCTACATGCCATGCTATGAACACTGTATCCACATGCCATGCTATGAACACTGTATCCACATGCCATGCTATGAACACTGTACCCACATGCCATGCTAAGACACTGCACCCACATACCATGATATGAACACTGTACCTTCATGTCACTATGAACACTGTACCCACATGCCATGCTAGGACACTGCACCCACATACCATGATATGAACACTGTACCTTCATGTCAATATGAACACTGTACCTACATGCCATGCTAGGAATACTGTACCCACATGCCAAGCTAGGACATTGCACCCACATGCCATGCTATGAACACTGCACCCACATACCATGATATGAACACTGTACCTTCATGTCACTATGAACACTGTACCTACATGCCATGCTATGAACACTGTACCCACATGCCATGCTATGAACACTGTACCCACATGCCATGCTAGGAACACTGCACCTACCTGTCGCCTTGGAAGAAGGGAAAACAGTACTGGTATACAGTTGCAAATCAGTGGGCGAGAAAAATCTGCCTTTGGGGACCTGTCACCGATATACCACCTATTTGCAACAGCGGCTTTGTCATTTGCACTCTAAGTAAAGATAGCAGTGTTCTGTTTACCAGTCACTAACACACTATCTAGTCTGGGTGGCCCAGCTATCTAAACTGGGCCTGTATTTCAATCCCCAGAAAAAGAAAAAAACAACAAAAACAACAACAACAGAAAATGTTGACAATATAGTTTTCATGTTGTGATGTCATAGTTTTATCTCGGAGTAGTATAGAGACACATTATTTGTTTACTTTGACATGATATTTCATGATACTTTTGAATAAGGAAGTTAGTGATAGCAAAATATAATCAGAATTACTGCATGTTCATTGTTACGAAGTCACTGTTGAGCAATAGCTATATTTTTGAGGTATTTAAAATTTTGCTGGAAATCTCTCAAAAGAAACAAGGAAGTCTGGGTGGGTTATTTTATGGAGAATTAATTCATTCCCATGCAGCAGATCCCTCTTTTTTACACACTAGAAACGTGTAAGTATACTAGATAAACAGAACAAAATCCTATTTCCGGCAAGATATGATTTATAGCGTCAAATGCTCTATACGGCTTGCTATACCACTAAGAGCGTCGCACAATTTGTCGGAAGTTGAAGGTCAGACGGACTGTGGGCGACTACTCTCGATTTTATTTCTTGTTACTGGATGTTTTGTACAAAGCTTTACACAAAGTAACTAAAGTATGACGCTTTTAATTTTAAATCAAACTTAACCCCCCCCCCCAAGCCCCCCCCCCCCAACACCGATCCGCCACATCCCTTTTTTTTTAATTAAAAAAATCCCCCCTACATTGACCATATAAACAATACTTAATTTATTTATGAATATAAACATGAACAATGATTTTGACATTTTATTTTCAAACTTAAAGTTTTGAAAGTAATATAGTCTCTATTACAATAGATCCCATAAGAAATATATATCTATATAAACAGGTAAGTATTTAATTTTACAGAGAGACATTTGGCGATGAGATTACGCTGTTTTTAATTCAGGCTATGACGTAATCAAACAGCAAATTTCAGGATACACTTATAGCGGCTGATCTTATAATCAAATAAACTCAGTGCTTGTTTCAATTTTCAACATCATCTTCGTCAGTGGTGATACCATTTGCACGTCAATGATTTTAATGTACATTGCAATGTACACCTTTGAGTAACTGTTACATCTTACTTTATTATTAGAGGGTTTTTTTTTATTAGAGGTTGGGCACACCACGCTGTACTTACATACAATTGACATACAATTAACAAACATAATCATGGACTTTAAAAAATGTCATACACTAATGAAAATAAAAACAATTGTATTTTTAAAAATGCATATTCTCGATACCGCGTGTTCGACTTGAGACTTACGGAAAGCGCACGTTCGCATTTGCTGGCCCAACTATTTGGAAACCCTTCCTGACGCTCTCAGACACAGCCAGACGCTGGAGTCCTTCAAGACAAATTTAAAAACTCATCTATTATGGGGTGAAGTTGTCTAACATCTTTTTCAGCTAGTTATTATCTCCCAGCTTTGTTTTTGTACCGCGCTTCGAGCCTTTGGGGATGAAGCGTGATTTTTCAAATGAACTTTATTATTATTATTATTATTCACTCTACCCATTCCAGAACTGTTTACAGGTCAAGCCATGGACGGCATCATCATTTATCGATTAGAGGAGGAATCAGTCAGGATAGTAGAGTGGAAAGAGATGTGTTTTGAGTGCAGTTTTGGAGGCTGTGATTCACTGGAACATTGACAAAGAAAAAAAGTGTTGCTGTGATTTAGCCCATGTTAAAAATAATGGAGACACACCACACTACTCTGACTCTGTGCTATTCTGGGCCACTGCCAAGGTCAGAAAAAAAATAGAAAACTTTAAACAGAGGACCTCCCTCCATCTTTGTCTTCATCCTTGATTTTGATCAATCTCTGGAGAGTCGTCCTGGAGGCCATCTTGGCTGACGTCCATTTCATCTCTGCATAAGTTTTGTTTTAAAGTTTGAGCGTTTTAAGGGGGGGGGGGTTGAATTGTGGGCGAGAAGAATAAAATGTTACATACATTATTCATAAATTCATAATTGGTGCTAATAATTTCATTACTTTTTTTTATTCAATATCAGTCAATCCACAAGTGTTTCATTAAGTTTCTCACAAATTGCATTAAAAATTGAAAATCTTCGCATTGTGCACACAAAATATTTCCAGCTGCATATTAAATGGCCGGTTATGAAAACATTTTTTTTTAATTCTAAAACTATAACTTATAATACGCTGTGGATATTTATTTTAAAATGAAATACAGACTAATCAAATCAATAAACTAATCAAATCAAGAAACTAATCAAATCAATAAACGAATCAAATCAATAAACTAATCAAATCAATAAACTAATCAAATCAATAAACTAATCAAATCAATAAACTAATCAAATCAAGAAACTAATCAAATCAATAAACGAATCAAATCAATAAACTAATCAAATCAATAAACTAATCAAATCAATAAACTAATCAAATCAAGAAACTAATCAAATCAAGAAACAAATCAAATCAATAAACGAATCAAATCAATAAACTAATCAAAACAATAAACTAATCAAATCAAGAAACTAATCAAATCAATAAACTAATCAAATCAATAAACTAATCAAATCAAGAAACTAATCAAATCAATAAACTAATCAAATCAAGAAACTAATCAAATCAAGAAACTAATCAAATCAAGAAACTAATCAAATCAATAAACTAATCAAATCAAGAAACTAATCAAATCAATAAACTAATCAAATCAAGAAACTAATCAAATCAAGAAACTAATCAAATCAATAAACTAATCAAATCAAGAAACTAATCAAATCAAGAAACTAATCAAATCAATAAACTAATCAAATCAAGAAACTAATCAAATCAATAAACTAATCAAATCAAGAAACAAATCAAATCAATAAACTAATCAAATCAAGAAACTAATCAAATCAAGAAACAAATCAAATCAATAAACGAATCAAATCAAGAAACTAATCAAATCAAGAAACTAATCAAATCAATAAACTAATCAAATCAAGAAACTAATCAAATCAATAAACTAATCAAATCAAGAAACTAATCAAATCAATAAACTAATCAAATCAAGAAACTAATCAAATCAATAAACTAATCAAATCAAGAAACTAATCAAATCAATAAACTAATCAAATCAAGAAACTAATCAAATCAAGAAACTAATCAAATCAAGAAACTAATCAAATCAATAATAAAATTTACTCTCTCAAAAAAATGGTTCAGCCATTTATTCTTTGTTTCAAATCTATTAAGGGCAGGCCTAGGCTCAGATGTATGGATGATGTGGGGGGGGGGGGGGGGTAAAAATCTACAGCAGCCGGGAAGCCAAGCAAGGAAAAGAAAAGCTTTAGTTATGTCTGAGTGGAAGGAAGTGGTGAGGCAGGACAAAGCCCTACACGGGCTGTAGCGCCGCGGGGATGATTTCAAGGGATAAGTTCAAACTCATTGTTTATTTCTATTTCACATATGTGTGTGTGTGTGTATGTGTGCGCGTGGCTGTGTGTGTGGTGTGTGCCTTCCATGAACTTAATGAAATTTACATCGGTTGATTGCGGTGCCTCGCCGCTAATTCTAGTCTTGTGAAGGGGGGTGGAATTGGTGTGGGGCGACGGGTAGAGTGCAGGGGGGAGGGCGCTAACCGCCATCAGTGACATTGGCTCGTCGGTGCTAATAAAAAAAAGACAGAGGCTGCAAACACAGCGCCAAGTGGAACATTAAAAAGTTATTCTAGTTCTAGTTATTTGCACGTTTTAAAAGTTGTAAATCTGCCTACCTGTCTTTCGTGACAGCCTTCTGAAATAATAACATTTAAATGTAACAGATTTAATTTTTAATAGATGATCGCTTAAAAGCAGGGGGGTCTCAGAATCGCGCCCCGCAAGACGCGGCCCGACACTTGGCAGAAAAAGTTCAGTATTAATACGGCCCGTGCGTTTTCTCCATTCTCATATCTATAATGGGGCTCTCCATGACGGTTACTGTCGAAACTCACCGACCAGTCTCGTTCTGCTTTTTTATTATATTTGTATATGTTTAGACATTGACTATAATGGTAAAACCTTTATTAAAAATCGGACTAAAAGTTTCTATTTTATAGCATTTAATGAGACACATGGTCAAAGTTTGAATTTGATCCCAGGTTTGCAGACTTAAAAACACACAGAGACACTTTTCTAATTCTTGCTGACCATTCCTCGCTCAATGTGGAAGATACCCCCTGCTGATAACAAAAGCCGAGCAACCTACTAGGCATACATGCTGATAACAAAAGCCGAGCAACCTACTAGGCATACACGCTGATAACAAAAGCCAAGCAACCTATTAGGAATACATGCTGATAACAAAAGCCGGCAACCTACTAGGCATACATGCTGATAACAAAAGCCAAGCAACCTACTAGGCATACATGCTGATAACAAAAGCCAAGCAACCTACTAGGCATACACGCTGATAACAAAAGCCAAGCAACCTACTAGGCATACATGCTGATAACAAAAGCCGAGGAACCTACTAGGCATACATGCTGATAACAAAAGCCAAGCAACCTACTAGGCATACACGCTGATAACAAAATCCGAGCAACCTACTAGGCATACATGCTGATAACAAAAGCCAAGCAACCTACTAGGCATACATGCTGATAACAAAAGCCGAGGAACCTACTAGGCATACATGCTGATAACAAAAGCCAAGCAACCTACTAGGCATACACGCTGATAACAAAAGCCGAGCAACCTACTAGGCATACATGCTGATAACAAAAGCCGAGCAACCTACTAGGCATACACTTACACGCTGACAACAAAAGCCAGGCAACCTACTAGGCATACACACTGATAACAAAAGCCAAGCAACCTACTAGGCATACATGCCTATAACAAAAGCCAAGCAACCTACTAGGCATACATGCTGATAACAAAAGCCAAGCAACCTACTAAACATACACGCTGATAACAAAAGCCGAGCAACCTACTAGGCATACATGCTGATAACAAAAGCCGAGCAACCTACTAGGCATACACTTACACGCTGACAACAAAAGCCAGGCAACCTACTAGGCATACACGCTGATAACAAAAGCCAAGCAACCTACTAGGCATACACGCTGATAACAAAAACCAAGCAACCTACTAGGCATACATGCTGAGAACAAAATCCAAGAAATCGCACAGCAAACGAGATGCAGAATCGCATTCAATTCGCCTAGCACACACACACACAAAAACGTGTATTACAGCATTCGGACAAGTTTCTAGGCACAAATAAGACGTACAAGCCATCGAACAACACTTAATGCTATCATGTAAGACTCTAGAGCACACAGACGACACATGACTTGCAGCTAAACCTTAAAACCGATTCGTTGCCCTGCAGATGGATGAAATTGGAGAAAACATGGGCAGAACATAGAACCTGGAATAACTTCAAAGAAATTATTATTGGACCGTGTAAGGAAGTATTATGACCTGCAACCCCCCCCCCCCCCCCCAAAAAAATTTTTTTAAAAAAATAAATTAAAACACTTTTTTTTTAAATATTGTATTTGCTACGGACATGGCAGAGAATCTCAGATAGCAACAAAAAAATTGCAACGCAAACAGCAAACCAAGCCAAAACAAGAAAGCATAAACCAAACAAGAATACCATACAGTTTCAAAATAGGTCACAAATGCTTCGAAAAGATAAGCGAACATATATAACAATCTAGCAGAACAGGCGGAATAAGCAGTAGGAGAAAGTGATATCAAACAGTAAACGCACGAGGATGAGACAAATACGTTTTAAGCGACTTTCTTCCATAGACGACCAACTAGGGAGATGGAAAGAATAGTTTCAAGAAGTGCTAAATACATCATCCTCCCCTACACACCCCCCCCCCCCGGGCCCGGACCAAAACAAAACAAGCACAATGGACATAATTATGGAAGGGATAGCCGAAGAAGAAATGGAGAAGGCGCTCTAACCGAATGAAGACAGACGAAGCTGCAGGGATACACAAGGTATGACTCGAGGTACTAAAAGATGGAAGAGCTGAGATCTTGAACTGACCTCACAATATGTTTAAAATAATTTGGTCAACAAACGTCCTTTCATACACATATATTTTTTCAGGGCCAAAAAATATCAAATAATCATAAATTAAAATTGCAGACCACCTATGACAGACAATATTTCTATGACTGTTATTTTGACAATATAATACACGATGAGGCTTACTATTAGATAATAAATCTTCACACGCGTTGACGGGCATTGGATTAATAAACATAAACCAGGTATAAAAAAAATGGTAACATTAGCATGTATATGTTGTCTGTATAAATCAATTGTTTATTAAGTTCATCACAAAAAACATGACAACTAGCACAACAGATACCAGCCACCTCTCTGTGTAGATCAGTATAATGTGTATATGGTGAAAAGATAAATATATTGAGTACATTAAGATCTGAAACAAATTGTGTATATGATCAACAAATGCTTTTCATACACAAGCAAGTTTTCATGCATCATTATTTATGTCTGATCATGTCAAAATTAATTCAAAAGATCCCTGGAGGGAGGGGGGTGCCTTGGTGGATGGCATTCAGGTGATCCCGGCACATAAACAAACAAAATCAGACTGTTTTTATAATCTTTAAACTAATAATTGGTACATTCAAGTCAAGGGTCTGTTTTTATAATCTTTAAACTACTTGGAACATTCAAGTCCAGGGTCTGTTTTTATAATCTTTAAACTACTTGGAACATTCAAGTCCAGGGTCTGTTTTTATAATCTTTAAACTACTTGGAACTTTCAAGTCCAGGGTCTGTTTTTCAGGCTGCCATTTTTTTTTTAAAAAAGGGATCTCATTGTTCATAACAGTTTAGTTTGGGAACACATGAAATATTTCAAGAAAAAGAAGCAAAAATAACTTCTCAGCAAGCATGTTCTATAAACTGATTCAATAAAACTTGAAACATTTTATGGGGCGCAACACTCAATCTGACATGCTGTACACCTGTTGAAATGGCCAAGTCTAATAAAACATTTTATATTTGTTGTACAATAATATTACAGTCAAGATGCTTACAAAATGATTTTAAGTAGTTGGAGCAACTTTCATAGATAGAGAAACTTGTAGAGAAAGATCCAAGATGGCATATGAGCCGTCTCAGGAAAAAAAAAGGAGGGGGGGGGGGAGGAACGGTTTAACAGGATGATGGCAGAAAAGATAGGACAAAAAGTTTGAAAGTACCAGCAAGAGATTCAAATGTGGTCCGACAGATATGACGAGTTAACAGATATGCTAATGGATATCCCACATGTGATAAGTTAACAAGTGTGCTAATGGATATTCCATTCCAAATTGTGACATAGAACAAGTTAACAAATACGCTAATGGCTATCACACATGTGAAGAGTTAAAAAATATACTAATGGATATTTCACATATGACAAAATACGAATTATTCTAATGGATATTCCACACATGTGTAATGACAAGAACACAATGATCAAGCAATGATCAAGGAGAACAATTACAGATAATTTTAACTTCCTAAGACAAATTATCAAACAGTTGAAAACTTTTCTTTTAAAAAATAGCAGCCATTGTAAAGAGCTATTGATAAGAGATGAAAAAAATAATAATAATAATTCTAATTCCTTTAAAGCTCACACATAGCATAGTTAACAGTAAATAATTGCAACTTACCTGAAGAAAATTAAGCACTTTATAAAGACAAATCAGAGACCCGATCACAACCACAGTTTTCAGTATATGAATTAAATGGTACATGAATTGCAAATAATAGTAGAATACTGTACGTTGCAGGGGGAAGGCCATGGCAGCGGGAGAGTCCTACATTTAGACAATGCTATATGGCTCAGCCCAGCAGATGGAGCAGGATGTCACTGTACCAGCGGCTTTAAGAGCATAAACTCAAGCCCCTTACCACAATATGTGTGTTTACTTAGTAGAATACTGAATAAACGGTATTGGATATATTATGTATATTTTTTATCTTTAAAAGCTACCTGAATGTTCACCGACTCGATGAGATTTCAACACATTATTTGAAACAAATTGCCCTTTTAAAAAATTGTAAAGCTGATAACATCGATGAAAATACCCAATAAACAAGCTGATTTATTATGCATATTAAATTGTAAAGGAATAAATCATTGCAAATAATGCATTGCCCGAATATTGAGGCCTTAAGTCAAGAGTAAATTTTTGGCTAGAGTTAAGACACACAAACTTCTATAGCTGCTCTCGGGTAACACTGTCAAACAACATTGTAGCAGGAAACTCAATTATTGTCAAATAATCATATTCAAATGATCATACTTAAATAATAATAGTCAAATAATCATATTTGTGTTAATCATTTTAAGTCTCAGATAATTCCCATTGTCCTGATTTAACAAAGACATTTATGTATAGGGCATCCGGTCAATTAGGATTTTACTAAAGCGTAAATTATTTTGTGTGTTTGCTGATATACTATAAAATTGGAATTTATTATAAATGTGAGGTTGTTTTGTTTTTAGAACTTCTACTTCAGTGGAATGAATTTGTTGGAACATTTTTGTATTCATAGTATAACTTTCCTGGCAATAGAAAGGTGTCACAAAATATGTCTTGATGCCCCAAAGTGCTCATGCATTAAACATATTAGTAAATATCAAAGCCCCCCTCCCCCCCCCCCCCCAATCAAAAACAGTGTCAATAAAATCTTAATAAAAAGAGAATTAAAAAAAAAAAAATACATTTTCACGTGGATGTAACAAAATTATTTTGTTACATTAAAAAATTAAGAAAATAAGAAATTATGATAAAAACCTCCACCCAACAATAGATGTCTCCTTTTAATGTCTATCACTGTAAGAAGGTGTTCAACCTTAATTCGTATCACTAATGATATGCAATTTTAATAAAAGTCATCACAAAACATTTCTGAGCTCGCCTGGACATTTCAGTCCAGTTATTTATGGTAGGACAGACTTAATTAATGGCCGGGAGAGAAAAAACCAGGACAGTTCTTTTTTTTTTTTTTTTTATATCCAATTCTTTTTTTTTTTTTTGCTGTCCTTGTTAGGTCTTCTTTTTTAATTTAGTTTGACACAAAGCTTAAAACTCATCCTTGTACAATTACTACTGTTTATCCCGCTCTATTCATATCACTAAACCCCTGGCTCCAATGTCCAATTTATGACAGTGAAATAATACTGTTATTCAGGCATTCTAATTTGATAGCAAGCTAAGCAAGGCTGGTCTTTGATTTTCCCCCTTTGCGAAAAGGGTCTAAACTCTTTAGCCTTTCTAATGAGAAATGTCTGTTCTTATATAAATGAAAATTTAAATTATTGCATGGAAAAAAATTAATTAATCACATACCCGGTACCGTAATAGCATTGACAAACAATTTTTTGTATTCAAGACAATAGTTTGTAATTTCCTAAAGATTAAAAGTCTGCCTCTTTCAAAATATTATGTTTCCATGTCCTTGGCCAATTACAGTAATTTTTTTTTTAAGTTTTGAACAATAATTTTATAAGCCTCATGACCAGTTTTAATATTTATTTTAAACTTAACAAAAGCTATTTTTTAAAACATAAAATAAAAATAATTGTAACACAAATAAAACATAATCATCCTATGTATATTCATCTTCATTTCATAAGTATCTCTCATCTATTCAACAGGAAATGTATCATTTGTAATTATGGATGTTAAACACTGAATTTTACAACATTCCTTAAAACTGTTTTGCCAACAATTTACCCAGCCTTTTGTTTTAGTATTTAGTAAACCCAGTCGTTACATCAGTAGGAGACCATGGGACTTTCATGAAAAGCTTTTCTTGCTCTAAGATGCCGGATCTTGAGATGTTGTCAGGTACTGCACTGGGGGTGAGCAGCGAGATGTATGCAGCCAGTAATCCATGTTTGATGCACTGGTCAATGGGCTGCCCGTCCAGCATACTGGCCACAACAGTGGCTGCCAGGCTGATAGAGACATTGAATTAAAATTCAAATTTATGAATTCAAAACAGAACTTTGTATTTATTTATCAAACTTCTATAGAACTCTAGGGGAATTTCATTTATATCTAATAAATATAGACAGACAATGTCATGGTCAATGTCACATGATGGACAAGCATTAAAACACTTTTATTTGTATTTATTTAAGTTCATTATAACTGTCATGGTGAACATTTGTTATTATGTAAATGAAGTGACATACATTAAGTCAGTGTCATTATTTTGTCTTTATTTCTTTTGTACATGTGCTTTCTATGTAGTTTTTAAGGGTTTTTCTTTGATAAGTAAACACTGTAGATAATTAGTTTGAAAAAGGATATTTCAATTAAAGCAGATTACAGAGAAAAACCACAAAAAAAGATGCTAACTCAAATATTATGTCTTTTTCATGTTAAGTCAGTTATAATTCTAAATTTTATTTTTTTTACTACTAATTATTATGCTTAAATTTATCAATTCTATGGTTTCACCGCCTACCAACTTTAGACCCAAAACCCAGACCCATGTACCATATGGTTAAATTAAGCACACTTAATTGCATTTTTCATTTATACGGAATGCTAATTGAAATGATTTTTCTGACAGTTACAAAAGTTACTATGGAATTCACCTCTAATAAAACAATTGTAGTCTTCCTATAAGGATGTTTCACATATAATCCATTCAACAATGTCATTTTTTAAACTTTAAATATCTCAAGTTAATTTTCCAAATTAAAATTACAATTTTTAGTATCTGCTTTATAATATCTAATAAAGTGGTGACATTTAACTAAGGCTAGTTTGAAATTTATAAATAACAATGGGTTTTGTCTTGCGTACAAGTCTGTGTTTGTTCACTTGCCACCTCTTATTACAAATCAAATATAAAAAAATATATTTAAAAATCTGTGTGTTAAGAAGGTTGTAATTATAATCTTAACTGGAGCTAATCTTTGTCGATGCTTACATTATTAAGTAAAATATTTATATATTTCAAATAATTTTCACGTACCAATCTCCTGCCCCAGAAACACTGACAATCTTTGAAGGGTCGATGTCCTTGCTAAATGCTGGGTAAAATATGGCCTTGAAAGATGTGCTCTGAAATAAATAAAAATACAAAATCATTTTCATTAATCCCACACACAAAAAAGAACAAGTAGTTTGAAAATAAGCGAGGGAAGATGTAACAGTTTTATAAAACTTATAAGATCCCTGAATGTGAACTCAAGACATAGATGTAACAAAAAAGTTCAATGAAAACATAGCTGTACATGGTTCACTCTCTTTTACTCAAAACTCATGAGAGGCATATCTCATAGATAAACTAAAACAAAACACATTCTGAAAAAAAGAAGAAAAAAATCGCTCAAGATGAAAATAAACACACCTTATCACTTTCTGCGGAACGAGGTAGAGGAAGGAAGTGTTTAACATCCCCTAAATTATGGCACAGGAGAACGCCATGTCCGCCCAAGGTCACCAAAACAACTGGAATATGTGCGACAAGTTCACAGCAAATTGTGATAGAAGTGTCAATAATTTCCTGCAGACTTGACGACTCTTCACAGATTGGCACTGGTCAAAAAAAGCATATTTATCAATTTTAATGAACAAAATTTTCAATTAATAAACAATTTTTTTTTTTTTAATATCCAAGGTTTGATTGTCTTCTGAGTTGTATTATTTCATCAAAGGTCGTTAATCATTAACCTGTGTCTATTGAAGTTCACTTGCCTGTGAGGTATATAAAATATAAAAATTTGGTGTTTAAGTAATAAAATAATTGATGAGATTCCGGTAACATTAACATGTAACTATTGATTACACCCAAAAATTTGGAAGAACATTTTCTAATTCACCATCAGATTTAACATTCAATAAGGAATGATTAAAAGTAAGAAAAACAAACCAGTTGTTTCCTCTTGGCCCAGTTTGGCCTGCAAAGCCTGGTACATGGAGAGCAGCTCTCCCAAATTTGGAGAGATGAAAGACAGTTGTTTCCAAGCATCAGTCTGAAATGGGGCCTTGGACTTGTACAAGTCAGTGGGTTCAAACCAAACTAAGAATAGAATGGGTATCTTTCACATATCACATAATTGAATCTTTCACATATCACATGATTGTATCCTTCACACATCACATGATTGTATCTTTGACTTATCACATCATTGTAAAGATGAGTTCCGTAACTATTTATTGTGTTTGTATAACTCATGCCTTCTTAAAGATATTCATTCAAACAAATTTCAATGTGTTTTGTTTTTTTTCATCACTCATATAACAAGCACAAACAATTCTAACCAAATCAGCTTTCACTCATTTCAATTTTAGAAATAAATTTCAATTTTCTTTTTTTAAAAATTACATTTTTTTTCCCCTCCATATTTTGGTTGGCACGCCACATAGTCAATTTTGTTTGATGATAAAACTTTTTACCTGGCACATTAAATCTGGCACATTTGCCTACAACTGTGGCAATAAATGTGGATGAAAAATTTCCATCAAGCATGACCACAGGAGCAGATTCAATCAAGGAATCAACATTTTTCACCTGTTGAAGATGGAATTAGTTGACTTAAATGATAGGTCTTTTTTTTTTTATTTATCTGTCTGTAGAATGACTTTCAATGAAGAAACAATGTTTAATAAAAAAATTTTAATGTACAATATTTATAACAGATTTTTAATTTAGTTTAAAAAAATACTGCTGCAGTTTAAAATAAATCTCCAAAATGAATTAATGTTTAAAAATAAGCTTTACAATAACCAAGTTATGTTAAGCCAGGATGCCTGCAAATCATTTCAGAAAGAAGATATTTGTTCTCAAAATTATTAATGCTTTTATTCTTTGTTTTTGTAAACCTCTGCACCATCAACGTGACTATAGCACAGGTTAAATAGATTTATTTCAGATTATCCTGGTGTGGCAGCTGTGATAGCACTCAGATAACAATTTGGTCTTATACGAACATAGATGAAACCAATTTGTTCAATAGAAATTTGTTCAATACCAATTTGTTCAATACCAATCTGTTCAAAAACCAGTTTAAAAGGGAATGTTGTTCTAACAGAAGTTTATTTGCATTAAAATAATTGGGGGAAAAACACAAGAAATAAACTTAAATTAAAAGTTTACATTTTCTGATATTCTCACATGCATTTTCCCCGTTACAAACTTTTCTTTTTATTTTGTAAAATGTCCCTTGAATAAATTTCATTTCCAATAATTCCTTTTGAACAAACTTCATACAAACTGGTTTTGTACTAATTTTCTGGTGACCTGATCACTGTAACCTTATCATACACCTCACCTGGTCAAGGGTTAACTTTGCATTGACACCCATGTCACCAACACCAAGCAGGAACTTTCCTTTAGACAGCAGCACACAACATGTGGCTGTTGTCATGTTGTTGATTTTCTGTACGGAGCTCAGATCCTGGGGAGAAAAGACAACTATGTGAGACAAGATGTTTCTTGTTTAAAAATATTGATGTTTGCAATGTTGCATCCAAGAAAACAACAGAGGGAATGTACACAATTTGTATAACCACCAATCACAACAACACAAGAAATGCTTGCATAATCTTATATTAATATATATATCAATAGGCAGAATGTTAAGCAATAGATTGGGTAAGAGCTCAGTGTGTGGGATAATCTCATTTAACCTGGTTATCACATTCTTACAACTATTCAAGCATGCACACACCATGTGGCTGCAGAAAGATGACATGGCCATCGAGTGGGAGTCATTCCCTACAGCAGATATGAACACAGGTTTGAAGGCAAGTCTGCTCAAGCAGTCTGCCAGATTTCTGCCAACACCGCCAAATGACTCTGAGACTTTACCAGAGTAGGTGCCACCATTGAGCTGAAATAAAAGGTATAAAATTTCATTTTTAATACCATCTCTCAAAAATGCATTTTAAATATGAATAATTGTATTGCCAGCTTTAAAAAAAAATACCATTTTAACTGCATACTCAAATTTGTCTCACTAAAATCAAATTACAGTGGAACCTCAATAATGAACTCAATCCATTCAGTGACTGCGTTCTTAAACCAAACATTTTCTGACCTAAGTAATTATTCTCATTGAAATTAATCTAAATTCAATTAATCTGCTCCAGCCTTAAAAATCTGGTATTTTTATATTTCTGTAATTAAAAATATAGAATTAAAGAAAAATATTCGTTATCATAGATCTAAAGCACTTAAATGAAACAACACTGCTATTTTAATCTTGTTTAAAATAAAATTTCCTTTCTTTACTTCCACACTAACACGATTCCTATTAATAACACTTTTTCTCTGTAGGCGCCATAATAAGGGATGAATTAACAAAACTTGAACATAGCACTATGTCAAACGATGTTTACTGCAAAATGCAATAAAGCTCTACTGAGCCCATGGGACTGTAATCAAAAGTATCATTTGCCAACCAAAAAAAAATTTCCTCAAACATGTTCGTTAACTGAATTGTTCCTAAAATGGGGCATTTGTTATCTGGGGTTCCTCCGTATAGCATACCTGAAAATTGGGGTCATCCACCTGAACACTAAAATCCACAACTGTTGAGCCAATAACAACCTGGGAAAAAGACAAAAACAAAATTATTGATCTACAAAAAAAAAAAGGAGGGAAAAAAATAATAACATGAATTTTCTTTCTATCATACAGAAAGGATAGATAAACTTTTTCCAAAATTATTTGCTTGACCTGCGCTGAAAGCCAAAAATATGGTGTATTTATATTATCAGCATTAGTAGCTTGTAAATTAAATCCACCCTCTCCACCCCAACTTTTTTAATGTTCGTTTTAGAACAGCTCACCTTATGAACTAAATCAATGCTTTAACAACAAATCTTTGTTTAAAATTATGTTATCATATACATTTACATTATTTACTGAACAATATAAAAAGAAAACATTTACAAAATAGCACAGGAGAAACAATTGTAAAAGAACTTGAAAAATGAAAATGAAAGAGAAAAAAAACAGACACCTACTGGCCTACCCATTAGTGTGTTGCTGCGGCCCTCCTCCACATTTTTTATTGCCTTGACATTCTGCTCCTCCACAGTCTGTCTCAGCTTGATGGATGAGTCTGTTAAAGCAGACTTTAGGGTAGGGGATGACAGAAGAGAGCAGGAAGTGGATTGTGGTGGAGTGACAATCTTATCCAAAGGGACACCACTGCGCAGTTGGGCAAGGCAGCTGGCGACGCCACCAGCTACAGAGGCATTATTTTCAATGAGGGCAATATCTTTTCTTGGCTTAAGGACAAATTGGAATCATGCACAAGTAGTTTTTTTGTTCAATTCTGATTTAAATAATAGGTCTTTCTAAGAAGGGATGTTCACATAAATGAGATTGAAAGGTTTATGCATCCTACCAGCGAAAAAGAGTAACATAAAAAAAAATTATAACTGTGAAAAAAAGGATGCTGGCCATTAAAGATTCTCCTTTAGTAAGCTGATTTACCAAGTTCAGTAAGTATGGAGTCACCTCTTTACCAGTTACATTGTTTTCCCTGAAATCAGAGAAGAAAATAATCTTAAAACAAAATTATTAATGTTTAGCAGATAAGTTTTTAAGTATGGACATGGCTAAAGTATGTATTTTTTTTTTTTAATTTAAAAATAAATTTAAAAAAAAAAAAAAAAACCAAAATCTAACAAAACAAAAATGTGTTTTACCTGGCCAAACGCAGAGCTTCATTAATTGCATTTTGAATGAGCTCCCCTGTGGCAGTAAACTCTGGTGGGATTGGCACAGCAATCAGAATTCCACTTTCTAATCCAGCTCTGAGATTTGCATCTAGAAAATGACAAATTTGAAATGATTTCATTTTAGAAAACCTACAGCTGATTCTGAATAAGCTGCCATTCCAAGGGCCATTAAAAAGTAAAGGGTTTTATAAATCAATCACAGATTGTGTTCACCACAGACTGTGTGTTGCATAAAAATTACCAATGAAACGTTTTTACTCTGTTTTAATTACATGCCCATGTTGCCCCCCCTCCCTCCAACCCCCCCCCCCCCCCAAAAAAAAACAACAACTGCTTCACAACCAAAAGGTAGTGGGTTCAAATTCATTACAGGTCATCCCAAGCTATAGGCTGATAATGAGATGGAATGGATTCTTCAGCCCAAAGTAGCCATTCTGGGGCAACAACAACAACAACAAAAAATATGCGGGGGTGGGGGGGGTCTGTTATATCCTAAATGAAATGGAAAAACCTCAACAACTCAAAATAAAATACAACATCCAAAAAAATATATATATGTATTCTCCCCTTTTCTGACACATGCATAACTAGTAAAGAAGGGGGTCCAACAAAAGTTGCCCCAAACAAAGTAAACCACAAACCTATAACCTGTGCTGCCTCCAGATGTGAGGTGACATTGTAAGGTGCTTGGTAACCACTTTCGGGTGAGAAAAAAGCCGGGAAGTTTCTGTCTTTCCCAAAGGTCATGACACAAGCTCCCTGAGTTTCCTTTACAAAAATGAAGAAATTAGAATTATCAAACAGATAAAAACAGAAGACAGTTCTTCTGGCCAGAATAAATCTTACCAAACTATAGCTTCTCAATACTGCAAACAATTAAGGTAAATTTACAACAAAAATTAATACATCTGTTGAGATCACTGGGTTTTAAGTCAAAATTCAGTAAAGCAAAGGAATTAAAGTAAATCCTAAGATTTTACAATATGTTTAATCAATTTTATCTTTAAAAAATATTTAACAACAACAAACAAAAAAAAGAATGCTTTTATCTACACATTGTTGTGTCTTAAATAATGTATCATCCTAAATGTTCCTCCTCAAAGATTTTGTTTTTAATCTACCTGAGCATATTTACTGCAGTCCAACAATCCTCCCCTCCCCCTAATCACTAAAAAAAAACAACTAGCACGCTAAAAGAATATTTAGCAAATCTTAAATACTTTGGATTACTAAAAGAAAGAGAAACTCTGACTCAATCTGGGGATTACTCATTGGAATCAAATATTACCAGGTATTCTAATGTCTTGGGTATGTCCAGAATAGATTTGACTCCTGATGAAATAACACTCACAGGGGTGCGACCCAGTTCTGTCAGATCTGCACTAATGTCAAAACCTGGTTGTTGAATAAAAAAAAATGAATTTAAAAAAATATTTTATTTTGCAGTATACTACGAGGACAAATTTTACATTTAAATGTTATATTTTAAGTCACTTGTATTAGACATCTGTGTGTATGATCCTCTTACTGTTCTCAGCTCCCCGGTGTACTCCCCCTACACCTCCTGTTGCAAAAACGTGAATCCCTGCCATGTGAGATGCCATCATGGTGGCTGATACAGTGGTTCCACCACTCAGTCCCTATCCAGAAAAAGAAAAATATTTACTATGCATGTATACATAACATACATTAATGTGATATAAGTCAGAAAGACATTCTGCCTGCAATCTTTTTTTTTATGACCTGACTGAGAAATAGTGCATCCTGCCAGGGTTACAATCCATTCTTAAAATATATGTTTAAATTAATATTATTAAATTGTAATCGTTTTTACAATTTAAAATAATTAACTTAGTTTTTTTGTGTCCAACCTTTTCTTAAAACATTGGCATGTTTAAACCACTATTTTAAACATGCAGAATTTACATAGTATAATTGTTTTGAACATACCAAATTTCTCTCTCTTTGAAGTTTTGTATTTTTTTTATTTTTTTTTAAATTTCAAAGGATCTGTCCAGTTTTGATAGATTCAAGTGAATTACAATCCAGATAATTAATTTTGCAATTTTTCTATTTCACTCTTTTTATGTCAGTTATGTAGGCCTATCAATAAAATGAAGATATTACCTGACTTAATAAGTAGGGCAAATCTCTTCTAGAAACTTTAACAAGACTGGAATTTTTCTCTGCTAACCAGATGATATCTGTATCACACACACCTGGATGATGGCGTATGGTATAAATATATGGGACCAATAAGTTTTTAAGTTTTCACATTCAAACTAACAAAAGGTTTACAATAAATGAAGAAATATAACATCTTTTCATAAATCATTCCAAAAGTATGCATAAGAATAGGAATACAATATATAACAACAATACCAAAATTATTTTTCACATAAAAAGTTGAACCACCTACCCACACAAAGCTTTCCACGCATAACGGCAACAGTGGCCGGCACAGCGCCATTGTCTCTAACTTTTTTCTCCACACTTAAAGCTGTGCTGCAAAATAAATAACAATTTAAAAGAAACAAATTTTAATTTTGAGAAAGAAGAGTGAAATTAGAAAACATCAATGTGAAAATTAGGTATGTTTTTAGGTGCTTGAAACAAGACTAAATGCAATGTGGTGTACCTGAAATTATGGGGATATGGCATACCATGAGTGATGATGGTACTTTCTAGAGCTACCACAGGTTTCTTTGTGTGCAGTGCTTCCCTAACCTCTTCAGAAATATGGAGAAAATCTGAGACAAAGATTATTATTAATTTAGTCTGTTGTTTTAAAAAAAATTCAAATGCTCATATTTTATTTAACATTACAAAAATAATATGAAAAGATTTTTCTATTAACTCTTGCAAGTATTTTGGACTGTTTGGTCTTGGATGGAAAACTCTTCTATGTTTAATTAAATGGATATACACTTTCCCCAAATATGATAAATGGCAAGTAAATGCTTTTAGAGTATACCATATAATCCAAATTTACCAGTGTTTCTACTTAAGTCTAAAGTATTTTGTACTATAGTTAATTGCAGTATCATACTTTTTAAGCACTTGTAATGGTAAGTGGTGTCCAGTAAATTTTGGATTTATAGTTGTCAATTTCAATGTATAATCTGATGTCATTGAATCATAGTCATAGGCTGGTCAGTTAGTAATTTCTTTAGCAATTTCTCTTAGTACTCTTACCACTTTGAAATGATTTACTATGGAATGTTGATATGTTGTTGATTGACCTCCTTGAAGAATGTGGGCTATATAAACAGCATTTTTCTGTTGATTTCACCATGTTGAACTTCCGACCGATGTGACGAGACAAGCGTGTGGCCATTTTGAGTTTATTCAAAGTACTAACAGTTACAGACTAGAATATACACAACAAAAGGCATGTCTTATTATTTATATGTATTGCTTGTCTCAGAGTGTCTGTATTTTGCTATAACTTTAACTATTGTTTCCTTCTCTACTGTGTTATATACTGTACATCTATATAAGTTATACATCAATCATTGCTACTTTGACTTAGATCAGACTTAGGCTTAAGGCCATTTATAAATTTAAAATATATGTAAATTTATACAAATTGTCAAATGAACCCTATATTATTATTTATTATAAAAATTATTAGAATAAGTAATAGACTTCAGTGGACAACATGGCCAGTATATATAAGTAGTACGCCTGTACTATATTATATATATTAATATTATTTAGATGGACTTACTTTTAACTTTATATTGAGAAGTAAATATAATTTTTTTAATAAACTGTATAAGTTATAAATAAACAGTATTAATTATAAATTATAGTCATTTCATAGACCAAAAGTCATGGTAAGGAAAAATACGATGATTTCAAACATTGCTGCTTCTTTCTTTTGTTGTTAATATACATTAAAATCAATTCAGACAAAAATATCAGGCTGGTTAAATGCAAACAGTACAACAGAGTCGTCGCACGCGCCTTGCAATTTTGCAACTACTGCTGCCTCTCTACTTCTATTTTCTATCTATGTCTATTACTATCTTTATGTCTATTGGCTATTGGCAACTACTGGGCATTGGGCCTGGCGGATATTTTAAGATTTAAATTAAGGGGCCCAAAGTTGTAAAGGGGGAGGGGAATAACTACTAATTATGAATGGAGGGGTTGAGGGGGCACACAACCGAACAGAGGCTCCCCCAAAATTCACGAGACGGCTCTGAAGACCAATTCAATATGTACCTCAAACCAAATTACAGTACAGGTAACATATTTAATAATAATAAGCTGTCGGTGAATGTTTTTTGTATCTTTTGAACTTTGACCTTTTTTATTATGCCTAGTTTGTTGGTAAAAATTCATGTTCAAAATATATACTTCTCTTTTTTTCTTATATAGATATTTTTCCCATTTTCAATTCAAACTCCATGCAAATTTAAATATTTTTATAATATTTTATTCCACATCTAGTTTCTCTTCAAAAGTTAAAATGATTCTTAAATGAGGCTTTTGGAAACGGTAACGAATTTTAAAATGAACCAAACTGGCATTAATCCACTCGCTCCGCAGTTAGTTGATTATTAAATTTGATATCGATTATAGTTTTATCAAAAGTAAATGTAAAGTAAGATTTTGTAATTCGTTTTGCTAAATCCGTATTTAAGCAAAAATTTGACTATTCAAGATTTTGTTATTAATACTTTGTCTCAACTATTTTATTTCCATAAATAGATTTTGATTTGTCTGTGTGTAAAGTAATCGAGCTTGTTAATTCACCGATATGCATTCGATATAAATTAACGCCATCCGGGTATGTATTAAGTCCTTCCTTTTCCCCTCAAGACCCCGCGTGGTAAGCATGGAAATTTATGTGTGCAAAATTTTACAATGTTTTATGAACAACTATTGAGAATATCTATTTAAAAGTTCTCATAATATTTTCAGAGTGTTATCAAGGGTTGTTGCAATTCAATCAAGAAAAATGGTCGCTCAAAAGAAAGCAGTAAGTTTCTATTCCTTTTTTCATAAGTTTTGATTTGTTGTGTATGACATCACATGAGTGAGTTAGGTACTTTGGTAAAAAATATTCAAAATTTAAAAAAAAATAAACCAATGGCATAGTTGAATAGAGCTAATGGTAAATTATGAGAGATGGGCCCCCCCCGTTTTTTACCGTAGCCGCCATCTTGGTTGCCCCGACCCGCGAACTTTTACGTGTTCACGGGTCGGGACAACCAAGATGGCGGCCATGGAAAAATAAAATAACTCATGTTTCTGCTAAAATTACGAATAAAAAGTTTTAAAAAATGATCTAAATCTATCCCTAACCTGAACCCTAAATTCCTCCCTAACAGGGTTTTGACCCTCTCCCTAACAGGGTTTTGACCCTCTCCCTAACAGGGTTTTGACCCTCTCCCTAACAGGGTTTTGACCCTATCGGAACCAGCGTTTTGACACTCTCCTTAGCCTAACGTGGCGCTGGGTTTTGACCCTGAAAAGTAGGAAAATTTTTAAAAAAACAAAGAAAAGTGGCCAAAATTAATTATAAAATAAAGAAGTAATGAAAACCCAACTTACATTTTCATGGAATACACTTTTACACACTTTATTTCAGGTTCCAACGAAAAGAATATCCAAACATTAATGAAACACGAATAAAACACGTGTGGTCATCTTCTTATGAAATGGCAGACGACATAAAATACTAAATCAGCCAACCAATCAAATTTTATCATTATATTTAATCAACCA
Source organism: Omphiscola glabra (assembly GCA_964017045.1). Lineage (NCBI taxonomy): Eukaryota > Metazoa > Mollusca > Gastropoda > Lymnaeidae > Omphiscola > Omphiscola glabra. The sequence goes on along the minus strand of OZ024806.1, from coordinate 16,822,004 downwards.
ATAAAAATTTAATTAAAAAACATGCAGTAAAAATGTAACTCTAATAAAAAAAAATAAGGGGAGTGAATCCACGCAAATGACGTCAGGGCTCCATAATTCAGAATCAGCCGAGCTAATTTTTAACAGAATTATAACACCAAAAATCATATTTTTAGCTGTTGTAGTTTTAAAGTTATGAGGCTAATGTGCTGTTGTGGTCCCCTTATTGGGAGTCACTTCCCTTTGTTTATGATAGATTTCGGGTTAGGGTGAGCGACAGAGGGACCACAACAGCACATTAACCAGTTATGAATTTTTAAAGTACGACTTTGTCCTTTTTTAACATGGACTCATCTCCAGATTCTGTGTCCCAATTCCGCTGTTCGCGTCACGAGCTATATTATAATCTATAACTATAAGAGTAAGACTTGTGGCCTACATGTGCATTGAGACACTTTTCGCCACTAATCTGATCAGTTATTTTAGTAGAGACTAAATGCGGTAGTACGCCTTGTGTTTAGAAATAAAAGCAACAGGTGTTTTTTTTAATGGAATTTATTTTTCTGATGTGGTCGAATACAAAATGGGCCCTTGTACATTTCATAAGCTGATGTGATTTTTTTTTTTCTTCAGAAAAAGACGGCAGACAACATTAATGCCCGTTTAGCATTGGTGATGAAATCTGGTAAATATGTGTTGGGCTATAAACAGACACTGAAGACCTTAAGAGCAGGAAAGGCCAAGTTGGTCATTATTGCCAATAACACTCCACCTCTTAGGTAAATATGTTTATATCTGCCTTTTTTTAAATGTCAATGTCATAATTTTATTTCTGTGGGACGGTTTTATCAAATGGATTCTATAAGAGTGGGTGGGGATTTCAGTTTAACCAAGGATGGGCTGCAGGTTAGCCTAAGCTTAATAGTGTATAGTTCATAGTGAAGAAATTTTACAATTAAAAGAAAAGATATATTTTATTTAAGTTGCGACTTCGGAGCCATGTTGGTGGTGAAGATGAAGTCATCTCTCATTGATTTGTCTGTTTTCTTCTCTGAAGTTGAGTATATGCGTGGTTACTGGTAAAATGCAGAGACTCCTGACAGTGGACATTTAATATCAAAGATCTGCTCTTGAAATGTCACATCTTATTTTATTCCCATTGAGGTTTCTGGCATTAGTTTTTTTGTTTGTTTCTTACGAGTGGTTGTGTAGTGTGTTGCTCAGCTGGATAGTTTGATACTTATATGTTTTGGTTTTCAAATGTTTAAAAGTATTTTACCCAGTCAGCTTAAGACTTAAGTTGGTGGTGTATTACTTCTAAGATGTGTATTGTAACATGTTTCTTCTTTATTATTAAAAGGAAATCAGAAATTGAATACTATGCTATGTTGGCCAAAACTGGCGTGCACCACTATGGAGGCAACAATATTGAACTTGGGACGGCTTGCGGTAAATATTTCCGCTGCTGCACACTGTCTATCACAGACCCAGGTAAATAGTTCTGTAATGTGTGTAAACTGTTTATTTTTTACTCTGGTGGTCTATTTATATATCGGCATAACCATGGGTACTGCTTTTTTGTGGTGGATTGCCCTTCCATGCTGCCGTAAATTAAAATTAATGGTAGTCTTCCCGTGGTGTCGTTGAACAGCTCCATGGAAATTTCACTAATTAGACATTTTTATTGGTAGAATCTTTATATTGGTAGTTTTATGAGGATTTACCTGTCCCAGGAACTGACTTTTTTTTTTTTTCTTGGTTCTTTTCCACAGGTGATTCTGATATTATTCGTAGCATGCCCACAGAGCAGCAACCAGCAGCAAGTTAATTGCTTTATTGAATAAATAAGTTTAAAAACTTATTAATTTTTTTTTGGTTTCTTCCTGTCTGTCTCTTCTACTTCTATGTTTGGTATTGTTTGTATGTCAGCAGAGGTGCAATACTACCTGTGGTGTATGGGGAATTTGTTAAAGGGTTTACAGGTAGATTTTAAGCAATACTGGCTAAAATTAAGAGGAGAGTCTGTGCTCTGTACAAACATACTTTAACATTGGATTATTATATGACATAAAATTTATATATAATATAAATTATAATTATGGTCTACAAAAAAATACCGGTATCTAATCCTCCGTTTAAATGAAGAGTACTAACATGTCTAAGTTCCTGGAAATTGATCAAGTACTGTGAGATGGGGTTACTTTGCTTTTGTGAATAATTTTCAACCTGTTAGTAGTGTTAGCTAATCTAAAAATTAACACAAAGGTGCTAATCTACAGAGTGGGTACCTGCACTTTGTTGTTATAGATGAATTATATGCAATGAAAGGTTGGAAGAAAATATTAAAACCAGTTCACTTAAAAAATGATTCTTGGTGATCTATTCTTTTGAAACAATCCTTCGTCATAGGTTTTCTTTTTTAAACCATCTAATGAAAGTTTAATGTGTGAATTTGTCCTATTATTTATTATCTCAGCTTATATATTTGGCACATAACAAAAGTTTAAACTCATCTTAATCAGCAAAATATTGATGTCTAAGAGCTCGAACAGTCCTATTATAAATTATATGGTTTGGCATGATAATATAAGTATTATAAGGAAAGCGAAACAACACAAAGCAACATTTTCACTTTCATAGGGAAAAGGGGAAATAACTCTAGAAAGGAATGAAAAACAAATTTCTCAGTATAAGTACCGGTACGGTATTTAAAATGCAAAGTCACCCCATTTCACGTTACATTGATTGATTACTAGTTAGTACCGGTACTTATACTGAGGTGTCTACATTACTACTAATTCAATTGGAAGGGAATGCGTCCAGTATTTTTTTTTTATTAATGCTTAATGTTAATACATATTTATTTCGCGTGTATGCCAACTGGTCTCTGTGGACCCTATCTATCCAGTCCTTACTCTTGACTCTTACTACTGGAATTGTGGTATTCTGACCAGGTCAGTGGGGTGAATAAACAAAACTACACTAGCAGTTAATAATATAGATCCCCTTATTGAAACGTATTCACTTACCTGTACGAAGCTACTGAGCCCGTTGGTATTTAGATCACTCGGATCAGCCTCACAATTTAACAATGAAGTTTTGTAATCTCTGAAAGTTGTATTACTTGCATCTGTTGGTAGTGGAGCTCCTGAGAGAGCAGTTTACAATAATATGTGTACCGGGTACTGTTGTCTGGTAATGTGAATAGGTCATACTACTTTACCGGGGTATGTAACCTTAGCTGTTACCATTACTCCACTGGTACTGGCATTATGTGTATTTATCTAAAATTACAAGCAGGGTCGGCAATTCAAGCAGTTTCCCGGGGCGCCATCAGCGATCTTTCAAAATAGGTTACATTTATTGCTTTTGGGCGCCATGGAGGAAAGTGTAATAAGAAGTTTTGCTGGTCTAACGGCTAGAAAATGTAATTGGTAGGCTAATACTAATTGTTTCATTAATATACAAAAAACAACAACAGTATTTTAAAGTCATAATTACATGAGCTACAGTACCCAATCGCCGGTTGTTCCATTGCATAACCCACAGTACCGTGGTACTTATGATCAATTTTCACTGTCTCAATGATATAGTTTGCAATCAACTGCAATTATCTTTCCACTGTACGCTTTTCAGTTTCATGTGTACCTGTATTGTGTGTTGAATTACCTCGGTACCGGTAGTTTAAAAAAAAAGACTTTTCATTTTCAATTAAATTCAGTAATAGTTATATATTGTATGAACAATGTAAAAAAAAGTGTGCGTCCTTTGAATGAGCTACTTAATAATTGCTATGTATTAATAATAATAGTAGTAGCTGGTGGTTAAACTTAAATTCCCCAGTAACTCAGTATGAATGAATCTTGGGTTGGTGCAAGGCTTGTCCGTGTGTTCCTGTTTAAATGTCACAGAATGCCAGATTTACGAATAATTGCCAAATTATCGTGTGTAGCTCTGGCGGCACCAAATGCTCACGTCCCCCATATACACGTTGGGTAGAATAGAGGTAAGATCTTCAGTTATAGTATACCGTGTAGGCAAAGAAACCATTTCCCCATGTGTTCTTTTTTTTCCCTGAATCTGCACATCTATAACAACTTATAACTACCGGTACTACTGCGGTATCTTTTTTTTGTACCGGTAGTAGTAGTGCCAATGTGTTTCATTACTTTTCATTTATTAGAAATTAGAACATTTTGTGGCGTTTGTGTGAATTCCTTTGATGTTTATGTAGGATATCGAGTGTCAAGAATCAATTTGAACTCTTGTGATGATCTGCTGTTCCCAATTAAGTTACGGTCACCGGTACCCGTGGTAGTGGTGGTGTTACGGTACATGCTTGTTTTCGTCGCTGGATGCTGTGGTGTAATTTGATGGTCTTGTTATAATAATAAAGTTCTTCACTTTGGCCGCTGATTGATTGATTGACTGATTCAGCGTAAGACAAAATTGGTATTATATCGATAACTACCGGTAAGGTACTTACACAACCAAAGAAAAAGGGGGGGGGGGGTTAAGGGCAGGCCGGTTCACTGTCCCTCAAACACAGAGAGGTCGAAATAACGTTTGAAATTTGAAAAAATATGAACTAATTGCTGTATACCGGTTCACTGCTCATATTATTTGAAATTGGAAAAAAAAAGCAAGGGGGGGGGGGGGGCAATACAAAATTTCAAACGAGGAACAATTTTAAATTATTTTAATCAACAATAAGTTTTTAGTGTTTCGTTTGGTCCCTGATTATGGCGGGTAATGAGGAGATCGTCAGTGTCCGGTTCTATTTTTGTCACAACCACCCGGGTTAAAGTTAGAGTAGAGGCACTTGTTAGACCTGATCTAGCCCGTGAAATTAAATTGTACCTAATTTTTATTTGGAAATATGTGACAGTGTTAATAATAAAGAAATAATGTACGGTACAGGTACTGGGTAACATTTCTTTTATTTCTAAGACGATTAATGAATCATTTGGAATTATTCAATACAAAGCAAGTCCCGTTATTTTAATTTTCGTTTATTGTATTGTTGAATTTACACGATGGTACAGGTACATTAATAGTATTAAAACAACGGAAAATGAGGGTGACATAGTATCTATTCGACAGATGTTATCTTTTTTTTTTTGTAAAAAGGGGGGGGGGATGCATAGAGGTGTAGCTAAGAGGGGGGCTGATGTCCCCGGGTGACAGATAAGTGGGGACGCCAAAATGGGCTTAATTGATGAAAATATTAGGTTTCAGAGTTGAAAAAGGGAGGGGGGCATAAAAATGAATTATCGAATTTATCAAATTTGATTATAGAACTACTGGTATTTATAATATAAAGCTTATATTTATGTTATTGTAAAAAGGATTTCCCCCCCCCCCCAAAAAAAAAACAACCATGCCCACGCCATGTTTTATCTTTTATTTATAAAACTAATATAACAATATAATGGAAAAAACGAATTTAGGATCCCCAACCCTAAAAGATATATTATTTTGATCTGGATAGTCAATTGTTTGCGTAATCAATTTGGTTTACACTTAGATCCATCCATCCTTCAATGCTGTAGCCAATGTTTGAAGTTGTATTTACATACCGGCACGGTATAGCTCATTTGATAACAAAAAAACGTTGAGACCCCGTCCCCAACAGGAATATTTTGTAAAGTTCACCCCCACCCCCTAGTAATTCATTCTAGATCAGTGGTTCTCAACCTTCCTAATGCCGCGACCCTTTAAAATTAAAGTTTAATACAGTTCCTCATGTTGTGGCGACCCCCAACAACAAAATTACTTTCTTTGCTGCTTCATAACTGTAGAGTACATGTGCTTTCCGATGGTTGTAGGCGACCCCTGTGAAAGGGTGGTTCGACCCCCAAAAGGGTCGCGACCCACAGGTTGATAACCGCTGTTCTAAATAATGATGAATATGTGTGCCAAGTATGAACAATATTAATCAGTCCGTATAGAAACGTAGGCGGAGCAAATCCACAAACACATTTTCACTTTTATATAGTGCGGTAAATGGTGACTGTAGTTTTCGTGAATTAGGAACGGCAACATTGAAGACATCCCCGGATGTCACAAACTCTAGCCACTCCATTGGTTGAAAGACTCCTATTGGCAAACGAACTCCTGTAGTAAAAACCGGGGGGGGGGGGGAACCTAGTACCGCCTGCAATGTCTAGATCAGTGGCGGAGGTCAAGACACACACCCGACTCATAAAATTCGCGAAACTTTTCTTATTAAGAAAGGTTCAGGGAATGCACATATGAAACTGGTGGGGTTCAGTACCTCCAACAAGATTAAGAACCACTGGTCTAGACCCACCTTCATAATGCCGCGACCCTTTAATACAGTTCCTTTTGTCGTGGTGCCCTCCCCTCCCACAACCATAAAATTATTTTCGTTGCTGTTTCATAAATATGTGTTGTTTTCTGGTTGTCTTAGGCGACCCCTGTGTAAGGGTCGTTCGACCCCCGCAAAGGGGGTCTCGACCCACTGGCTGAGAACCGCTGCTGTATATGATTAGTCACCATCCTATTCCGTGAGAAATAAATGAACACTTAACTTTAACACAATGTCAGTGCAGTCCTGGAAATAAACACATACTCTCTCCCACACACGCGCGCGAATACCCACACACACAAAGACAGATGGAAATTCTCTCAGGGCATGACACATACCGGTCTTATTGGGGTCATTGCATGGCCCATGTTGTTTGATTTATTGATGCTTTTACTTTTATACTGTTTCATTTATATCTAGTACTGGTCTAAGTCAATTAGAGAGATGACTGTGTGCCGAGCTAATCAGGTGTACTGCTTCATGTATATATGGTACTGGTCTAAGTCAATTAGAGAGATGACTCTATGCAGACCTAATGAAGTGTAACATACAACTGTGTGCATTATGAAGGTTGGCAACGCAGGTTTGACACGGGGGGGGGGGGGGGGCTGTGTACACTGGTTTAGGTTTGACACGGGGAGGGGGGAGGCTGTGAACACCGGTTTAGCAGGAGGGATGCGGAGTGGGCGGCTCGCCGGGACACTTTTATTTTCTATATATTTGGGGGGGGGGGGGCATTTTCGGCCAACTGTAAAGTCAGTGGCGTAGCTAGGGGAAATGCCACCCGAGGTGCACCAAGACTTTTGCCGCCCCTCTCCAACATAATAAAAACCGATGTCACCTCTCCATATATAGAAAAAGTGCCACCCGGGCGGACCACACCCCCCCCCTGCCCATCCTACGCCCATGTGTAAAGATTTTTCATGGGCGAAGGGCGGCAAAAAATCTTGGCCCTCTCCGCAGAGGCGTAGCTATGATATTTTGTTTAATCACATGTTTCTATTACATTGAATAAGGGAACATCGTTTGGTTTAATTAAAACATTGTATCTAAAGAAGCAAATGTATAGAAATTATAGTACGTGACCGACTCAGTCACATGATCACTCAGTCACATGACCCACTCAGTCAGTGTCGTAGACTGGTTTACATAGCCTACAAAAGATTTATTTTTCTTCACTGTCGCAAACTGGTCAATTACGCGATCAAAATCTGTTTTTTCCAATGTTCCTCTTTCAACGCTAAGAAGAGCAAGATGGCTGAGACGATCCTGTCCCACTGACGCAGGCAAATGCGACAAAATAAGTAGGCCATCAGATGACACGTCTGCTGAGCCGCTGCACCGATTTTGTGACCGATTTATTACCCTTGTTTACATATCATAACGTAACGCTGTAAGCCTCACTTTGGCGCCCCTGTACCTTTGCGCCCGGGGACACATGTAAACCCTTCGCTGCGCCTCTGCCTCTCCGTGCGGCACAAACCCTAGCCACTGGCTGTTTGATATCTTCTAACCGTTCATTAAATGAACCCAATGATTGATGCTGGCCCAAAGTGTTGCATTGACCATGACAGGGCCCTTAGACTGCGAGCTTCTTTGGGCCACTCGGCATCCGATTACGCAGCATGGTCATGGCATGACTAAAGGTTGCATGGGGCCCTGCTCTTGGTGGGCCTCTAGGCCTCAGTCTACCAGCCTAGTCAGCCAGCCTTTAAGATAATACGGCCCGGCGTAGCTGGTGTGGGAAGAAAAAACTAGAACGCCTAAAGAATGATTTTAGTAGAGTGCCTTGGCTCGATGGTCTGCTGATTTTCTTAAGTATGTTAGTTAGTAGAGTGCCTTGGCTCGATGGTCTGCTGATTTTCTTAAGTATGTTAGTTAGTAGAGTGCCTTGGCTCGATGGTCTGCTGATTTTCTTAAGTATGTTAGTTAGTATAGTGCCTTGGCTCGATGGTCTGCTGATTTTCTTAAGTATGTTAGTTAGTAGAGTGCCTTGGCTCGATGGTCTGCTGATTTTCTTAAGTATGTTAGTTAGTAGAGTGCCTTGGCTCGATGGTCTGCTGATTTTCTTAAGTATGTTAGTTAGTAGAGTGCCTTGGCTCGATGGTCTGCTGATTTTCTTAAGTATGTTAGTTAGTAGAGTGCCACATCTGTTAACATTCTTTATTTAATTAACAACTCCCAAAGCTACATAGAGCGTACACGCCTCTGAATAATGGTCTCTTTAAGCCCCCCCCCCCCCCGGGGGCATAAAACGACATTCTCTAGGATTTGTGGAGATTATCTACCACTATGACCTAAACAGTTGTAAAATTGGCCTACCTGGCGGACCAACATCATTTTCTTTTTTTTAATATGTTACTTTGTGTGCATTTTCCTTATGAATCTAAAGCACGATATACTACCCGTGTGATGCCACGGTCACGGCTGTGTTATTGTGTAATTTTTGAATAGATGTCAATCAAGCAAGTATGGAATACATTATTAAAATTGTTTGAATTCTATCGTGATGGAACGTAATGCCACATCTAGTTATCTGTGGCAGAATTGACAGCAGGCCCTGGTTGTGACTTCTTGAAACGTTTTTAACCATGCCGTTCGTTACATATAGGTTTTGATGTGGGTTCCCTGGTGACGGAGTGGGAGAGAAACAGAAGCCTTTATATTGAACAGTAAACAAAGCGTATGTTACAATGCTTATTATGAGAATTTGGGTTAGGAGAGTATGTGCTACTGCAGCGAGAATTAGCAACGCAGTAATTAGTACACAGAGTTAAAGAACGTAATGTTGATACTAATAATAGACACATAAATTATGACACAGATTTGGAGAGTAGGGACTATTTTATTTAATAAGAAAAAGACAGATCGCACTATACTGTTAATACTTAGAATAGATTGTCAACCTTACCTAATGAGATCGATACGTCTTAGTTGATGAAAACCTGTTCAATCTTGTCCGAGTGAGTCACCTGTTGAAACGAAAAAAAAAGACCAGCGGTTCTCGTGTTTTAAATGCATGTCCCATATTTGACTGTGTCATTTTCTTTCACCCAAAGATAAAAATAACGACGTGGCTGTTCGTACCCGGGTACCAGAAGTGAGAGGTTGGGATTAAAAAAAAAATATTAACAATATTATTGTTGGGTTTGTAAGACAAAATGAGGTTTCAGATGAAAGATAATTGAATAGCATTAAGTCTAATGGGACCCGGGTGCGAATGGCGGCGCTGCGTGTCCGGGTCCATTTTTACATATAGGGTAAGTGCCGCACCACTTCCAAGAAAAAAAAACAACTCTGTAGTTGGCCAAAAATTCCGCCCTTTACATAAGAAAAAAGTACCACTAGGGGTGGACCGACCCTTTCGTATACCTTTCCTATCCGCCCCTGGATGGGGGGAACTTTTAACTTATTTTAAAAAAAAATAAACTTGTCTATTCATTCACATAATTTCTTTAAACAAACAAACCTAATTCTTTTTGTCCCAGTCTGACAGCCCTGACCTATGACCTTTTCTTTCTCTCTTTTTTTTTATTGCACGATAAAAACAACTAAGATGACACCGCCATCCCAAACCGGTAAACGAAATATAAAACACGTTTAGATTAGTAGTAATAGTTTAACTCGTAGGATTAGGTTCAGTGGCTTATTTTTATAAATATAAAACACGTTTAGATTAGTAGTAATAGTTTAACTCGTAGGATTAGGTTCAATTGCTTATTTTTAAAAAAAAACAAAAAGTTTTTATTAAAAAAACAAATAACAGTTTGTGAATCACTGACTAGTATTTTTTTTTTTTTTTTTTAAAAGTTCAAAATCGAATCTAGCAGGTTGTTAAATTTGGGGGTTGCTCCTGTCAATATTGTGCACGAGTTAACCTACAACGAGTTGGCTTCTGGGCCGTATGGTGGATGGATTACTCATGGATTGAGCCCGTGTAGTCAGACCTGACACTGAAAGCTGGATACAATCACACACAATGCAAAGATTAGTTTCATACAGCCAGACGTCAATCGGTAAGGTTCTACATCTCAGACTTTTACTCTCTTTAACTCTATCTTGGCCCCAAGCAGTGGCGTTGTTAGGGTTAATGCCACGTATCTGGTGAACCCAATCCTATATTTAGGGGGTCCTCAAACTACGTCTCGAGCGCAGGAGTCCTTCATTCGGCCCCGTCTGGTCACCGGATACCGGTGTAGCAGTGACAAATATGAAGTCAGGCACTAACCAAAAGAAGGTCCATACATTCCATGGAAATACTAATACTCAATACATTTATTTTGATACAAATTGTTCTTCCGTTCTTCACTAAAAATTCTCTTTTTTTTTCACTTCAAATAAGATATTTAAAGTCTGCTAAAGGAATTCGTTCATATTTTTTCCAAATTTGTCCGGCCACAACAATGTCCAAGGGACAGTGAACGAACCCCTGCTTTAAAAAGTTTGAATACCCCTGATAAAAAAAGAAGCAACAAAACATTCAGCTTGGAACTTGGGGAATCTCACGAGTTACCGCCCGTCCAGATAGTATTTGAGTGCAATGACTTGTTTGCGGGACTCGATCTCCAGATTGTTTTGGAGATGTTTTCTCTAACACCATTTTTAAGTTCAACCGCTGGACAAGGCAGCGGAGGTATTACGAACCGTTATGAATTGAGAATTTAATCTCTTAATTTTAGACTATGGCTCGTTCTAGAAACGGTCCATAATAAAGGACGATACCAACATTTAAAAATAATACCAAATAAAACGACAATCAAGGCCAGAGCTAATTACAATTAATAACTTTTTTAATTTGTGAACTTCAATTAAATAATAACAGCAAGTGAAATATGATTGAAATTATAAACTTACAGATTTGCTGGTACCGGTACTGTATATAAAAATACAATGAGCACAAAATTATACGAGGAAGTAAAAATCTCTACACACAACAAAGTATGACATAGCATCTCGTGATCAAAACAAAAATCTCTCTCCTCTCTATCGGTCAGCCCTTTTTATAGGCATTTCCTACTAATGTCTAGAACCGTCTAATGCATTGTTTTGCCTTCTCGTTTTATCCAGGATATTCTATTATTTTCGACAGTTCTCCTGACTAGAATAAATAAGGTTTTTCTAGCCACACTTCAAAGGCGGTCACGAGAGTTCACGAGGGGTCATGCACGTGGGACGCGAGATAGTCGTGCTAAAAAATACGTCATCCTTCATAACAGGAGGTCTGAAGTATTTATGCATTGAGATTCTGTGGGGTTTGAGCTCTAGCCGACGTTTGTCCAGTTGTTGACCACACGCCCACCAAACCATCCTTGAATTTGATTTACCATAATAGTATTCAGTATTCATTTAAACTCAATACTGCTCTTCCCTTTCACAGTAAATCGATCTACCTCCGAATTCAGTTAATGGTGAACTCAACCAATGGCAGATCGCCTTACCATTGACATCCTCCAATCATTGACCCCCTTTCACACGGACGGCTCGGACAACGTCACAAGAGCTTCCCGTGACGTACTTCTCAGCCTCGTCAAAAGTGAGCCGAGGATTCACGAGATTTTCTTCCCAGACTTTGAAGCGCCACCGGAGGCGAAGCTCGTGGACTTCAGATCATTTCCGCTGGCCACGTTTGCGACCTTGTTCCTAGCCGAGGCGATAGCGAAGCTGAAAGATCCTTACAATTTCCACGGTGCCGTTAGCGAAGGGGTGGTCGGAAATAAACTCAGGGAAATCTACGAAAGTCTACAGTGGAAAAAGTTAGGTTAGCCATTAGTAATTTATTTAAGAGCTACCCGGTACAATATTTTGTTTTTGTTATCACTGGCAGGGTATCTTCATAGAACTTAATAACACATCTTATGTGTTTAATAATATGCCACATCAACGGGGTTATTAAAACACTGTAGCAACATACTAAGAGAAGGTACACAACGTGGTAAAGTATAATTGTTATACCGTACTTATAATTGTACGCATTAGACCTAGTAAAGTCGAAAAAAAAAGAGAGATATATAGATATGGAGGCAGATGGAGAGAGATAGAGGGGGGAGGTTTGGAGAGAGAGAGAGGCGGTGAGGGAGAGAGAGAGATGGAGAGGGAGAGAGGGGTGGAGAGAGATTGAGAGATAGGTCACAAAATAAATTAAATGTAATTAAAAATGTCCTAATTTCATTGCTGGTGATTTTTATGACACGATACTTGTGAAGCGCAACAAATATTATAATTGACACAATAATTCCCCTAAAACACACATAATATACTACTTACTAAATAGTATTTAAACTGAAATAATAAAAATAATTTTCAGGTTTCCAAATCTACACTCTGGTGTATCCGGATGTTGTCAAGGACGCTAAGACCAACGTGAGTCTGCGAGACTTCATGACGTCGGATGGGTTAGTGTTCTTGTGCTTGGATAATTTAAAAAGAAATTAACATATCCCCCCCCCTTCCCAACCTCTGAGGTCACACACATTGTACAATCTTAATTATTCTGAGCAGATGTACAACAGGGACATGAACGCCTTGTTTGTGAAGCTCCACCTCTTGGCTCCACAGTCCGTCATTCCAGCCTACCCATGTCCCACTGTCTGCATTAGAATATAACGAAACTGCACAACGATACTCAAGTCAAAAACATACGTTTAAAAAACATAAATCCATGCGATTTACAACACCACTTGAGTATAACCAAATAAATACAGCCACTAGAGCGGCGGTTCTTAACCCGTGGGTCGCGACCTATATGGGGGTCGAACGACCCTTTACCAGGGCTCGCCTAAGACCATTGGGAAAATGCCAATACTCTACAGTTATGAAGAAGAAACTAAAATAATTTTTGGGCTGGGGGTCGCCACAACATGGGAAACTGTATTAAGGGGTCGCGGCATTAGGAAGTTTGAGATCCACTGCTCTAGAGTATAAACTAAACTAACCTGTAGCGGAAGTAGTCCTTAAGCGTAACTCAGTAAATACCACCACCATCCCATATCTATAAATACTTATGCATAACAATAAAATAAAAACGAATTTATGGATTAAAAATATTTAACTACGCTCTGATTGTTTATAAGTTAAAATCTTTTGGTTCTATTAACTATTTTTTTAAGATGATTAACCGCGGACATGATCAGTTAAAATAATTCTGCAGGCACATCTGGGCAGAGAAGCTGGTCAACAGCGTGTACGAGTCGTCCTGGACGCGAACCATGCACCAGAAGATTGTCAAGGGAAAGTACTCTGAGCAGATGTACAACAGGGACATGAACGCCCTTTTTGTGAAGCTCCACCTTTTGGATCCCCAGTCCGTCATTCCAGCCTACCAGTTTCTCTTGAATCAAAGAGGTATAGCTAAATATAGATGTATTTGTCATGCAGAATTCGAGTGGAAAGGAAAGCATTAAAAAAAATATATGTTTAGCGTCATTCCGCGTTACACAACGTGTAGACAAACTGGCAAACATATCAACTTTGGAAATAATTAATCACAGGGAGAGTATTGAGCTAATACTTTTTTTGTGTGTGTGTGTGTCTATCAGGGGGTCAAAGTCCTGGGAAAAAAATGCAATGGGAACTAACCCAAGATTAAAACTGTTTTTCCTGAAATAATTATTTATAGAGCCGATTTCTTATGAAACAAAAAGTAAAGAATGCAGTTCCCATTCGTCTCTACAGAACTCCAGCCCTGACATTTAACTTTTTTGAATACTGTGAGCTGGGGATGTGAATGGGGTAAACATGAGGTACTCGAACCCTCCCATTACTTAAAATTATTAAAATGGTGAAATGTATATATATATATATATATATATATATATATATATATATATATATATATATATATATATATAATGATCCCTTAAAGTTTTTATTCCATTTTGAATATGTCTCTCTTGTCTTATCCATTTTGAATATGTCTCTCTTGTCTTATCCATTTTGAATATGTCTCTCTTGTCTTATCCATTTTGAATATGTCTCTCTTGTCTTATTCATTTTGAATATGTCTCTCTTGTCTTATCCATTTTGAATATGTCTCTCTTGTCTTATCCATTTTGAATATGTCTCTCTTGTCTTATTCATTTTGAATATGTCTCTCTTGTCTTATCCATTTTGAATATGTCTCTCTTGTCTTATCCATTTTGAATATGTCTCTCTTGTCTTATCCATTTTTAGCCTTGCCAATCGTCAATCTCGAGCTTGCAACTCGAAACTATCTCGGGGGACCTCTGGATTGTACCGCGATCCAAAAAGATGTGGAGAGAGCCGAACACAAATCTAGCGCCCCTGTGCATATTAGTAGACTGAGCCTAAACACTGACGTGGACGTTCATCATGGGATCGAGGTGGACGAGTTCATTGTGACAGAGTGTAGGAATCTCGGCTTGTGGGCGGGGACCCGCCCGGATAACTTTAAAAGTGTCAAAGCAAAGGATAGGTGCCTCATGATGTAAGCAATGGTGCACCTAGGGGATGCGAGGAGGTGGTGACCCCCCCCCCCCCCCCGTAGCACTTTTTGGACTTTTATATAACATTATAAAAAAGCTGTGAGTTTGTGAGTTTGTGGGGGAAAAGAGGGGGGGGGGTGTCACTTTTGAGAGTTCGCATTTAATGAAGGTATACGCCACTAGATGAAAGCATATAATTTATGTCCTAATCATAAAAAGGTTCACATTGTTTGCTATGAGATATGTGCATTTAATTTATACTCAATGTAAGTAGCAGCGCTTATTTTGAAAATTAGCCAAATGCAATAATAGTAATAACAATAATGCTCTTGAAATGAAAAGTATCATAAAACTAGCTCATGAAGTTGTTGCTTTATCTGTGGTACACTTTTGGTTGTAAGTCAAAGAAAAGACGTGATGGACAAAAATGCATACTTGTTTTGTTTTTTTTAAAATTTGTTTGCTTTCCATAAAACTCCGAGAATTTCGACAATTTTAAAACGCTATCATAGCTTAAGAATTCAATGCATTTCATTCAGCACCTATAATGCCTGAACTTGTGCATTTCAGACATTATCACAGAACTACTATGAGAGCAATATAATCACTAAGTCTGTTGAAAAAAACACCACCCACACAAAAATGTATCACTTTGCTCTGTTATGAGCTGCTGATCGGAACATGTTGTTTTCGAAACGGCACTTAGTCTAAATCTTTAAAATAACATAAAAAATAAAGCCCAATGTATTGTACATTTTGACATAAAGAAAATTGATTATTGTTATTGTTTCAAACGACCACTCTCGTTAGTGAAACACAGACAATGGATTTTGTATTGATCATCAATTTAAAAAATATATATTAATGGTTTCCACAATGTGCATGCTCTTGAAAACAAAAAGTGTGATTGGAGCAGATGTAAATTTTGTGAAAGATTTGGGAAAACGTGAAATTGCCTTATTTTAAATTAAATATATTTTTTGGAATCGAATAAAATAAAACTCGCCGAATTTCATCAAACAGAAAACAGCAGCCAGATGAACAGCTGCGGGTCTCTGTCTACTTCATCAAACAGAAACAAAGGCTCTTAGTAAAACTGATCGTACGTCATTAATTAGATACAGTATAGTTCTTGTTACAACTGCAGGCCTTTCTCTACTTCATCAATCAGAAAAACTAGTTCTTATTATAGCTGCAGCTCTCTTGAATTCACTTTGGAATCGTTCACTTAACAGAGCCATGTTGCTAACCATTGCAAGTTTATGCCAATAATTTCTAAAGTATAACTAAAGCAGATAACAGAAGCGAAATCAGGTGTTATTTTCAATTCAAGGCGTATTTGACACTTTCTATGGAATATGCTATGCGTGCCTTATTTTTTTTACCCCTCTCAAGCCATCACAAATGTAGGCCTATAACAAATGATATATCGTGTCAGATTCGTGAATACCTCCCTCACTAAATGCATTGTGAATGGCCCCTCATGCAGTGCCTCAACTAAGGGTGCGAAGGGGCGGCAAAATCGTTTTTTTTTCTTATATAGACCTATGAAAAGTAAACGTTAGTGAAATTAGCTTTTGGAAAAGAAAACTTTTTGTTTTCAATATTATCTGTACAATCGTGATTTCGTAACAATGTTTCCCTTTCCCTTTCAACGTAAAATATTAAATGAATAAAAAATCTTCATAAAATTTC
Organism: Omphiscola glabra; assembly: GCA_964017045.1. NCBI lineage: Eukaryota > Metazoa > Mollusca > Gastropoda > Lymnaeidae > Omphiscola > Omphiscola glabra. Next base: position 16,805,558 of record OZ024806.1, on the reverse strand, counting down.
AACAGTCTATAACAGGTGTGGGCAAACTTTGACAAATGAAAAGCTGCTGGAGGGCCGCATATATATATTTTGCCATATTAGTATTACATTACGAAGGTCAAGGACTGTTTACAAAAATAGAAAATTGGAAAGAAATTTTATAAAAAATGTTAAAGCAAACATAACGGTACATGAAATGCTGTAAAATTCAACACGATAACATAAAAACGAAGTCATTTTAAAAAAAAATCTAAATACTCTCTGGGGCCGAATAACATCAGTTGCCGGGCCGCATGTGGCCCGCGGGGCGTAGTTTGCCCACCCCTGGTCTATAATATGTTTACTTTTGTTTTGCTGCTTTATTTTATTGATTTCCAAAAAATAAAAATAATAATTATAAAGAAATTAAATAAATTAAAATATAAAAATTTAATAATCTTTAAAAAAAAAATAATAACAATAATTATAATTTTTTTTTTAAAAATTCATCATTTTATTTGTGGGCTGAAAAATAAGTGTCTATTCTACACTTTAATTTCTAGCTCTTACTACTTACTAAATTTGGATCACGCCATCGCGCGCTATTTCAGCTTGAATAAAATGTATCCATTATATTAGGCTATATAATATATTGCTTTTGTTTATTCATTGCCTTAAAAAATATTTTATTATCATGAGTGTCCCAAAATTTAGGAACGATTTCTAAACATGGATTGTTACGTAGCTGTTTGGAGATTTTGGGATATAAAAATATATTAACTTTGTTGTAATAGTGTAGGCCTACTTGTTATCAAAATATAAGAAGGTAAAGTTAAAACAAATAATTTTAAAAATAAAATGTTATTTCAATCAGTGGCGTAGCTATTTTTGCCTCCTGGGGGTAAGCTTAGGCTTTTTGCTGCCTACTTACACGAAAAAAACAAAACAACAAAAAAACTCTACCGTTCGCAGAAAATGCAGACCCACATAAAGTGACAAAAGTGCCACACAGGTGACCCAACAACTTCGCCACCATCTTGCTACGCCACTGCAGATAATCAAAACTTAGTTTATAAACGATATAGTGAGACTAAGAGTAAGATACCCACAGTTTAATATCTAAATTGATACCACACCTTCTCCCTTCACACTTTTTTTTAGTATGGTCTTAACCGTCGTCACAAATAGTCAGACACAAAAAAAAAACAACAAAAAAAACAACTCAAGTATGACGCAAGAAATGCCCCAAAAAAGGGCGCCTAAATTCAGGACTTGCAGCTTTCCAGATGATGATACGTTCTGACAACCCCATAGTCATCAAACATAATCCCTCCCGGCTAAAAGACGTCCTTTATTGTAGCCGGCGGGCGCCTCAGCACAACACCATGATTTAGTTTTCAAATTTCGATATGACCACTAACCCAGAAGAGCATTTTAAATGATATAAGGGGGTCGTTCGAAAATTACGTCACGCTCAGGGGAAAAGTGGGGGGTGGGGGGTGAGGGTTGATAATTTGTAACACTTTGTGACAGGGGGAGGAGGGGGTCAAAAAATTTGTGACGTCAAATTTTTTTTTTTTTAAACTCTAAAATTTTCTAATTTTGAAAAATTCTTTATTCAATTAATTTTAAAAACGTTAATTTGAGGTCGAAATTCCCTCAGGTATTATAGGTAACGTGAATCTCAGTCGCGAAATACCTTTTGACTTTTGTGCAAAAACTGTTTTCGCCATTTTACATTCGGCGCGGGGATGACTTCGTTGTTTCGAGTCACATATTTCTAATAATACTTAATCCATTATCATTATGGGAAAATGTTAAAGAATAAAATCTTAGTTTAGTTATGAAAATGTTATGATTTTTCTAGGTGTGACACTAAAGGGGGGGGGTAAACAATTTGTGACACTAAAAGGGGGGGGGTAAACAATTTGTGACACTTCGTGACAGGGGGGGGGAGGTCTAAGGAGGTAATTTTTTGCGTGACGTAATTTGCGAACGACCCTTAACTTGAAGAAACAATATTTTCAACAAAAATTATCAGACCTTAATTTAACTTCCGCCTGCCAGGTAAAATATTTACTAAAAGGCGTGGCTTCACGCGATCAGCCAATGAAAATAAGTTACATTATTATTCCATTTCCGAACGAAACATACGACGAGGTTCGCCATCGACCAGCTGTAGTAGTTAAGTTTAGTGGTATAAAGACTTGACAATAAAGTGTATCTTACAATGGACGTAGCAACCAACACAAAGGGCTCCCAGGACCAAATTAACAAAATGGTTGGATTTATTGGAGGTGGTCGAATGGCGCAAGCTATGGCTAAAGGGTTCATATCATCAGGTATGTTGAATGAAACCTACTACTACTACTACTACTAATTAAAATACTCGTCTCAAGTCAACAAAATGTAATATTGTTTTAATATGCTGCTCAACTAACTTTACCTAGACTTTGACGCTACTCTTGAAATTTCAATGAACTCAAAATAAATCTACTAATAATAATACTATCTAGACTCTTAATAGTCTTAATACTACGTTAGTTCATATTGTTCATTACTTAGTTAGTCTACTTGAACGAGACTTGAACTCAGAAAGAAGCAATTATTTAAATTATTATGACAGATAAAAGTCAGATTTCAATTTCTTTGACTTTATTTCTACTTTCATTGAATCGGTTGTCACTGTCCCGGCAGATATTCATATAATTTTTTTTTTAAGTGTGTAAGGGGGTTAGGGGGGGGGGGGGGGGATAAAGCCTGCAATGGGTTTTGGGCAGTTAAAGTTGCTTTTAATATAAAAATTACAATTTATGGGTATTTACCAAACTTTTTTTTAAGTCAAGTAATTAACTTATTAAGGAAGTAGGCTAAGCAGGTTTATGTCTTTGACTTTGTTTTTTACTTTGTTTTAAGAAATAAATGCATTATTGATAATAATATAATAAATAATATGATGCAAATTTTATTTAAGTTATACTACATTCATTGTAAAAGAAATAATTATAAATTGACTTTTAAAAATTCCTTGAATTTGCAGGTTTTATTTAAATTGCTAACAATGTACTGTGGCGCCTCCAGTAATAAACAGCTTAACAAGTTTTGGTTTTGCCCCCTCCACCCCCTGAAAAAAATCTGAAATGCGCCCGTGATAGGCATAGTCTATAGTAGCTGATTTATCATTTTCATCTTGCGGAATTGATATACCAGACAAGTTAACATCATCCTCATCTAACCATTCAGCACTTAAAATAGAAGCATTGTCAGTGTGAGCAATAATGGCCATAAGCTTTCTATATGTCCTTGCAGCTACTCGCATTGGTCGAATCCTTTTTTGTTGAGGAGCTGGTGCTAATTTATTAAGCTCAAGCTGGTATTGTGGGCGCTGTTGAACATGCTTTTTTAACATGACTTGTGATGCAAAATAGATGTTGCAGATTTTGCAAATCCGTGCAAGCAGCGATGTTATTATTGTTACTCACTTCACTTTCCCCTTACTCTCAAAATATAATATTCCATTCTCTATCAATATTTATCTTGACTGCACATGACGACATGACACTTGAACCTTGTCCTTGTCCCATATCTGCAACATGATCGCAAACATACCACCCATGTCATATGCCACAAACCGAATCTACAGGCGAAGACAGGCCAACTTTTGCCTTTTCTTGCACTAACAAAGTGTTTAAACATTCTGACCAGCCATCTGCAGTGCTTAGACAGACACACATTAAATAGATCTTATATTGTTCAAAGCCTAAAAATTATATGACTTTTTACACTCATTAAAATTTTTAAAATAATGTAATAACCACTCAATATTTAAGATTATATTTTTAACAGAGAAAACATGACTGTTGACATCAACTAATCTGCCCCCCCCCCCCCTTTTTCCCCCTTGTAAACAACTTTAAAACATTTCCAAACCACCTCCCCTCTATTTTGTTGACATAATTAATGGACGACCCCTATAAATAACTTTTCCATAATATGTCAATATGTAAGTGTGTGTTTTTATCAAGTGTTAAACTGTCCTTACACTTACTGACTTCAATAATTTTTTTTTTAAATAACTTTTTTTATTTAGTTTAAAAATAAAGGAACCTTTAACTTTAATTGTATCCTTTCCTCTTTGTAGATTTAGATTCAGTATGTAGAAGAACTGTTACATACGCCCACACACCTTTATCCAGTTGCTGTAGAAAATGGGCCAAGGTCAATCAATCTTTATTAAAGAAGTTCTTTAAAGAAAGTCACAAGCTGCTTTGAGCCTAAGACCAGATGGCTAAACAAAAAATGATTAGGCTATATCATAAAGCAATTTGAAAAATTATTGTTTTTCTTTTCATGTTATGCACTTCGGCATCCTAGAAGATCATATTTTAATAAGCAGTATTACAGGGGAGGGGAACCATTTTGCACCAAAGTTCCAATTGTATTTTTCAAGATTAGTAAATGGGCTGGATTTGTCTGCCCTAGACCACTGCTGCTGCTATTTTATATAAAACATACAGTGTTTGTCTGTAGGGTGCAATCAAATTTATTCTTTGTTATTATAAGTTTGAAAAGTAATGAGGTTTATTTATATTTATTACATGATAAAGAAGCCAAGAGTAATGGTCTCTCTCTCTCTCTCACTCCCCCCCACCCCCCCTATTTTATCATGTTTACCTTGTGCAGACTGATGCAATACTTGAAAATCAGAACCAAACATGTTTTGGATTGCTAATAAGGAAAAGGGGGTGGGGTTGAGGTTGCCCGGCAGTGATGCAACACTTTGTAAAGGATTTTAACTTTTTTTTAATAATAACCGTTTTATGAACTACATTATATTTGTTGAATATACAAGTTAATATTCGTTATTTATTTACTAAAAATAATATTTATTCACTCATTTTATAGCTAAAAAAATCATAAATAAAAAGCAATGCATTTATTTATTCAAAAGGCCACATGTGACTCTGGTGCCTCTGTTTTAGAGCAACTGCATCATGGTTACCTAAATAAGTGATATAGTGGGGCAGTATTAATTTCTCATTGTTTTTAAGTCCTCTGTAATAGGAACAACCAAGTAGGTGTCATCTGATTATCAGCATATTAAATTTACAACTTCTACTGTATTCTAAACTTACTAATAGTTTTTTTTAATGTAAAAAAACAAAAGAGCTTCACAATATTTTCTTGTTTTGAGATAAAATAGAAATAAATAACAGCCACACACACACCCCCAAAGATAATTGTTAAATAATTTTTTAATGAAAATCTTTCCAATAATCATGGCCATTTTATGTTTGGGATGACACAAGTCAGGTGGCATTAGTTTTATGCATCATTATAAATCATTGTTTACATTTCAATCAGTTTATTGAAAATGTGCAATATTTAAATATATTTATCTCGTAAAGCCTATAGAAGCAAACTGGATTGACAGAGCCAGTGGAAAATTTGTGTTGGTTTTAATAAACATTATTGTACAAAGTTCTTATCAACCAAATTGGAAAACAGCAGCTTTTATTTTCAGTATGAAATGGTAGTTTGGATTTAGTCACCATTGTGTTCAATAAGAAAGTGGCAAGTTTCTATATCACCCAGCTCTTGCTTAATATAACTTTGTATGATTTAATGTAACAAAATACTTGATTAAATATTTTGGTTAAAGAAGGGAGAAAGGGTGTACATTACAAGATTACCGTATGTACATATTTTGCTGTGAGGCTGTTGTATTTTTTTTATCATCATCACTCTTCTCCCTCTACAGGCTAATATGTAAAATTGAAGATAGTCCATTTTTGATTTGAAGTATGTTTGATTACTGGTTACAGCACATAACTAATCAGGAAATGTGTAAGGAAAAAAAACAGTGCTGTACTGGTAAAAACAGTACGAATGGTCCCCCTTGGTTATAAATGTATTCCCTGAGACATGCTTTTATCTCAGGAGTCTGTCTGGTATGCATAACATTACTTTTATCTTTCCAGGTTTGGTTAGAGCCAAGAATATCCTTGTCAGTGATAACAGTGAGGAAATGCTCCACATTCTAGAGGTGCAAAAATAGTTTGTATTGTTGAAATAGTAACCCATATTTGTTGCTTGTAAATTTTTATTCAAAAAAACATTCAAGCTAGTTTGGACAACTTGACATTGTTGAAATAGGTTTTGTGATAAGGGGACACGCAAGAGCAGTAAACTTCTATAATATTCTTCTTTCTATTGAAACATTTTCAGTTAAAAACTTCTTTTTAAATTGTTGATGATTTTTAGCATAGTGTTTCAATCACAATCATTGGTGTCATACTATTTATAGCCTTATTTAACTTATTAAATAATTTTATATATTTTTTTCTATGTATTTACTTTTACTTTTTACATCTGCATAATAGCAGTATAAATATGTAAATAGTTTTTCTCTTTTGTTCAGTGAGTGAGTGGGGGTGAGAGGATGGTTGTTGAGTTTTAAAGCTTTTGGGTGGGAGAGTTGAAGTTTGGAACGAGCACACAAAGATAAGTTTAGAGTTTGTTCACATCTTTGACACACCAAGCCCAAAAGACTCACCATCACTGTTGTATGTTTTTGTGGCGATAAATTTTTAGAAGATAAATGTATCCTGAATTATAATTTCCAATAATTCAGGACATTGGTGTAAACACAACAACCAGCAACAAAGAAGTGGTGCAAAAAAGTGACCTCATTGTCATAGCAGTTAAACCCAATATTGTGGGAAAGGTTTTGAAGGAAGTTGCCTCTCTTGTGATACCTGAAAAGCAGCTGTTTGTGTCCATAGCAGCTGGTGTAACAATCAAATCTATTGAACAGGTGATTGGCTTTTTTTTTTTTTTTTTTTTTTACAGTAATGAAAAAAGTGACTTTAAAAAAAATGATAACTTTACCATGATGAACATTATTTTAGTTAGCTTCTCTCCACTTCAAAGTTCTATGTTTCAAATGTGGCTTGATTTTAATTCATTGCAACTTCTTTTGTTTCCAGAATTTACCAGCAGGCACACGTGTTGTCAGGGTTATGCCTAACACACCGGCTCTTGTCCAGGCGGGCGCAGCCGTGATGGCATCAGGAAGCAATGCTGTCCTGGAGGACACTGCCTTGGTGCAGGCTTTGTTGAGAACTGTTGGAATTTGTGAGGAGAGCTCTGAGTCGTTGTTGGATGCTGTGACAGGCGTCAGTGGCAGCGGCCCTGCTTATGTGAGTCAGTCATTTGTGGTGTGCTAAATTCCTGTTCAATCCATTGTTTCATTGAAGGGGTATTCATTTTGTCAGTGACTCGTTTGCTTTTTTTCTTCATATTTTCAAATGTTGAAATTATAACATTGGTCAGTGTATGATTGCTTAGTTACACGTCTGTATAAAAACCTCAGTTAAATAAAAGTATTTTCATCTGCTGGATGAGTATCCGTTACCTGAGATTGTTTGGTTAAATTCACCACAATTTTATCACAATTACAAAAGGCTTGTTTTGTTAATTATTTTTAGGCTTTTGCTGCAATTGAATCTCTCTCAGACGGAGGAGTTAAAATGGGACTACCCAGAGATCTAGCTACAAAACTTGCTGCTCAAACACTTTTGGTAAGATATTTAAGACCATCTACAATCATAAAATTTTTTTTTTCAATTCATCATTCTTGCATCAGATTTTAAGCTATATGACTGTAAATAGAGCTCACAACAACAGAAACATGCTGGGTCAGCTGAAGTGACTTTTTTTTTTTTTGGATACATATTACGTCAATATTGAATATGTTATGTCAATACCATCTGTCACAACCAATGCCTTCCCCCGCCCCCATCTGGTTGCAATTCTTGTTGTGATTAAAAGACATAAATAAATCTATAACGGCAAGACAAGGTGAAAAGTGCATCTGTGACCATGCTACTGTAAACTGTTTTGAAAATGTTAAAAAGCTGAAGGATATAATTTATTATCTGTGACGCTTTAATAAATTTTAACCTCTTTGGGGGGAAAAACATGCTAAAGAGTCAAGTTAAATGGATCTTCTGTCTGCAGAATAAAGCAAGGCTCCTGTCTTCTATATCTAATTTTTATGTACTTTGCTTTGACCTCCTCAAGGATCTAAAAATTTTCTAGGGGGCTAACCCCCCCTCCCTCCCACCCACCCACTTGGTGGTCAATTCTGCTGCATAAATCTGACCAGCTAATAATGGGCATTTAGTTTTCAACATATTTTGGGTAAGGGAATCAAGCAACATATTTTGGGTAAGGGAATCAAGCAACATATTTTGGGTAAGGGAATCAAGCAACATATTTTGGGTAAGGGAATCAAGCAACATATTTTGGGTAAGGGAATCAAGCAACATATTTTGGGTAAGGGAATCAAGCAACATATTTTGGGTAAGGGAATCAAGCAACATATTTTGGGTAAGGGAATCAAGCAACATATTTTGGGTAAGGGAATCAAGCAACATATTTTGGGTAAGGGAATCAAGCAACATATTTTGGGTAAGGGAATCAAGCAACATATTTAACATATATGGAGAAAAACCATATTTAATTTAATGTTTCCAGAAATTTATTAATTTTTTTTTCACCAGCATTTGACTCATTATCTTGACAGTGTAACACATTATTCTCCATGACTGATGTCTAATCCTACTGATTTGAAATCTAATGAAAATAATTTGATGCACCTGTACCATACAATTTGGTGCCCATATATCTTAATTTTTTATTTGGTAAATATATATATATATGAAGAGCTTATTTTCAAAACGCTGTATCCACCATTTTTAAAAAAGTGAGAAAACCTAACCATTTTGTAGAGCAAACCAGGTTCGTTTAGGGCATGGTCAATTCTATATACTAAACACATTATATTCCTATTTTATTCGTGTCTAAAAATGATTTAATCCTCTAAAACGCTTTATTAATTTTTTGTAAAAAGTTGAATAATCTCAAAACCCCCAAAATGGATATACAGCATTTTGAAAATCAGCTCTTCATAAACCCCTCTGAACCATAGGAGCAATAATGATCAATTGATTGATCGTGGGCCCTCAAAACATAGAAGAAGATATATATAGATATGCACTTTATAGAAATTGGACCAAAAAAGATACAGATTTGTTAGCTAATCTTTTTATGAATAGAGTGTTTGATTTGAAAACTATTTTTAAAAAAAATTATCTTCCACTGACTGTCAGAAAAATTATTTTCTTCAGGGTGCAGCTAAGATGGTACTAGAAACAGGCAAACATCCGGGACAACTGAAAGATGAAGTTTGTTCCCCATCAGGAACCACAATAGCTGCCATGCATGTCTTGGAGAAGAAAGGTTTTCGTGGTATTCTCATGGATGCTGTTGAAGCTGCAACATTACGTGCCAAAGAGCTGGGAGCCAGCAGCTGAATACTCCTCATGATATGGAAACTGTTATAAAACTGATTTTTAGAACACATTATTTTTTTTTTTTTTCAAGCTGGATTATTATTGGGAGTACTGAGCGTGAGGAAATAATGCCATTTTGATGGAGCATTGCTAAAATATTATTTTACTAAGTGCTTCTCTACTGCAGTGGTGCTTGCACAATATTGGTAAATGATTTTGATTTTTTTTTCTATTCATCAAGAATCTGATCACAAGTTTCTTGAATTTTTTTTTAATGCAGTTTAAGCATGAACAAAGTTTAAAATAACTCAAAAGCTTACAAATATGTTTAAGATGTAAAAAAAATTGTGCTCAGCTATATATTATATATTTTTGTATTGTTATCTTTTGCTCTACATGAAGTTGATGTTAGAGAAAGAAAAGCAGCTTATTCCTGCTTTATTTTTATATGGAGGTTGAAGCTGAAAATGTAATGTTTACAAATTTAGCATTAAAATGTTGTGTACTAATTTTGTGCAATATATCATATAAATGTTTTTCAAACATCCATGACATATCGGATGTCTTATTTTTCCTTTGAGAAAGTTTTGCTTTTCAGATGATTTTATACTTTGAGGTCTTTCTTCAGACTTTGTAAGGTTGTCTTCCAGTCTTATTATCATACTTTACCAGCATTACTGTTTATTCTCTCTCCAAGTCACACTGCGTAGATTGAACTCGGCTTTTGTCTCATTTATCCCAGCTTATGTTGTTGCATAAGGTAAATGTTCATGCATTATTTCTTTACTGTTAGCTTGGTTTCCCCACTCAAGGATCTCTGGTCAATGTTCATTCCATTTTATTACAGCCTGGAGAGTGCTTACTGGGGGTGAGCTAACCCAAACACATCCAAAGAAGAAAAAATTTACTTTTAATTATTGTATGATTCATGTTTTCAAATTTAAATTCATTTGCTGCATCACATGAGTGATTCCATATTTATTTGCTCTTGTGATGTGTCAATGCTGTATCTTTTGTTGATGTCATTAAATAAGTTTTTGCTGTACTAACTCTACTGGATTTGTTTTATAATTCTGGAGTTTGTTATGTTATTAATAAGGATGGTTTTGTCTAAAATTGGAACTGGCAGATCCTCATACCTTTTAGTCTGCTATATAATTATACTTCAGGACAAAAATGATGACCCAATTCTTTGTGTTATTGTGAACACCCTTAAAATCGTCCACTCAACATTGACCTGGTTGTGCATGAGATAATGAACTCTCATGGGGTTTAGAGGTCTTGAGGACAGCTATCAATTGGATTCAAAATGTTATATTTAGCTTTGTGAATAGAAAAATTTGACATGGAGGGTTTCAAGTGTCTTCTTATTAGCTAGTGGTGACATTTCCAAGGATCTTTTGGAGAATATTGCAATATGCAGAAAAAACTTAACTCGAATACATTTTTAAAAAGTTAAAATGATTTACAAGGAATAGAACAAAACAGAATATCTAAAAGAAAGAAATACCTAGGAATAAATTAAATATATCTTGCCATCTTATAGTTGTTATTTTTCCAATGAAGTTCGCCAAGGCAGGACAAATAAACATTAAAACATTTTTAAAAATTATATGGGGCAAATATACAGTTAGGAAATGAGTAAAACAAGGCAAGGTCAAACCTGAAAAAAGGAATGCAACAAAACAACGAACATGTCGGTTGGAAGCCTCCGTTGGCGAACAAACAACAGAAAAAAACAATAAAATTTAAAAAATAGCACTTAGCTGAGTAGTAGTATCCGAGAGGGCAGCAAAAGGATATACATTAAACCAAGTGGAATAAGCGAAAAGAAAAACAGTTTTATAAAAGGATTAATTCAATCCTATTGGTGATACCCCATTAATTAATTTTAATAAAAAGTAATAAAATCATTAGGACAGAAAACACAGGTTGTAAAATAATCTTGTTTTTTTTTTGGGTGTGCACTTAAATTACTTTATTTTCTGGTTGTGTAAAATTCCCTTCAAAGTTCAACAAGAATTGTAATCCAAGTCTTAAAAAAAACAAATAAGAACTGAGTGCCAGAAGTGATCTTTAACCCCTACAAAGAAAATACTGTCAGATGTGTGGCATGGCCTAGTGTAGCTGATAATTTAACTCCATTTCCTGGTCAAAACAAACTTCCACTTAAACTTAAGCTAAGTGGTGTTGTGGTTTCATGACCTTGTTCTCGAGATTCATGTTATCTTTACCTTTTTCCCCTTAATAATATATAATATATCTGTTCATCAACATGTCATCTATCTTTTCAATTTTTTAGTGAATGAGAATGTATGCTGCAATAAATTCTTTCAGAACTTTGAAGTTTTTCAAGTTAATTAAAAATGTAACAATAGTGACTAGCAAACATAATAATAATATGTTAATGAACAGATACCAAACTTCTTTTTGGCTATTTTTAACTATTAAATATTTAAAATTGCCACAAATAAATTTTTCTTCTGTTTCTAATATTGAATTGAAAAAGGAAAATAGTTTTTGAAATATTTTCTGAAATGAAATGAATAAAATAAAAACATTCTGTATAGTTGGACAAATTCATTCCATCATTGGACTAGTATGATTCTACACATCTATAATGAGCTGTGTGCTTCTAAACTTTTTCACACCACCTGGATTTATGATATGAACTCATGAATGCACAGTTCAAATAGTTGTCCACAAAGTTGGACAAGTATCACTTATTCCAACTACTAATAGAGGAGTTATCAAATTTTTATATTTAGTTCCAAAGATTAGATTTGAAGTTTGACAAATTGAAGAGCTTCAGAAAACAGGCTTTCCCTCTGGTCTCTTGTGTATTATGTGGTTTCAAATTGTCACCAGCTCACCCTAAAGCAGTCATTAAAATAATAAAACATTGCATTTCATTCCTAGAAAATATTTCATGGAATGCAGACTTCAAAATTTTTTTGGGAAGTAACCAAGAGCAAGGGTCTTCAAATTTTTAATCAGTGGGGACTGATCACTGTCCCTCAGAAACTGAGGCCTGGGCTATAGTTTGAAACAAATATGAATGACTTCCTATGCTACATCTAATTTGTAATGAAAAAAATTACCAATATTTAAAATGAAGATTAATAACGTTAATAGTACTTCAATGGCAACTATGGGTCTGCTTTTGGCTAAACAGATGGTCTATGACTATGTCCAGTGGCATATTTGTCACTACTATCCGTCCACCCGTTCGGTGGCCAGGATCTGGCCATAGTTTGAGGATCCCAGGTTAAGAGAAAGGATTTAAAACTTTGTTATTATCAGCAACAAAAGATTAAACTTATTTCTTAAAATTTGTTGTTTGACCAAGTTTAACTAGTGAGGCCACCTTTTTTATCAATGGATTTTAAAAGAACTAAGATTTGTGTAAAGGATAATTTTTAACAAGTTATTAAACTTGCCTCAAACTCAAATTAGTATGTAGAGCAGTGGTTCTCAACCTGTGGGTCGGGACTCTAAGACCATTAGAAAAAACATATTTATGAAGTAGCAACGAAAATAATTTTATGGTTGGGGGTCATCACAACCTAAGACTGTATTAAAGGGTCATGGCATTAGGAAAGATGAGAACTACTGAATTGTAGGATCTAACAATCCCAGAAAAAAAGATAGAGTTGGGGAAAAGGAGAAACTTAGTTTTCTAATAATTCAGCTAGAAAGAACATCTGGGAGCTGGAATGTTATCTGTTAAATATTATATCACTAAACTATCATTATAATTACTAGAATTTTGAATTTATTTAAAATATTCTCAATTGTCAGAAAAAATGTATTTCCAAAATACCCTTTACACAAAAAGGATACCCACCCTTGTAATAAATCAATAATTATTACCAATAAGAAAAGATTGTGCATGCAGCTGGGGTCCCAAATGCCAAGCAAGCTAAATAATGTAATGATATGTAGGGGTATTGCTACTCATGGGACATAAAATTATCCTCATGCTGTCAGGGATAGAGGGTAAAGTGTCTATACTTTGTTATCATCGAAAAATAAAAAGAATTAACTTTAGTGTAGTAAACAAAGAGAGATTGAATGTCCAATATAATATCTTTAATGAAATAGATGACAATATTGAAATGACAAATGATAACGCAAAGTCAATGAACAATGCTAACTAAGAGAGAAAATGGGGAGTATGAATAAGCCAGAATGCATTCACACACTTGCTGCCTCCATGTCAACAAATCCAATTTTTATCTAATACAAAATTGAACACAAACGGCTGACTTCTGTAGGAAACAGTCATTCTGTAACTTTGGACTTTCAATTTATATTTTATTTATACCTTTTAAGAAATATAAAAAAGTTTTCAAGGCCTCAACTTGCAAGCCAAAGTCATTGTAAAATACACAAACAACTTTTGTTAAAATTCAACAAATGTTAATGATCTATGAACTTTTATGGTAGAAAGGAAACACTCAGGCAAAGATGTAGAGGAATGCAGAAATAAATATTATTATCCCTTAAACATTTTATTTTGAAGGACTTCCTTCAGACAAAGATACAAAATTGCCAATATGTTAGCATACTTTTCTTCTGAAACTGGTCTATCAAAGATTTGTGATTGATTTTAATTCAATTATCACAGTTAATTGACATAATTATGTAAATATATATTTTTGGGTGACAAGTTCACAAAATTAAATTAAAATAATAAATTACAGCTCTGGCGCTGTACTTGGCCAGTTAGATTCCTTAATGAACTCTATGACATAAATCCATGATTGACAAAATCATTACATTTATAAATTAAGCACACAAAAAAATCATGTCAGGTAGATATATATAATGGAGCACTATAAGCTCAATTTATTCACACAAATTAGCAATTTATTTTCCTTGAAATCTATGATTACTTCTATTCTTAAATTTAGCTTCTTCCAGTAAGTCATCTATGAACATTTAGGATGATGGTTAAGTAACAGATTACATACTACCATAGACAGCTTAAGTATTCTAAAGCAGCATTTCCCAACACTTTTAAGTTTGGCAGACAAGTTTTGAAATTGCACAAGGGACCTGTGGCAGATTGATTAATTATATTTTCCTTTTATTTGACCATAACATTTGTATTGTGCAGACCACCTACCTAAGGTTCATGCACTCGTTGAGGGCTGGACTATAGTTTGAAACAAATATGAATCATCACTTTGATGCTCGCATCTAATATGTAATGAAAAAAAAAAAAAAATTAAAATGAAGACCAATGCAGTTAATAGTTTTTCCGGTCCGTTGATCACCATTTGGGTAACTCTGTTCTAAAGCCCATTAAGATTATTTAACACCTCACAGAGGTAAAAAAAAAATATAATTAAAATAGGAAGAAAGTCTTGAAATTTACTTTTGTTACTTTTCCCTTTTGTGAGGTTAAAGCATTCAATAAATAGCTAAATCATGAAATGTCTGATGATAAAGATGCAGTAAAGACAGAAGCGATGGACAGTCATTACATTTACAGTAACATAGTAATACAAAAAGTCATTTCAAATATACAGAGTTCAATAAAAGATAAGCTCAAGTCTCAGCTATTAATCAAACATACCCAGGTGCCAACACCATGCATGACCATTCAACAAGCTCACACATTTATAGTCACATTCACTTTCATTTACCATTAAAAGATTTTAAAATGCACTCAATAATGGGGACATCCATCACTTTGCACACCTCTAGACAAATGGACCCATACTCAAGATTATTTAAATATTAATGGGTATTTAAAACAATGCTAATTAAATTGAAAATCCAAACAAATCTTTTTTAATGCAAAGAGATTGCTTGCTCATTTCTATATTCTTAAAAGTAAGTGTTTGGCATGCCCCCCCCCCCCCCCCCCCGTTATTTATCTCTTTCTAAAAAAATAATAATTTAAAAATTGTATTAAGTTCAAAGATAGCTAAACGTTATATATAAGGAATTGAGACAAGGATGACCTCTAAAATTTTTTTAAAGTAATTTTTATATTAAGAAAGCTAACATGCAGCCCCAAAGTTAGGGCCCCTGCTGATAAGAATATCTCCAAAAGCTTCCTCCTGCTTTATGCAGATGGCTTGATGTTTTTTAAGAACCAAAAGTGTATAGAATCTGGACGCAGCCTGTTTCCTATTGTGGTTACGAGCCATCTCTTTGAAGCTAAGGGTGTCTGAGAAAGTGAAGGCCTGTTCAAATATCTGCTGCATTTGCTGTGTGCGCTTGCTCCATCTTTTCTCTTCCTGCTCAGCATTTTCAGGCATCTGTTCCGCATCTTGTTCAAGTTCCAAATCATCAAAGGTCTGCGATAAATATTTTTAGAATTAGTAATGCCCAGGGTATAAAGAATAATAAAACACATTGTTTTAAAAAGTCCTTGGGAAATAACATCCCATATTCAAAGAAAAATATACAAAACAAGGTTTAAAAAATTTTGGCAGATGCTGACTTGTAAAGGTTATCTTTTCCTTTCAATTGATAAAATATGTTCAATATACTTTTTTTAAAATATCTAACAAGCAAGTTTCTATAGGAAGTTGCACCTTTAAATTCATTTCCAAAAGAAAGTTAAAAAATTAACCGATTCCCGACAGTTGCGACTAAATGCATAGTTTGGGGGATCTGACGGATGCCCCCGGCGCTTAGCAATACACATCTTTTTTATATAAAATTCGCAAGGAAATCTTGATTGATTGATTGGATACTTCTATAGCGCTGGTATCCATGCTACTTTAGCATGCTCACTGTGCTCTGGTTTACTCAAATCTATTAAACAAAAAAGGCTTTAAATGTTTTCTAAATGATGTTCTGTATTCAATACTCCTTAAAGATGGAGGTAAACTATTCCACACCTCTTTCATTTTTGTTTAAAAATAGCAATGCAATCTAATTTCCTTCCAGACTTCTAGTGATAGCTCGATTTCAATAAAAAAACGCAAGTTTATTTTTTAACTTGTTGGCTTTCATTCTATGTGTGCTTTAATATGGTACATCTATAACTAGCATGTGTTCATCCAAGGTGCCAGAAATAGATTTTATGGGCCCTACTAGTATTTGTTTGCCATTAATGTTACATTTTTATGAAACCGTATTCATTCCTGGATGCATTTAGCATTAATCTCATTAGTATTAATTAATATTTGGCAGTTAAAAAAAACTATTTTACAAATGCAGACCTGTCTACCCTCAAACTCTCAAAATCTTACAACATTATCACAAAATCGTTCGATATGTTATCTTAATAGTAAAAAATAAACATACAGTATATATAATGTATACATATCAAAATCGTACATTGTACGCCAAAATCGTAAGAGTAAACAGGTCTGCAAATTTTACAAAACAGAGTTATTTCCTTTCCCCAGAAATATAAAAGTAAATCCGGAAGTAAAATTGCCCCCGGGAATGAGTTAACAAGTAAATCTAGACTAGGGTGGCCAAGTGAGTAAACTCTTTGCGGGCCATAACAAAAAGACCCTTATAAATAAAAATCAAAAGAACAATGCACACAATGTTTCTTCTTAATTGTATCTACGGGGGTGAGTGGAAACTGAGGAAGCCTGCAGAAACCAAGGAAGCCCCCAGAACACTCTCGAGCAAAATTGGGAAGCCTCCAGAAAATTTGTCATAATTTTAATACGCAGCAATGCATTTTGGCAAATTCCTTCATTTACTTTTTGCATCATTCTTGACATAACCGGATAACAAAAGAAAAGCTAGTGGAATTTTGAAGCCCTTTACCTAGATGTTAATATCAGTCCATTAATTTTTGTAGTTACTAATTACTGTTTTTAAAATTCTTATTAAGATTACTAAATATGAATTTGTTTTGTTTAAAAATCGGTCCAAAAAAATATATTAAAAAACGGGACAGTTTATTTAAGCGGCGCATCTCATCACAAAAAATGTGCTGCGCATATATAATTTAAAATATGCATTTATGATACATGGGACAGGCCACAATATTGAACATGGCATGCTGCCTGTGGGCTGGCCACCCCCTGCTAGACCTTTGAAAGCTTCATTTAATGCAAGATGCTTACCATCCCAGGAGCAACTGACTGTGGTGCCACTGATGGTGGAGCTACTGAGAATGGGGCAACAGATGGTGGACCATCATCCAACAGTGGATTAATAGTTGCTACTATGCTTGTGGGATCTTCTGGGGGTTGCAAAGTGATGTCAGGCAGTTGGTCAAACATAGACTGGTTGTCTGGGGCAATCTCTTCAGATCTGTTGGAACCAAAATAAACAAGTTTAGATTATACTGGTATTTAGAAAACAATATGGTTTAGCCAGGTTTGTAGTAAAAACAATAAAATGTACAGAAGTGACAGCTTACTTGTTTGCTTCCTCTACTTAAAAAAGGTCAAAAGAGACAATAACAAAACCTACCTGTTAGATATTTCAGCTGGCTCCTCGTGCTTAGTCCTCGACCTTTTAGGTGGCGGCCCTGACAAAGACAGGTCTGAAATATTTATTGATGGCTCCACAGCAATAGAAGCTTCAGTTACATTGACAGACTCTTCAATGATGGTACTCATATCTATCTGCTTGGAAGCATCAATCAGTGTACTGTTGCGCTCATTTTCTCTGGCTATCTCAGGAGCCATGTCCAAATCAATTTTAGATGAGCCAGGTTCAAAGTCATCAGAGACTGGCCGACACACTAAGTTTCTTGTAAACAACTGTGGAATCATGGGAAATTAAATCAGTAACAGGAAAGCAAATATTGCTTGAAGGGTAGACTTCTTTATATAGCTTATGTGTACAGTAAATAAACCCATTGTCAAAAAAATCAAGCATTTTTTTCTTACAGCAGATTAATTTAAATGGGATTTACAAACCTTAGTAAGAACTTTAGAAATAATAGGTCTGCCAGGTAATACAAAGACTTTCTCAACCCCCCCAGTCTCTTTCCAGAGCATGAGTTTCTTGGTGGGTGGTGCTAAATCTAAAGCTGAAACAATATCTGATGTGTCGGACAATTGAAGTTTCATTGTTTCACTGGGAATACCTTTCTGTTCGTCTACAATGAGCTTACGCTTCCTTTTGCCTTTTCTTTCTGTGCCTAATAAAATAAGGGGAAGACATTTGAAATTTTAAAAAAATTATTATTTAATAAATAATCTCTTTAAGAAAATAGCACTAAACGTAGGTGTTGTATGACTGGATATAAAATGTATTTTTATTTAAAGCTAAATATAAATTCTGCTAGCATACTAGTCAAATACATATTAAAAAAATAATAATAATAAATAATAAAAAGAAAACTTAGAGTGCAATAATTTAGGATGCCTTAAAAAAAATTAATTAAAATAACCAATAGATCATTTATGGTTAGGGTACCCTACCTGGGACTGTAGTAATGTCTAAGGGTTCTAGGGCAAATGCTTCTTCTTCATTATGAACAAGTGTAGTCTGCTCTCCCATGGTGCTCGATACAGCTGAGGTACCAGCAGCAGCAGCCTGGAGTGGCACTGTATCCTCTGCATCAGCTTCTCCACCCATTGACTTCTTTTCACGTTCATCTACAAACACAATTTTTTTTTAGACAGAGCAAACATTGTATAAAAATCAAGAAAACTTTCTTTCCTGTTAATAAAATTGATAAACTAGCTTGCACATTTCATGGTGTAAAAAAAATATAATGCAACAAGCCCTAAAATATTTACAATTTGTATGTTCTGCCATAATCTACTAAATCAACATGTATGATTACAAAGGAGTTGGAAGCAATGTCTAATAAAGCTGAAACCAACTCACCACGTTTAGGAGATGCAGCTGCCGCCTCTGATGCATCTTGTCCACCATTAACACTGGACATAGCGGGAGGATCTTCAAATAATCCCCCTGTCCCCATAAAGTTTTGTGCTAGAAAGAAATTGAAAATAATAATAAAACTTTAACTGAAGTGACAAGTGAAGGTAAAAACATGTTTTGGGGATGAATAATTTAGACTCTGGGATGGACACTGTATTATGTTAGATAAAAGCCCTGATTACAATTTTATTTTGTTAAATGACTCTCAGCTCCTCATAAAAAAGAATTCTTCATACAAGAGAGTCTATGAGAGACTTAATACACCTCCCCACATGCCAATTTATGTTTTAAAAAAAATTAAAATATATCTGATAAATAAGAATGAATATACAAAAATATTGCAACCAATATTTTATCCTGTTGGTAAATCCTGAATTGGCCAATTTTATATCAGGCCAGAGGAATTTAAAAATGCTTTTTAACCAATAAATGAAGAGATGTTTAATATTTACCAAAGAAATCTTGATCAATATCTCCAAAATTGTCATCATTGTCCTCATCACAACCATCATCATCATCTGTAATTATATTACGTTTATGAGACCAGATAAATCCATAGTTAAACTATTCAAATTTAAACAAAGTTCACAAGCATTTGTCAGTGCACTCGTTCTAAAGCCAATAAAAAAAATTTTTAAAAATATTTTAACGTAATAAGT
Source organism: Omphiscola glabra (assembly GCA_964017045.1). Classification (NCBI taxonomy): domain Eukaryota; kingdom Metazoa; phylum Mollusca; class Gastropoda; family Lymnaeidae; genus Omphiscola; species Omphiscola glabra. The sequence continues at coordinate 16,785,748 of OZ024806.1, read as the reverse complement.
GGGTCATTAGTTTATGAGCAGGTCATAGTAAATTTGTATATTCTCCGACTACATGTCATAGCAAATTTTTATATTCTCCCACTACATGTCATAGCAAATTTTTATATTCTCCCACTACATGTCATAGCAAATTTTTATATTCTCCCACTACATGTCATAGCAAATTTTTATATTCTCCCACTACATGTAATAGTAAATTTTTATATTCTCCCACTACATGTCAAAGTAAATTTTTATATTCTCCCACTACATTGCTTCAATAATAGAAAACAAACAATAAAAAAGTAAACAACCAAAGAAAGCAGTGTACATATTTATGTCACAAGTTGAGTCCCCCTGTTATAAATGTCCTTATGGGCTGAGTTTAGAGAGTATCATGGTGGAGGCATTCAATGATTAAATAATAAGTCAGATCGTTATTTTTTATAAGACCTGACCCATATCTAATACCAGTAGCCCGACTGCGATTCGTACTTACGCAAACTTGATAATTGATTGATTGACCAGAGTACATGCATGAATGACCAAGCGGCAATGTATTTGTAAGTACCAGTTATCTATTTTTCAAAATGTTCAGCACCTGTCATATTCATTACTGTATGTTGTTTTGTTTGAAGTCTTTTACTTAAACTATAACGATTTAAAAAAAAACTGGATTCAAAGAAAATAATTATTGAATGAACAGGTTTTAGAACAAGAATGTGAGGTAATTGAAAACTATCTCTGATAGTGTAATTGTACAGGTTAAACATTAAATACAGGACATACCCATAAAACCATCTCCAAATCCATCTTCAACAACAGGAGGTGGTAGATCTATATCCATTGATTTTTCTTTATCTGCAGGGGACTGGGGATGGTGGTCCTCTTTTGGGGGATCAAGATCAGATGACTTGTAAAGTCCATCATCCATATTGTCTTCATCATGTAGCATTTCTCGGTCATCAAAACCCACATCACCTGATGAGAGAAACAATTGGTTAAAACATATTTTATCAATACAAATTATGGCATATGTAACAGTGAACAAATTTATATAATTCAAAAATTAAATTTAACAAAGAAATATAAAATAAAATAATTATATTCATATCCTTAAGCAAAAAAAAAAAAAGAACAAAAACAGTTTGCAACATAAGGGAAAAAATTCACACAGAACTTACTACAGCACTTTCTTTCAGCACCAAAGCAGTTTGTAGTGGGTACAAGAAATTTGGATGTGTAAAAAAACTATAACAAATCTAATTCTGCACTACAAATTTATCAAAGTAAGCCTACTAAATTTTCTTGAATTCTTCATCTAAGAATTCTATCTTTTCGAATTTATAAAATTGATTATACATAACTGAAAAAAAAAAAAAAAATCACAAAAATTATATTGAAGCCTGCATAAATGTATTTCAACTTAATACTCAATGATTTATTTTTAATGCTGTAGTTTTGTAATGGTTGAGTAAACAATTGTATTTTTTTCTTTTGTAATAAAATCATGAGCCAGCTCAGTCAGGTAGGATTATGCATTGGCTGTAAGACTATGCATTGGCTTGACAACATAGCTAAAAAGCTGTATACCACTGTGAGCAAGATATTAGATTTAGTGGTGATAGGAATGAAATTATTATATTTTTACTAGGCAGTTAATATATTATTTTGTAACAGCTGTTTAGGATTGTATTGGACACTTGTATTTATTCAGAACATCAGTGATTTTTTTCACATGCAAATTTGTGTCTGTATTGCACACTTAGCCAACAAATGAAGAACCTGAAATTTTAACTGTATCAATGTTATTTTGACTTCTTATTATACATCAGCCTTTTAGGGGCTAGGAAAAAGAAACAGAGTCCAAGACTCTGACATTGAGTTCTGTGGCAATTTAAAAGGGATCTACTCCTACACAAAGTACTTTCTGCCACAGTTGGGGCCCGATTAAACAGATCCCAGTACTGTAGCTATCCACCACATCTGCCATGGGGAGTGAAAGGAATTTATCATCAATGGTATAGGAAATGTTAATGATGGCTCTACTAGCACAACAATGACAACACACACACACACAAACAGAAGATTAGGCTTTGTGCTAACACTACTAGACAAGTGGCCAAACACTCATGATTCCAATTGGAGACATGCCATCCTTCTGTCTATGTGTGAGTAATAAAGATTTATTGAAATAGATTATAATCACATTTTTTTTAGTAAAGCTTAAAAAAAAAAAGGTGCCTTTTGGTAAAAAGCCACTCTCATGGGGGTCAAAGGCTAAACAGTTTATATATTTTTTCCCCTTTCCAAATGTTCCTTAGTACCACCCCATAGATCCCATTTACAGATTAGGGGAGGGCAACACTCCAATTGGAATCTCCCATATAAAACAGGAGAAAGGGTGGGGGAAAAAAGCAAGTGCAACCTTTGACCCAAAGAAAGCAGCTTCTTACCCTTGGCAATGAACAACCCCCCTATGTCTTGGCCTGTCTTGCTAGGTTGGTCAACTTTTTCGTAGTTATCACATTTTTTTGTTACTTTCCCATCCAGTTCAAGATCTTCAGCACAGATAATGAATTCACTTTCTTTAGCAGGTTTAACTTTGTGATGGAAATGTTCATCATTGCACAAAAATGTATCACATTCATTGGCACTTAATTTATTATCTTTGGGATTTACAGCCAATTCACCTTTGTTGCAATTAGCTGCACAAGAATAGTTTTCTTCCGCACACAAATGGTCTTTATGATTATGATGGCACAAGCGAAAAGAATGAAGCACTCTTTGTTCAGTAGATTCAGGTTCATCCCATTCTTCCTCAGAACATGAATCCATGTCATAGAAACCGGGATCAGACTCCAAGCCAATTCCACTATCAGAATGATCCAGCTGGGGCCTCTCTGTCTCAAATACTGCATTGGATTTTGACTTTCTTAAGGCACTTTGACGTTTGTGACAAGGGCAGTTGGCACATTGTTCACAGAAATCGATTTCCTGAGATAAAGATTTCCTGACGGGGATAGGAGACAATAATGGCTCAGTTGATGAGGTAGATGGTGATAATATAACATGTCTAAGGCAAGGGAGATTTTCACCGCCACATGCTTCTTCACAGCTGCCATTGAAATGTTTTACTGGAGTGGAATGGTTTAAATAACAAGATGAGGTTAACAAGATGTTTGGATTTGACATGGAAATATCACAGGTGCTATTGTTCATTTCAACATCAATCCCGCTGTCAAGGCGGGTGCTTCTGTCACAACTTGTTTCAGTCAGCTCAACGAGGTATGAACCTCTGGGATAATGTTTGCAAACACATTCAAAATGAGAAGACAATTTACACAGCAAACAACTGATATGTGCCGACTTAAATGTCAAAGCATTTACTAATAGTTCACAAATATAATCTTCAGTTAGAGGATGTTGAACAAAACTAATCTTTTCTCCATAAATAATGTGAGACAGTGTGTCGCTAGTGACGGGTTCCCCAAGTGAGTCATCTTCCAAAGGACCTGATAATTATGGAAGTGAAAGAAAGAAATGATTCTTATATCACATGTTAAACAGGTTGGCTAAGCCACTCTCTTTATGAAATTATTGTTTTATGCTACAGCCATGGATTCTCTCCACTTTATCAGACCTGTTTACCCTCAAACTCTTAAAATCGTACAATAAATTATCTTAATAGTAAATGAATAAAGATTAACTACTTGCATTGGGTGTCTAGTGGGATCGAGTTAAGCTGGGGTCAAAAAAGGTAACTGAAGGTAACAAGTAGACGACTGACATTTATACTGCTATCTGCTATAGATATCATTTAATATGTAAGTGAACATGCGCTTCACATTATCACCTACTGTCACTGGTAAAAATAAAGTTGCTTGTGAAATTTAATGTGGTTCAGACTGGAAGTCAGATCAAAAGCTGTAGATGGGTGAAGGGAAGAGGAGATATTAAAAACCCCTAGCTGTTTTGCTAAAATCTAAAAATAGATTTCATATGATGTTACAGTAAACAAAATGTGACACAGGTTGTCACCGCTGGCTGTTTGGTTCCCATAACATAAGCAGCATCCCTCTTTATGCTCCTTGCCCTCGGGCAGGGCCATGAGAATGGGGTGAAGAAAAACAGGTGCCAAAATCAGGGAGCCTCAAAATGGTTTTTAGAAAGGACCTTTATAGTGAATTAAACTATAAAATCCCATTTACTTTACAAAGACAAGGGCGCTAAAAAATAGTCATTTTACTGTTCGGCCACTGAAGGGGGTGCACATTTTTCTATATGGGTTAATGCCACTTCCTCACAGGGGCGTTGCGAAATATTACACAATTTTATTTCCACTTTTAATCCAGTGTGACATCTTTGGGTCATGGTGCAACAGTAGCCCAATTGAGTATCTACTGTTTGCAGTTAGTACATGGCGGTTAGTGACAGACATACATGTTATATTTTTTTTTACCCAACCCTTTATGTTTGTATTCGCTTTTTTGAAGTGGACTCTTTTGTATCTAATTTGAGAGTCTGTCAAAAACCTGAATTTGGCCACACGCTGGGAAACAAAAAAATTAGAAGCACTGGTATAGCCCAACAAAATATGTCTCATGCATGTTGAACAAAATATTACGGTAATATCTCAACTACTTAATACTATCTAGCGAGTTCAATTGTGAAAATACAATATGCTGATAATTCCTACAAAACATTGCGTAAAATTTTATAAGCATTCGAAATATAAATATACTTTTTTCGGACTTTCAAGATGATTACAGTAGAATTTTTTAACAGCGTACATATTTCCTGATGAGGACCCCCCCAAACTCCTCTTATAATTCCGAAAATATGGCAGTGTTAATTTTATTGACTTAAATATTTAGACCCCACCCATACCTCTTTTTTCTTTCATAACATCTCCTAAACAACCCCACTCCATTCCCCTCTCAGGGCAAACGTAAAATAATTATAGATGGTTACCAACCAATTGTATAGGTCAATACATTCACTGTTGGGTGTAGAATGCAAATTAAAACTAATCACCAAAAATGTACTTTTTAATTGGAAAAAAACTACTGGTATGTATATATTTCCAAGATGGTCTCTTAAAATCTTAGTTCTAACCGGTCTCTGTGTACAATCGTAAAAGACGCCTCAAAATTGCCAAAATCATAAGAGTAAACAGGTCTGCTTTATCCATTACAGCGCTAATTACAATCGCTTAGTTTTGAATGTTATTTATTTTTTTTAAATTTAGCTTACTGCTTGTATTTTAAAGATATTGTTGCCTCCACACATATCGTGACCTGCTAACATGAAATATTAAACACAAGTTACCTGGTTTGGAATCAATCATGACATAATGTAGCACAAACATCCATACATGTTACAATTATTAAAAGCACTTCCCTTAGATACCCCTATACATAAGGCTTTAGATACTCTTAGCAGTATAGCGGTGGTCACAGAAAAAAAAAAATCCCACTAAAAACTTGTCATTACAATATTGAATATGGCTTATACTTAATTTAAATTAATGTCCTTGTAAAACTTAACTTCCTATAACTATAATATGCTGTGTCTTTTTGCAAGATATGAGAAAGGAATCACTTTTAAGTGCTTCAAGGTACATTATGCCCAACACATAGTTGAATTGTTAAAACATTTTTTTTAGCAGGGTACCACTCATATCATGTACATTGAAGCACTTAAAAGTGATTCCTTTCTCATTACCTGCAAAAAGACACCAGCACAAAATTAATTTTATTCAGTCGAAATTTTTTTTTTAAGTTGTAGAAAACAATAGAATTAAATTTCAACACTTTTCCATTAACTTTCTATTTAAACGCTTATAACAAACAATGTGACTTGATCATCACTTACAAGTTTTCACAGTATATAAACAGTCCACACCCTGAAATTGTGTATGCCTTACTAAAACAAACATTTAGTTCTCAGTCCTATAGAAACCAAAATCGAAGGATTCACCTAAACCTCATATAATACCACCAAGGCTCTTAACTATTTTCAGAACTAAATATATGAATAAAATTTTTTCACAAAATAAATAAAGTTTAAGCTAAACTGTATGTTGCTGAACATTGACATGACATAAATCGTTACTAGGTTAGAGCACAAAACTTACAAAATAATTATAGACAAAATGACATAATAAATTTCACAGGATATTCTAACATAATTCCTCCCCCTCCCAAAAAAAAAAACAGATTGTGATGAAGCCCTGCTAGAATTAATTCAGTTGTTTAGTACAGGCCCAAAATTTTGTTTATCATTATTATGGAAGAAGAAACAACACAAAATTGAACAATGGAGAATACTAACCAAAACCATCATCACCCATAAGGGTGATAGAACCAAGATCCTCCCTCATAGTAATCTCCTCTGGTCGACTCTGATTCACAGAAAACTGCGCCTGAACATTAATGTCCCTGAAAAGGTCACATATTTTACATATTAAAAGTCAAAATATCAGGACAAATATCTGTGCTGTTTCGCTATCATCAACTTCAATTTTTTAAAAGTCAACATGTTAAAAATAATTAATAAGAATTTTAGCACTTACTCTAAGTCTGCAAGAGTGGTCTCAAAGTCATGGAAATTTTCTTGCAATGTGATGGCAGCCACAGCAGCTTCTCTATTTTCTTCTGGAAGATCAACAACTCCTGGCCTAAATGCCATTTTGATCTTGACAAATGCTTCATTGCAATCTGCTAACAAGTATTTGGCCTTTCTTGAGTAGATACGGACAACACCAAGCAACAAGTGACCAGATGTTCTCAAGGCCATTTTCACCTGAGAACAAGTAACAAAAACAGTGCTCTTGGATTAGCTGCATTGAATTTTTTAATTTATAAAAAATATTCTTGATACATTCCCAAACAAACTTGTTTAAAAAAAAAAGTATCATCCCAATGATGTCTTTAATGAAATGATAAAAATCGTGCACATTTTACATATGAGATTAGTAGAGTAGTACCTTATCTAAGCAAATATCTAAAACTAACTCTCTTTAAACTGGTGCCACTAACAAAGTTTTTAAAAAAAGGCAGATCAAATTAATATAACTAGTAATTAAGTGAGCAAATAACCAACCTTGGGTTTGAGAATGGCCTCCACACTGCTGTCAATATTTGTCTCAAACACATGTGCCTTGGTAAGTTTTTTGTCCCAGTGAGCCGCAAGCCATATTCGAGCCAGGGGCCCCTTTTTGTTGAGCACAAAACTGGCGTAAAACATTTTGGCCTATTTCGTATTTACCAAATATTCTGTGAATAAATTGATTTGAAAACTGCATAAAAGAATTAATGGTGTTATTTTAAGTTGGCAAGTATTTTTAACAGCAAGCAAAGCTGGTTCATAAAAACTCTAGTGCTAATGCTGTAACAAATACTATTTATAACAATAAATTTGTAATTACATTAAGTTTCTAAGCTGCTACCTTCTGGACCAGAATTAACAGAATTTTTTAAAAAAGGGAAAATGTGTCAATTTTCTTTAAATTGTGTCTACAAAATAATTTTTTTTAAATTTAGGTTACTGAAATGAAATTAAAGCCTTCTGTAACTGTAAAGATAATATTACTGAAGTAAGGCACACATGACTGGTTGTTGGGGGTATGAATGTATGTATCAGGGTCACACAATTTAGCAGATTACCAATTGACTAACATTTCTTAATCTGCAGATACTGAGGTAGGCTACTGATTAATTATTATGAATTGAGCTTGGAAATGTCCTTGCAAATAAGATTATTATGAATTGAGCTTGCAAATAGCAAGACTTTTCCTTCAGTTTCAAGGGCTTGCAATATCTCTAGGTTTAACAGTATTTCATCAATATCATTTTTATAATTGTTATGGGACTAAGGGAAACACATTATTATGAAAACAATGGCGTCAAGTAGTATAAACAAGCGTTACTCTGTGGCCCTAATATGCGAGCCTTACAACTCAACCGTTGACCACTATGGCAATACAACCCTGATATACAAAATACTTTGAAACAACTAGTGACAGGGCTAGAAGTATGCCAGTATTCCATTCATGGGCCCATTCAAAAATTAACAGAAGATGCATCACGGCATCACTACATGGAATAACAGGCTAAATGCAGGCCAGTAAATAGCCATATACTACAGCATTAAAAAAAGTATGCATTCGCTCCGTCTGGAAAAAAAAAATCACTTAAAATATTAAAACAACAATTTACACAAGTGAGGATCCAGGAAAATTAGTCATTTATCATTAAATGCAGACATTGTCATTTTATGCATATAATTATAAGTACGGTTTATTTTTAGTCTAATATGTTACATTGGGAAATGGCGTTGGTGGGTCGTCAAGCGTGAACTGTTAATGCCCTCCCTGACACACCTCCACACAGCCCAGACACCGGGTCTTCCTGATGCAAGACTATGCGGCAGCACGCCCAGGACGTCCACGGACCTGGACAGCCCCCAACCGCTCAATCGGATTTTCGGATGGAGGCTTTCCCCACCCGGGGACGTCCTGTCAACCAAAAGCGTTGCATTTAAGGTGTTCGCAGCCCACTCTCCCAGGGAGTCGAGATGGTGCTTTAACGTCCAAATATCTTCCCCCACCCATCCCAGGGAAGAGACTGACGCCTTTTAAGAGGGGTCATACAGTGGGTTTATATCCCGCAACTAGTTTGCGAAGTAGCTTGGATTAAATGGTTGCTAGGAGCAGCTTTCTCAGGGCTGCGTATTTAGAATCATCGGCCAGAGGCTTCCACCTTAGCCTCTAGCCTCAAATCCATTACAGGCAACTTGTAATCATGATCCCTACCCTGTCTCTGCCTTTTTAGTCTAATAAATCTCTTTAATATTTATATTCTAATGATTTTATGTTGAATTTTGGGATCAAGTTAAATCCAGCACTGCGATTTTATTTTTATAACTTTAAAAATTATGTGTTTGCAGTTTGTTTCCTTGGCACGATGCTTGGTCAAATTAAGGAGTTTGAGGCTCTGGGCTCAGTCAACAGTAACAGGGACACATTGCAATTGCTGTCTATGACTATGCATGACTATATATAGTGATTGTAGTTGAAGTTAGGTGCAGGCTGGGGCTCATTAAAAATAAACACTGTGGGCAAAATGATTGATAAGTGGAATTAAGACAGATAATAAAAATGAATCTTATATTGATTGGCTTTAAAAATTCAAATTAATAAAACAACACAACTAGAATTGACAGCGGAGTTAGCCCATGTTGTGTCATATGATTATATGCCAAGGACAGGACAGTGTTATTTCAAGAAGTTGGTTGTTATTTACAGATTTCACCATTAAATGTTTAAATTATTTAGGGGAGGGGGCGGGAAACTTCAAGTCCGCCCCTGTGTGGACAATGTTTCGCTATGCCATCATTGTATCTGGTTCTGATATGCCAATTTTGTTGCTATTCAGATTGTCGTACTACTTACACTGTGTAAGCTCTTCTCATGTGTTGGTATTTTTTAAAATTGTTCTTTTAAAAAATAGGCATAAGTATTTTTGAAACATATATTTAAGTTTATACCAATACATATTCTGCCATTTTCGATCGACTTGTTTACATGTCTCAATATAATTCAAAGCCTCATTTGTTTCGGCTCGCGTAGAGACACATCCCTTTTTCAGACGAGCAGGCGTCTTTTTGCAACGTGAAACAAGTCGAAACAAGAATGATTGTAATTTTCATACCTTGTTTTTTACGCACTATGAAAAAAAAACAACGGATGCTTAGCTACCTTTATATTAAAACTTACCTAAATAAAATATTCCAATACTCGAAATGAATTAAACCATGATTTTAACATGGAAAGTATTCCACTACAAGCCACTGTTTATTTTCAATTTTTTTATCCATCAAAATGGCGGCACTATCATTTCTGTTCCCGCTTAAATACGAGATTATGCAAATTATACAAATTACACTATAAACATACGCATTAAAAAGTAGTTTTTTTACATTTTCATTTACTTTTTCTTTTAAATGTTATACTTTACTATATTAATAATACTCTGCCCTAAATAATATGTAACCTAATTAAATAAGAAAAGTAAAATATAACTAGGATATTTTTGCATTATCAAGTATAATTTTTACATAAATTTCATCCGCCCGATCTGACCTGAAAACTTAGATAATTAAATTATAATAAAGGGGTTGGACTCGATAAACCTTAAATAAATTATTTTAATGAGTAATGAGACATAAACCTAAAAATGAGAAACGAATAACAATAGCTACTAGTCCCTAACGAATACAAAGATCAGAACTTTCTTTCCGATCTTTGCGTTAGGGACTTGTGCTCATTCTTATTCTTTTTTTTCTCTCATTTTTAGGCATCATATTTTACTATATGTATGTTGTTATGTAGAATAAACATTATATACAGTATTATGTAACTTTAATTTATAATTATATATTAATGTTTTTTGTTTTAACGACGAAGGCATTTGCCGAAAATTTTGAATATGTATTTTGTCTAATCATAATTAAAGCCTAACTATTAACTTAACTTTACCACGTTTTTTTTACACAATGTATATCTGTCTACTGTCTCACTGACCCGAAAAGCCAAAGCTGTTTCACTACATTAGTAAGGATCGGCGAACTTTTTAAGCCATGAACTGTACGTCATAATATATTTGTTTTCCTCGACGTTACCCCCAATTTGTAAGAAAGAAAATCATAGACTATTTAATTTCAAAATGGTTTATGGAATATACCTATACTTATTTGGAGAATACAATTATAAATGAAAAGAAGAACTAAATAAATTCAATAAAATAAATGTTGAAAATTCTCGTTTTAAAACAAAATTATTTCTTTTAGAAAACGTGTTAAATTTTGGTACAATTGACTCCTAGTTAGCAGGGATGTGACACCCTAAACCTAACTAGGGAGTGCACACTCACAGGGGGAGGACACTAAATATTTTTTTAATAGTAAATTTAACAGAGCTCGATCAAGTCAGTTTCATAGCACATCTAAATTGCAAGAGCAGGGTGTCACCAGAGCAAGTTGCCATAAGAGCAGGGTGTCACCAGAGTAGGCCGACTTGGAGGATGTCCATGGAGAAGTCTAAATGGGAAAAGCCCATGCCCATGAGTTTACCGCACTGGGTGACAACAACTCTAGTGATGCCACTGAGCATAAGATAAAATAGTCGACTAATCCAAAATGACGTCCACGAAACAAGAGGTCGGCATATGCCAGCGGCAGTGACGTATCTAGGGTTAGTACCACTTGAGTGTTTCAAACTTTTTGCCACTCCCCTTCCGAGTAAAAAAAAAAAGTCGGCCGAAAATGCCGCCCTTCATATAAAGAAAAAAATGCCGCTCTAGTTGGCCAACCATTGAGCTAAACTAAATCTTTTTCAGAGCTCGCGTTTGCTTGCTAAACAATAATGAGGTAATGAGTTTTTTACCCAGGTTGTTTCTTTAAAAACAAACAATAAAAATTAAAAAAAAAAAAATTCTTAATTTGTATTTGGACGGTATGAACAATTAGCCTACCGGTGACTTTTTTTCTCTAGCCTTTAGACTAGCAAATCTTTTTATGACACTTTCTTCCATTTTCTCCAGAGGCGCCCACATGCAATGATTTTTCATATTTTAGAAGATTGTTGATGGCGGCCCGGGAAACTGCCCGAGTTCCCGGTACCTTGATCCGGCCCCGATTACTGTACTCGAGAACGTGCAAATAGTATAAGACGCTTCGCCACCGTTTCACGTGGACATAATATTTTAGCTGTATCGCAACACACCTCTCTTCCAATTACGACCGCTCAGTGACAGTGTGTTTACGTTTACTCTGGCAATTGTATAATGCCATTGAGATGCAGTCACAGGGTACGCGCACTATTTGATCTAAAGCGAATTTAAAGCCATGGGCTTCCTTACGGGGGCGCCCTCACCACAGTCACAGATGTTAATATTAGTTATTACAAAATGTTTATTATTTGATTTCCGTTTTTTTTCAGTTCCAAGTCGGACCAAGTGACTGGACGCTACATCTAGCAGACCCCGCGCAAAGCTGTGACTCTCTAAGTCAGCGGTTCTCAACCTTATTAATGCCGCGACCCTTTAATACAGTTCCTCGTGTTGTGGCGACCCCCCAGTCATGAAATTATTTTTGGTTCTACTTCATAACTGTAGAGTATATATGTTTTCTGATGGTCTTAGGCGACCCCTCTGAAAGAGGCGTTCGACCCCCAAAAGTGTCGCGACCGACAAGTTGAGAACCTCTGCTCTAAGTAATAACTGTTTACAGAAGCCTATACCAATGATAACTAAGGGTCATTTTGTCAACTTTAATGATTTTCCCCCTTAACCATTTAGGTAAAAAAAAATATATTTTTTTAATTAAATAAAAAATTAACCGATATTTCTCAGTGTAAGTTTTAGATTTCCGGGAAAACTTGGGTTCATCAAGGTCGTCGAGAATCAATAAGGTTTGGGAACCACTGGTACTTCAGTTTTGCTAGTATACTCACGAATGGCCAGTGCACGATTCTTGTTAATTGGATTAATTTTTGCCCTTTTCCCCTTTTCTCCTGTATCCTTTAAAACGGCATACGAGCACTACAGGGACGTCATTTGGGTAGGGCAGGGTGGGGCATTTGACCCCCCACCCCCACCCCGCCGAATTTGCAAGTTTTATTTAATTTGCTATGCACTGTGGCGCCTCCAGTAATAAACAACTTAACAAGTCAACTAATTTTTGGTTTTGCACCCCCCCCCCCCTTTTAAAAAACCTATAATGACGCCACAGGATCACTAGCTTAAGGAGGGTAGGGTGATGGGGAGGTCTGCCATGGGCGGCACTTATTTCTATATATTGAGCGACATTTTCGGCAAACTGCTTTTTTCCCTACCCGTTGGGTTGGCGGGGACCCGGGGGGGGGGGGGTGTGGTGGTGCTGGATAAGAAAATTGAAGGAATTTTTTTTAAAAGTTGTTGAAACTAGTTTTAAAATGAGTCAATATTTTTAACAATTTCTAGTTGCGTAGTTTCGAAATAATAATCATAATATAGAAATTTGATAACATCTTCTATTTAAACAGAAAAGACAAACTCAATAGATATTGGGCGAATACACATTTGTTTTGTTTTATTTAATTAATGTATGTAAATTTTAAGTTCATGATTATGTTTGTTAAATTTAAATTGTATGTACAGCGTGATGAGCCCAGCCCTAGGTTGGGGTACTACGCTATAGAAAACTTCTTATAATAATAAAATGTTTTTTAAGAAATGCACAAAATTGTTAAACGAATGTTTTCTCTTGAATTGATTTGATACCGTTTCACTGTCTTCATATCTAGAAATATCGCCCTGAAAGAGAAATACTAATCCTGAATGCTTTTTTTTTTATTTGTTTACGTGTGACGTCATTTATCATGCCTAGTCGGTCTTTTAGTGCAGTCACGTGACTCTGCCATATTTTTTTAAAAAATCTTCAGACATACAGATAAGAACGTCACAGCTAATCAAGAAGCCAAATGGCGGGACCTCGATACATTACTACTGTACTAATCAAACAAAATTTTAAAAAGATTTCATATGCTCCAATCTGATGAATTTAATAAGAGCTATGTGCATAATAAGAGATATCGAAATAACGTTCAGATCATAATTAAAATAATGTATAACTTTTGAGGAAAAGCCCAACCCCAACCTTTAAAAAAGGCGAAGTTGAAAATGTCCCGTCCCCCCCCCTCTTCCCCCATTCCCGTTTAATCAATACATGATATAGATGCATAGCCTATGGGCCTCACAATTTTTGCTATTGAATACAGTCGAACATATAGACTATAATAAACCAGGAACTGACCGCACTAAGTACAATATGGATGAAGGAGACAAAAATGCAACGTTTGTTTTATAATTTAAAACTTCTTTTTTTTCAACACTCAGTAATTCCTCACTGGCCCTAAAATGCCCCTCGGGGGGTGCGAGCACCCCAGGTTGTCAAGATCCAAGAGTTGGAACCACTGTCGCATATTTCTTAAGTCTGCACAATGGAAACACCTTCGACTGAGAACCGCTGATTTCTGCATTTCTAAGAGTATACACTGTCAACAACTGTGAAATCATGCACCGAGACGTTGGTGTGCGCTCTTAAAGGGGTTGTGACAAGACAAATAGTATTTAAAAAATGACTATAAAAAATCAGATAAAAATCGATAAGAATCAATACACTGAATGAAAGTATAAGAAATTATATATAGAGACCTACGTGCGTTGTAAACCTCGGTCTGTTTGTAATCGAGATTAACCTCAATGTTGATAAAACTTTCAAATTTACAACTGTTGAATAATTTACGGTACGCATTATTTCTTTCTTTCTAAAAATGTTTCTATAACAACAATTAATTCATTGTGTGATTCATTCGCCTCCAAGTTGATGGGATGTTTCTGGGCCGTTCAGGCACTGAATAACTTTTAAAATTGCAAACATTTTGATTGATTTCACTTTTTACAAGTCTTACAGGATATCGATCTGTAACCAATCACTCAAAGGGTAAGCAGAGAGGGGTGTAGAACACTCGACAGTAAGAGGGCGGAACTTAGCCGTGTATATACAGGAGAGAGTCCTTACAGCAGAACAAACATATTGGCGACTGGGGCTACTGATCTACCACAGCAGTGACACACACCAGTGGTGTCGACAAACTTCAAAGTTTAGCAAAGAAAGAGAGAGAGGGAGAGGGATTCTCCTTTCGATAATTCGGACTTGTGGAAATAGTCGCTGCCGTATATATATATTTTGGTGAGGTGTTTTATTCAGTTAAAACTTGTGTCTTTGACATGTATCTCTGACAAGTGTCATTAACGTGTATCTCAGATTTGTATCTTTGAATTGTATCTCAGATTTGTGTCTTTGACATGTATCTGTGTCTTTGAATTGTATCTCAGATTTGTGTCTTTGACATGTATCTCAGATTTGTGTCTTTGAATTGTATCTCAGGTTTGTGTCTTTGACATGTATCTCAAATTTGTGTCTATGAATTGTATCTCTGACAAGTGTCATTAACGTGTATCTCAGATTTGTGTCTTTCAATTGTATCTCTGACAAGTGTCATTAACATGTATCACAGATTTGTGTCTTTGAATTGTACCTCTGACAAGTGTCGTTAAGGTGTATCTCAGATGTGTGTCTTTAAATTGTATCTCAGACTTGTGTCTTTAAATTATATCTCAGACTTGTGTCTTTGAATTGTATCTCTTTGACGTATATCTCAGACTTGTGTCTTTGAATTGTATCTCTTTGACGTGTATCTCAGACTTGTGTCTTTGAATTATATCTCATATTTGTGTCTTTGAATGGTATCTCAGACTTGTGTCTTTGAATTGTATCTCAGACTTGTGTCTTTGAATTGTATCTCAGACTTGTGTCTTTGAATTATATCTCAGACTTGTGTCTTTGAATTGTATCTCTTTGACGAGTATCTCAGACTTGTGTCTTTGAATTGTATCTATTTGACGTGTATCTCAGACTTGTGTCTTTGAATTGTATCTCTTTGACGTGTATCTCAGAATTGTGTCTTTGAATTGTATCTCTTTGACGTGTATCTCAGACTTGTGTCTTTAACGTGTATCTCAGACTTGTGTCTTTGAATTGTATCTCTTTGGCGTGTATCTCAGACTTGTGTCTTTGAATTGTATATCTTTGACGTGTATCTCAGACTTGTTTCTTTGAATTGTATCTCTTTGACGTGTATCTCAGACTTGTGTCTTTAACGTGTATCTCAGACTTGTGTCTTTAACGTGTATCTAAGACTTGTGTCTTTGGATTGTTTCTCAGACTTGTGTCTTTGAATCGTATCTCAGACTTGTGACATTGAGGCGTGTCTTATGTTTCATTAACGCAGACTATCATTAAATTGATAACACTTCAATTCACTGAAAATTTAAGTTTTATAAAGATATGATTAAAACATAGACGATTACATATTAGGAAGAAGCATAGGTTTGAATCAAGACTTGCCCCTTTTCTATTGACATAACGAATATTTCTTAGATTTTGTGTGAGACATTTGGGCCACTAGTTCAGGCAAAGGTTCATTTGAATTAATAGCTTGATGAAACAAGAACCCCCATAGTGTAAGGCAGACGGCATTGGTGGAGGTGGTTTGGGGGGGGGGGCAACAATAGAAAAGACAGAAACCATTTACAGTTATGTTATGATGAAATGATGTAATTAATTATAGATTGCTAGATAAAATAGTTTACTACGCCTTACATTCGTTCATGAGTTACGCCATAGTAGACAAGTCTATATGTGTCCTGACAAGATGTCATAGTAGACAAGTCTATTTGTGTCCTGACAAGATGCCTTAGTAGACAAGTCTATATGTGTCCTGACGAGAGGCCTTAGTAGACAAGTCTATATGTGTCCTGACAAGATGCCTTAGTAGACATGTCTATATGTGTCCTGACAAGATGCCTTAGTAGACAAGTCTATATGTGTCTTGACAAGATGCCTTAGTAGAATGTCTATATGTGTCCTGACAAGATGTCATAGTAGACAAGTCTATAGTGTCTTGACAAGATGTCATAGCAGATAAGTCTATATGGCTACCAACTGACGTAAATTATTGCATCTGTTATAAGCCTACTTTAGGCTTAAAGACAAAATGGAATGAAAATGCTAGTTACCGGTATTCGTGAATTTAACTCATGATGAACGACTCAAAGCATTTCAAATGATATACCACACGTTCCACTGTATAATGTATAAGCCACACGTATACATAGTCTGTAAATAAACCAAGATCAGAATCGAACGCATATTTAATAACTAGCTAATATAATACTAAAACTCCAAATTTATTTATTATAGTTAAATAAACGTTTTTGGCCTTAGTCTTTATACTGCAAGTGTTGAATGTAAGGAGTTACAATCTCTAATGAATATGCATTTCAAACAAAGTTCATTTGCACATTGTCGTATAATGAAGGCTGGACGTTATATAAAAAAAACAGCAACAACAAAATATTAATAATAAATGAATCTTGAAATGATGGTCCACACTGAGATAACTTGGTCCATGTGTGATTTAGGATATATTGGTCCATGCGTGATTTAGGATATATTGGTCCATGCGTGATATAGGATATATTAATCCATGTGTGATTAGGATATTTTGGTCCATGTGGGATTTAGGATGTATTGGTCCAAGTGTGATTTAGGATATATTAGTCCATGTGTGATTTAAGATGTATTGGTCCATGTGTGATTTAGCATATATTGGTACATGTGTGATTTATGATATTTTGGTCCATGTGTGATTTAGAATAGATTGGTCCATTAGTGATTTGGGGTATTTTAGTCCATAAATGATTTAGGATAAATTGGTCAGTGTCTGATGTAGGTTGTTAGGTTCATGACTAATCAACGTAGATATCTGAACCTGCTGTAATCGTACTGACTCGTGTTCCATTTGTTTAAATATCGATAGTTCCCCCCCCCCCCACCCCCGGGTATTTGTTGTGATTTCAAATGGAGCGAAACCTTTTCACATTCAGTGGGGACTTAATACATCATTACGTTTATGGGTTCCAGCCATCTTGACCCAATCATTTAAAAACATTTATCTCTATAATCAAATCGCAGCTACCGCTCTCTGCCTTATCTTTCAACGTCTGAAAAGTTGATAAAAATATTTTTAAAAAAAAAACAACGGTTCAGATAGATTTGATTAATGGAAACGCTGCTGTCAGATAACATCATATCATGTAATAGAACCTATGTCATTTATCATACGAGATTTGCTAACAACGCCAGACATTCTCCACTAGACACCGTGACTTGGAGCTATGTAAATTTTAGGGTCATACTAAAAATGAGAAATAAAAAAAAGTATTAAAAAAAAAAAAAGCATCGCAATGCTGAACAAATATGTTGAAATAAGTTTTAAAAAAAAATAATTTCCATTTCAAGCAATTTTTTTTACTTTACACCATAAGATTATGATTCACAATAAGATTATATTATACCATACAATTATGATACATCACCGTGGCTTACTGTGACATTGAAACAGTCTTAAAACTTAGTATTACATGGATTACATGTGAAACGGGGTACGGCACGGGACAAATATTGGGGAACTAAAAAAAAAAATTAATAAAACTTATGACCCAGTTGGGCATTCACAAACAGCGTTAACGAAGAATGAAAGTGCTACAACTTTTTGTTCTTATCTTAGTTGACATAACTGCTATTTCACTCCTGGTTTCGTACACGTATTCGTGACAGGTGTCCTGTGGCTTAGAACAGAACGCCAAGAAGTGACATTGGTCGTTAATCCAAAAACAAAACATACTCGGTACGTTCAGTGCAGTAAAACCGCAGTGATTAGTCACGCTCCGTCAGGTCGTGGCGTCTATAATCTAAATCCTATCGCGAGTTAGTTACTGAAATTATAATTTAAAAAAAAAATAAAATCATTGCAAACATCTGAAAATTAAATAGTGTATAAAATCTGTACATTATTTGAAAATGTATTTACATTCTTTTTTTTAAATTTAAAAATTATAATTTTTTAAAACTTAAAAAGAACGAAACAAAAACGGACACCAACAATTTCGCCCTTTTATTAAATAATGTAAAAATTCCATTCGCGATCATTTCATTGCTACCTCTCCACAATGATCTCTCATGCGATAGAAACATTCCAGTTAACGTCCTTATTATAATCATACAGATTTCAACGTAATAAAGATTTTAACGTCACTTTCAATAAATTGATGCGGCACACAGCTGATTTAAAAAAAAAGTTTTCTTCGGGAGTACTGAGGCTGACTGTTAAAAAACAAAAATATTTGCTTTAACTTTAACTGCTTTGATTTCAATGAAGTACCTAGTCACGCCCCCGTGGAACAAATTTCTCAGACAATCAGAATATTTTTTTATGGGACCATAGAATGACGACATGGCGATAGCTTGAAGTAAACCACCGATTGTCTGTGTTGTTTTCTTGTAATGAACTTTTTAGGCCTTGATTCCTCTTGCATACTGCATCCAATTTAATTTGTGCTGGAATATCGCAGTGGCCTCGTCAATCGTGCTCTCAAAACATGACAGTCCTCTCCTTGGTGATTCACATAGCAATAAAAAAGAATGTGTATATATAAATAAATAAATAAATAAATAAATATATATATATATATATATATATATTTATAAATTCCATACGGTTCCATTTCATCTGCCCCACACTTTTTGATCCAGCACAAATGATAGGGAGAGTTCCCTTACAAACCCACAGCAGCAACACCACTATAGATATTTGTTTTCCACGTTATTGACCATACCCTTGATTTCTATCATTTTGTAGGCTTATCACTCGTTTATTAAGGTTCTGTTATGTATTTACTCTTAGTGTCTAACAACCATCACCATCTTGTCTTTACTCTCTAGTGTCTAAGAACCATCGCCATCTCGTATTTACTACACCTTAGGATCTAACAGCCTTCGCCATCTTAGATTTACTCCCTAGTGTCAAACAAGCATGGCCATCCTGTATTTACTCGTCGGTGTCATCAAAACTATATATGTGACAGCAATCAAAATTTTTAATCACTCTCAAATCAATTCTTCATTGTTCTGTTAATCTTTTAACGTATAATATTTTATTAAGAGTAAAAATACTATTCTATTTTAAACGCCTCTATTCTATTCTATTTACCCACATTCTTTTAGATTTATTATGTTCTGATCAATTTTAGACTATTTTATTCTAGTTTGCATATTTTACCAACAACAAGAATACTAAAAAATTGTTTTTTTTTGTGTGCGTATCATAGAATGGTAGCCGTTAGGTAATAAATTAGCAAATCCCCTTTTTACCTTAAGCCTATTTAAAAACATGTAATCTCGTTTGGCTATTGTTATCTATTATTTTCCATGTTCAATATTAATACTGAATGAGACAGAATCATAATCTAAAATAACATTTGCCTACATATCTTGACCTACAGTAATACAATGTCTTCAAATTCAAAACTTTTTATTTTAAATCTAAAAACAAATCTTAAAGAATTTTTTCTCTCCAGATTGTCATCCGAGAAAATAACCCCGTGACGCAATATTCCGGACTCAAAGTCGTAATATGAAAATCTGGGTTGATAATTTTTTTTTTCCCGACTCCGCTACTTTGCAAATTATTATTTTGTTCCTTTATGAAGTAAATGAGATCCACTGCCTGTCATTATAACGACCCTGTTTGATTTTCGTCTCGTACACCCAATAGACCAACAAATTAAAGCGAAAATGTGTTTATGGTTTACAATTTTACCAATCCTCACACAAAAGACTATTGTATTTTCATTCCCATGGAAGGGTACCAATGGGCCATAGGTTCAAGTCTTAAATAAACCCACACGAAAGCGAGGCAAACTTTCAATCAGAAAATACGCGGCCTTTCAATCTCTCTTGTACTTTTATGACGTATCGGATATAAGGGACATTTAAATGCGTTTTTTTATATTTTAATCGTTCGAATATCTATTGACTGGCATGAATTTTACTTTCATTTGTGTACACAATAAATGTTGATATAGCGAAGATTCACTTTTCCCTATTGACGTCATATGTCCGTATTCTATTTGCCGTCTAAAAATAGAACCCTTTCAACCCTAAAAGTTTCAAAAGGAGTATAAAAAAAAAAAAAATCAATAACAAAAAAAAAAAATTGGTGCGCTAAGAATTGATATCTTAGACTTAAGATCCTCAAATCACAAACAAAACCAGACGCACGGACAGTGTCGTGATGTGCTTAGAGAATAGTAGATACAACATTTGATATTAGAATAGTAGAAACAACATTTGATATTAGAATAGTAGAAACAACATTTGATATTAGAATAGTAGAAACAGCATTTGATATTAGAATAGTAGAAACAACATTTGATATTAGAATAGTAGAAACAACATTTGATATAAGAATAGTAGAAACAACATTTGATATTAGAATAGTAGAAACAACATTTGATATTAGAATAGTAGATACAACATTTGATATTAGAATAGTAGAAACAATATTTGATATTAGAATAGTAGAAACAACATTTGATATTAAAATAGTAGAAACAACATTTGATATTAGAATAGTAGATACAACATTTATTGATCGCACCCTCTTTCTATTCCAATGAGTGTGCAAGAATGAACAAGATGTTATGTACACCAGGACCATCGGTACGTTTCTTATATGTAACCATGGTGAGCTCCGATCTTAATGTAACCAGGTTCCGCTCCTATTTTAATGTAATCAGGTTGAGCTCCGGTTTTAATGAAACCAGGATGAGCTCTTCTTTTAATGTAACCAGGCTGAGCTCTGATTTTAATGTAACTATATAGGTATAGTTCCGCTTGTAATGTAACCAGGTTGTGTTCCGCTTTTAATGTAACCAGCTTGAGCTTCGATTTTAATGTAAACAGGTGAGCTCCGATTTTAATGTAAACAGTTGAGCTCCGATTTTAATGTCGCTAGGTTGAGCTCCACTTTTGATATAATCTGGGCAAGCTAGGCTTTTCATGTAACCAGATTGTCTTGTAACAAGGGTGAGTTCAGATGGTCTTGTAACAAGGGTGAGTTCAGATTGTCATGTAACCAGGGTGAGTTCAGATTGTCACGTAACGAGATATTAAGACCACAATTATTATTCTGCATCAATTAGTCATTATTGTACGAGTGCTGATTTGAAATTTCACTTTTAAAATATAAAGGTATACAAAATGAATCTAATGATGTTACCAATACTGACACAACTTTGTGTAACTTGTCTCATCAATTAATTGATACTATTTCCTTCTACTGTCATCCAGTTTCTTAAGCTCAACAGTTTACCTACTATTTCCTTTACTTTATAACTGCTTTTAATGGAATCAATATTGAATGGGCATTATTACACTAGTACTAGACTAAACTATGCCAACTTAGGGCGTCTACCCACTCTCCTGAGTGGGGGAAGCCACTCCCCTCCCTTGCATGGCTGTTCGGCAAAAGGAACTTGCTAAAGGGTAGGCGTTCAATGCCTAGCCTAAGCCAGACAATTGAAATATATTTTGCTTCTTCTTCTATATTTTCTTCTATATTTTGAGGGTCCACGATCAAAGAATTGATCATTCTGGCTCCTATGTTTCAGAGGGGTTCGCGATGTCACTGTGCGTGGTTTTGAATGGGGATACTTCACAGGTTGCAAGGGCCACTCAGCAATGGCGTTATGAACTGGGGGTTGGAAGAGAGGAGGCAATAGACGCAAATGTGTCCAGTGTGGTCTCCTCAACTGTTGCTTTTTGGAAGCTTGTTCCAGCCCCTTACTGTCTTTGGCAGGAATGAGGAGCTCCTGTACTGAGTTCTTGTTTTTATTAGCCGGAACTGCCTGTCGTGGCCTCGTCGCTGTCTAGGGGGGGGGGGGGGGCGAGTTTCTGTTTAATGCTGGAGCAGTGGACCAGCCGATTTTTTTTCTTGTAAAACATGGTGAGCCTAGATAGTCGTTCTTCCAACGGTGACCAGCCACGTGTTTCCAGCATGCTGCCAACACTTGAGGTGTTTCTGTAGTGGTTCAGGACAAAGCGTGCTACCCGTCGCTGGACCGCCTCCAAACTGTCGATGCTCTTCTGGGTAAATGGGCCCCAGACTGAAGATGCGTATTCTAATAGCGGCCGGACAAAGGCTTCATAGGCTTTTTCTTTCACGCTTGAGTTGCCGATCTTCAGATTTCGTCTAAGGAACCCCAGGGTCTTTGCCAGGTTGCACACATTGTTTATGTGCTCGTCCCTGCGGACCTCTCTTTGGACGGTAACACCTAGGTAACTAACGGAAGAAACTGGCTTAAGAATATTGCCATGCAATTCGTAAGGGCGGTGTAGAGGGGATCTGCTTCTGGAGATAAACAGCACCTAAAATAAAAATTATATATATATATATATATATATATATATATATATATAAAATAAATGTAAAATATAACAAAAATGTGTATTTTTTCCTTTCCCATATTAATTTTGTGACGTGGAGGAATTTAAAAGCAGGCAAAATAAAGTGTGGGGGAGGGGGAGGATAGTGTTTCCATTAACTCAATTTGGAAGGAGCTGCTTCCTTCCTCCCACCCTCTGTGTAGACGCCCCAGTGCCCACGTATTTTTCAACACCCCGTAGGACATGAGAAGAAAACTTTCAGTCTTTATTCAAGAGTCGGAGTCTTACATATTTGTTTGACAATGGTGGCATTGGAGACAATAGTGGCAATGGGGGCATTGGTGGCAATGGTGGCAATGACGACAATGATGGCAATGGTGGCATTGGTGGCAATGGTGACAATGGTGGCAATGGTGGCATTGGTGACAATGGTGGCAATGGTGGCATTGGTGGCAATGGTGGCAATGACGACAATGGTGGCAATGGTGGCAATGTGGCATTGGTGACAATAGTGGCAATGGTGGTAATGGTGACAATGACGACAATGGTACCTAGCCCATTAGCCTTACTACAGATACAAAAAATGTCCATAACCGAACCTCAGAACCAAGCCTCCATTATGAAACTCGGCGGCTGACGGCCTTTGATAAGGACGCCCCCATTCGTGTTGTTAAGTCTGTAATAGATGAAACTGGTGATACAATTTGGCCTTTAAAATTGTTTGTTAAATATTTAATTTCTGGATTTTAATTCCAAAGTAACGTTATGTTTACTACACTCATGTACTCACAAAAGTTGGCTTCTGTCTAACGACTGCTCTGGCTCTGGTATTTTTTAAAACATTTTCCAATCTTTCAATAGCTGCACCGCATTATTCTTTCAGATAAATAAGGTGATGGTCAATTGAGATGATCAAAATTATGGCTTAAGCATGCGCAGCCATTGGTAATTCCCTTAGGTACTTCATATTTGCAATTTTCTTAAAAACAGACAACACGCAATCATTAATATTAATCTTAGAGTCATTACATCGTTATCAATATTTCCTAATCTAGCGAGCTATGATACACTTTGGTCTCATAAAACAGCCTTAAACACGGCCAATAATTAGATTAAATTAGTGTATTTAATAATTTGCGTGTGTCCTCGGTAGTATAGTGGTAAGTATCCCCGCCTGTCACGCGGGAGACCGGGGTTCGATTCCCCGCCGGGGAGGAACATTATTTTTTATAAAACATCGAAACAACTTGAAGTTCTAACTATTATTTTGAGTAGACAAATGAAATCTCAGGCCAACTGCTGGCAGACCTCGGTACTTGAGTATATATTATTATTATTAGGGTTCTTATATAGTAGGTTATAAAGACTCGGGTCTTTACCGATGAGTCTAATCAGAGGGCCGCAAAATTTGCTTACAGTTTGACAACATAAGATTATTACAGCATCCACAACCTATCAAATCTACCTAATAAGACATTAATTATTTGGTTATTACAATTTTTATGGAGTTCCTTGATTGCGCAATAGCAAAGGTCTGAGAAATCATCTGTAATTATTGTAAATATAATAATATGGTTTTAAAAAAAAAAAATATTTATTTATTTCTGTCTACAGGAAACATATTTTCCTTGCAGATAGGGACAGCAACTACAAACAAATAAGTGTGACGACACAAGATAAAAGAGACAACTTTCACTCCCGACTGACACCGGAGATGTTGGAGTTTTAGGAAAATCCCGCAAAATGAAAGTCCGACTTTTTGTACTTTTGGTTATCTCCACTTGTTTCCACTCGTCGCATCAATCGGTAAGTTCCACCAGGATAAAAATGATATGCTTATATTTTTAGATAGCGACGTCTAATCTAAGGATTGCAATCCGATTCTCCGGAATTCTAAAAACCGGATTTGCCGGATTTTCAACAGTGGAATATGCATTCGGATTTTTAAAAAAAAAATATTTAAGGAAAGGGCTCTTTGCAATGCAAGTCCTATAAAATGTAAGTGTCCAACAGGCAAAGAAACGTTTATTGGCCTCTCTAAACCATGTCCGTTATGCGGCGGCGGAATTGCAGCTTCTGCACCACATGTTCCGAATTACTCTTGTGTTGCAACACCAGTTTATGGAAGAAAAAAAATTAATTACAAAAATTTTTGTACATGTCAAAATAGTTGATTAGGCGCCCTTCTGAGGATGGCGCCGGGGCGGGTGTTCACTTCAGCTACCCTCGCCGGTCATAATGTGTTCAAAAAGCACTGATTGAAATACAGTTGTTGTTTTTTTTTAAATTTGGTGAAATATTTAGTTTTTAAAAGATAATTTTAGTATCTAGTTGGTTAGATACAATTCCTAAAAATAAACTTTTCGTAAGATGATGATGTTGTTACATGCATGGTTGGGTTATGCATAGATCTTAAATTTGAACTTAAAATTAAAAAAAAACAACACGAAAACCTTTTTATCTTACAAACAACGTTGTATCAAAGAAATGGAATTGTAACGTCTTTCAGATCATTTCGAAAGGGCTGATAGTTAAAATATAAAATTATTTGTTTGAGTGTCAAGAATTCACAAATTCGGATTTAACACCAACCCCCCCCCCCCCCCCCCCCCAAAAAAAAAAAAAACAACAAAGAAACAAATAAGCAAATCAGCCCCGTATGTGCAGCTCTTAGTCTGATCTTATGTAATCAATCAAAACTAGTTTGTTAAGAGTATGGGCAAAAAAGGGCTTAAAAAACATGGTTCTAATGACGTCACATCATTGTGCTCTTGGAAGTTTCAGCTCAGCTTAATGGTGTCGTACAACTATTTTTAAAATCGTATTTTCGTGTAAACTTTTTGTAAAGTTTTTCGTACAAATCCTTTATATGGATTTTTGTTTGCATTTATGTAATTGTATGTGATTTATCATTTATGTAACTGTGGGTGATTTATCATTTATGTAATTGTAGGTGAGTTATTATTTACTAAGAACCGCTCACGTAATTCGGTAAACTTCTGGCTAAAACACATTTCATATTTCCTCCATTTTCCCCTTCAAAAAAATACTTTATTTTTTTACTGCCTACCCAATTACGTCACAAATAGAAAGCATAGCAACAGCTACACAATAAATCTCCACACCAAAACACAAACCCATTGAATAACATTCATTCCCCCTTGAAAAAAAAACAGGAAAAAAATTATCTTTGGGAGTTGAGGGTGGGGAATGGGGATGAAAAGTTCATAGCATATGTAGTCAACGCCAACGATTCTAAGTTTCAGTTCGATAAGATGACGGGAAGTGGGTCATTTAGCCTTCCAAAGATTTTGCCACAAACACACGAAACAAAAAACAGAGTTAATATAAAGGACTTTAAAAAAAAAAAAACAAACAGAGAAAGTTAAACAGAGTTAAACAGAAAGACGCAGAGGTACGCACTTACACAGACAATACACACATAAAAATACAAAAAGACACGGCGATGTCGTGGATGCATTTAACACATGATTCCTTCTTCGTCTCACTCCAAAGGGCAATGTACCACCGGCCCCTGAAATCACTCTGGCGGATATTGACGTAGAGCTGGACGAGAAGGAGGACCAGCAGAAAGATTTGTTTGGGGGGACGCTAGTGACATGTGTGGACGAGGACCCGACGAGGGCGTACATCAAGACCGTGTCTCCGTCATCCCCCTGCGGAAAGAAATGCTTCACGCTACTACCGTGCGGGGGAGCCGGGAACGCCTCTGGCGAGTCTTTAATTAATTGTTAAATAAATGAATTTGTTAACGTCAAGTCGAGAATAGTTATTTGGTTAGAGCCGTAGGACCATTGGCGAAACATGAAAAAATAACAGGACATAACTGGAGGACATGTAGGACAGTGAGATGGCGTCTGTCAATAGGAAATATAAAGTCCCATGATAAGGAAGACACAAGGTTTGGTTTGTTGTTTGAGAGAAATAAGTAATGCCATTCACTGGGCACAGCAAAAAACTTTGACATTTTGGCAGAGAAATTAATTGCGGGTGAGGTGAACAGATTTATTAAAATATTTTCCCTCGTACTATTTTCCCGTTCTGCTGAATTCGAGGCGCAAGTGTGAAATGTACTGAAATTTTTCGTATAAATTCCTTATAAAATGTAAGATCAGCTATTGAGTGGTTTTTATTTTGGGGGGCGGGGGATGAAAATTTGAAAGTATGTGTTGTCATCGGCAACTAGAATATTTGCCAAATTTCAGCTCAATAGGTGGACGTGAAGTGGCTCATTTGCCGTCCGAAGATTTTTGCCAGCCAAGAAAAAAAGTGAAGCTAATATAAAGGATTTAATTTTTAAAAAAGCACACAACATAATGCACATTAAATAGGAGAAAGACAATTTCACTCGCAACTCATTTAATATGACGTGACAGTGCGAAGCTGAAAATACGTGAATCTGACAGTCGCAGGCACGCATGATACCAGTCAAGCGTTGCAAGATCGCACAGGGGCGTTGTTTTGACGTGAGCGTATGGGGCGCCAAAAAAGGAGTCCACACCAGGCGCGTCTCAGTTCCTGTAAATTTCGTTTTTCAATTTCACAGATAAAATGTTTAAAAATGCTCAATCTCATTGTCACTATCTTCTTGACTATCTTGTTGACAATATCTGCTTGACACTATCACTATATGACTCCATATCCTTAACTCCATATCCTTAACTCCATATCCTTAACTCCATATCCTTAACTCCATATCCTGATCCCATTTCCTGAACCCCGTATCCTGAACTCCATATCCTTAACTCCATGTCCTTAACTCCATATCCTGATCCCATTTCCTGAACCCCGTATCCTGAACTCCATATCCTGGACTCCATATCCTGGACTGAGTCCTTTACTTTGACTCAATATTTGACTCAGAATTTATCTTCAATCACTAACACGTGTTTATTACTTAATTGTCAAAACTTTCAACTCACACACCCTCCACCCTCAGAATTTTGTCTGTTCTTCCTACCTGGGGAGGGATCTCTGAACTACGCACAGGCCTCCAGCTATAAGCTGACAATCGCCTGCACCGATGACGTCGAGCCGGAGTCGACGAAGCAGATGACCGTCACCATTGTACCAAACACTCCACCGGTTTTCGTACCGGCTGTGCCCCTGTCAGGTAAGAATGGACACAAACTTTCCTAGTAGACCTGCCTCGGCCAGGTAAGCATGGACACAACACCGTCCTAGTAGACCTGTCCCAGCCAGGTAAGCATGGGCACACACTGTCCTAGTAGACCTGCCTCAGTCAGGTAAGCATGGACACACACTGTCCTAGTAGACCTGCCTCAGCCAGGTTAGCATGGACACACACTGTCCTAGTACACCTGCCTCAGCCAGGTAAGCATGGACACACACTGTCCTAGTAGACCTGCCTCAGCCAGGTAAGCATGGACACACACTGTCCTAGTAGACCTGCCTCAGCCAGGTAAGCATGGACACACACTGTCCTAGTAGACCTGCCTCAGCCAGGTTAGCATGGACACACACTGTCCTAGTAGACCTGCCTCAGCCAGGTAAGCATGGACACACACTGTCCTAGTAGACCTGCCTCAGCCAGGTAAGCATGGACACACACTGTCCTAGTAGACCTGCCTCAGCCAGGTAAGCATGGACACACACTGTCCTAGTAGACCTGCCTCAGCCAGGTTAGCATGGACACACACTGTCCTAGTAGACCTGCCTCAGCCAGGTTAGCATGGACACACACTGTCCTAGTAGACTTGCCTCAGCCAGGTAAGCATGGACACACACTGTCCTAGTAGACCTGCCTCAGCCAGGTAAGCATGGACACACACTGTCCTAGTAGACTTGCCTCAGCCAGGTTAGCATGGACACATACTGTCCTAGGAGATCTGCCTCAGCAAGGTAAGCAAGGACACACACTGTCCTAGTAGACCTGCCTCAGCCAGGTAAGCATGGACACACACTGTCCTAGTAGACCTGCCTCAGCCAGGTAAGCATGGACACACACTGTCCTAGTAGACCTGCCTCAGCCAGGTAAGCATGGACACACACTGTCCTAGTAGACCTGCCTCTGCCAGGTTAGCATGGACACACACTGTCCTAGTAGACCTGCCTCAGCCAGGTAAGCATGAACACACACTGTCCTAGTAGACCTGCCTCAGCCAGGTAAGCATGGACACACACTGTCCTAGTAGACCTGCCTCAGCCAGGTAAGAATGGACACACACTGTCCTAGTAGACCTGCCTCAGCCAGGTAAGCATGGACACACACTGTCCTAGTAGACCTGCCTCAGTCAGGTAAGCATGGACACACACTGTCCTAGTAGACCTGCCTCAGCCAGGTAAGAATGGACACACACTGTCCTAGTAGACCTGCCTCAGCCAGGTAAGCATGGACACACACTGTCCTAGTAGATCTGCGCCTCAGCCAGGTAAGCATGAACTCATGAACTCAGGTAAGCATGGACACACACTGTCCTAGTACACCTGCCTCAGCCAGGAAAGCATGAGCTCGTAAACTCAGGTAAGCATGAACACACACTGTCCTAGTAGACCTGCCTCAGCCAGGTAAGCATGGACACACACTGAGTTTCAGCAAGCTGTTTCTTTTTTTCGCATTCTTTATTTCTTTAAATTTTCCCGAAATTACATTTCCGGGCTGTCGAAAAAGGGTGGGTACTTATGTATAAAGATAAAAAACCAATGATGCTGCAGACGCGAAAATGGTTTATTTCGAATGCTTGTAAAGCGTGGCACTTTCTATTATGTAAGTAACAATACCTCTTTCTTATAAAAAAAAAAGCTAAATTTCTTCTAGTTTGTGATAAAACTAAGTTATATCATGACTATTGTTCTGGAGCGAGGCGTAATTATTCATTAATACGACGTAATTATTCATTAATATGACGTAATTATTCATTAATACGACGTAATTATTCATTAATACGACTTAATTATTCATTAATATGACGTAATTATTCATTAATACGACGTAATTATTCATTAATACGACGTAATTATTCATTAATATGACGCAATTGTTTATTAATATTACGTAACTTTTGAAATTCTTCCCTAGTTCCAAAGACCATTTCCGGGACTTCTGCGGCAGGATCGATCTTGTATGACATAGACGCTGAAGATATAGATGGTGACCCCGTTTATTACACCATGGCAACGAGTCCAAACACCCAGTACTTTTCCATCGGATACAGTAAGTCCTGGCGCATTTCAAATACTATTTAAGCCCTGATCATAACTTATCAGTAAATGATATATTTTATGTTACATATAGATACCTATAATCGCATATTTTAAAAGTAGATATTTGGTTCTAATGTACGGAGGCTCAAATATTTGTTTAAAAAAATAGTCACTCCCTTTTTATCCGTATTTCATAATGTGCACTTAAAGCTCATTAAAAAAAAAAATTAAAATCACCGCACTATGCTTGATGCGCAGAAGAGCTATTAATTTGTGCGCAAAAGAGCCATTGATTGGATCGCGCCAAAGCACATTGTTGCTGAAAAAATAGAGCCCTTGATGGTGCGCAAAAGAGCTAGGTAATAATTGACGCTCGAAATGTATTTTGAAGCTTTCTGAATTATTTTCTTCCTCTCACCAGCCAATGGGAAGATCCAGGCGACGAATGACCTCAGGTATCTGTGCCAGAGCAAGGTAACCGCCGCCATCCGAGCTTCGGATAATATCAACCCAACCATTGGGCCTAAAACAATCGAATTCACCGTGGACCGTAAGTTAGGTTTTTGTTACAATGTAGACAATGATCTTTTTTTTAAGTTAGTCTAACTAGTTGGACGCCGTATTGTTCTCACGTTAAAAATGAGTTCAGAAATTCGTTTACTCTTGAACATCTATGGAAGGCACACATCGCACTTATCACATTCTCTCATTATTCAAAACCGCTTTAGCCATAATACTAATAATATTATTATTATTATTATACGAAGTTTTTTTTATAGCGTAGTACCCCAACCCAGGGCTGGGCTCACCACGCTGTACATGCAAATGCATCGACGGTTTAGAATCTTCTCACAATTAATTCAACTTCACCTCTTCACGGCAAGTACCTTTCCACAGGCCTTTGCCCCGGTTCACGATACCTTCACACGTTCCCCATCCATTGGCCACTTCCCAAGCCCTCGATGTGTTCACAATCCCTTGTCTCGTCCCCAATCCCTTGATCCCTTCATTAACCTCTTCACAATCCCTTGACATGTTCCCAGTCCCGTACACTTGACCCCCAAAACTTTGTAATGATGATACTATTGAATTAATTTGAACGTTTTTTGTCTTTAATTCTTAAATGTTTTGTAATTCCCAAACACGCTCATTTCTTATGATAACATACATTTCATAACATCATTCCCACCTTTAGTATAGTGTAGTTGCTGCTTAGGGGTATCACGATAAGCACTGCTATCATTGGTTTGAAACTCCCGCTGTAGTAAAACTCTAAATGAATTATCATAGATCTACGCCCCCCCCCCTTTCCCCAAATAGCTTAACTTATGTTAATTGATTCTAAAGGAACCCATTTAATCCCACTACAAACCAAACATTACAAACTGCGCACTTCATTTTGATTTATTAGGAACCTATCACAGCCCACTTACTAAATAGAACCCACGACAGTCCCCTTTATAAATGACACCTATTACAACTCCCTACATACATAAAATCTGTTACAACCCACTTTCTAAATGACACCTATCACTACCCACCTTTCTGAATGACACCTCTTACAACCAGTTTCTTAATGACATCTATGACAACCCATCTTTCTAAATGACACCTATCACAACCCACCTTCTAAATGACACCTCTTACAACCCAATTTCTAAATGACACCTATCACAACCCATCTTTCTAAATGACACCTATTACAACCCACTTTCTAAATGACACTTATGACAACCCACTTTCTTAATGACACCTCTTACAACTAACTTTTTAAATGACACCTTTTACAACCCACCTTTCTAAATGACACCTATTACAACCCATTTTCTAAATGACACCTATTACAAACCACTTTCTAAATGACACCTATTTAAAACCCCTTTTTAAATGACACCTATTACAACCCACTTTCTTAATGCTACCTATTAAAACCCACTTTCTAAGTGACACCTATTACAACTCACTTTCTAAATGACACCTATTACAACCCACTTTCTAAATGACACCTAATACAGCCCACAACGCCCCCACCAACGTCACCAACCTGGACCAGACGATCACGGTCGATGAGAACGTTGGTGCAGGCTTCTCCGTGCTGGGACTCAAGCTTCAGGATGACTTCATTGGGTTGACGAGTATACGCATGACATCCGTGTCCAGTGCCGGACTAGAGTTGTACACCCTGGACTGTAAGTGTTTGTGTGTGTGTTTGGGTTGTGGGGGTTTTACGCAATTAACAGTACGTGTTTATCTGTGTGGGTTGTAGGTTTGTACACACTGGTGTGTGGTAGGTTTGTACACACTTATATGTTTGTTTGCGGCTTTATTTTATATTATTTTGGGGTAAGGGTGTGGGGTGAATTAACCAATGATCAAGTCATCGGAACTGCATACAGTGTGGCTCTTAATCTGACTTTGAGAATAGTGTATGTAGATTTTGTATTGTTGCGATCTGTATTTTTATAGCGCCTCGAGCCTTAATGAGGATAAAGATGGTTTTTAAAAGGAACTTTATTATTATCATTGTGTACGCACATTAGCAAGGAGCCGACTTTGAACAAACGAGGACGCAATCGGATCAATACACATATCTTTAATATAGTAATCGAGTCTGATGTACATAGTAATCGAGTCTGATGTACATAGTAATCGAGTCTGATGTACATAGTAATCGGGTCTTTGCCAATGAGTTAAACATCTGGTTTGTACACACACACTTTAAATTTGATCTGTACGCACCGGCCAGTGAGTTGGTAACGGTATTGTACACACTAAGCGTTTCTCTTATTTCGGGGAGCATTGAATTGGTTTATTTCCACAAAACTTCAACATACTCCCTTGTTTTGGACTGAGGCTAACCATTCGGCTTAACTTGAACGCCATTAGTCACAATATTCGGCATCGATTCCGAATAGTATTCGACTATTTTAAAGTTCCTTTATGTATGTATCGATCAACGTGTTGTAATCGATTCTTTAACGATCCCCTTCCCCCCCGCCCCCCCCCCCCCCACGTTCCAGCCGCCACCAACACCATCAAGACTAAGATCAACCCCGACTACGAGAGGAGCGATACACGGAGTGCCAAGCTGTACTTTGACGTCACCGACGGCTTCTGCCCCAGCCAGCAGTATTCACTGACCATCAACATCAAGGACATAAACGAGCCCCCCGTGTGCTACCCACCGGTCAGAGCCCAGATAGACGTGTATGAAGAGGATGTAAGTATCCCTGAGTATGCACTAAGTATGCCCTAAGTATGCCATTCCTAATTATGCCCTTCTTCTATGCCCTAAGTATGCCCTTCCTAAGTATGCCCTAAGTATGCCCTTCCTAAGTATGCCCTAAGAATGCCCTTCTTAAGTATGCCCTAAGTATGTCCTTCCTAAGTATGTCCTTCCTAAGTATGCCCTTCCTAAGTATGCCCTTCCTAAGTATGCCCTTAAGTATGAGCTTCCTAAGTATGCCCTAAGTATGCCCTTCTTAAGTATGCCTTTCCTAAGTATGCCCTAAGTATCCCATTAGTTAGAACCTGAAACTGATTGAATAGATTTACCAAACAGATCAGATTCTCTAAATTGCAAAACTTTGCTTCACTTAGATAGCTTGAACCAAAAGAGCTGCTCTTAATAGTGAAACACCGTTTCATTTAGATCACTTGACCAAATGAGTTGTTCTTAATAGTAAAAACACCATTTCACTTAGATCAGTTGACCAAATGAGCTGTTCTTAATAGTAAAAACGCCATTTCACGTAGATCACTTGACCAAATGAGCTCTTCTTAATAGTAAAAACACCATTTCACTTATATCACTTGACCAAATGAGCTCTTCTTAATAGTAAAAATGCAATTTCACTTAGATCAGTTGACCAGATAAGCTGTTCTTAATAGTAAAAACACAATGTCACTTAGATCACTTGACCAAATGAGCTCTTCTTAATAGTAAAAACACCATTTCACTTAGATCACTTGACAAGATAAGCACATTAATTACGGCAAGAAAAATAAGAATTTAAAGAGTTATTGATGCATTTATCTTATTATGAGCGAGTATCACACAGATATTCACTGGTGTGTGTTTTGGTGTGTGTGTGTGTGTGTGTGTGTAAGTATTTTGTGTGTGTTTGTGTGTCTTTGGTATGCTTGGTTGTGTAGGTAAGCGTTGAATTTTTATTTGTTGGACATGTTTGTGTGTGTTGGAAGTCCCTTCGGTCTAATTTATACGACATGTTCTGGTATGTGTTGTGTATGCGTTTATGGCTATGTGTTGTGTATGCGTTTATGGCTATGTGTTGTGTATGCGTTTATGGCTATGTGTTGTGTATGCGTTTATGGCTATGTGTTGTGTATGTGTTTATGGCTATGTGTTGTGTATGTTTTTATGGCTTTGTGTTGGGATGTGTTTATGGCTATGTGTTGGGATATGTTAAAGGCTATGTGTTGGAATGTGTCAATGGCTATGTGTTGGGATGTGTCAATGGCTATGTGTTGGAATGTGTCAATGGCTATGTGTTGGGATGTGTCAATGGCTATGTGTTGGGGTGTGTTAATGGCTATGTGTTTGGATGTGTCAATGGCTATGTGTTGTGTATGTTTTTATGGCTATGTGTTGTGTATGTGTTTATGGCTATGTGTTGGGGATTTGTAAGTGTGTGAGAGTTAGTGATTGATCACACTTTGCCATTCACCGGCCACGACTATAATATTCAGATAGACACGCCCACCGGGGTCACTGTCACAGATCCAGATATAGGTGACGTCATCACATACACCAAGATATCCGGTGACAACAGTTTAGACGTGCGCCCCACTTCCGGAGAGATCTACACAGTCACACCGCTAGATATAGACAAGGTTAGTCAAAATAGATATAGACAAGGTTAGTCAAAATAGATATAGACAAGGTTAGTCAAAATAGATATAGAAAAGGTTAGACAAAATAGATAAAGACAAGTTTAGTCAAAATAGATAAAGACAAGGTTAGTCAAAATAGATAAAGACAAGGTTAGTAAAAATAAATATAGACAAGTTTAGTCAAAATAGATAAAGACAAGGTTAGTAAAAATAGATAAAGACAAGTTTAGTCAAAATAGATAGAAACAATCGGAGTTAAAATAGACAGAAACAAGGAGAGTCAAAACAGTTAAACAACAATCATTAATTTATTTCTATTCATGTATTTTTCTTAGAACGTCCCACTGAAGACGTACCCTGTCGTCTACAAAGCGACTGACAAAGGTGGAAAATCCTGCACAGTAACGGTAACTCTGTCCGTCCATGACAAGAACGATAACCCTCCTTACTGCAAGCCGAACGCCTACAGCTTTGCTGCAACCGAATGTACCGAGCTGGGTACAGTATTAGGTTGGTAAAACGTAGCTCACGAAGACATATTTAACACAAACGCACAGCCCCCCCCCCCGGGGGATGGGGGGGGGGGACACGTCAGTATGAAGATGCTCCGCTAAGAAGGAAGACACTTCTGCTCCGACGTGTGAGTGACGGAGAGCCAGAAGATGGTCGAAAGCTCAAAACTTAGTCAGGCTTGTAAGAATGGGTCGCTTGGGAAGGGGGGGGGGCGGAGTGGCGTAGTTAGGGGTTTGCGGGGGTGCGGACCGCATCGGGTGACACCACCTTAGTGGGGTAACACCAATTGAAATTTTACATTTTCAAGTTTGATGCGTCAGAAATTAGGCGCCTCTATAATTAGGTCAGGGAAAAAACACACTTTTGAGCCACCAGTCAACCGCCGATTGAAGTGCTCAATAACTCTCTTAAGTGACAGGAGGCCATGTTCATCTAAATTCTGAGATATAAAGCTTTCCACTAAAACCATTGGGCGATTCTAAGTACATGGTACAGTTCTTAACTACATTTACCCCCAGACCTTCACTTAATTTGTTTTTTGTACTTGTCATTGTTATACTCTGGGCTTATTCTAACAACAAAAAAATCCTTCGAGGAAGTCAGGGGGTGGGGGAAGATGGGGTAACACCATGAGTAACACCAACCTTAGCTACGCCACTGGGGTGGGGGGGAGGTGTTAATCTAGAAACAGACATCAGAGCTGTCGTAATTTTAGTCACAACTCTTCTTGTGTACCTTGAATAAAGGTCAAGTTGGCCAACTTCCCAAAAGGGCGCGGCGCCCCTTACAAACACATACATGCACACCTAATTGCGTTTCATGTTATGTTTAAAAGTGCCGCTCATGGCAGTTGCCGCCTTGGCCCACCCTAGGACATAACTATATTTAGAGAAAATAAAAGTGTGTCTGTGTGGTGTGGTGTGGGGGGGGGGCGGGCGGGGGTATTTTCTCTCTGCCTCTCTAAAAGTGGAGAGAAACGGAACATGAAATCACTGGCGTCATTAATACCACACGCAACAATACAGAGACTTCAGAGTAGCTCACGAGGGCGTTCAGGGAATGGATAGCTGGAGGTAAGACTCAATAACAGCTTTATAACTTTACATCACTTGTTACTTCCATATCAGCTGTGTAGTTGATTCTTATGACCTATGCATTGATAGTCTGACAGTGCAACAAGCACATGATTTATCCAGTAAATCAATATGCATGTCGTTCGTCAGATTTATCAAGAATTACATGGTTTGTCTGACATATCAAAATGTACTTGGTTTTTCTCACATATCAACATGTCCATGGTGTGTCTGACATGTCAACATGTTCATGGCTTGTCTGACATATCAACATGTACACGGTTTGTCTGACATGTCACCAGGCAAAGTGACAGGAGATGACGACGACTCGTTCTACCAGCTCAACGACAAGTTCTACTTCGGCGGCGGGGGTGCTAAGATGGCCGTCATGTCTAACGGCAACGTGGTGCTCACGCAGGCGTGCGTCAACGGTGAATCGGACTCGGGTAAGTGGACGTGATGCTGTGCGCGCGTGAGTGATGGTGTGTCTGCACGTGGGCGATGGCGTGTCTGCACGTGGGTGATGTTGCGTCTGCACGTGGGTGATGTTGTGTCTGCACGTGGGTAAAGTTGCGTCTGCACGTGGTTGATGTT
Organism: Omphiscola glabra; assembly: GCA_964017045.1. Lineage (NCBI taxonomy): Eukaryota > Metazoa > Mollusca > Gastropoda > Lymnaeidae > Omphiscola > Omphiscola glabra. Next base: position 16,748,594 of record OZ024806.1, on the reverse strand, counting down.
GCGTCTGCACGTGGGTGATGTTGTGTCTGCACGTGGGTGATGTTGTGTATTCACGTGGGTGTTGTTGTGTCTGCATGTGGGTGATCGTGTGTCTGCAGAGATTGATGGTGTGTCTTCACAGATTAATGGTGTGTCTTCAGAGATTGATGTCGTGACTGCTCGGGAAAGATGTGTAGATGCACTCTTAGCACCACGGTTATAGATAATAAAACACTTTCTCTCGTTCTAACGTTTGTTTGAATCTATAAATAGCTTAACGTTTTACCCAAAACCCCCTTCTGTTCCAAGGGTCGGCGACAATCACTGACATGGGAGAATACCCCGGCCCACTGTCTGGGGTACCAGCAACAATTACCTTGACATGTGGGGTAAGTCTTTATTCAGTTTTAAAAGATTAACCAATTTTAAAACTGATTATCTGCTTTGTAATCTTTGAGTATTCTTACTCTAAACCAATGATAATAAAGGGTACTGTGAACCAATGATAATAAAGGGTACTCTGAACCAATCGTAATAAAGGTTACTCTGAACCAATGATAATAAAGGGTACTCTGAACCAATGGTAATAAAGGTAACTCTGAACCAATGGTAATAAAGGTTACTCTGAACCAATGGTAATAAAGGGTACTCTGAACCAATGATAATAAAGGGCACTCTGAACCAATGATAATAAAGGGTACTCTGAACCAATGGTAATAAAGGGTACTCTGTACAACGGCCTTCACAAGCCTCTTCCCCCCCCCCCCCCCAACTTTTCCAAACAAGAAATTTGATTAGTTGAGCATGATGTCAATACAATATTGGCTCACAACCATTAGCACCATTGACTTAGCCTTGACGACATTTCAAGATTTTGACCTTTTTTTTCTCTCTTTTTACGAAAAAGTTATAAAAACTTATTTGTCAAACCCAATCATCTGTAAAATGCTGGTACTTCTCTTAACAACTGGTACCACCGTCAGTATGCAGCAACTAGCTAGAGACATTGCAAATTGCCAGTGTGCCCCCCCCCCCCAAAAAAAAAAGAAAGATACCGCCTTTAGACCTGTTGGTATCTCAACGTCGACGTTTTACAAGCAACTTCACAGCGTGTGTCCCATTTGAAAAAAAACCATATTGTAGTCAACCCATTCACATCTATCACACAGCCTTGCCCCCCGCCCACTGCAGCCCCGGTGCCAGCGGCGACCACAACCAAAGCGCCGACAACGGTGAAAACCACCGCCAAAACGACAGTGGCGTCAACCACCAGCGGCGGTGGCAGTGGAATAACTGACCTGCTTGCTTGGATGATACCCGCCATTATCGGAGGTCTCCTGTGGCTGGCTTTAACTGCTTATTTCATCTACCGGTATTGCTGCCCATGCCGGAACCCATGCGCTGGTAGATGCGTGAGAAGGTATTTTAAATAAATAAATAAATATATATATATATATATATAATTTATATATTATTATTATTTAAATGGGCCAATATGCATGCGTTACGTTCATTTCATTTTCAATAGCACGAAAAATAAAATGTAAAAAATAATGCACCATTCGTTTAATGCACAGCGGAAGACTACACATACGTGTAAAAAAAACCAAACAACAACCCATCTTTGCGCTGCAAAGATAGTTTTAAAAATGTATTTCCACCATATTGATGGGTCACTTAAATCGTAATAATAAGTCTAAGCCAAATAGTGCTATCACTAGTGTTAACATTTCCCCTTTACATTCTCAGGCCCAAAGTACCAAAGGCCCCGGCGAAACCAAAACCAAAGCCGGTCAAGCAGGAGAAACCAAAGAAGGTCGCAGCTCCTCCACCTCCACCACCTGCACCGCCCAAACCCTTGCCACCACCACCACCCCCTCCTCCCCCTGAACCGGTGTAAGTAAAGACTTGATCACAGTTGAACATCGGCATCTGCCCTTTGCCCGATTGGCGGCGCTTAGGCCCTTCACAAACTTTTTAAATCTATCTCTGTCTGAGATGCTTTTCTTTCAGCATTTCCCCCTCCTTGCTTTTCTCGTATTGCCTCTGATGAGATAACTCCTTCATGTATTCAGTGGTTCCCCCCCCCTCTTATTTCTCTTACTCTCTATTTTGTGTTCCCTTTTCTATTGTATTAAACGTCTTCCTCTGTTTCTATTGTCTTATGGCTTCCTTGACAGAGACTTTCAATTCATATTTGTTGCTGGTTTCCTCAGTGTAAGTAATATTAGAACAAAATAAGTTTATGCTTGGAAAAAACAAACAAACAGAACATTTAAAAGGACGTTTTGACCAAATGCCTTCTTCGGCAGACAAGACAAAAGAAAAATAAGTTATTTGAAATTGAAAAATTTAATTGTTCCCGTGTAGAAATAGAAACACACTCTTTAATCAGTTTACCCGGAGTTGTTAATTTCTTTATTAATTATTAATTAAAATTATGTAGATATTCAAAATCAAGACGTAGTGATATGCCTACCGAGTATACATTTAAAATAGGTGTAATCTCGTATTGGATTCAGTGCATACCAAAATATTCACCCACCCACTAACTCCCGCGTCCCTAAGATTAATTTCAAAATAAATAAGTTCTATATTTATCCTCATTTTCATTTCTTATTTTATAATAATTGGTTTGTAAAAAAAGATAACTTGGTTACTTTTCCGAATAAATTGCGATTGAAGTAGATGCTACCATTTGATAAACTCGAGATACAAGATCGTTCAAAATTAAGATCAACAAAACATCTATTTTATCATATTTGAACAAAATTTAAATATTATGTTTAATTTTCAGACCTGATCCATATTTGTTCGGATTCTGGAAAGAGCGTAAGTCAATGATGTCCTCTTTACCATTTTTACGTTTGATTAAATTTAAGTTTTTTCGAAAATGAAGAAAAAGGACCTAAAAATTAAACCGCTGATTCGGTACAATAAATTATGGTACATTAGCGTTGTAAAGTTAAAGTAAGCTTAGTCCCATTTTTAGTCATTTGTTGGACGGAAGTAATGATCTGTCTGTCCCGATTTCAAACAAACGTCGCAAAATTTGTTATTTTTTCAGAATTCACAGACCAGGATCACATGAAACAGCCGGCCAGAGCGGTCAAACCTGAACCGATCGAGAACATGCCGCCAGCAGAGGTCGTGCCAAGAGGGAATGCAATCCCTCCAGAGAACCTCAAGCTGGGCAACCCTGGACCTGGCCAGTTTAACCCCAAACCCGCAGCCGTGCCGGCTAATAATAATGTGCCAACTATTGTGCAGGCTGCGCCAAAAAAATCCAACTGCGCAGTCATGTAATTTTGAGGAATTTGTTTTCTAAAAAAATATTTCCTGTATTCATAAAGATGAAAAGTTGGAAAACTGTTTTTCCACTCACGGCTGTACTCTTGATAAAAAGCAGTTTCATGTAAACGGAAGTTAAGCCTGCCATCTATATTTTTTGCATCTGGATCAAAATTCTGCGTGGCATATCTATACAATTTATACATGAGAAAACAACGTTTTTTTGATACGTAAAATACTTTTTTGAGATTCGGCTCAGTAATAACTTCTTTTTTTTTTTTTTAATTATTTTTTTTTAGCCAACTAACGATATAAGCATTGTAATTTTTATATGTATATATATTAAATGCCAATAAGAAAGTTTAAAAGAAAATTTGCTAAACGATATGACGTACGCAGTCGATAATGCGCAAGGGTTAAATTGTGAGAAAAATTAAATATGAATCATACATTTCCCTGAATATAAATCAACCAAATAGAAACTGCGAAGAAAAAAATTAACCTATAAGAATCCGATACATTTCGAGTGTGTAGATTAAATAATGCAATCTTTGTTGTTTTTTCGTGTTTAAAAACAAAACACCTGATAATCGTATCCCACATATCTTGGCTTTATAGTGCTGCTCATAAAAAAAAAAAGAGAAAAAAGAAAGAGCATGGGATTTGATTCAATAGGCGGCCAGCTGAATTAATCGGAGATTCATTTTGGTGTTACCGGTGTGTTATGACTCGGCGTCCTTTATGTTGCACGTCAGAAAAGCTGAGTAGAAAAAGTATGTATTCGTGCGAGGAACTTTTTTAATACTATCTTAAGATTATAGAATACAATATTGTGGGATAAATAACTGTGGAAAAACTATCATTAAAAACTTTAAAAAAAAAAAAAAACAGCTTTAGTCAATGATGTCCAATGTGCTATTTTAACGTTTGGTGAAATGTAAGGTTTTTTTGAAAAGGGAAGAAAAGGGACCTAAAAAATTAACCGATGATTTTGTACAATAAATTATGGTACAAGTAGATTATTACAAAGTTGAAGTTTAGCCCAGTCTCATATTTAGTCATTTGTTAAATGGAAGCAATAAAAAAGATCTGTTGTCATTGAACTGATTGAAGGGAGATAAGAGCAGGGTTACCTACCTATTCAAGAAATACGAATCAGCGATAAATATTTAAAATCTCCGAAATTATTCCAGACATTTAAAATAAAATCATTAAACTAGGGTGCGACTATATAAAAGTTTAATACATTGTACCACAATTGTACCACAATTGTACCATTGTTTAATGTGTTTAATGTGTAGGCTACAATGTATAATCACTCACAAAAACATTCAAGCGATCGGCCATTGCCTAGCATAATTTTTTTCCTGCTCCCTCTGATACGTCTCCAAAGCATTGCGCCTGATATCTCACTCTTTGTAAAGGCAATGTTTAACACAAAGTTCATTTTAGTTCAAAATTTAAACGACTTTCTATCATATGGATGTCTCCGCCTTACTGATGCAATTTTTAAATTGTCCGTCAGGTCTCAACACTGCAAAATCGGTAATGGGCAAACCTTTCCCCCCTCCCCCCAAAAAAATTTAATTCTTAACTTATAAAATTATGAAAGTAACATTTTATGAACAATGAAACATATCATTACAGTTGATAAAAATGATAATATCAATTCTGCGGCTTATACAATATTTATTTTTGATGACGGAGGATTGACTAAAATCTGGCGCTATGGCCAGTGGCAAGTGACAATGTCATGCCGTATCAAAATCCTTAAAAGTCTGGTCCTAGCAGAGGGCCTACATCGTACGCGATCTGATGAACGAATTAACCGAGAGAATTAAATTCACAAGCGTCACATAATCATCTCAGCAGCTATGCAAGCGTCACATAATCATCGCAGCACCTATGTACGCGTCACATAATCATCTCAATACCTATGTAAGCGTCACATAATCATCTCAATATCTATGTCCAGACAAAGCTTGGCTGAGCTGCTCAATCAGTCGTAAAATTCCTCTCCATTGAACAATATACCTTCTCACCTCGATTATTCCCCTTGTTGTTATTCTCACCTCGATTATTCCCCTTGTTGTTATGTGAACTCGGTTAAAAAAAAAAAAGACACATGTACTTTTTCAAACATATTGAAATGGAGATAACTAGGAAAACTTTTTTTTTTTTTTTTTTTTTTTGGGGGGGGGGGGGGGGGGAAATGATTTAACATTAAAACAAATTATTAAGCAAGATTTTTGTCGATCCCAAGTAAAAAAACGAACGGAGTGCCACTGTAGTGAGACTTTCACAACAAAATATATTTTAAAATAATTTATAAGATTGATTGATTTATTAAAAAAAAACTTTTTTTAATGTATTATTATTTTGTTTTTTTTTTTTTTAATTTTAAAAAGGGGGGGGGGAGTATTAGATAATAAAAGAGAGAATGTTTCTAAAGCTAAGCTACTTATATTTAAGTTTGTTCGGCAAAAAGATAATAATAAAATAATAAAAATAACCCAACATACTTCACATAGCAATACGGCGGATACGGCGATGCGTTAATGTCAAATTGACTACTAACGATACAATCCTTTTAAAACCATAAATTTATCTGTTTTTTTTTAGTTGTTACGGGTTTAAATAACAACAAAAATAGAAAAAAAATATTAAAACCTTTTGTTCTAAATATCCAACATTGTTAGATCTAACTTAAGTTTGTCTACATAGTCTCGACTATTTGTTTATAATAGTTTATATTTACATTTCTTCCTCAATTTTGTAAAACCGGTATTTTTTCCCCCTAAATGCATTTTCTATTCTTTATTTTTAATACCATCTTATTCGTTTATAAGAGATGTTTTAAAAAAAAATCATTTAAGTTTTTTTGTTTAAAATTATAAAATTAACGTCTATCGTTCAAATAAAATATGTACAGTGAGTTTTTATGGACTCCAATTTAATTTTTGTTTCTCCAATTATTCTATTAATGTTTTTTTTAATTTGCAGTTAATTATTTACATAATTTTAACAACGTTTTAACATTCTGGCATTCGGGCCTAAAACGGCGATGAAAGTGCAGCACGTAAAACGAAAATTGCATTAAAAAACAAATAACGAATTAAATCATTTGAAAAGAGTCCTTGTTTTAAAAAATGTATAATATATATAAATAAATAAATAGATAAATATATATATATATATATAATATATATATATATATATATATATATATGTATATATATATATATATACTGCGAGGCATTCAAAGGGATATTTAAAACAAAAACACACAGAGGTGATGAGTTCTTTTGTCTTTGCTAACATGCACATTCAAAAATATGACCTTCCTGTGAGCATGGAATCTAACTACTGGAAATATAATAATAATAATTTAAAAATATAATTAGGTTAATTTCAAAACATCCTTAATATTATGGCTCGAAGCGCGGTACAAAGTCAACCATATATGACAATTTATATTTTTCCACATTAAAATGCACAAGGCAACAATACAAAAATCTACATACAAGCTAATCAAAGCAAGCAGATTGTAACAAGTGCTCTTTTTATGTGTGTGTTTGTGTGTGTGTGAGCGTGTGTATGTGTGTGTGTGTCCCTACTGCGCCATCCAATAATGTTTAAAAGAACCGAGACATTGAAACCAATTACGTTGAATTAGAGACAACGCCCTGTTTGGCATATCTTGTCAATAACACCGGAATGATGCCGTTTTTCCGGGATACTAAGCTGTCCTATAGGCCTATATATATATAGATGTTGATAACGGATGCTGGATGAGCAAGATATTTTACACAATAAACTATGCATTCAGGTTTAGGATCCTAAACCTCAAACAATATATATATATTTATATTTCAAAAATATTAAATTCGGATTAACAAGAAATGGACAATGACAGAATTATACAAAAAAAAGTTCAACAAACTCGAAATAAAATTTAATAAATATATATATATATATATATGAAACCCTCGCCTCAGACTACCCCACCCCCAACACCTTTTACAAGTTTAAAACCGAGTTTCTTATATATATTTTTATTAGAAAATTGTGCATTTCGTGTTGTTAAATGTCTTCTCCATGAAGGTAAAACAAATTGACCCACAAGTAAACAGTTTGAGAGTCATTGACTATAGATATTCCTAACATATGCCAAGTTAAATAAACAACTCCAAAAATGACGTGTTGAAATGATTGCATGTAAACTTATTTTATTGATTTGTTATAGATTCGTTTTTTTCCCAATCCATTGATTCATTGATTGAGTGCTTTCTTCATTCCAGCCCAGGTCTTTTGACAGCGATCTAAACATTCTCATTGCGTACAGAGCTTTTTTTTTTTTTTTGAAAACAACTTTTGAAGTGGTTCAATCGGTGCGCAAATGCTGTCCTGAAGTGGTTCAATCGGTGCGCAAATGCTGTCCTGAAGTGGTTCAATCGGTGCGCAAATGCTGTCCTGAAGTGGTTCAAACGGTGCGCAAATGTTGTCCTGAAGTGGTTCAAACGGTGCGCAAATGCTGTCAGTGAAAGGTGTTCATTTGAAGGAAGCGTGTCGCCTCATCTTTCCAATCAGACCACAGAGATACTAATATTGAGGTGTCAGCCTAGCATTAGGCTCATCTTTCCAATCAGACCACAGAGATACTAATATTGAGGTGTCAGCCCAGCATTAGGCTCATCTTTCCAATCAGACCACAGAGATACTAATATTGAGGTGTCAGCCCAGCATAAGGAGGCGCTTAGGTCAAATGTAGTCAAAGTGAGCCGTTTAGTTGTCCTAGGAGGTCGTTAATTGGTCCCCGAGGGTGCTTAAGGTTCCTATACCATTTAAAAGGGGAGGCTATAGAATGTTAGCCAAAACTGAAATAAGAGGAGATAAAAGAATATTTGAAAGTGGGAAAAACTATTTATCTAACAGGAAATTTTAAATTTTTACACTCGCTTTATATTTTTATTAATCTAAAAAAATGAGAATGGTGCAAGTTTTGATACTTGTCACAATGTGATGTCATAGTTATGATACTTGTCACAATGTGATGTCATTGTTTTGATATTTGTCACAATGTGATGTCATTGTTTTGATACTTGTCACAGTGCGATGTCATTGTTTTCTTACTTGTCACAGTTTGATGTCATAGTTTTGATACTTGTCACAGTGTGATGTCATTGTTTTGATACTTGTCACAGTGCGATGTCATTGTTTTGATACTTGTCACAGTTTGATGTCATAGTTTTGATACTTGTCACAGTGTGATGTCATTGTTTTGATACTTGTCACAATGTGATGTCATTGTTCTGATACTTGTCACAATGTGATGTCATTGTTTTGATACTTGTCACAGTGCGATGTCATTGTTTTGATACTTGTCACAGTTTGATGTCATAGTTTTGATACTTGTCACAGTGTGATGTCATTGTTTTGATACTTGTCACAATGTGATGTTATTATTTTGATACTTGTCACAATGTGATGTTATTGTTTTGATACTTGTCACAATGTGATGTCATAGTTCTGATACTTGTCACAGTGGGATGTCATTGTTTTGATACTTGTCACAATGTGATGTCATTGTTTTGATACTTGTCACATTGTGATGTCATAGTTTTGATACTTGTCACAATGTGACGTCATTTTTTGTATACTTGTCACAATGTGATCTCACTGTTTTGATAAAAGAAAACAAGGAGAATTAAAACCGTATGAAAGCTTGAAGATTTTCTTGTATTGAGCCGCGGAAAGCAACCGTTTGAGAACACCGCTCGACATGCAATGATTTCCCTACTATTACGTCTGTATCTTCGACACTTGACTGCAGCAATTAGCATGTATTTCTATGACGCGGAGAAATCTATTCACCGGAGAGTGTCTGCTGTAAGAATTCACCGGAGCATGTCTGTCAGTGGCGTAACACACAACCTACTTATCGGAACGTGCACATTTATTTGACCAACATTTGGAGTAAGTCAGCTGAGCTAATGTGGGACACCTGGATTGTAAAGAGATTATTAAGGTGATTTATTGAGGATTATAAGGTAATATAATTTAATGGTTTATACACGGTTTATTATAATTTTAACTTTTTAATTTTACATGGGATTTTTGTGCCTGAAATTTCCAAGAATTATACAAATAAAATAAAATGTTGACATTTTAAAATTGCTGGACTTTGACCAAGTCAGAATTTGATAACTTGCTGGACTTTGTTAGTATTTGATAACTTGCTGGACTTTGTTAGTATTTGATAACTTGCTGGACTTTGTTAGTATTTGATAACTTGCTGGACTTTGTTAGTATTTGATAACTTGCTGGACTTTGACCAAGTCAGTATTTGATAACTTGCTGGACTTTGTTAGTATTTGATAACTTGCTGGACTTTGTTAGTATTTGATAACTTGCTGGACTTTGTTAGTATTTGATAACTTGCTGGACTTTGACCAAGTCAGTATTTGATAACTTGCTGGACTTTGTTAGTATTTGATAACTTGCTTGACTTTGTATTTGATAACTTGCTGGACTTTGACCAAGTCAGTATTTGATAACTTGCTGGACTTTGTTAGTATTTGATAACTTGCTGGACTTTGTTAGTATTTGATAACTTGCTGGACTTTGTTAGTATTTGATAACTTGCTGGACCTTGACCAAGTCAGTATTTGATAACTTGCTGGACTTTGTTAGTATTTGATAACTTGCTGGACTTTGTTAGTATTTGATAACTTGCTAGACTTTGTTAGTATTTGATAACTTGCTGGACTTTGACCAAGTCAGTATTTGATAACTTGCTGGACTTTGTTAGTATTTGATAACTTGCTGGACTTTGTATTTGATAACTTGCTGGACTTTGTTAGTATTTGATAACTTGCTGGACTTTGTTAGTATTTGATAACTTGCTGGACTTTGACCAAGTCAGTATTTGATAACTTGCTGGACTTTGTTAGTATTTGATAACTTGCTGGACTTTGTTAGTATTTGATAACTTGCTAGACTCTGACCAAGTCAGAATTTGATAACTTGCTGGACTTTGACCAAGTCGATATTTGATAACTTGCTGGACTCTGACTAAGTCAGAATTTGATAACTTGCTGGACTCTGACCAAGTCAGAATCTGATAACTTGCTGGACTTTGACTAAGTCGGTATTTGATAATTTGATGGACTTTGAACGAGTCAGAATTTGACAACTTCCTGGACTAACAGGCTACCAGTTGATCACATTAAAAAAAAAACTTGATGGAAGTCACTAACAGTTTTAGCCAAGTTAACGATTTTTAAATTTAGAAAAAATTGTAACTTTTGAAAGTGAATCGTTAAAATTGAAGTTAACTTTTGCCACACTTAGAAATAAAATTTGATATCAAGAGGTTAACAAGTTTAACTTTCTGAAGATATTCATGGTATTAAGAAGTTAACACCAACACATATTGTTACATGTAGAAGTGAACTGTTACTATTGGAAGGCAGTAGCTATCATTAGGAAGTTTACACTTGTTGCATGCGAAATTTTAAAATTAAAAAAAAAAAAATCAATGCTAAAGAGAAAATGTTTCCTTATTTCTCCGTCGTTCAAGTTTTGGTGATGAAGACCCGGCTGTGAGTCAACCAATCAGATGGAGGGCAATCACGTGACTGTTTTACTTCTGGTCGTCTGCTACTGTATCTCAATCCATCAGTCGGTGAGATAACGCACACATGCCCCCCCCCCTCACACAAACACATACATTCGCACATACTATCACACACAGAGAAAAAAGACACACACATCATACTAATTTTGAAAAATCAAGACTTACAAACTAACCGTAGAATTAGATCCATGGTTTTAAACTTACAACACATTCGAGCTAAAAAAAAATTAAAATTCTACACCTCATTATTTGGGAAACAAACAAAATTTCGGTGTCGTCCAGATGTAGCATCTTAACAATAATATCAGACCAATCTTAATTTTTTCAAGTGTTCCTAAAAATATCGTGCGTTAAATTTCCTTCATTTCAATGAAAATGTTGCGAAATTTCTGTGAGGCGAATGAGGCTGAAAGCAAACAAAATTTGGCCAAATGCCTGATTTCGGGTCCCTGGTGTTTAACAAAAGAAGTGTTTATTTTTTAAGTGGCGATAGATGAGCTATTAGTCAAACAGAAGATTAAAAGTTAGACGCGATCCTGGCGTCTGAAGATTAGAAGTTAGACGCGATCTTGGCGTCTGAAGTTTAGTAACATTTATCATTAATTTGTAAATGTTCCTTTTAAATTTGGAATTAAAATTAATTTTTGTTTTTAAAAATGCGGCGCTTCTTGGAATTTTAAAAGTACTATTCCTCAAGCCAGCTGCTGGCTTCTGCGAATTTTAAAAGAACTTTTCTTTAAGTTAGCTGCTGGCTTCATCATCTAATGAAAAAACCCTTACATTGCCAAATTCGGTACCAGGATATGTGAACTGATATTTAAGGACAAATTATAGTTGATAGATTACAGAGTAGCAGTAGCTGTTTTTTAAAAACATAAAATAAACAAAGTTTCTTTTGTACTCAAATAATATTTCTCAAGGTATTTATGTATGCGCATATGCATGTAGCGCTCTGTCCAACAGCAGACAATTTGATAGAATCTGTTGTCATCGGCAACGAGTCTATGTGCCAAGTTTCAGCTCGATAGGTTGGCGGAAAATGGATCAGTTAGCCGTCCGAAGATTTTGTCAGCCAGCCACGAAGAAAAGCGAAGTTAACATAAAGGGTTTAAAAAAAACATTGCCACAAAAGTGCATTAAACAACGTGTGTTGGTGTGTTCCATAGCCGGACAAGATACAATTCCTGTTTAGAAATGGGATTATTGAAAGCACCGATATTGAGATTTTAAGATATATCGCCAATTCTTTTAATATGTAAGTATACTTTTAATAAAAATTATTATAGTACATTGAATATGATTAAAAATGTCCAGAAGTTAGCACTAATACTAATTGGAATTTTTATTAAGTGCGTTACTTGAGTGCATTATTTGTCAGTTAACGTTTAGTAGATTGGAAGTTCGCGCACTGCCACCGCCATTGTTTGGGGGTTTATTTCCTGTGTTCGATACTGAACCAACGTGGCTAAACCATTAAATAGCCTGAAATACGAAGGTACTCTCTCCGATTTGATCGCTGACCCCGTTTTTACCTTAACATGCCACGTCTCATCAGATAGCTTTTATTGTTTACCAGGTCCGTGTAGCTTTCATGAATGTTTAACTTGTTGACCCAGGTCTGTGGAGCCCCCCCCCCCCCCACCCGTGTTGACACAACCATTAATGTTTAACTTGTTGACCCAGGTCAGTGGAGCCCCCCCCCCCATGTTGACACAACCATTAATGTTTAACTTGTTGACCCAGGTCAGTGGAGCAACCCCCCCCCCTCTTGTGTTGACGCAACCATAAGTGTTTAACTTGTTGACCCAGGTCTGTGGAGCCACGCCCCCCGTGTTGACCCTGGCGGACATCGACGTCGAGCTGAACGAGCAGGAAGACAAAGTGTTTGATCTGAACGGGGACCAACCGATAGCCACGTGTGAGGATGACGACCTGACGAGGGCGTACATCCAGAGCGTGAGCCCCAGCGCCCCGTGCGGGAGTAAATGCTTCATGCTCCTCCCGTGTGGAGCCGCCAATGGAACGGGTAATTTATTACATTCGTTAACTTCCCTGGTAACAAATATTGAACAGCTTAATTTAATGATGTTGATAATGATGATTGATTACGTGTAAAGCGCTTGTGTCCATGCTTATGTTAGCATGCTCACAGCGCTCTGGTGTCATAAAATCTATTTAAAGAAACAAGTCTTTAAATGTTTCTTACATGACTTTTAATCATTTTTAATTTCCCTCAAATTTTGAGGCAGGCTGTTCCACAATTTAAGCGCTATCGCGCTTCAAATGACCGCACTCCGTATGACTCCTTTCTGTGTCCATCCACACTGGGAATGGATTTGGAAGATGCCATCTGACCATTGTCGTCGAACAAATTTGTTTATTCAAAACTATCATTAACCAGGATTGTGTTAGCTACATGGCATCTTTACATTTTAGCTACTTTGCATCTTACCATGCTAGCAACTTAGCATCTTACCATGATAGCTACTTAGCATCTTATCATGTTAGCTACTTGGCATCTTATCAAAGCGATGTCTTCGGGTTATTTTATATGTTAATTTCTAATTATTATGTCTATGCGTTGTCATATTTGTCCTATTTCTCATATACCTGTCAGTCATTTCTCACAGACCCGTCAGTCATCTCTCATATACCTGTCAGTCATTTCATAATCGTCAATAATTTCTCAGCCATTTCTCACATTTCTGTCAGCTATTCTCAGATTGTTCATATGTCATTTCTCAGATTACTGTCTTTCCTTCGTCCCAACTGAGGGCACACTGAACTATGTCCAGGCGTCCAGCTACACGGTGACCATTGCATGTACAGACGACATTGACGGGGTCAGCACCAAGACATTGACCGTCACCATCAAATCCAACAGCCCGCCGTCCTTCGACCCAGTGCCGCCTACCACAGGTTCGTGTTTGTGGGGGGGGGGGGGGGTCGTTTGTTATTGTATTCACGTATACTCTGATATCCTGTCGTTTTAAGGTACCTTCAGGGAGCGTCTTATGACGTCACGCGAAGAACATGGCCTTGACTTTTGATCCCATTCAATATCATTGTAATGTGACGCTCTCCTGACAATTCAAATAATAACTCGAAATTTTTTAAAATAATTTCATATTGAATTTTAGCACTAGCTGAATGCTTTCCACTCAAATGTAAATTCACAGTGATATTATGACGAGCATATCATCTCAGTGGATGTTATCGTTAAAAATAATTTCTGTGATTGTTATCTCTGAAATGTTGCCCCCTCAGTGACCATTGATGGTACGTCTGTCAAGGCAGGAGACATGTTGTATGACGTCAACACCAAGGACGTAGACGGTGACCCAGTTTACTACACCATGATTACGTCGCCCAGCACATCGTATCTGTCTATTGGCTACAGTAAGTCATGCGTGGCAGTGCGCACTTCCTACTTGTCACTCGAATATTCTTAACCTCAAAAAAGAAGAGACATGGGGCGGATGTTACTAGCACTTACGCAAAGTTTCTGGCAACGGCCAGTGGCGTAGCTAGGGTTAGTGCCACCCGAAGCGAGTCAAGATTTTTGCCCCCCCCCCCCCCCCATTTACAAAAAAAAAAAAGAAACTTCAGAAGAGTTAAAAAATGTGACATTTCCATATAAAGAAGAAGTGAAACCCGCGGCGGACTGCACCCCCCCCCCCCGGGCCCCAATTCCGCACTCCACTGGCCATGGCGAAGAGTGTTAACAAAAAGAAGAATAAACTGTTATACTTGATGTATTAGATCAGTGGTTCTCAACCTTTCTAATGCCGCGACTCTTTAATACAGTTCCTCATGTTGTGGCGACCCCCAACCACAAAATGATTTTCGTTGCTACTTCATAACTTTAGAGCATATGGTCTTAGGCGACCCCTGGAAAAGGGTCATTCGACACCAAAAGGGTCGCGACCCACGGGGTTGAGAACCGCTGTATTAGACAGTCTCCACGTCATTTCGGGTGAAGCTACTAGTAGTACAAAATTGCGCCTAAGAGGCAACTTTTTTGAACAATGATCTGAATTAAATGATTCACAATACGGAATTTTGTTCAGCCGATGGTGAGATCCGGGCCACCAATGACCTGAAGTACCTGTGTGAGAGCAAGGTCACGGCCACTGTCAGAGCCTTTGACAGCTACAACCCTGCTATAGGCCCCAAAACAATCGAGTTTATTGTCACACGTATGTATAAGATTTAAAGCTTTATATTTTTGTATTTTTTTACTGTTTTTCTTTTAATGCTTCACATTCATTGGATGATCGTACCTTTTAAATGCTTAAAATATAAAATCAGTAATCAATCAAACAAACCAAAAAGAAAAAGAACCCAATTATTTATGTATTAATTTAAATAAGTCTTTTCCCATCATTGTAGATAATAGACAGTAGCCATATTACGTGGTTATTACTTAACGTATCTTCCCCCGTCACCACCCCCCCCACCCCAGCCTACAACACGGCGCCCGTTGTCAAGAACTTGGACACAACGATACAGGTGAAAGAGAATACAGGGGCGGGCTCAGTCATACACGTCCTGGACGTTGTTGACGCAAGCGTGCCCTATAAAAACATACGTATGACGTCAGTGACCAGTGCCGGTCTCGAGCAGTACAAACTGAATGGTAAGCTCTGGTCCCAGGGTCGCCAACTCTCCGTAAATCAACGAACAGTCCGTAAAAAAATATGTGACCTTAAATGACTTTCCGTACAATGCCGTAAGAACTTTAGGTTGTCCGTAAAAAAAAAAAAAGACGTTGTTTAGAATTCTATGAATATATCTGGAGAAATTACAGACCCTACACGAACGGAGTTATTTTATTTTATTTTTTTTGCTGGCATCCGTCCGTCACAAGCAGGACGAGGGACCCCAAGGGAACCACTGGCGTCGCAGGAGTTGCCGGAATGTTTCATTGTACCAATGTTATCCGTCTATCGGGACTACATCTCCGGGTTTGAATTCAGAGAATTGGGGCCTTCTCTTAGATGAGTTGCCGTCCAAGGTTAGCGAGTCGCCTCCACCCGGGGTGCTGGTGGTGTTTTTTGCTTGACTGGGCTTTGGCGGGGATTGAGCTCCTGACCATCATCTTGAGATTTGCTCAGTTTAGACCACTCGGCCACCCAGCACCCTTGACGGAGTCATAAATTAGCCTAAAGCCCAAGTTGTGCAGATACAGTCATAGACACTTAGTCGTAATATATTTGAATTTTTTTTTTTTCAATTCAAAGGTCTGATTTAAAAATGTACCCTTAATAAATCTGGCGATTTTAGAATATTCGCGTGTAAATATTTTTTTCGGGTTAAATTTAGCAAGGCTGTCTGGTCCTTTTACTTTAGGATACTATACGAAGCCTGCCAAGGTTAAGCAGTATTTTTGTTGTTGCTGAAATGTTAATACTTTTGGGCAGCTACGCAATTATTAAATTTAACGTTCCCAACATTTCGGCCTAGCCTTGTTTACCGTAACTGTTGACAGTTTACTTATTTAATTTAAATTTTTTTTAAAAGCTCGTAAATTCCGAAAGATGCTGCCACCCTAAATTTTTTTTTTTTCGATTCATCCAAAATATTAGGGAATATGGATTGCGAGCCGCCAGTCAAACAGTTCTTTTTTAAAAAAAACTCAACAGCATCTGTTTGCAATAAACATGTTTCTTATTGGGGCATTAGACATGTTTCTTATTGGGCACTAGACATGTTTCTTATTTGGGGCACTAGACATGTTTCTTATTGGGCACTAGACATGTTTCTTATTTAAGGCACTAGACATGTTTCTTATTTGGGGCACTAGACATGTTTCTTATTGGGCACTAGACATGTTTCTTATTGGGCACTAGAAATGTTTCGTATTGGGCACTAGACATGTTTCTTATTGGGGCACTAGACATGTTTCTTATTTGGGGCACTAGACATGTTTCTTATTGGGGCATTAGACATGTTTCTTATTGGGGCACTAGACATGTTTCTTATTTGGGGCACTAGACATGTTTCTTATTTGGGGCACTAGACATGTTTCTTATTGGGCACTAGACATGTGTCTTATTTAAGGCACTAGACATGTTTCTTATTTGGGGCACTAGACATGTTTCTTATTGGGCACTAGACATGTTTCTTATTGGGCACTAGACATGTTTCTTATTTAAGGCACTAGACATGTTTCTTATTTGGGGCACTAGACATGTTTCTTATTGGGGCAATATACATTTTTCTTATTGGGGCACTAGACATGTTTCTTATTGGGGCACTAGACATGTTTCTTATTTAAGGCACTAGACATGTTTCTTATTTGGGGCACTAGACATGTTTCTTATTGGGGCAATATACATTTTTCTTATTGGGGCACTAGACATGTTTCTTATTTGGGGCACTAGACATGTTTCTTATTTGGGACACTAGACATGTTTCTTATTTGGGACACTAGACATGTTTCTTATTTGGGGCACTAGACATGTTTCTTATTTGGGACACTAGACATGTTTCTTATTTGGGACACTAGACATGTTTCTTATTTGGGACACTAGACATGTTTCTTATTTGGGGCACTAGAGATGTTTCTTATTTGGGGCACTCTCCAGGCAAAAACCTAGAACTCAACATAAAGCCGAACTACGAGAGGGCCGACACGCGCTCCGTCGTCCTCTACTTTGACGTCACGGACGGCTATTGCTCCTCCCCTCAGTACTCACTCACAGTCAACATTGTGGACGTGCCGGAACCTCCCGTTTTGACGCCTCCCAAAAGAAAGCAGATTGATGTGTATGAAGGAGACGTGAGTAGTCCCGTGGGAAGAACAACTTTAACAAAAATGAAATAAATATTCTTTACAATATTTATCGTTGACAATCTATTAAAAGTATTCGCACAAAACAATTTTTTTGGGTAGTTGAAATACATCTCTTCTTAAATGTCCTATATTATAATAGTGTCATAGACATTTTGGATTCATGGTATGTAATAGCCACGAACAACATTCCAGCGGTCTGCACATGCGCATAGAGAATTAGCCATGTTAAATTTAATGCCAGATGGATTTAATATTCGTTTACCTATACTTTAAAGAAATCAAACAGTGAGGTTTGTGTGTGTGTGTGTTAAATTACAAATTTAATTTTTAAATAAGTCTCACATGTCTAATGAGACCCGGGTGTGAATGGCGGCGCTGCGTGTCCGGGTCCCTTTTGACAAAATAATATTCGGATGTCATTTGTGGTAGTCTATTTTAGTTAAACTGAAGAATTAAGTTTACAAACGTATAGTACATTCAATTATCTTTCCTTTGATACCTCATTTGGTCTTACAAACCCAACAATAATATTTTAAATAGTTTTTGGATCCCAACCTCTCACTTCTGGTACCCGGGTACGAATAACCACTTCGATAAACAAATGTGAAAAGTAAAAAAAAAGAGGGGGGGGGGGGGGGGCTGTTGGGGTGAATAATTTGAAATTCAAAATTTCCACCAAAATGACAAATTTGATTGATTTGATGATGGCAAGACAAGAGAGGAAAGCATTATGGGTGATTTAAAAGCTCGGGTTTCAGTTAATATATCTATTTTCAAAAAAAACATTAGGTGAGGCTAAGTCTGACAAAAATAATGTGGTTTTGGGGAGGGGGGTATTAAAACACACATACTCAAATACACATACAGTCACATACGCATAACGATACAGTTTTTAAAAAAAATGTTATGCAGATCATGCAATAAGTTAGAATAGTCTATTAATTAAATTTTCATGTACAAAAATGAAATGTTTCAAAACAATTTGAAAAACTACAGCATGCAGAACACAAATGCAAAAACACAACTATTTAATGTGACACAAATCTATCTATCTATCTATCTATCTATCTATCTATCTATATATATATATATATATATATATATATATATATATATATTTAAAACTTTAGAATACGATAGTGACTGGCGTGTTACTGACTGATGAAGACATTGGTGACACTCACACCTATACCATGACAAGTGCCAGCACCTTGTTCAAGATGGATCCTCAATCTGGGGATATTGACACCATGATACCCGTGGACATTGACAAGGTGGGTTTAAGGTTAATTTTGGCACCATGATACCTGTGTTCTTTGACAAGGTGGGTTTAAGGTTAATTTTGGCACCATGATACCTGTGGTCTTTGACAAGGTGGGTTTAAGGTTAATTTTGGCACCATGATATCTTTGGTCTTTGACAAGGTGGGTTTAAGGTTAATTTTGGCACCATGATACCTGTGTTCTTTGACAAGGTAAGTTTTAAGGTAAATTGTGGCACTAGGATACCTGTGTTCTTTGACAAGGTAAGTTTTAAGGTTAATTTTGGCCCCATGATACCTGTGGTCTTTGACAAGGTAAGTTTTAAGGTAAATTGTGGCAACATGATACATGTGTTCTTTGACAAGGTAAGTTTTAAGGTTAATTTTGGCACCACGATACCTGTGTTCTTTGACAAGGTGGGTTTAAGGTTAATTTTGGCACCATGATATCTTTGGTCTTTGACAAGGTGGGTTTGATATTATTGTTTGATAACGTCATTTTCCAAGAAGGTTCATTCCAACATGTTTGGTGTACTGCCCGAAAATGTATGTTCTAAATTTACATATCAAGTTATTTTAATTAACAATCACCCATTTAACGCCCACATTAAGAAATATACACCCTCTCACCAAGATGTACACAATTACACCGACTTCTACCCCAACATGCACAAATAGACACTTAATTTACTTTTTTTAAAAAATATACACCTAATTTATTTAGTTTCCGGAAATGTGTTCCAAAGAAATTTCGTCGACAGAAAATTGATCGACGGAAGTTTATTCGAACGGAATCTTGGTCGAATTTCATTTTCATCGCACTATGCTATATAGTAAAACAAAATAATGCGTTCAAAAAGAAATTTGATGCAAAATTTGATCGTGTGAACTGAAAATGAAATTCGACCAAAATTCAGTTCGATTAAACTTCCGTCGATCAACTTTCCGTCGACGAAATTTCTTTGAAACAAATTTCCGGATACGAATTTATTCCCATACCACTGTCCTTAAATTCCACAGAAAACCCCGTTCAAGAACTTTAACATTGACTACACGGTGACGGATAGCTACGGAGAAAAGACAAAAGGTTCCCTAACTATTGCAGTCCACGACATCAACGATAACGCCCCGTTGTTCACGTCGAAGTCCTACTCTTTCACAGCTACCGAGTGCACGGCTGTCGCCTCAAAACTTGGTAAATATGGTTGAACCTAAAATTATTGAACATGGTAACATCATCTTTTATTTCAGATCTAGTTGTTACGTTTTATTCTTGGAGATTTAATAGTTTACGTCCGTCTTCTAATCAGTCATTCTCATCTCTTCAATAACACGAGGAAGAAATAATTAGGCATCACTACAATATTTTTTAAAATCCTTTTGACGTATTTCACAATAATAATATATATTGGATAAAGATAATACGTTGTCCTTCACATAATCAAAATTCATACGATTCTACACACGATGTTATAGGATGAACAAATAGAATCATTTGCTAGAGCAAAACATCTCATTAATCCATACTTGATAATACATTTTTTATCTTTCTCATAATTCCCACAATTCATTCTACTTCCTGTTTTTACCAAACAAAAATGTAATGTTCCGAAACAAAGTTATAAAAATAATACATATTAAATATATGATCTGTTACAAACAATAAGTTATTTATGTCTCAATTTGAATAAGCCTAAATTAATTAATCTCAACAAACCCATCAACCAACCCATCAACCAGCCCCCACCCCCCCCACTAACCCCTCACTCCTCAACCAACCCTCAGACAACCTTTCAACTGTGCTGCGTGTTTTCTTTACACTTCGGAATCTTCGATGGAAGCTAATCGGAGGGAGTCGCTAGATTGCAAAATGCTTTTTGTTGTTGTACAAAGAACGCTTTAAATTAGAACAGGGTTGGCACTTGTGACCTCGGCCCGGCATCATTATGACATTTCTGGGTCATCCTATTGGAAACATGGCGAACTTGACTGGCTTTTAAATGGTATTAACTTCTTATCTGTCAAGTGACGTTCTCCAGAAGTTTTAATGTGAATATTCCAAAATGCTTTAATTAGTTTTATTTTTTTTTTCTTAATAGGCATCCCAACTTTCATGACATTCATCATCATCATGTCCCTTAGTCCTTGGACCGTTGGGGCGCCACAGATGCCATAAAAACGATCCTCCTCCATTCCCCTCTTTTTTCTGCATTTCGCACAGCATCGCTTTGTTATAGGGTTGGTTCACACGATCAAATTTTCCTTCAAGCATTTGATGCAATTCGTGTATGAAGCCTTGTCACAACTTTAAAATTACTATTTGATCAAATTCTCCAAAAAGGAAACCACGCACAAAATAGTGCGTTCATGCAACAATTTGACGCGAAATTTGATCGTGTGAACCGACCCTAAGTCCCGTCCACTCTTTGATGTTATCTTCCCATCTTTTTCTCCGTCTTCCTCTTCTTCTGCTTCCTCTCGTTGTGCCCTGCATGATTTCTTTGGCGAGCCCGTACTTTATTGTCACGTGGGCATACCATTCCAGTTTGCGCTTTTTTACAGTTCCCAGGAGGTCATCATACTCAAGTAATTGAGGAATTTTTTCTTTGACTTATTCGTTAGAGAAAGGGTCTCTATAGCAGATTCCAAAAATGTTTATGAAACATCTCATCTTCATCGCCTTTAGTCTTCTTTCAAGTTCTGCTGTTAATGTCCAGGACTCACAGGCGTACAAGAAAATGGAGAGGACTAACGAGCGCATCAGCCTGATACGGTGCTGGGGGGGGGGGGGGGAGGGGCTATAATTTTGTCATTCCATATTTTCTTGAGCCTCTTTAGTGATATTGTGGTCTGGGCAATGCTGGCCATCAATTCGGGCTTGTAGTCTTTTTCCGAAACTATTGCTCCCAGGTACTTGAAGCTGCCTACTGTCTCTAATCATTCCTCCCCGACCTTAATTGCCGTGAAGATTTCGGTGGTGTTATTCGTCATCAATTTGGTCTTTTCTGCACTGATTTGCATGCCAAAGGACGATGAAGTCTTGTCGAGACGCTTTACCAGGTTGGCTAGCTCTTCTTCGCTTTCGGCCAGTCCGTCTATATCATCCGCAAAGCGTAGGTTGGTGATTTTTCTGCCACCAATGCTGACTGTCCCTACATACGCTTCCAGTTCATCTGACATAATTCTCTCCAAGAAGATGTTGAACAGGGTGGGGGAGAGCAAGCAGCCTTGTCGTACTCCAACCGTGATCTTGAACCATTATCCGATGTTATTGTTGAAGAAGACTGCACTGGTGGCCTTATCGTAGAGGCTGCATATCATTCTGGTTAGGTTTGTGTTGATTTTGTAGTGCCTCATGGTGGCCCATAAAGCAGCATGCCAAACCCTGTCGAATGCCTTCTTGAAATCCACAAAGACGTGGTATAGGTTTTGTTGGTGTTTAGCATACTTCTCACATAGTATTCGGAGGTTCAGAATCTGCTCAGTAGTGCCACGTCCTTGCCTGAAGCCCGCCTGTTCTTCATCAATGATTGTATCGGCATATGGTCTTAGTCGGTTCAATATGACCTTTAGCATGACCTTGCTTGGGTGGCTTATTAGGCTAACGGCACGGTAGTTTTGGCATAGCTGTAGGTTACCTTTCTTGGGGAGGGTGATGATGACCGATTGGGTCCATGAATTGGGCCATTCCCATGTCAGCCATATTTTTAGGGCACTTATCATTGCTTCCCTTCCCTGTTTCACCAACTCGGCAGGGATAATATCCACTCCTGCGGCCTTTCCTATTTGAAGTGCTTGGACTGTTGCTTCCACTTCTGCGCGGAGAATAGGGTAGTTTTCATTGTCCGTCGATGGAGGGACATTAAGAATCTCTGGGTCTATCTTTATATATTCATTATACAGCTCTGAGCAGTATTCAGTCCATGACATTAAATTTTCAATCAAACCAAACGTGTGTTGTGTCCCCTCCAATAATCCTTAAAAAACAAAACTATCGCAGCAAGAGTGGAGCTTTCAGAGTCATTTATATCTTAGTTTAAAAGATGTATTTTTCAAATTAAAAAGACCGCATCTCTTGTTGCCTCTGAAATGAAAATTGTTGTGTTTGGGTAGCATCTTTGTTTCTTTTAAGTTACAAATCTCCAACCCGCAGGTCAAGTTGCTGCAGTCGATGATGATTCCCCCTACCAGAGCAATGACGCCCTGGTGTATGGCGGAGGGGGAGAAAAGATGGCCGTCACGTCAACCGGGGATGTCGTCCTCGTTCAGCCTTGCATTGACGGGGAGACAGATTCAGGTGAAGTACACATTAAAACACGGGTGGGTGTGGTGCATGGGGTGGTGGATGGGGGTGGTGGATGGGTGTGTGGATGGGGGTGGTGGATGGGTGTGTGGATGGGGGTGGTGGATGGGGGTCTGAATGGGGGTGGTGGATGGGGGTCTGAATGGGGGGTGGTGGATGGGGTGTTGATAGTGGAGGGGGAGACAGGAGATGGGGAAAGTTCGGAAGCGAAGTTTAAAAAGAAATATTTCCTCACCAAATCTTGGCCGAGTCCAGATGTTGTAAAGTGTTGCTTATTTTGGCTGTGTCGTGTGCCACGGAACATTCTTTGTTCTTTAAACACCTCTCTGGAAACCTACATGACGTCACCAATAATTCTTATTATTCAAAGTCCTTTCAAGTATCGCTACATTTTTTATTCCAGCTGTCCCCATGTCCGTTCAGGACAGTATCAAATCAACTTTCACATTTTCTCCAAACTGACCACGTTGCTGGTTGCCATATGTAGTCGCTATTGAAAATGTTTAATTTTGTGTTTTGTAATTGGCCATGACCTACATCCACTAGACACGAGTGTCGCGATGCACACAACATTGTGCACACGGGTTATATTTATAAATTATTATTTTGTTTATTTATTATAAAGTTTTTGAGTAAAATAATATTTTTGGGAAGTCATATTTCTGAGTGGGAGCATCAGATTCTTCCTTATATATATATATAGTTTTGGCTTAGCTTGCCAAAGTTTGCGCTTATAAAATTCATCCAACTAATTTAACACTGTAAATATGATGTTCCCCTTTCAGCCGTGGCCAGTGTGACTGATCTAGGTGAATATCCGGGCCCTTTGCAAGGACCATCGGTCACTATTACCATGACATGTGGGGTGAGCAATTTTATATGAGCCCCCCCCCCCTTTCCACCCCTCTCTTATTTTCTTCTCCTATATATAGATCTTCCCTTAATTAAACTAACCAAATGCGAGTACTATTCAAATCTAATGTGAGTGCCATTTATCTAATCTAATGTGAGTGCCATTTATCTAATCTACTGTGAGTGCCATTTATCTAATCTAATGTGAGTGCCATTTATCTAATCTAATGTGAGTGCCATTTATCTAATCTAATGTGAGTGCCATTTATCTAATCTAATGTGAGTGCCATTTATCTAATCTAATGTGAGTGCCATTTATCTAATCTAATGTGAGTGCCATTTATCTAATCTAATGTGAGTGCCATTTATCTAATCTAATGTGAGTGCCATTTATCTAATCTAATGTGAGTGCCATTTATCTAATCTAATGTGAGTGCCATTTATCTAATCTAATGTGAGTGCCATTTATCTAATCTAATGTGAGTGCCATTTATCTAATCTAATGTGAGTGCCATTTATCTAATCTAATGTGAGTGCCATTTATCTAATCTAATGTGAGTGCCATTTATCTAATCTAATGTGAGTGCCATTTATCTAATCTAATGTGAGTGCCATTTATCTAATCTACTGTGAGTGCTATTCAAAAACTAATTTGTATTTGACGATTATTTAATTGGACCATCCATTACTTATCAGTAAGAGGTATTTCACGTGTCAAATCCACTCTAGATTTCTTTTAAACGTCGGAGTAACAATCTATCTATTACAAGTGTAGTATGTATGCCCATTCTGAATTCTTAACTCCTAATTTTACTAATCCCCATGGGTTTTTTTTTGGGGTAGATTTCACATCTCCCATCATTTTCCCCCTTTTCTTCTCCTATAAAAAAATTAATTAAATTCATTATTTAAAAAGAAAAAAAAATTAATGTAATATTTAAAACGTAATTTCCACTTTAAATAAGGCTGTAAAAATTTGTATCCATCCTGATGCAGAAAATGTCCTTTATTGTGAGTAACAATAAAAAAAAATATAAAATTCTATCGCAATCTATTTTGATGGGGTATTTCTCGCCAACTAACAAATCCTCACCTAATCTATGCTCACAGCCATGCCCTCCGACAGTTCCGCCTAAAACGACGACGACCACAGCAACCACCACCACCACCAAAAAGCCTTCCACGACCGTGACCGTCGTGAGAGCAAGCGGGGTGGACGACATGGAGCACGTGATGTCATGGCTCATCCCAGCTCTCATTGGAGGCGCGGTTTTTCTCGCGCTGACAGCTTACATGATCTACCGGTACTGCTTTCCCTGCAGGAATCCATGCGCCGGGAAATGTTCACAAAAGTAGGTCCGGTCCGTCTTTGGGTAAATATCTTAATATTTTTTGGTACCCTTCCGTCTCAAAGATGCGATTGTGTGATTTCGCTGGAAATGTCTAGGCGAGGTTTTTACAGAGAAATAACTGTTTTCTTTCACAAGATCCCCCTTTTCTCTCCGTAGCTGGTGAACCAAAGAAAAGTAGTCGATACAGCTTGCACCAGGGGGGCGCCACAGGAGTAGCCACATTTTTCTTTAAGGCTGCACCTATTGGTACACGGGTACCAGAATTGAGAGGTTGGGATTAAAAAACGATTTAAAATATTATTGTTGGGTTTGTAAGACCAAACGAGGTATCAAATGAAAGATATTTGAATGTACTATACGTTTGTTAACTTAATTCTTCATGTTAACTAAAATAAACTACTACAAATTACATCCGCCTAACATTCTTATATAAAGTGGTCATGGGGCTAATGCTGGCCATCCCAGCAAACAATTATCTCACCCCACAGAAGCCAGGCCGATTAATTAGAGCCAAACAGTCACTTAACACTGACTTAACATCTGACAACCCCATGAGAAATTACACCCGAAACAATAACAAATGCTTCACTGTGCCTCGGAGTAACACAGTGCAACACAAGCAGTCATTCTTTCCACGCACCATAATCGCTTGGAACAACCTGGACAATACCGCCGTGAACTCGACAACGATCAAAAGCTTCAAGGCCGCCCTGGCATCTGCTAGGAACCGTTAGAATGGCAAGATCGCTTCCCCAACCGTTGCACTTATGCCAGTATATGGATGCAGCAACGTACCGAACCAGAACCAGAAATAAGTTTCAGTTCGATCAAATTTCCGACGATCCATTTTCCGTCGACGAAATTTCTTTCAAACAAATTTCCGGTAACAACAAAAATTTGATGCTTTAAAAAAATGGTTGATTTAAAAAAAAAGATTTTTTTAGCGTGGGTTCACACGATCAAATTCCTTTCAAATTTGCGTTAAATTTGAATTATAAACGCGCTATTCTGTGTGTGGTTTCTTCTTTTTTGTTGAGAATTCTATCAAATAGTAATTTGAAAGTTGTGACAAGACTTCATACAAAAATTGCTTCAATTTTCACATACTTTAACTTTAGCCTTTAAATACTCTCAGACCCAAAGTAACGAAGGCTCCATCGGAGCCAAAGGCCGAAGAGCCGAAGAAATTAAAAAAGCCAAAGAAAGCAACATTGGCTCCGGCAGCCCCACCAACACAAGCAGCGCCCCTACAGGTCTTACCTCCCGCACCGCCCAAACCAGAGTGAGTACAACTTTTGGCTTTGAAAAAATAACAATCTCATCTTCCTCCAAACAATACATTCTCACAGCGACTAACACACGAATCGTGAATTTTGTACCGGGATATCATTTTGCTTTTGGGTGAACGTGAATGAGTCTTTGTTTCAATTAAAGGATTGAGGAGCCGTTGACTGGCTTATGTGTTATAAAGAAAAAGATACACTACGACACATTGTTCACACTGGTTATTGTGTGATGTAAACCCCCTTTAAATCCACCACCCTCACCCCACCAGCCAGATCTAGCTGTACATCCACCCTCATCCCCACCAGCATGGCTGTACCTCAATTATAATGTAAATATTGATATTTATTCCAGGCCCAATCCCTACCTGTTTGGATTCTGGAAAGAACGTAAGTACAACAATATTACCGCAATTTAATGTAAATAAATTAGGCTTTTCCAGCTTGAAACATTTCTTATTTTGAAGTTGTTCCCCACAAACCACCAATGACGCGCTCGTTCCGCATGTCTCTACTCACAGAATTCACCGACCAGGATCACCTGACACAGCCGGCCAGGGCAGCCAAGCCGTTGCCTATAGAAAAAATGCCGTCTGCAGATGTGGTCCCAAGAGGCAACGCAACTCCACCTGATTACCTCAGGCTGGGCAATCCTGGCCCTGGCCAGTTTAACAAACCATCTCCAGTCAACAACAGCAACGCTCCGGCAGTGTCCCAGGCTGAGTCGAAGAAAACCAACTGCATAATCTTGTAACATAAATAAAAAACTAAAATTGACATACACTCATAAGCCTTGAAACAAAATATCATTAAAAAGAAAAGTCTTACTTTGCCCATCGCAGGGATTCTCATTCTGGTCACAATACAATATTATTGTCCTGTCAGCATTTTAAGATCCCATTCTTTCTTAAACGATGGCTGTCTCTCATCCCATTTTACTGTCTCTCATCCCATTTTACTGTCTCTCATCCCATTTTACTGTCTCTCATCCCATTTTACTGTCTCCCATTGGTCTCATACTTGACTACTGTCTCCATCATTTACTAACCGATATCGAAAGTGAAATATTCTCAAACGCTACACATCACACAGTTGTAATGAAGTATAGATTACTGGATGAAAATGGGAGACTTGCTTCTGTTCCTTAATGGGAATTTCCCCTACCAATCTTAGAATCAGATTGCGTCTGTTTCTTTTTTTTTGCCTTCGAAAGATTTTTTTTTAACAAAGGTATATTTGTCATAAGTATTTAGTTTCTTCAGGTTAGACAAACAAAAACAATGGAATTAAAAAAAAGTATACGTCTAGATTCATTTGCGGGAAATGTGTGTACGTAGAAGATGTGTCTCCTATTCTTTGATTAGACAAAACTTAGAGGATTTGTCTCCATTCATGATTTCTTTGATGTTACAAAACTTAGAGGATTTGTCTCCAATCATGATTTCTTTGATGTGACAAAACTTAGAGAATATGTCTCCAATCATGATTTCTTTGATGTGACAAAACTTAGAGGATTTGTCTCCATTCATGATTTCTTTGATGTTACAAAACTTAGAGGATTTGTCTCCATTCATGATTTCTTTGATGTGACAAAACTTAGAGAATATGTCTCCATTCATGATTTCTTTGATGTTACAAAACTTAGAGGATTTGTCTTCTATTCATGATTTCTTTGATTAGACAAAACTTAGAGGATATGTCTCCATTCATGATTTCTTTGATGTGACAAAAATTAAAATGTGTGTCTCCTATTCATGATTTCTTTGTTGTAACAAAACTTAGAGTTTGTCTTCTACTCATGACTTCATTGATGTGACAAAGCTTAGAGTTTGTCTTCTACTCATGACTTCATTGATGTGACAAAGCTTAGAGTGTGTCTTCTACTCACGACTTCATTGATGTGACACAGCCTAGAGTGTGTCTTCTACTTATGACTTCATTGATGTGTCTTCTACTCATGACTTCATTGATGTGACAAAGCTTAGAGTGTGTCTTCTACTCATGACTTCATTGATGTGTCTTCTACTCATTTCATTGATGTGTCTTCTACTCATGACTTCATTGATGTGACACAGCTTCAAGGCTCCAGGAGCTGCGTCCTTGAAACATGTTGATGTAAAATTTGTTCAACTAGCGCCCTCTACTGGGGCATAGCCATTTAAGGATCTCTTTACATCTTGTGCCAACATGTCAAGATCTCACCGTGCAATTCATATCATTTCAAACTATTTCTTTACCGTAGACTCTAGTTTTTTTTCCCCAGACCTCAGAACTCCTCTCATTTACTCATTGAATATTATTCTTGATTTCACCCATTGTCGATGAAGCTTTCTAGGTACACAAAGGACTGGGCCGGCAGTGACTGGGCTTTTTAAATCAGTTCTCAAATTAAAAACAGAAAATGTAAATAAAAAGAAGAGCTGAAAGCAATTTCAAATATTTCTTTATTATTATATATATTATATGTATTAAATCAGAAAGATAACTAAAACAAATTATTTGATCCCATGTGTGTTTGAAACCACTGGACTATCAAGTAAACAGTCTCAGTGTATTCCCAATCAATGGACTACGATGAGTCACTTCCTTGTTTTGTCACGTGATACGTACCAGCCATTGGTAGGCTTTCTGCTACACATAACAACAGATAACAGCTGATCAGCCATTGCCATCATCATTAATTTTAAAGCAAAATGTTTGTCTCCATCAGCGCTTCCCCAGTGTTAATTAAAAATTTTACTTTTCAAAATAGTCTTGAATACACGCGTTTCTTTAAATGACATTCACTAAATGTGACAATAATTATAATTCAGTTATGATTAAAGGAAGAACGTTGTTTGAAGAAAAATTTGTGAGCGACTAGTGTGTTGCAGACAGCCTACCGGAAGTCTTACTTGTTTTTACACGTATCACGTGACAAAACAATCGACTCATCGTAGTCCATTACATACATCAAGTTTAAGTACATCAACAAATGCAGAATTTTTATTTTAACAAAATTTAACCATGGATTTGTTCTTTTTCAAATGATAATATGACTTGATAGAGAAGATAAGTGCACTGTACAACGCTGCCTGTTTAGTTTGATTACAGTTTACATTAAGAGGAAATAATAAACAGATGAGAAAGGAATAAAATTTGTGGTTATTGCACGCTACTGATCCCTCTGTCGCTCACCCTAACCCGAACCCTAAATCTATCATAGACAAAGGGAAGTGACTCCCAATAAGGGGACCACAACAGCACATTAGCCAAATTTGTTTACATGCATGGTCTATTTTATAAAAAAAAAAAAAAATTTACTTGGTAAGGGGAAATTAGAGAATTTCAAGACATGATATTTATTTTAAGAAATATCAAACTTATTCAAAATATTTGTACGTGTCAAAAATGAGATAATATAATGCGCCATATGATAAATGAATCATTTGTTTAAGTCAGTCCCCAACCAATGGCTGCCCTAAAAATGGCTTCCTTAAAAAAATGGCTGCCGTAATTAAACAATAACCAAAGGAGACCAATAATGCAGTCTAATTTAAAAAAAAATAATGATTACAAACAGAATTTCGATTCTTTTTAAAAGTTGCACAATGTTCCTTATAATACCAGAGCTTTGTTGAGTTGAATTGTAAAAATTAATTTTAAAATTAATAATTTAACAAACTGTATATACCCCCCCCCCCTTTTTTTTCCCCCCATTTACTGATGTCATGATGCTATTTGCAAACGGGGCTCCACCACAACAGGCTGTCCCATGGATTGCTCCAAGCTGTAGTACTCAGTGATGACAGAGTTCAGCGACTCCAGGCTGTCTGTGAAGTCAGCCAGTTCCATCCCCTCCACCTGTGTGTAATGGTGGAGGTGGGCCTGGAGATGGATGACATTATAAACCAAATAATTTCGTACCTCCTAGAATTGCATTTAGGAAACTTACGAGAGCATGAATGAATCAAAAAGCTAAACATTCGGCAGGATATCATCCTGAGTTTTTTTAAAAGGATAAAAATATTTCAAAGTATTCTGTACCTAAGAAAATTTTTTTTCCCCGAAAAATAAAAAAACAACACACGACTTATGAACACATGTCCTAGATATAAAACGTTTAGCGTCAAGGCTTTTGCTACATGCTGGAATTTGATTGGACCCAAGAAGCTGTTGAGTAACAATATTTACCTTTCTTACTGTATCCATATTATACATTGCTGGGTCATTAAACACAAGTATGGCTAACTGATGTTTGGATATTTAAGTTCTGATGTGATTTCTGATGCCATCCATCCCAATGGGCATGTGGTTAGATGTTAATAAACAGGCACGTGGTTAAATGATCATAAATGGGCATGCGTTTAGATGTCAATAATGGGCATGTGTTTAGATGTCAATAATGGGCATGTGTTTAGATGTCAATAATGGGCATGTGTTTAGATGTCAATAATGGGCATGTGTTAAATGTTAATAAATGGGCATGTGTTTAGATGTCAATAATGGGCATGTGTTAAATGTTAATAAATGGGCATGTGTTTAGATGTTAATAAATGGGAATGTGTTTAGATGTTAATAAATGGGCAATGATCAATGGGCAGTTTCAAAGCATCCCCCCACTTTGCTATTTTGGATGATATAAATATCACCAGCCTGTCAGGATGACATTTGCATCAAAAATGACATAGATTACCTTTCTCTTATAAAGTTTGTTAAACCGATCCCTGATTTCTGAGAATGTGTTGTGTACACAGGTATTGTTGGCCAAAGTTAACAGAGAATATGGCTGCCCAACTGGCGCAACTGAGCACAGGCCAGTCTTCCAACCCTCTTGATTCCAATTCACAAAGTGAAGATTTGGCTTTAACCTAGGGGAAAAAAAATATTATTTTGCCAAAGTAAAGTTGAAGGCCTGTTTGTGAAATATATTTGATGAATTTCAAAAAACAGTGTTCCAGTATAAGAAAACAAGTTACTCGTTAAACTGAAATATTTTTTATTATACTTTATGGCATGCCTGTTACTGCTACCAGCAATGATATTGTGAAGGTTTGAAATACTATACTAAAAAAACAAGTGTGAATGTTAAATCTCTCTAAAAATTTTCACCAAAGCTTTGTTCTTGTTGTTTGACACTAGGCAAAAGACATAGTGTGTCAGGTATTAACAAAAATCTACACTTTTATATGTCTACCGTATTATTGCGCATATAAGACGATTCTTATACAAAATTTATGTACCTCACACCCAAGGTGTGTCTAATATATGAGTGCGTCTTATGTAATTTTTGTTTACACAAACCGTCAAAACCCGTGTCTTATATATGGGTGCGTCTTATGTAAAATATTTTTCACACAAATCATCAAAACCTGAGTCTTTATACAGATGCGTCTTATAATTACGTGCTTCTTACATGCATGAAAATATGGTAATTAATTGTTCATTTTCACAATAGAATCACAGAGGCCAAAAGAGGTAGACAAATTGAAAGGGTACAATGACAAACTCCCAACCATTGATCTAAAGGCCAAACAATTTTTTAAAAGTATACATATATTTCTCATTAATTAAAGGGAACATTTTGTTTAGCTCCAACAGACAGCACAATCACCTGTCAATGTTCCGCCTTATATCAGACAGTTCCACGTTTCCCCTGACCATCAAGGCACAGGCTAAATAGAGGCTACGCTTGGGGTCGACCTGCAGCATTTGGTGGTCACTGGCGAAGGCATCAGAGAACATCTGGTCAAGCCTAGGGGGACGATGCAGACATTTAATGAAGCACTACAGATAGGACGTGGTGGTTAGTTAATGACAAATTTTATTTCATTTAAGTCAACTGAATGCCATATTTGTCTTAGAGCCGTTGCTCAAAGTTGTGTCTCAAAGCTGTTGCTCAAAGCTGTTGCTCAGAGCTGTGGCTTAGAGCTGTAGCTCTTAGCTTTGGCCTGAAGACATGGCTTTTATCAATACTTTTATTTCCCATAGATTAATTAGACATGAACAATCTGTGTCAATATAGCAATATATCTTAAGCTTTAATCATAATTTTACATAACACACAAGTAGACGTTTCGGCACACGCCTTCATCAGTACAACAACAAAACATTTAAATAAGTATAAATTAAATTTACATAATACATATATATACATAAATCCTTCCTAAACAAAGAGAAAACATGTGCTGAAACATCTACTTGTGTATTATGTAAAATTATGATTAAAGCTTAACATATATTGTTATATAGATACCAATTGTTCATGTCCAATTAATCTATTTCAAAGCAAATCGCAGTCCAACACTTTTATAATTAGTTAATTTTATTTCCCAGCAAAAAAAAACAACAACAAAAAAAACGACAAAACAACAGAGAAAGTGATGTAGGGACAATTTTAAAATGCTACAAAATTTTTAAAAAATTCTGAATTCCATTAAGTCTTCATAACTGATAAGAAATGACTATCTAATATAGTTTGTATAATCTTAAGAATCATACCAGCGAGACAAGGGGGATGAGACATTCAAGGGACATCACCAGAGAAGCCTGAGATACTGGAAGTATGTACAGATTGAAGACATCATAAGAATGAGGAGAACACAGATCCTGGAATGGACAACAGTTATTTGAATAGGTATCACAGCCCATAGGTGTCACTGCCCGTAGGTGTCCCTTCCCGTAGGTGTCAGTGCCCATAGGTGTCACTGCCCGTAGGTGTCAGTGCCCGTAGGTGTCACTGCACATAGGTGTCACTGCCCATAGGTGTCAGTGCCCTAGGTGTCACTGCCCATAGGTGTCAGTGCCCATAGGTGTCAGTGCCCATAGGTGTCACTGCCCATAGGTGTCAGTGCCCATAGGTGTCACTGCCCATAGGTGTCACTGCCCATAGGTGTCAGTGCCAATAGGTATCACTGCCCATAGGTGTCAGTGCCCATAGGTGTCACTGCCCATAGGTGTCACTGCCCGTAGGTGTCACTGCCCGTAGGTGTCAGTGCCCATAGGTATCACTGCCCATAGGTATCAGTGCCCATAGGTGTCACTGCCCAGAGGTGTCACTGCCCAGAGGTGTCAGTGCCCATAGGTATCACTGCCCATAGGTAACACTGCCCATAGGTGACACTGCCCATAGGTATCAGTGCCCATAGGTGTCACTGCCCAGAGGTGTCACTGCCCAGAGGTGTCACTGCCCCATAGGTGTCACTGCCCATAGGTGTCACTGCCCAGAGGTGTCACTGCCCAAAGGTGTCACTGCCCATAGGTATCACTGCCCACAGGTATCACTGCCCATAGGTATCACTGCTACACACTGGATTTCAACAGAGGGTAATAATGAAGCAGGGAAGACTTTGAAAGACCTGGATTTACCTATATGAAGTATATGGAAAGGTGTTTAAGAATTGGACATCAGCAGAAAAAATGCTGTAAAAGTGTTAGAAGCGAGAGGCAGATGAGAAGCAACTTTTACCCAATGCACTACTGTAGGGGAGTTTCTAAGTTTAGGAATGGGATATGCAGTAGGTTAGACAATAAGGGAATCATTTATTTAAAAATTTTTTTAAATGATACTAACCTTCGAGGTGGAAGATGGACATCAGACATACAGTACAAAGGCGTCTGGCTGGCCACGAGGTAGTGCATTCGAGGAAATGGGACTAGGTTCATGGTTATTTCATTGAGATCCACATTGAGAGTACCTTCAAATCTGGCAGAGCTGTAACACACAGAGGCAGCATGCACGGGTTAAAACAAACTGTAGCCCTATGCTGAAGACCCTCTCACATTTCATGAAAGAAAAAGTGAAAATTAACTCCATCCTGTCAGCAGTCAGGTTAAAGTAAGTGGGTTGGGCATAAACTGTCAGCAGTCAGGTTAAAGTAAGTGGGTTGGGCATAAACTGTCAGCAGTAAGGTTAAAGTAAGTGGGTTGGGCATAAACTGTCAGCAGTAAGGTTTAAGTAAGTGGGTTGGGCATAAACTGTCAGCAGTCAGGTTAAAGTAAGTGGGTTGGGCATACATTGTCAGCAGTAAGGTTAAAGTAAGTGGGTTGGGCATAAACTGTCAGCAGTAAGGTTAAAGTAAGTGGGTTGGGCATAAACTGTCAGCAGTCAGGTTAAAGTAAGTGGGTTGGGCATAAATTGTCAGCAGTAAGGTTAAAGTAAGTGGGTTGGGCATAAACTGTCAGCAGTCAGGTTAAAGTAAGTGGGTTGGGCATAAATTGTCAGCAGTAAGGTTAAAGTAAGTGGGTTGGGCATAAACTGTCAGCAGTAAGGTTAAAGTAAGTGGGTTGGGCATAAACTGTCAGCAGTAAGGTTTAAGTAAGTGGGTTGGGCATAAACTG
Source organism: Omphiscola glabra (assembly GCA_964017045.1). Lineage (NCBI taxonomy): Eukaryota > Metazoa > Mollusca > Gastropoda > Lymnaeidae > Omphiscola > Omphiscola glabra. The sequence continues at coordinate 16,713,516 of OZ024806.1, read as the reverse complement.
TCAGCAGTCAGGTTAAAGTAAGTGGGTTGGGCATACATTGTCAGCAGTAAGGTTAAAGTAAGTGGGTTGGACATAAACTGTCAGCAGTAAGGTTAAAGTAAGTGGGTTGGGCATAAACTGTCAGCAGTCAGGTTAAAGTAAGTGGGTTGGGCATAGACTGTCAGCAGTAAGGTTAAAGTAAGTGGGTTGGGCATAAACTGTCAGCAGTCAGGTTAAAGTAAGTGGGTTGGGCATAAATTGTCAGCAGTAAGGTTAAAGTAAGTGGGTTGGGCATAAATTGTCAGCAGTCAGGTTAAAGTAAGTGGGTTGGGCATAAACTGTCAGCAGTAAGGTTAAAGTAAGTGGGTTGGGCATAAACTGTCAGCAGTAAGGTTAAAGTAAGTGGGTTGGGCATCAACTGTCAGCAGTAAGGTTAAAGTAAGTGGGTTGGGCATAAACTGTCAGCAGTCAGGTTAAAGTAAGTGGGTTGGGCATAAATTGTCAGCAGTAAGGTTAAAGTAAGTGGGTTGGGCATAGACTGTCAGCAGTAAGGTTAAAGTAAGTGGGTTGGGCATAAACTGTCAGCAGTCAGGTTAAAGTAAGTGGGTTGGGCATAAATTGTCAGCAGTAAGGTTAAAGTAAGTGGGTTGGGCATAAATTGTCAGCAGTCAGGTTAAAGTAAGTGGGTTGGGCATAAACTGTCAGCAGTCAGGTTAAAGTAAGTGGGTTGGGCATAAACTGTCAGCAGTCAGGTTAAAGTAAGTGGGTTGGGCATAGACTGTCAGCAGTCAGGTTAAAGTAAGTGGGTTGGGCATAAACTGTCAGCAGTCAGGTTAAAGGAAGTGGGTTGGGCATCAAGCCACCCCATACAGTAAAAACATGTTTGGCTAGAGAAACAATACGTTTTTTTAAAATGCCCACACAATCAGCATGTTTAGCTCATGGGGACTGAGTGAATAATACTGAAGTATAGTCCTAGCTTTGCCAAGTATACAATCTCTAATGAGATCATTATAACTGATAAGCTTAAGAGAAGCACAAACCTTGTCATGTTCAATAAAAGGTTTGCTACGAGGTTATTCATCTTGTCAAATGGTCGCTCTTTCGATGAACTGACTACGCCACTTGTCCCAGCAGTTAAGGCGCTCTCTGACTTCACCATTGGGTGACTGTACGTTCGCTTGCCAGTCTTGGTTGAAGGAATGGCTTGTGTGATTTTGTTAACAATGTCAACAAGTGCCTGAAGATTGCATGAAACTTTGTTAACTCTTTGAAGTCTATACTTTGGTGGTTCTAAAATCAGTCTAAAGTCAAGCAGTAAACACAAACAATATGAGACAAACATTTACACATAATTTAGGGTCTGTAGATTGCATGTGATTTCATTAACTCAGAGACTTCAGTGTATTTAAAATTACATTTGAATCCAAAATAGAAAGAAAAAAAGTTTTCTGACATTCTCAGTGTCCTCCATAAAACTCAAAGCCTAGCCTATAAAGAGAATATCCCAAATGTATATAAGTTTTGATATACTGGAGGGCAAAAAAATCTTGTGAAGAAAATTCAAAAAAGAGCTGTTAAGAATCTTATAAAAAGTCATAAAAAAATGCTCCCATACTGAGACGAACAATTTAATTTTTAGTGTAAATAGATATGTCTGATATGTTAGTTATTTTAAGTTTCCTTCCCATTAAGTAATACTCATTGTTTGATATGAATTATAATATAATTTATATTACAAACAAAAATTGGGGCATTACAGGAAAATTTGTTATATTACTACGATGTATTGATTTATTAAGAATTATTACATTAAAAAATTCACAACCCGCATGGTACCAAAAAACATAGACAACTTAGTAGAATCATCAGCTGGCATGGAGATAATAAGTCTTTAGACCTGATTTTCTATTGGAAGAACACAATCCGCGTGATTGGTCAGCTCTCTCATAGCAAGCACACTGTTGTAAGGGGACGTAATCACGTCATCCTCTGCTGATGGATATACTGCTGTCACAAACCTAGGGAATGAAGAAGTTGAAACTAATTAGAAAATTAAAACTTAAAATTGTCACAGGAAAATTTAATGAACAGAGGATGGTTGCAAGGGAATTTCTTTGAATTAATATAAATATTTTTTTATATTTAAGCCACTTTTTTCCCCTCTAATTATTACTCTTTTAAGCAAATTTTAAAAAGAAAGAAAAAAAAAAAGCTAACCTGTACACTTCAGGGTAGTCATCTTCTAACAGGTTGAGAATGAATGTGCCTATTCCAGAACCCGTACCTAAATAAATGGATGCATGTATATGTATTTTAAAAATATACATATTTGTAGATGCAATATTTGTGCATAATGCGATGGTTGGATTAGAGTTGGATGGGTATTTCATATTATTTTACTTTTAATTTTCTTCTTTTCATTTGAAATCAAACACAAGCAAGTTTTTGTGTGGACAATTAAACCAATAAATTTAAGAAATGTTTAATTAATGCCAATAGCAACCAGAGCATTTAAAAAAAAAGGATGCAGACAGTCATGCACATTAAAATGAAGAGGTCTGCTTTGTCAACAAAAAAAAAACATTAAAAAAAATGAATGTGCCATTGCAAAATTTGACCTCAACATTTTAAATTTTTTTCAGGATGTATTTTTAAAGTTAATATCCCACAACAGAATAAAATTAATGTCTGGTTCAATGTGATTTCACCCCCCTCCCCGAATGAAATTAATCATGAAACTAATTTATCATTTCTATATACCCCATTGTATGCAAAATAATATCAAAACACACACAACCAAAATTAAAAACTTTAATTTTCTATTTACAGAACTCAATGACAGTAGGCTAAATGAATAGATAATAATTTTGTTTTAAAAAGAAAAAGATCAGTGACGTCATAACTTTCACACAACTCTTAAACACTAAATAATTAAACAATCCCAAAAACATTTTTTTTCGTATTAAGTCAATTAAGACTTTATAAAATGCGATTATATAGCAACTGGGGAGGGGGTGCTGAAAACTTGACAAAAACATGCATACACGTACAGCACTTTATAAAAAAAAACATGATGATATTAGTTCCTCCCTAGACCCGCGACAGCACATTTTTTCAAGCCCTTGAACTCTATTTATATTCTGATGACCCACCCGCTTTTACACTCCATATTTATTTCACCAACTGTGTCAGAAAAACAAAAGAAAATATTACACGCTAAACACACTTGGGAAAGAATTTTTTTTATCAGAATCTCATTTAGTGCAGTTATCAAGAATTTTATTTTGAGAAATCAGTGTCATCACATTTCCTTCCTTGAGAAACAGGAAAATCTGATCTTTGGGGGGTTGGGGTGTGGGGGTGAAAATTTGAACGAATGTGTTGTCATCGACAATGAGGCTATATAAGTAACGCACTTTATAACAATCCCAATTAATGCTCCTCCCCACTCCCTCAAATCTTCCAGGCTTGGAGCCGCACACTTTTTGTCAAGTCCTTGAACTATATTAATATTCTAATGACCCAGATTTATTTCACCAACTATTTCAGAAAAACAAAAGATAATATTAAGCACCAAACGCATTTGCGATAATTTTTTAAAAAAAGAATCTCATTTAGTGCAGATATCTGGAATTTTACTAAATGAAATCATCATTTCTTCATCTCTCCCTTGAAAAACAGGACAATTGATTTTTGGGGGTATGGGGTTGGGATTAAATTGTTGTATAGAATGTGTTGTCGTCTTCAACGAGTCTATGTGCACAGTTTCAGCTCGATAGATTGTGGGGAACGGGGTTAATTAGCTTTCAATTAGAAGATTTTATTTTGCAAGTCCGCCACCCAGCCACGACAAAAGCGAAGTTAATAAACAAAGGATTTTAAAAAAAAAAATGACCAGCTATTCGTATCATGTTTCTTGATTATTTTAAAATTTTATTTTAAAAGTCTTTCATTAATTTAAACTGGTTTAATCGCGAGAAATAAGGTCGGGACTAAGTACTAAGACTAGGGGCTAGGGGACCCCCACCCACCAAATATATATATATTTATAAATAAATAATAATTATAATACAAAAATTATATCATAAGAAGAACAGTTAAAACTAAAAAAAGTCTATAATTTATTGAACAGAAGGAGAGAGTATCATAATTATGCCAGTCAGTGAGCCAGATTAGTTCAAATAAACGATGATTCATGTCAGTGTCGAAATTCGCGCTTTTAATAGTGAGGCCCCGAATCTCTTTATTACGGTACTGTAAAGTTCTCAAAATATGCTTTCCCGGAAGTAAAAATCCATTACAAGTAGTTCAACATGCCTTTAATAAACTATGAAATAAATATTAATGTTCAATTTGAAAATGAGACGTTAACTTTACGGTTCATTATTTGGGTGTTAAATAAAAATATTATGAGCCTTAACAATGGTTCCCATGGCAGGCATAATTGAGAATCACAGCAATAAACACCTGTCACGAGCTTTAGTAATAGTCTAAAAATAGTATTGAAGGGCCGGTTAGGCTACTAAAAAAATCGGGGGGGGGGGGAGCAGCAACATAGTCAAAATAGTAGCAAAAACACCTACACTATCAATTGAATTCAATATTATGATTGGCATTAATGTGTGTATTGACAGAAGAAAATTTTTAAATTAAGTAGACTGTAATTAACTTAAAAAGGCACACGTTATTTTGATAAATTGTTTTGAATATATCTTTGTTTGATCCAGCGTTTCTTAAAAATGTTCAGTCATATTTAATTTGAAAGCGGAAGTGCAGCGTTGAATATAAACAAAATGTCGACTTTACTAAGAACACAAATCAGAGAAGATCATTTAACCTGTTCAATTTGCTTAAATAACTTTATAAAACCGAAAGCTCTACCATGTTTACACACCTACTGTGAATTATGTCTGCACGACTACGTTGTGAGTCGTGGATACGAAAGTGATGGTTGTTTTCCGTGTCCAACTTGTCGGCGGGATACGACAATGCCAACAAGTGGAGTGGAAGGATTCCCAGATAACCATCTTATGTCGTCATTGTCTGATACGGTTGAGAAAGCTAGCCCGATGAGACCGGTGCCAAAACCAAGGCGATCACTGGGGCCAACACTCCCCCAGAAACAAGATTATAATGACGAAAACGTTGCTTGTGGGGGGAAGCAACAACAGTTCAAGGAAGATGTAGAACCACCACCCTATTCCAGTGTTGCTGACACTAATCCTGACTTAGGCTTAGGAGACAGTTGCATGGCTAAAAGCTGTACCAATGATTCAAGTCCAGAATGGCTTGTTGTTCCAAGACAATCACCTTCAGCCCCAGTCACTCATAACAATGAAAAAACAAAGGATTTAGGCTTAGATGAATTTGTTGTTGTTTCAGAACCTGGTCAACCAGGAAAAGGTGTGCCCTCTTCACACATAAATCCAAATGAAACACCAGGTTTACATATAAATTCAGATATTCAGCCCGTCAAGCCACCATCTTATTACCCACCAGGAGAAACATTTTACCCAAATATAGCTGGCATACCGGCTAATCTAGGAAACGTTGTGTCTCCCATAGGATGGAATTTAAATGCTATTGATGGAAATCATTTAGGTCTACCAATGACAAGGGTTCCAATTGTCCATGATATAAACAATGACAATCACAGTCACATCTATGGGAACCAGCCAAATGACAATCACACATTTTCAAATATGCCATCTCGTACTTCTCCACTTTTATATCCTCAAATACCACCTAATATTGAACACACAAGTGTGGCATGCACTAAAAATCTCATGCTTAAATTTGGAAAGCAAGGCTCAGCCAATAGAGACTTTTTAAAACCCATAGGTCTTGCTGTTAGTCAAGGTGGCCACTACATTGTTTCTGACAATGGTGGAGATCAAAACAGAATTTTTATCTTCAATAGTGGAGGAGAACTCACTACAGCTTTCAAGTGTGGCTGCAAGGTTAAGGACATAACAGTTACAAAAAGAGATGAAATTCTAGCAACTGTTCACAAAAATATTGCTGCCATACGCCATTTCACCATGGCAGGTCAGTGTAAAGCAGAATATGGAAAATTCTTCACTTTTGAGGAGCCCTGTGGCATTGCTGAATTGAATAATGGTGGTGTGGCACTGACAGGAACACAGAACCACTGTGTGTATGTTCTTACTAATCAAATGAAGCTTTCAGTAAAGTTTGGTCGCAAAGGAAATGGCGATGGCTACTTTTCACACCCAGGGTTCACCGCTGTTGATTCCAAGGATCACATTATTGTAACTGATAAATTGAACAATTCAGTCCAAGTTTTCGGCAGTGATGGGAAGTTCAAACATCGTTTTGGGTCCACTGGGAACAATCACGGTAATCTCCTTGCCCCAATGGGTGTTTGTGTTGATGATGATGATAACATTATTGTGGCAGACAGCGGCAATTTCAGAGTAGAAGCCTTCTCTTCAAAAGGACGCTATCTCAGCACTGTTGTGAAAAATACATCAGAGTTGGGAGAAAATGTCAAACCGGTGAACGTTGCAGTCACTCCTACTGGGAAAATAGCTGTCTTACTAAGAGGTCCATATTTTGCAGAAGTGAGAGTGTATTCATCTAATCATAAGCAGAAAGACCATCATGAAGGAATTGTAAGCACAGCGTCAGCATTTCTTTTTCCAAAGTGATATATCTCTGTTAAAATTAGAATTTAGACTAGATGCTTTTAGAATTTAGACTAGATGCTTGATAAAATTGTATTTTTAAAAAAAATTATAAAGTTTATTTTATTTTGATATTAACTTGTGTATATTGATGTTTATAACTAACAAGCCGATATAATTAAGTCATTAAAAACACATAGCTAGAAATATAATCTCATTAATTAATGCAAAATCTAACACTTTGGTACCCTACCATTTTCTCTTTTAGCATTTGATTGAATTTGAATGAAGTAGGTTATTCTAAGGTAATTCTTTATCGGAAAGTGAAATTTGAGTTAAATGCTTGTATTATTGGTGCCTATGTCTTTATATTTTAAATTTTAAAAGGCGATTATTTTATGTAGGTACGGTAACATGTTGCATGCATGGTTATGTGTTTCAAGTAGAGTTTTATTCAGCTTATATTACATAGCCTATTACATTTATGTACAGTGGTACACAATTAACAAAACTAAACTAAAAGAATAATCATGACAGACACTTCAGACAGCGATTTTGGATATGTGCAAAGATGGGTTAAGAAAGAAATATAAACCCTTGTAAGTGTTTTAGTGTTTACCCCAGTGCATAAATATTCTAAATATGTATTCCATTATGTTCATTCATTTCGTTCTAAAACTTTTTGCCTTGCTTATTTTTACATATATAATAACCCACAGCAATGTTGTCCTATCATCACTCATCACTACTAAGCTATGTATAATAACCCACAGCAATGTTGTCCTATCATCACTACTAAGCTATATTGCTTTTGAAGGGTTATATTTATTTCATTTAGCTGGAAATAATTAAACGCATCAAACTCAAGAAATGTATCTAAATGCGTGAGTTAATCTTGTGCACATTTTTGGGTGTAAAATTAACATGTTTTAATTACTAATAATAAGTATCTGCTTTTTAATGTTTATTTTCATTTCAAAGTCTCCTTTCAGTTGTTCTTTTAATGTACTAACATCTTAATGTTATCTCTTCATAACTTTTTATGATAACTATTATTTATATGGTACTTAATGCAAGATAATTTTAAACATCCTAAATATTTATATTTTAAAAAAGAGCTTGTGTCTGAATTTGTAATCATCAGTAATCATATTTAAAAGAAAAAAACAACAATTATAATCTTCATTATTTGTTTTAATAAACGTATTTCAGAACTTTGATTCTAATAGATAACTTGTGCAATCATAGAAATTATTGTGTTATGGTTAAGAATAGATAAAAACTAAGTTTTTTCTAGTCAACTTATTTTATTTAATTTTATATTTATTTGTTTGTTAATTCAAGCAATATTGATTTTTTTCTCAGTCACTTTAATTTTATTATCTCTATGTCTTTCATTAAAATATAATCACATTTGAGACACATCAATAATTCCGTGTAATATTTTAAAAATACCTTAACCAGTAACATATTGATATTTATTTTTAAAAATATTCATACATTCTTATTAAAATGATAAATCTAATCAGAGTGTGTTGATTAATTTCAGATTGATTCACATGTTTAAAGTATTATTCAATTTTTTAATGTTATTTCTTAGCAGCGTCGGAGGAAAACTTGAATGGAATTTGCATGGTGGTGGATCATTATGTACTAAAACGTCAAAGCATGGTCTAAGCCAAGATTATACCCTATAGACCAAAATCTTCCTGTACTGCACCTCCTATGCTGTTAATTAATAGTTGAAGATTACACATTAAAATGTTAAAGCTGGCTATTCCACTCTGGGATGATTAAAGCTGCCATGTCACTTATTGTATGGAGCAAGAAATATTTTGAATTAAAACAAGCAGTAAAAATGCTTGTGTTTTTGTGGATTTTTGTTGTTGAATAGAATTTGTTTTGTATAGTCTATTCCTTGAATCCTCCAACATTCATACATGCTACATATCTATCCGGGTGATTATTTTCATCATGTGGTGCATTTTTTAAATTTATATTCTGCTTAATTTTACTGAATTTTAAAGTGATGTAAAAAAAAAAAATTATCCCTTGCAGGAATTTGACAAGAAAATGATTTTTATGAGAGGAAATTTTCCAAATGTTTCCCGTTAAAAGCTCAACATAAAGTGCCTTTAATGTGTCTCACGTCCATTAGCTGCATGCGACAAAACTCAAAGTAACAAGCTAAACTCAGTGATTAAATGCATCTGTCGTATACTTAAAAACTGTATTAACACGCAAGCATGTTGCTGCTTCACACATAATCTTGTCAAGTTTATTTATTTCAACAGAGACCAAGCATTCTCAATCCAAAGAATGTAATTCTTATTGCCTGCAACTCATTTTATTTAACAAGTAGCTGTCCCATATTCATTGCATCTGACTTTTTTTTTTTCATCAAATTTTTCATCCCTTATTTTTTCAGTCTGCAACTTGCTTGATAGGGCCTTGCTGTTAGACGTCTGTCACTCAAAAGATTTTTTATTAAAATTTGCATCAAGTGTTCAAGTTTATAGCCAATTATTAATTTGTTTTACCGTTTTGTGCTGACTGTAAATAACGAGAACTCTTAGATAGGGTTCATATTTGCTTAAATCTTATACCAAATCTATCCCTTGCCAGGACGATTTGACGCATTGTTATATAGTGTTAATTCATGAATTCCAATGTGTGTGGTTTTCTTTTGACTGGCTGTTAATTTTTTCTAAGAATGTTAGTCATTTATTATTTGACATTTATGTTTTCATACTCATCAGCAGTTAATATTATCTTTGTTAAACAATCTGTACTATCAATATTTTTGTGCAACCACTTTTTAATGAAGATATTATGGGAAAAAAAACTTTGTGCAATTTTATTGTTACTCTATGATGTTATAACTTCTTTGATTTTTTTTCCTCTTCCCAAGTCAAATTTAACTTCTTACTTTTTCTGTAATACTATTTATTACTTACTATGTGATATTTTGTAAATAGACCTGCTGTCTTTATGATCATATTTTAAAAATGAAGTATATTAGTATAAGAGGATTTGTTATTAGATCTGTAAATCTTTTTTTGTTAAACTTGGGCTTTAAGTACTTTAAGCACTGACAACATTTAAATAGGTTTTATCTGTTAAAATTTGTCTAGCATTTTGAAATTTCAAATAGTAGGACATAACATACACAGTATGACAGCACTGACAGTATTTAAATAGGTATTACCTGATAATATAGTTTTTTTTAGACTTTCAAATAATATAATATATCAATATTTTGAAACACTCTTTCTTGTATTGGTAACAACCAATTGAAGAAATTATATGCTCTGAATCATCGTGTGAGTTAGTACTTATACTAATGTAATTGTCTTTTGTGTTTGCCTTAAATAATCTTTTCAAATTCATGTACACGCCGATACCAGTTAAAGAGGGGATTCACAAGAACAATGTTAAAAGACAACAACTGTACTATTGGTGAAGATGGATGTTACTTGAATGGAGGACAAAGCAATAGTTGATATACACCCTGCTACAATAAGCTTAAAGTTGATGTATTTTAATCTGTTTGAGTTTAGCAGCAGTTCAAACCTCTTGTTACCACTTAACATAGAAAATACTTTCATTGAGAAATTTAGATGAAAAAAGAAATAGTAATCGTGTGCCAAGGCTGCATGCAGTAAATTGTTTTAGAAAATTCATGGGATTATTAGTGTTGAAACAATTATATTTTGTTTAAAGTTTACAGTTATATAGTTATTTTTAAATGACTTTAAAAAATTACAACTTTCGACTGAGATAATCCATACCTGCCTTGGGTAGTTAACAACTAAAAACATTCCTCTAGAAACCCAACATGTCAGGGTCACTAGACAAATTATATTTTTATTTTAAACACAGCAAAATTTAAAGCTGTTCTGTTTTTATTTTCCTTGATATTTTTTAGAAAATTTTGAAAATCTTGTATCACAGTTATGATTATGTTAATGTTTTTCTTGTAAACCCCTGAATACGATAGAAGAACATTGTAAAATTAGTTATGATAGCAGCTTATAAAGTTATATATTTTCATGAATGATGTATTGAATAGATTAAGCTAGTATTATTTTTATACTCTAACCATTATTATGTTTTGTAATGCTTGTTTGAATTTATAAACAATATTTTACATAGTGTTGCTTTTAGGCATAGTTTATATTATTTTAGTAAAAATTATCTATGAAAAATTCATTATTTTATTAACAAAAAAATCACTGCTGATATATTTGAATTATACTATATTTAGACAGTCATTAAGAGCATGTGCATATAATAAAAATTAGTCTTATTTATTGTGTCATATAGTGGATTTTGGCTCAGTCATATTAATAGACATGTAGGGTACTTTATTATTTATGACTTCGCTAGATTGAGATGAAATGCGGTAATTCTTAATTTGATTTTATAGAACTTTGTGGAAAATAAAAGCTAATAGTTTTTTAATTAAATTCTGGCCTTATAAAATGTCTGCTAATTGTGAGTTTAAATTAAATGAAGGCCAATGTTTAAGTTGTTAGCTCAAATTATGATAAAAAATAAATTTGGAAAAATCATAGTTATGTTAGATATTGAAATTGAAAAGAATTTTTTAAAATGTAACCAACATGTAATATTTTCACATTTTAAAAACAAGTCATTGATTGAGTATTTTGTTCTTAAATTACAATTCCATCTAGTTATTGAAAACATTTTAAAACACAACAAAAAATTAATAAAACTGGTTATAAAGCTCAATTTCTAAAAAAAAAAAATACATTAAAATATTTGTTATACTGGTATCTTTCTTAAAAGAGTGTGGACATTTTTTAATTAGTGATCCTGATTATTCTTTAAATATTTAATACACTTTATAGATTTTTTACAAATCTTAACAAATACTAGAAGTAATAAAGAATAATTTAAGAAAGACTTACCACCACCCATGGAATGTAAAACAAAGAAACATTGTAGGCAGTCACAAAATTCTGCTGCTCTGCGAACAACTTCAGATAGATCCTCTCTGTACTGGCTCCCATACATCTTGTGGCCTGTTGCCCTGGTGACAGTATTGCAGGAAATCAGGCATAAACATTAGTTTTCTGATGTCACCATCATGCTTTATTAAAATCAGTTCACAAGAAACAAATAAATCTAACCCGATATAAATTTATTAGAAATGTGGTCTATTTTTACATAGACATTTTTGTCTTGATTTCCCAAGAAAAATTTAAAGTATAGTAAACCTGCTGGGGATGTCAATGTTTCTTGTTATTGTAAAACTCTCAGAGCTTTGCATATGATGCAAGTATTCATCGACTGCCATGACTGGCATCGGTATCATTCAGTTCCTAAATTGGTTATTATCCAGAGAAGTGACACTCCTCTCTTAGCTGGATTTAAAATAAATACTGAATGCTTTTATTTACTTACCAGTTATTACCAGAGCCAGACACGTCTGTGAGCAGTTGTTTACAGTCAAAGACTTCACCAAGAGGTCCCTTCATCATTTCACTCACAACGCCTTCCTCCATATCAACAAGCACAGCCTGATAGTAATGGAGCAATTAAAATTCTGACATTATTAAAACAAAATTTGATGACCCCCTGCAAGAAATGTGAAAATAAGTTTTAAAACTCAATATTGTTCAATTGGGAAAAAACAAGTAGTTGCAAGCATGTGAAATTTTTTAATTTCATTGAATTATATTTGTCTTAAGCAATAGGGTTATAACTTGTTGAAATATTTATCATTTCAAACCAAGAAGGATAGATAGCTAATTTAAACAAAATTAATGATAAAGTAATTAATAACAAAAAACATTACAGATTTCAAGTGTTAGCATGTTAAACATTTCTATGCATGGTTTAATGCTACATATCAATTATGTGAAATGAATTAAATAGATAAAGGCGACTTCAGGTGAAACCTATCTTAAACTTTAAGCTACGACCAATGGAGCATCATTTTTCTTTTAACTTGTTGCAGTTGGGCAATGTGGAAATATAGTATATATTATATGTTTAAGACAGCGGTCGTTAAACCTCTACTTAAAAAAAGTGTCCTGGACCCAAATGACTGCAAGAATTTTCGCCCGGTCTCCAGCCTCCCCTTTGTATCTAAGATTCTTGAGAGAGTTGTGTCACAGCAGCTTATGCAGCATCTACACACTTATGACTTGATTGATAAGTTTCAATCTGCATATCGACCTGGGCACAGCTGTGAGACTGCACTGCTCTGTGTCATGAATGATGTTCTCTGTGGTGCTGATCGTGGCGATTTGACAATATTGGTCCTGTTGGACCTCAGTGCTGCTTTTGATGTGATTGACCATGAGCTTCTTCTGTCAAGACTTCAGAACGAAGTAGGCATCTCTGGAACTGCACTTCGCTGGTTTTTTTCTTACCTGACTGACAGGACTCAGCGTATTGTAGTGAAGCAGGCATCTTCCATGGACACTTCCGTTACCTGGGGTGTGCCACAGGGCTCGGTTTTAGGACCTACAATCTGTTCTCCATATACACTAGCCAGCTCGGCAGAGTTATTGAAAGTCATGGTATTTCACGCAAAATATTTGCTGATGACACGGAACTGTACAAGTGTTTCCGCCCTAATCCCTTGGAGTGTGCTGCTGCTGTTCGGGCTGTCGAGGACTGCTGTCTTGAAGTAAAAGAATAGATGTCATCAAACAGACTAAAACTAAATGATGACAAGACTGAAGCAATTGTTTGTGGTTCTGACTCCAATCTTTGGAAAGTTGCTATCACATCAATAAAAGTTGGTGAATCAGAGATCCCGTTGTCTTCCACTGTCCGAGACCTTGGTTTTTATATTGATAGTAGACTCAGTATGATTCCACATATCAGTTCTGTAGTCAGGGCATGCTTCTGTCATCTTCGCGCCCTGGGTCAGCTGCATCCTCAACTCAATAAGAGAACAGCAAATGCTGTAGCGGTAACTCTAATCCAGTCAAGATTAGATTATTGTAACAGTTGTTTGCGGGGTTTGCCTCAGAATCAAATTCAGAGACTCCAGAAGGTGCAAAATTCTGCAGCACGCATTGTGTCGTGGAAAAAGAGAGCTGACCACATCACCCCAGTTCTACGAGATCTCCATTGGGTTCCTGTGAGTGAGCGCATTGACCACAAGATACTGTCCTTGGCATACGGCTGCATAGAAGGCTCTGCATCGGAATATCTATAGTTTACTTCCATCTTTGAGGAGTATTGAAAAGGACAGAAAATCATTTAGAAAACATTTAAAGACTTTTTTGTTTAATAGATTTGAGTAAACCAGAGTGCAGTGAGCATGCTAAAGTAGCATGGATACCAGCGCAATAGAAGTATCCAATCAATCAATATCAAATAAATATATTCCTACTGAGAACACAGTGGAACTGAAAATCTGCATGGTTTCTGGAACAGCTCTCAGGCTGACCTAAAAGAACTATTCACATGCGATTGGATTGCAGCGTATGGTTCAACCACAAATGAATGCATGAAAGGCTGCACTATGGGTTTTCAAGACAATTTTGTTAAAACACTACACAGCACTAGGCTAAATGTTAAAAAGCATGCATTTAAATGTACACATACATATATAATTAATATATATTATATATAGGTTTTCTTTTCTTTTTTACAATAGAAGGTTGGACTGATTAGCCCTGTCCACAAGATTAAATTTACCCTGGCTTTCAGTGATTTGATCTTTCCTTTCCCATGTCCTAAAGGAATGTTAGCTGGATCTTCATGTCTACTGTCAACATTACGGAAAAAGCTCCCAATTGACTCATCATAAACACCATTCTGAAATTAAATAAAAACTTGAATTAAAATTTACTTGAAAATGTATGGGTGTGATGAAATAAGTCCTTTTCTTTGTTTCATAATTATGATATATCTTATTTTATAAGATAAGACTCTTGTACTGATCCAAATAAATGGAAATGTTTTTTGATTACATCATTGCGCAAATTCATGTTCATCACATCAATAAATACATATTTTAACCAAGACATTTTATAACCTGAGACCGGAGGCCCTCACAAAATGAGACTTCTGTTGCAGTTCTTTAGGAGAATCCCAAACTTTTGATAGCATGACAAGTAAATCAGTTACCTTTGTTATTTGAATCAAATCAAATATGCCCACTTCAATTATATTTAACTGTAGACCTTAAATTACCCTCGAAATATCTTTTAATTGTCTTGACCTTTTTGAAAATTTCATTGCTCAATAATTTCAACATTGTAGTTTGTTGCTTGCTCTGTTATAGTTTTTTTCAACTATCTTATATTTAATAAGTTATAACACTTTCTAATTAGGACTCCCTGTTCTTAAATATCTTTATGGCCTACATTTGTAATATATTCAGGAGGTGTGCCTAGATCAAGTAAAGTCTCTTTTGGAAACCACCTTAGTATATTACAACTAAGTCTTCCTTATATAAAATATGCAATGGAATTATAATAGCGACTAATTACAATCAATACTATCATTAAACTGTTACCTTGTTAACATGAGCATACTCCCTCAAAGCTAAGTCCCAAAATCTGCATCCTATCTGGTTTCCACATTGCCCAACTGCAACAAATTAAAAGAAAAATGACGCTCCATTGGCTGGTCGTAGCTTAAAGTTTAAGATAGGTTTCTCTTGAAGTCGCCTTTATTTATCCTAATATAATTCTATTTTTTGATGCAGACAGATTAGCCTATAAAGAAGTTCCACAGTCGATTAGGCCTACTTAAAAATATTCTAGGGGCAGACTGATCACCAGTCAGCCAAGACTGATATGGATTAATCATGTAGAGCAGGACATACATCAACCATAAGGGGTAAGGGGGGGGGGATTCCGGTAATGGAGGCAGAAAGCCATGGATACTGATCCCAAATGGAAGTATGTGGTGGAGCATGTCAGGTCTCTACAACATGAGCTGTATAGCCATTGATGATGATGATTATATGTGGACTGCGTTATATGCTGTATATACAATGGCAACCAACCACGATAAAGAAATTTAATTACAAACGAATTAATATAAACAGATGTGTTAGTATTATTATCAATATTATCATTGATAATTGAATTGTTCTCACAACTAATTTATTTAATTGGCAATATAAAAAAACTCCTCTTACTAATAGGCTACTCATTTCAATGGCTAATAATAGGATTTCTGTTATTTATGTCTGGGACAAAATAAAAATAAACACTGGACATTTTAAAAAAAAACTGTTGTACACCTCGTTTTGCGGGAACTCCAAGAATAGGAAGGCTGGGGAGGTTCCTGTATTTTTGAAAAATGTATCAGCTGCCCTAATCGCTAAGATGTTTTAAACTACTTACAGTTACACCTAAGGGTAATCTATAAATGATATCACACTATTTTGAATCGTTTTTACCCATGCCATTGTCAAAAAATTTAGATAATCTCATGAAATTTCATCCACATATGTGTGATGAATGACATCATTTATGAATAAAATTTATGGATTCATAATTGCTTGAGTCAAGAGAGAATCTTTATTCTTTACTCTGATCTGCCCGAAATGTTGCAGGGCTAACAATGTCCTTAACTATGGCCTTTCACTTTTCTGATCATCAGGAAATAATAATAATCAAAATTAATATAATTACATAGGCTAGTACCCTGATATTACTCACAATAGGCCTAGTATCAAAGGACATATCATTGCTGGATATGGATACGGCTGAGGTCGATATTATTAATTTACTTGTTATATAGTTATAATTAAAAAAACCTTAAGTCCTACCTATCCTATCGTATACTATACTGCCCCTGCCTATAGTAATAGTATAATAGTTATATTAATTTTTTATAGAGCTGTATAAGTATATTTTTAAATATATAATACTATTGCCATTATTATAGAAATTATTGGGCTATCATTTGTAGGCCTATCATATAATTTATTCTTTTGGGCTAATGCAAAGAGATATCACCATGACATCATTTGCTTGTTCTGTCCCTGGTTCCGATAGGGTCAAAACCCAGGTTAGGGATAAGTTTAGGGTTCAAGTTAGGTTTAGGGATATATTTAGGGTTCAGGTTAGGTTTAGAGATAAATGTAGGACATAAGTTCACGGGTTACGGCAACAAAGATGGAGGTCATGGTAAAAAACGCTGTGATATATCTTCACATTGAATTTACCTTCTTTTGTGTTAGACCCTAACCATAACTTCATATCATAATCATAACCTTAATGATTAATGTAAGTTTAAGTCTTAAGAAGTCTAATTAAGTCAAATTAAATACTAAGATCATAATCAAAATCAATCAGGCAAAACAATTACACTCAGACTGTAAATTACAGTATTACAAACAAACAAAAATGAATCGCATTTCATTATAATTATAATAAAGTATTAATTAAATACTTAGTGATAGTGATATCAGTAATAATTACTATAATTTATTATCAATTATCATTATACTGATTATACAGTCAAGTTACCTTGGATAACAACAGACTGTGTCATTTGAAAGTTCAGGAAAATAAATATAAATTGTCATGAAACTAGTTTTACTTGAATACAGTGCAACTAACTTGAAGAAATATATTGACAATATTGTTATTTTTCAAGCTCGCCTTCTTTTGTTTACATATCGCAACAACTATGTTTACTTTTCATTTAGCATTATTTCCCTTCGAATAATTGTATCCTAAACTTCATAAACAAATGAGTTATATGATATTCCTAGCGAAAATCCCATATCTTTAATGGTTTGAAAAGCATAAACAAAAATTCGTTTTTTCCCTTTCCAAAGCTTTATGAACCGTAAAAAAGGACTATGATAGCTTTCCAGATTAAAATAAACATTTAACAATTGTTAATTTATTGTCAAGAGAGATAAAGTAACGGAAAGAAGGAAATGAAATCAGTACTATTTTTTGAATCGTTCTGCTTAGGCCTGCTCACTGCTGCAGATTTTTGGCTCTTTTGTAATGAGTTTGCCGACCACTGATCTAGTGCAATATTATGAAAGTGTTCAGTCTCAGTACATCTGTCCGAGAGGCGCTGTCCAGTCTCCCCCGGGTACGCCATATGACGGTGGGTAGACACAGTGGCGTATATAACATAGAGTCTAGTGTAAAGGAAACAGTCCCTTATCCGAAAACTACCCTTAGGGAAAGGAATTTGTTGAGTCTGTATGACAAGAGGGCAAGTTTTACAACAGCCGCATCAACATGGCTTAGTCCCAAAGTGCGAGGGGTATGGGGATGGGGCTCCGCACAAGGAGATCTGATAGATCCGTATCTCTTCTGAATACAAGAAGAGACGGGGGGCTGAAAAAAGTGTTGTGGGTGTGATGGCCGGCGAGGAGAATGGCACGGTTTTTAAGCAAAATGTGTTTGGCTGTGGCATTGTAAAGATGATCTGTGAGAATATGGTTTGTCCTGTCAACATTGTCACTCGGTCAAGACCTGAAGGCATAATCCCAAGTGCTATTTTTAACCCGTTGAAAGGCTGATAGAAGTACTGCTTCCGGGTAGGACGGTCACCGGAAATAGTCATTCATCTCAAGCTATGTTCCCTCTAAGGTTTGCTGGTTCCTGTGCACAATCATACAGTTGTGAGCGAAGTTTTACAGCATCAATTTTTGAGTGCAATATTTTACAGCCCACAAACACACACACACACACACACACACACACGCACAAACGAAAATTACATAAATGAACTTGAGTGCAAAAACTTTTATATAAATAAATAAAGGAACTATGATTATAATCAGAAATGTCACAATAGATCAATCTAAGCTTTATTTATTTATATTATTTATACCGTCGTTGGGTCAAACAACTAAACTCCAACACACCCACCACTAATGTCCGCTAGTTATTTGATTGACTCAATTCTGGATGTACTCTGGCGTCTGTCTTTCAACGATATCCATCTTTTATACACATCGCCAAGGTTGATGTGATGTCCATCATTCTGATAAGATGTAATACTCATAAGAATCTCTAAATGTAACTCTTCCAGTCCATTTCTAGATTTTATGTTTATTATTCATAAGGCTGAATCCACGTTCACTATCAGCGCTTGATGCAAGAATTGTAGCACAAATATCCAACAAAATTGCCACGTCACCGAATTGCTCCTCATTTATTACAAATCGAACCATGTCGTCAAAAGTCTGCATCAACCCACATTTCAGTTTTTCTGCAAGCAAAAATCTTTAGTTACGATACTGCTCCTAAACTTTCGGAACAATGTCATCATAGTTTTCTAGTATTGTTGCTTATCTAGAAACCAGTGCTGCAATTTCTTCTTGACCAAAATTAAAATCTTAAGTATCGATTAACGCTGATATCTCAAAGATTCGCCATTGCATCAACTCACTGTCAGGGAAACGAGAGTCCCGGTGCAAACATAAACATTCAACGAATTTTAGGATGGAACTCATGTTTATATCCTAGTCATTTGCAAC
Source organism: Omphiscola glabra (assembly GCA_964017045.1). Taxonomy (NCBI): domain Eukaryota; kingdom Metazoa; phylum Mollusca; class Gastropoda; family Lymnaeidae; genus Omphiscola; species Omphiscola glabra. Next base: position 16,694,427 of record OZ024806.1, on the reverse strand, counting down.
CAATTCAACAACCTCTTCGGATCAGTGCACATTTTCACCAAGGTACTGGGCAAGGGGCTTAGCGATCCTTGCTTTTACAAACTAGTATGCCTCGATGGTCGTACGATTTTTTTCTTTGCAGCAGCTTGCATAATTCAGCAATTTTACCAACAACTTCATCAATGACAATCGGTGCAGTTCGAAACTGCGGATCCCTTAATTTCTTAAAAAAGTTCTAATGAGCTGGAACATTATACAGGCCCATCTGCGCCTCACAGTATTCAGTCAACACTTGTATGTTTCTCAGCAGTGCTTGTAAAGCAAAGTGCCGCGAAAGCCATTTGATTTAATTTAATTCAATGGTCTAAAGGCTACGGAATCACATTCCAACACCTTAGCTAGTTCGGTAAGTTGGGCTTTCCGTATTGTCGACCTAATGAATAATGTGTACACTGTCCTAAGGAATGTTTCAATGTCTGTCATTAAACGTATATGTTTGCAAGCATCATCGATGCCTTAATCTTCACGACGAGCAACGCAATATTGTTCCATGTAGATGTGGAATACGTAGGCGAAGAATTGCTGCAACTCCATTGTTCTTGTCCAGCATAACCGATGCACAACAGAGGTAAACATAACCATTTTCTGCACGTCCAATGAATTCTCTTAATAAAACTCTGTTATTGCTATCAGGACCGTAGCTATATGGTTGTGTATGTATTGCACCGCATTCATAGATGTGTTCATGTTGATAGCCAAGAGGGCGTTGTCAATCAAAATTTTAACCTGGTCTTCTTTAGCACTTTTACGTCGCGCTGCTTCTTGTGTCATGCCTCGATCAGCGACACTTTTTGTAAGCATTCCCAGTACACTTCCTGACTGTATAGAACGAAGTCTGTACAGCATCTGTGTGTAATTTTTGCTTGATAAGTCGTTTAAGATAACGCAGTTCCAAGCCTCCCACCTCTTCCCTGTGGAGGAATCACCACCTGCATTAGCTTTGAAGCACATTTCACAGACAACATCATCATCAATTTCACGATATTTAAAAAGGTAATTGCACGCTACTGGTCCCTCTGTCGCTCACCCTAACCCGAACCCTAAATCTATCATAAACAAAGGGAAGTGACTCCCAATAAGGGGACCACAGAAGCACATTAGCCTTTAAAAATATCTCCCAGCTTGAAAGGCCGCTCTGACAACGAATCTAATAGTGCTGCATGCACAAATTCATTGAGCCATTCCATTTTAAAATTTGATCTAAAACTAGTAATTTTTATTGCTTTAACCTGAACGCAGTCCACCTTGTATTTCTCTTGTTCGGTAGGGGATAGAGCTTTTTGTAGATACAAGGTGTTGGTACTATAATTTTGAACGGGGTGAGGGCGGAGGGGAGCAGAAATAAAAGGTTAAAAGTGTGGAGGATTATATAGAGGGCGCTGTATCACGGCTTTCGTTCAGTTAAGCCAATTGCTTCCCTTATGGAATGAGTGTTAAATTAAATTAATATTATTGAATTCTATAACTTAAAAATGATCACACACACACACGCACGCACAAACACACACACACGTGCGCACAAACACACACACACTCACACACACACAGAAACTTTGGCTACTCAGCATCATTAGCCAGTCAGCATGCGAAATGAAATATTAATTCAAAATAGAAAGTGCCATGGTCATTGTTGATGAGTGCTTATTTTATGAAAAGGAAGGATGTTGATAAATGATTTAATAAATTAAGTGTTGAGTTTATAGAAGTTTGATTTAAAAAAAAATTAAATTAAAATATACACATTATAAAAAAATTGGTAAATGAAAAATTAATTTAAAAAATAAATAAGTAAAAAATAGACAATTAGGTTTGGAGAATGCGTACAGATCAAAAGATATATCAATTGTACAAAGACCCATCCACAGTGGCAATAATAAAAAAAAATGCAGACTGCGCTGGACAGGATACATGGAAAGTATGCCGGACAGAAACCTAAGGGCAGTCGGCTCACCAGTCGACCAAGACTGAGATGGATCGGCGATGAAGAGAAGGACTTACATCAACCAGGGGTTCGCGCATGGAGGCGGAAATCCATGGATCGATCCGAATGGAAGGATGTGGTGGAGCAGGCCAAGGCCCCTACATGGGCCGTATCGCCATTAATGAAGTCTCAATGGAAGGATGCGGTGAAGGAAGCCAGAGCCTTACACGCGCTGTAGCGCCTCTGATGATAAATGATGAAAAATATAGGAAAAATATGTTAAATTAATTTTTTCGAAGCCCAGGCCTATTGTGAGGCCCTACGCTTTATTTTTATTAAGCTTATGGGTGTTTCCGGCACTGCCTTGCACCACTTGGATCTCCGGATTCAGGTATTTACCATGGTCCGAAATGCGCTTTTCCCACCAAACACAATCTCAGAAATACATCTATCAAAAAAACATATCACAACATCCTTTATAATTACCGACACTTAACACCCTGCCTTATGACAAACAAGGTAGCATTACTACAATAAGGATTTTAAAAGAAGATTTAAATTAAGTTATATTTTTCAACTTTGTAATATTTCAACTTGCTTTTAACTTCTCAAAGATATGCTTTTAATGGACTCGTTCCTGGTTGTATTCCCACAATTCCTGCTTTCATATAATATAGACCTTCTGTCATTAAAACTTCAATAGCGGACAATTTGATGAATACCATCTTTGAAATACTCTTGGCTTGTGTTTTTTTTCCATATTTCTTTATTAATTCACTTAATTCTATATTTAAAAAAATATTATGAATTGTTGTACATAGAAATGTCCAAGATGGCAACGGGAAATGTTAATTGTGTCATAATTAAACGTACATTAAAGATCATAATTAGAATAACAATATTTGTAAAATTAAGTCCAATACCTATTCCCTTGTAAAATTTGTATAAATTTAATTTTAAACAAATTAATACACTTTTGAACTAACATCTCACGCAAACTATGCAAAGTTTGGTTTTGTTGTGTAATAAGTGTAGGCCTAATAAAAATGAAAACACATTTAACTGAATGTGCTAAATGAATGATTTTTTCAAAATGTTTAAAACGGGTAGGTTTTTAAAAAAATATTTCAAACAAGTTATTTTACATGCAGCTGTTTAGAGGTAACATCTTGGAAATAATCTAGTGAGGCTAATGTGATCCTAAAAACTCAAATTTGTCCACTTTCAGGTAATCATGGGCGTAGTAGAAAGTCAGGCCAGAGAGAGAAAGAGGGGGGGGGGGTAGTCCCGGACAGAAAATTTATTGTTGGCAGGTTTTTTTGATCCACTTTGTAAAATTTATAAAGCTTATTTTTATGTTTATTCTGCTTGCATTGTGGTTTTCATAAATTAAGTACGGCGAAATCAGTGACCGTCCCAGGCATCACCACCTCTAGCTACGCCACTGCAGGTTACCACACGATAGCGAGTGATGTAGAATCTATGGACACTATGGTACTGAGTGGGCCGACACTATGGTACTGAGTAGACCTACACTATGTACTGAGTGGGCCTACACTCTGGTACTGAGTGGGCCCACACTATGGTACTGAGTGGGCCCACACTATGGTACTGAGTGGGCAGACACTATGGTACTGAGTGGATCTACACTATGGTACGGAGTGGGACCACACTATGGTACTGAGTGGGCCGACACTATGGTACTGAGTGGGCCGACACTATGGTACTGAGTGGGCCAACACTATGGTACTGAGTGGACCTACACTATGTACTGAGTGGGCCTACACTATGGTACTGAGTGGGCCTACACTATGGTACTGAGTTGGCCCACACTATGGTACTGAGTGGGCCTACATTATGGTACTGAGTGGGTCAACACTATGGTACTGAGTGGGCCTACACTATGGTGCTGAGTGGGCCCACACTATGGTACTCAGTGGGCCCACACTATGGTACTGAGTGGGCTGACACTATGGTAACGATTGGGCCCACACTATGTTACTGAGTGGGCCCACACTATGGTACTGAGTGGGCCCACACTCGCTATAATGCAAAACTCTGATTTTATCTCCTACTACAAAGCTCTGGATTAAACTTTGATTTGAGAGGGTAAATAGAAAAGAAAGTCTAACAATTCATCGTCCTCCAGAAAACAGCTGGTGAGAATTGAATTAATTAGCCAACAGCTTTACAAAGTTTCACTGATGATTAGTCGAGACGAACACTTTAAGTTATGTGTAATTAATAAGTAAAAGGAGGGGACACGAGCTTTTCAAAGAAAGCTTTTTATTTTTAAATTCAAATAGTTTTATAATGAATTAATTCCAGCCAGTTGTCTCTTTTAACATCACTGAAATTTACTAATTGTCCTTTCTTGTCAGTACAAGGGATGAAACTAGAATGCTGTTGGCACTATTGGCTAATTGGATTTTTAATAAAGTTACTTGTCTAGATTTAATACAAATTAAATGTTGTCTTAAAATTAAGCAAACTATCTTAAGTTGGGGCACTTAGCATTCAGTAAATTTGAAGATCTGGCAAACTTTGAGAGATTTAATTATTTTATATGACATGACTACTGTAGGTTGTCAACCAAATTTCATCTCTCTACATTAATGGGAAGTTGTTAAAATTTTTAAAAATAATTTTGAAACATTAAAAATCACAAAAAATTAATGAATGCTTTTTAAAAATGATCTTATGATAAATATAATTATAAACGGTAATAATTTGAATTATCCTATAGAGTGCTACCATTACAACTATCACAAATCTATGTATTCATTAAAAAAAATTAATATATTTTATTTTGAAAGTATGTTTATTCAGAACTATTATGTCAGTAAAGAAATTCTTGCTGAACTTGAAGGAAAGGCAAGTTAGAGTAATGCTCCTCACACACATTCATAAATCTTTGTATTGTTTTTTTATGTCATTGTTTTTTTGTATAAAAATTTAGGTTTCAGACATAAGATCTCCAAAAAAGACTACTTTTTATTTATTGCCAGTCAGAACAGAGATCTACAACACCCTTTTGCATTAAAATTTTTGCTCTTCAGTTTATTACAAACAGAAAGATTTTCTCAGCGACTGACTCAATACTTTCTTGAATCCTTCATATGATGAAGACAACACAAGTTTTAAACATGAAACATGGAAATTATGTGATACTTCTGTTGAGGAAATGATACAATTTGAACTCAATTATTTACACGATTTATTACAAAGTATATACAAATCAAAAGAACACATTTAATGCATAAACACATTCAAATAATTTATGTTAATTTTTTATATATTTTTTATTGTTATTCAATCAACAATGATGGACTTTAACTTTCCTGACAAGAATAATTCATAAAAATGTTTGAACTTAAGTTTTTATTTAACACCATAACGTTGCCTCTTTACAAGCACTTAATAAATTGTAAGTTAATTATTATTAAGCTAATACAAGTGCTTGATTTTTCTTAAAAGATTCTTAAAAAATAAAGAAATGAGATTTAAAAAAATTAAATATTAAGATTTTACATTATCACTTTTTTCACTGATATACTGTTTACCTGTACCAGGCTTGTTATAATGAGTGGGTAAAGTTTTTTGAGAAGAAAATTATGGATCCTGTAACAAAAATTGATACCGGTATACCGGTATTTAATAATAACACATTTTGGCAAGTGACTGGGTGATGTAAATAGATAATGAAGTAAACAAAGCCCTAACAGCTACTGGTAGTCATTACAACAAATGTAATAACACTAACACACCACATCACTCTAATGAACATATTTACACTATGCAATCATTCACACCTCTACAGATGTTTCCAGCGTGGAAATCATTTCTTGCACCATGTCGTTATAGACATCAACTTGCTTTTGGGCATTTTCTTCATCATTGATGACCTCAGTCTGAGAAAAAAGAAAGAATCAGATCAAATAAAAACAAAATACTATTTTTTAATGCTGCAACTGCAAAAGAATTGATTTGATTTTCTGGAGTTCTAAACATAAATATTAGAACAAAAATAATCTTTTCTTTTTTTAAAGTTGATAATCAATCAGTTATTTTTAACTGTTAAAAAAATATGTAAAATTATGAAATCTTTAGAACTTATAACCACATTTTATTTTCTAATAAATTAAAATTCTGTTCAGTACTGTACCGGTAGGCCTACTATGTCAATACAAACTAGTGTTAAGAAAGTTTTATAATTAAAATATTCTAACAATGAACAATTGAAAAATTACTTGGTAAATAGTTTTCATTAGCTTATGATTTAATGGGACATCACTCACTATAAGTTTTGTAACATTCTGAGGTTCTGCCCCAAGATCGGTGGCTTTTTGAAGCAAGGATGAAATCTCCTCATATCTCAAACAAGCCATGTCATCATCATCCTGATCACTCCACTGCTCATACAGACAGACAATTCTCTTGTACAACTCTAGCTGGGATCGCATGTTGGCTATCCGATCATCAGAGAGATTATTTGTGTTATCTTTATTCGATAACCATTCTTCGTACTAAAAAATATTTTAAAAATATTTTTAAAATAAAACTACACACTGTACCAAATTAATAGATATATTATACACAAACTTGATATTAACATTTATTAGAAACTCAAAAGAATGTTATTTCCTTTAAATTAAGAACAACCCAATTCCATTTCCGAAGAGTAAGATGTTTTGGTATATGTTAAGAAATAAATAATAAAGGAAATATTTCTTTGATTAAGCTGTCTTATTATAATCCTGTTTTTGCCAAATTTGAAATTAAATAAATAAAAATAAAAGAACATTTTAGTTACCGGTATCAATTTTAAAATTATAATTGTTTAAGGCTGCTTACCGCTACAACAGCTGCACAATATGCAGGGTACACTGTGTACTTGGTTGTTTTAATTTTGATCACATGAAGCATCTTGTCTAAATCTATCAGAGAGGTTGAAATATGACAACAGTGAATAGAAAATCAAAGTATACGTTCAAATAATGATTAAAATAAATCATAAGACATTTCAGAAAGAACAACAGCTGAACACTGGTAGGATAAGATCCCAGGCTCATAAAAAGGGATTATAAATTTAAATTCGTGAATTTTCTAACAAAGCTGGGATAGAAATACATTAGACAAACCATGTTCTATAACAGGAGAACTTTTGTTTAAATCTTATGGCACAATACACCTATGAAAGGGGGAAAAGAAAAAGAGAAAGGATAAAAAATACATGGAGTTGCGAGCTAGAGGCAGACACACAAAATATGGGATACACTTTGTAGCAACTGGAAAGTAAAGCACAGGATCGTGATGAATGGAAAATTCTTGTGGACAGACTATGTCCCAGACGGGGTAAAAAGGCATAAGAAGAAGATGACACCTATGATAAAAAATTTGGTATATGTACATCAAATATGTTTTGAGAGTTTCAAATATAATCTGTATGATTATAAGCTTTAATTTTAATATGATTATTTGAAAGACATTTTCAAACTTCAGTTTAAAAAGTTAGCCCGTTCTTTAGGACGTTTTTTCTTTCTCAGTGTAATTAAATTGTGATGTTCAGACAACATGATGCTCTTCTTATGTAGTACGTTATAAAGATTTAACATTTAACATTTAAAAAAAATTTGTTCTGCATAGCTCACAATTAACTTATTGATTACATCGATCTCCAGGTGACACATTTGGTAAACATTGATCTGTGAAGTGCAATCCAGCACAACATAGTTCAAGCATGTTTCAATCACTTATACCAAGCAAAGTTTGAGTTGACAGTTCATCAGTTATAGAACCTCTGGTCCCTATTTGGTTACTTATGTCAAGAATTTGCATATACATTTTTAAAAAAGTGTTGTTTTAGTTGCAGAAATTCAGCAGCAAGAAATCACCTAGGTCAAGAAGTGGATCCCCATCATCTGAGTCTGTGGATTCAGAATTTTCCTCCAGAAAAATTACTTCATCAGTACATGAACTGGCTGCTGCTGGGACAGTGGCTGCCAAGGGTGATACTGCAACTTATAGCATATGAGTTAACCATAACAAAAACATTAACACATGTTTTAAAGATATATTAATGACAAATATTAAAAAATATATTCTAGCTTGCCTTCTCCTTGCTACAGGAACATGCAATTTCTTATTTCTCTTTGAAAATGAATTTCATTATCCAATGAATTATAACATCAAATGATTTTAAGTATCAAATGCAAGTATCAAATTCATCAGTAGAGTTAACAAGACAAGATTTTTTAATTTTCCTATGTCTTCTTTTCATCACTTAGGCTACACTGGATAAATCAGTGCACAATGTTACTCACTTTTTAGCTCAATTGCCTCATCATCATTGCACAATGTTACTCACTTTTTAGCTCAATTGCCTCATCATCATCTTCACTTCTAAGACTGCTCCTCCAGACCTTAACCCCTTCTTTCTCTCTTTGTTCCTCTACAGCAATGTGATGGTAATCTAATGGAATGTCTAGCCTAATGGGAATCAAAGATTTGTTTTTATTTATAAGCTGAAAATTAATATGTATACCTGTACTGTAATTAAAAAATAATTTTTGCTTAGATTATTAAAAATATTAATATTACTTAACTGTACGGTAACTAATCTTTACACCCATATACCGGTAATATAGATGTGACTAATCTTTTACACCCATATACCGGTAATATAGATGTAACTAATTTTTCACACCCATATACCGGTAATATAGATGTAACTAATCTTTCACACCCATATACAGGTAATATAGATGCAACTAATCTTTCACTACCGGTACTATGCATATAATAGCAGTTTACAGAAATTGAGGCAGAAACAAAATTTTATTTTTCAAATCATGAATGCAAAACATTTGTATTTATCATAAGATTGGTAAAAAAAATATCATTAATATAATATAATTATAGTTATTTTTTTCGAAATCTTTATGACCTTATGAATTACTAAAAATTGAATGAAACCGAATTGGCAGTTTGAGATTTATTTTCCACAAATTTAAAATCTTTTCCAGTGCATAACCCTCCTCAACTCCACCCCTATTGCATTTATAATGCAAATCTTTTCAAATTATTGTCATGTATAATTATTTATTTTTAGTACATACAAATGAGAATAGATGGGGGAAATCTGTTTAAAAATAAACACAGTTTCTAGCCAGAGAAAAACGCTGAAAGATATAATTTAAAAAATGAATTATTACCCCCACTATGAATCTGCAAATGATTAAAATATAAATATAATCATATAAATATAATCATATAAATATAATCATTATCAGTTAGGTAAAGAGGTAAAATGATTTGTGGAAATAAATATTTTAATCCAGAGAACCAAACAACGATTATGGTATGTCCATGTGCTGAAGATTTTTGTATGTAATTACAACACCACTTGTCTGTTAATAGTTAATGACAAGAAAATATAAACATTTGTAATTTGATATGCTGTCTCTGAGCCATGGTACCTACAGACATCCCTGACGCACTCAACTCAGTCTCAACATTGATCATTTTCTGTGAATAGATCAGCTTGAAAAGCCAAAATTAGTTGTTCATTTACGGAGCATTTAAAACTGATTTACTTTACTTTACCAAATTGCTTATTTTTGTATTTAAAAAAAAATAAACGTAGTTCATAATTTAAATTAGTTATTTTATTTTAAATTAGCTATTAGTATTCGCGTAATAGAGTTTTAGTGAGGAAGGGGAGGTAAATCTAAATAATGTTCGATAAGTCATGTGGAGCCCTAACTGAATTAGAAATTATCGTTAGATAAATGGCTTCCATGATTAATTTTAGAAAATATCAAATTAAAAATTGTTACAACATTAATTTGTTGTCAGACTAAAACAAAATCCTCTCCACCTTTGAAGAGTTCCAAATAAATATATTCATGCAACGCATACGGACTTCAATGATCTTTTTCTCCTTATAATAATGAAGAATATATCACCCCGTTGTGTTAATTTGTTTTCGCATTTTTTGTTGTTGTTATAACAACTATTTTTAAACTCATTTTTATCCTGACCATCCAATCAAGCAACCAGCAATCATCTCGACGTTGAAAGACAACAAACGTTAGACCCCAGAGGCCCATCCAAGGTTTAGTCAAGAAAAGGCCGGGGTCGTGACCCATGAGCGCCACTTTTTAAAAAAATAATTAAATAGTGGGGAAGTATAATTGTTGAACCCGATTTAAAAAAATCGTGTTTATTTATAAGTTTATTTACTTGTATTCTTTAAGGTAAAATTTGTGCTCACAAATCTGTATTGTATGGTAACTTTTTAAAAAAAGGTTTCTCCAGCTGGATTGGAACGCAACTTTGGATCGTGCTGTGGGCACCACATGTCCTCGGGTCCGGCTCGGCATAGACCCCAGTCACCATGTACTTACTGATACGTTAGACATAGACAACCCACACACATTCCTTTCCCCAGGGACTTACTGACTTATAATTCAGACATAGACTACCGCCACCCTCCCCGCCTTTCACAAGGGACTTACCTATTCTACACCAGACATAGACACTTTGCACCCCCCACACCGCTTTTTTTTTCACCGGGGACTTAATGACGTATAATTCAGACATAGAGTTCCTAGACGACCCCCACACACATATCTTTCACCAAGAACGTACTGACCTATAGGTCAGACAGAGACCACCACCACCCACACACACCTTTCACCAGGTACTTACTGACTTCTCCGTCAGACATAACCCCTGACCACTTTTCCCACCAGGTACTTACTGACTTCTCCGTCAGACATAACCCCTGACCACTTTTCCCTCCAGGTACTTACTGACTTCTCCGGTACACTTTCATTTTTTCCCTCAGCTCCGTGGATTCGCTCCACTTGACGCGCTTCTCTTTCTCTACGGGTTTCTTGCCGTCCTTCTTACTCTCCACCCTGTCGCTGTCGCGGTGCGCGGGCTCGAAGACATTCTTGGGCCGCCTCATCACCACCTCCGGTGTCTTCCAGCCATCCTCTGCGTTGCCCGTCCCATCAGTGACACCATCGTTTGGAATGTTTGTATTGTCCATGCTACTTGTACACCTACCAGGCTGTTGTACACGATCTACAGGGAGAAATGATAATCACAACAAACACGTTACATAGCTTTTATTTTTTTACAGTAGGTCTTCTACGAGGGTTTGGTTTGGGGGGGGGGGGAGGGGGTTGTTACATTGTTTAAACGTTGTTTCAAAATAAATTTTCCAAAATGCATGAAATAATTGCAGATGTTGAATCCAAGCACGACTCTCGTCGCGAAAACCCATTACAATATACTACCCTCCCCTCCCCCAATCAAGTTCTCTTTTCAAATTCAACCTTGACGGAAGTTTGAAGGCAACACGAGGCGCTTAAAAGATAATTTATTCCAGCAATCAAGGAAGGAAATTAGAATATGACTAATGTCGAAGGCTCAGGATTATTTTTTTTGGGGGGGGGGGGGTGGAGGAGTGGGGGGTGGTGAGAGAGAGGGAGAGAGAGAAGGGAAAGTAATTGTATGTACAGCAGATGTTTTACAGTCGTGGCGCTCATTCAAAGATGTTTCTTAAGATTACTCTCATCCCCAAAAACATTTTAAAAGTGATTTCGTAGAAAGGAGTCGTTTTAATATCTTGAAGATTTTTTTGGGGCCTTTTTTTTCATTACATATTGTGTACGATTATTTTATCGTTAAGCCAACAAGTTGACAGTCTCCGGGGGGGGGGGGGAAGGGGCAATAAAAATGTATACAACAATAAAACGAAAATATATTTTATTAAAACAATTTCAATTTGGATACATTTTTATAGACTAACAACTTTAAAAATAATGGTTACTGGTGCTTTTAACAGATTACAATTAGTGAACCCTATGAAATATTGCTAAGCTTGATATATTTGATGATCCGTATATTTAAAGATAATCTTGTTTGAAGGCTTATACTATTCGATTATAAATATCCTAAAATCGGCTGCTCCTGATGAAATGTCTCATTAGGAAATGGCGTCAGGGGGCCGTCGACCTATTTCTCCTTATGCCCACCCCAAAGCACCCCCCCCCCCCCCACAAGCCCAAAAATCGGACCATGAAGAGGCACGTTGGAGATGTCCCTTTGCTGCTCCTGATTATACCCCCGAGTCTCACTTCACATTGTTCGCATAAATCGTTATTTTCTTTTCGCAACCTCACAGGTTCAACATTTGAGTAACACGGTAGTAAACTAACGTTACATCAATATAAAGGTGTATACTTTTAATATCGTTCTTGTTAAGTAAAAGAACACGTGCAATTTTGTCTTCATATAATATTTCCTTATATAAGCAGGCCTTTTAAAGTAGGAATAGGAGATAATTATCAATATATATAATAGCATTATGATTATGCTTTAACAAAAAATATAGTCATTGGCATAATTTTAAATGTACTCGATTCCATGCATGTTCAGCTAGATCAGTGGTTATCAACCTGTGGGTCGTGACACCTTTCACAGGGGTCGCCTAAGACCATCGGAAAACAAATATACTCTACAGTTATGAAGTAGCAACGAAAATAATTTTGTTGTTGGGGGTCGCCACAACATGAGGAACTGTATTAAAGGGTCGCGGCATTTGGAAGGTTGAGAACCACTGAGCTAGATGATTTGAAAACGTTAAAAAAAAACCCAAAAAACCAACAACTGATATTTTTTTTGAATTTTTTTTTAAAAAAAAGAAGAATTTAACGGCCACGAACAAATAGTGCAATTTAATAAATTATTATTAAATCTAAATTGTTTGTGCTTTCTTTAAATGTTCTACGTTTTTAACACAGTTTCCTTAATAAAACTGATTTAAAACAACAACAAAATACTTTGCCGATATTTACTCAATTCACAGCTGATTTTTAATATCAGAATAATAATCAATCTTCGCCACCTACTTGCACGCACATTTTTAAATGATAAAAATCCAGTAGAAAGTCCAACAAATGTTGAACAAAAATAAATAAAATAAACAAAAAAAAATAAACTTTTTGTGAGAAGTTGCATTTTTATTATCATGCTAATTAAAAGTTTTTTGTTCCAATTTTAGAAAAAAATAAAGGAAACAAAAAATAAATAGATATATTTGATTAAAAGTATATCGAAGAAGCTATTAGCAATTTATCCGAAGAAAGTTATAGTCAAAGTAGAGGAGTTTGAATTGGCTAATAAACATTTCAATACTATATATTAAAAGTTTATACTTTAATTTTATACGATTTCCCTCAGATTAAAATCACACATTAATAAATTAATGATTTCTTGTGTAAACATCTCATGTCTTCGTAACATAATAATTATGCAGTTCAAATACGATTTAAAAAAATAACCAGTTTTTAAAAACCCATAGAAAGTATAGACCTTTCAACTCCGGTAAAGTGCAATTATTCAGAAAAGGTAATTGTTGTTATTATTATTATTGTTATTTTTTGCATTCGCGTTCAACAAGTAAAATGATGTGTTCCTATCACAACGTTAATCTTACAAAATATCCGAGCCCCCCCCCCCAACCACTTTTCAGCCCTATGGTTTGCAAGACCTACCTAAACGATTGGTCTGAGGTCAAGTGACGCTTATGTGTATAACTAGCATCTCTCACGTTACTCTCCGATTATATGTATAACTAGCATCTGTCACGTTGCTCTCCGATTATATGTATAACTAGCATCTCTCGCGTTGCTCTTCGATTAAATGTAAAATTATATGCAAAATTAAATTCAGTTAATTGCTAAAACCAATTATTGAACTTTGAATTTTTCACCCCAAAAATTATGGGGACCATAATGATTTAAGGGGTCAGACTACGTTAGGGCAAAAAACATAGCCTCGGGTGCAACAACAGGAATGAATTGAGTTAATGTTGGGCTGGGGTGGAGTTAGAGATGTCCCTGATAGTTAAATGACTAATTTTGGCGCTTCGCGCACTACAGTTTTAAATTTTAAATCCCCCCCCCCCAAATGTCTCAAACAAACACCAAATTTATGTATGTACCGAAATGCATCGCTGCATTTTGAATGTATCCCAAATTTTCTACAGGGACCCATACCCCCAATTTTGCTAGAGAGTCTTTAAATCACTCATCCTTCCATCAAGCCATGCCCCCAATTTTGCTAGAGAGTCTTTAAATCACTCACCCTTCCATCAAGCCATGCCCCCAATTTTGCTAGAGAGTCTTTAAATCACTCACCGTTCCATCAAGCCATGCCCAATGTGACAGCGATGGGTTGAATCTAAGTTTTTGCTGAAAGGGGTGAGCCACAGTTAGAGTGAATTCAGTTTATGTATAGCTCTGGATACCATAATGAAAAAATCCCCCCACCCCACCCCCACACCCAAAATCAAACAGTCTCTTAGAAACTTTTAATTCAGTTATATTCCAAAATGCACATCTTGATTTTGAAATAATCAACAATTTTCAATGGAGGGCCTCCCCAGATCCCCACCCTTTCCTCTCAAGAGAACATCGGCGCCCTCGATTACTGCCCCACTTCCCGATAAAATGAAAGTATAGCTGACCCTATCGCCACTTTTTATGCAGAAAGATTCAATGCCAGGTAGCGTAGCCAGTGTTTAGTGGCGTAGTTAGTGTTGGTGCCGCCCTGGGCATATATTAATATTTTTGCCAGGCTCCCCTTCACGAAACAAACAATGCAGAGGTCGTTCGTACACCTCCGCGAAGCACCGAATTGGTCAGATCTTGACTGACCTAATGCTAACATCTTCCTTTTGTTTACGCATTTTTATTTTTATACCACTTTAGGTCTTGTAGATCTATATCAATCTTGGAGGTCGGTAAAATTAGGAGCCAGTGTAAAAGCAGCCTAAGATCAAAGTATAGGGAATCTTTTTTCCGTCAAGGTTATCAAACCTGTTTGGGTGGCTCGTGATATGTCAGTGTTGTGCTTAGCCATAGCCGGGAAGATCAGACGATGTTTGGCATCCCTGCCCTAGGAATACTTAGCCTAAAGGGAAACTTTGTGAGAATCCCTCTTAACCATAATGAAATAACTAGGCCATTCTGCTTGAGACCGCACGACCTTTGGGGACACAGGACATGCAACACATTAGTACATACACAATGTCGCATACTTAACATCGAAATCTCAAGTATGCTACTTTGCACAGCGGAGGGTTGTAAACGACGCAAATAAATTGCGTTAGTTGTTAAATATTGGTATTCTCATATTTTAGTGCAATGAAGTAAACGCTATTGGCGCCCTTGTCGAGTGCACATCAATAAGCATTTTAAATTAAAACTCACCAATTTACCTGATGGAGCTACGTTAGCAGACGCAAATAGTTAATAGAACAAATATTTACTGCTTTCCAATAAATTCGCCATTAATTTCCGATGCTTTTAAAGGGGTTTTTAATTAAAAAAAATAATATTTTTAAAAATTATGAGTCGATCGGTAAGTTTGTTTATTGTTTATTCAGCCGGTGTGTGGACAATTTCGTTCACATTTTCCCAGTCTCAGACCAAAAGCACTGAGTAAAGAAATAGACACTTGAGTCAGACTCTAAATCAGCGTGGTCAGCTTACAGACGAGTCATATGTCGAAGTATTAACTGATGGTGAAACCCCAACTCTTCCCAACCACACCCCTTACACAAGCACACATACATTTTTGTATCAGGTATAAGGCAAGTTTAAAAAAAAGTTTTAGAATATATGCCACAAGTGTGTCTATTATCTTTTCTACTTTGTATGTTTCTTGTAAAAAAAGGATACCTTATCAATTACAAGGGGAATTACACGGCTGTCTGTACCTGTGAAGGTCTTTCACATAATTATTTTGAATAGAATGAAAGACCAGGTCGACACGCAGCTACGAGATCAACAGGCTGGCTTCCACCGAAACAGATCACATTTGAACACTATGATTCACTGTAGAACAGTCCATCGAACGGAACTCCGCACCTCACCCTCCCCCATATATAAATCTTATAGACTAAGAAAAGGCCTTTGATAGCCTGGATCAGCAAACCTAGTCAGGATCATTCAGAGCTCTTACGAAGAAATGATTTGCAGGGTTGTCCACGAAGGTAGACTCACAGATGACTTTAAAGTGGAAACAGGAGTCAGACAAAGATGTCTCTTGTCCCCATTCCTATTCATAATTGCCATCGGCTGGATAATGAAAAAATTCACAGACAAAAAGGAGAATACAGTGGACACACTCGGAACAACTGAGCAACAAATTCAGGAAAAGACAAAAGACGCAGCCACCATTTCAGCACAGCTCGGACTCAATATAAAATAAAAGCAAGACAAAGATCATGCAGGTAAAATCAGCCAACCAAGAACGTATCTCTCTGGCAGGAAATGCAATGGAAGAAGTGGAGGCCTTCACATACTTAGGCAGCACCATTGACATAAATATTGGATCCGAAGTGGATATAAGGGCTAGAATTTGAAAGGCTAGGCCAGCATTTGTGTTATTTAAGAAAATGTGGGAGTCAAAGGAGCTGACTTTGCAAACTAAAGTCAGAATCTTAACACAAATGTCAAAACAGTCCTACTCTATGGAGCATTATTCAGAAAGTACAGACCTTCATAAACACTTGCCTTAGAAAGATCCTGAACAGCAAATGACCAAACACCATCAC
This sequence comes from Omphiscola glabra, assembly GCA_964017045.1. Lineage (NCBI taxonomy): Eukaryota > Metazoa > Mollusca > Gastropoda > Lymnaeidae > Omphiscola > Omphiscola glabra. The sequence goes on along the minus strand of OZ024806.1, from coordinate 16,677,829 downwards.
CAACGAAGAGTTACTGGAAAGGACATATCAGGAGCCTACTGATGAAGACTTCATAAGGAAAAGATGCAGGTGGATAAGGCACACTTTCCTAAAACCCCAAGATTGCATCACCAGACAATCCCTCAAATGGAACCCGCAGGGGAAAAGACAGAGAGGACGGCCTAAGAGTACACGGAGACGCGAGCTAAAGACAGAGAGGACGGCCTAAGAGTACACGGAGACGCGAGCTAAAGACAGAGAGGACGGCCTAAGAGTACACGGAGACGCGAGCTAAAGACAGAGAGGACGGCCTAAGAGTACACGGAGACGCGAGCTAAAGACAGATAGGACGGCCTAAGAGTACACGGAGACGCGAGCTAAAGACAGAGAGGACGGCCTAAGAGTACACGAAGACGCGAGCTAAAGACAGAGAGGACGGCCTAAGAGTACACGGAGACGCGAGCTAAAGACAGAGAGGACGGCCTAAGAGTACACGGAGACGCGAGCTAAAGACAGAGAGGACGGCCTCAGAGTACACGGAGACGCGAGCTAAAGACAGACATACAATGCACGAAATGTCCCTTTTTTGTTTTTGATATCGTACAATTTCTTTAACGGTTGTTGTATTCGAAAAAAAGGACGATATTTTACTTTTAAATCCTCATAATAATGAACTAAGTTGATGCCAGTGGCGTAGTGAGGGGGGGGGCAAGGGGGGCATCATGCCCCGGGCGCTACTCACAAAGGGGCGCCAAATGGTATATTTTACTATAATATTGTATTGTTTTCGAATGGGGGGGGGGGCGCTAAAAAGGTATTGGGGGGCGCTAAAATGGTATTGTGCCCCGGGCGCGAGTTAAGCTCGCTACGCCACTGGTTGATGCTCTTTAAAATATTCAACTATTTCATTTGCATTGCATTTATTGATCTATTTGAGATTATCTTAATTATTACCAGAGAAACTATTGACAATGACACTGGGAATCTCCGAAAAATGACAAGACATTTTTTTTAACCAGCAGTTCTACTATACGCAAAACCCTTTTAAAAAAGTATAAAAATCTATACATCATAGGAAATTACTGATAAACTTTTGAAAAAAAAAACAAAACACTATGGCCTAAACGCATCAGTTTCAACATTGTTTTTTAATATTTTTTTTAAAATATATTTTTATTTTGCGAGCTACTTTTTTTTTTTTTTGTATTTAACGTGATGACGGGAAGATGCCATCATGTCATAGTTTGTTTCATTTATATCCCAGCGCGTCTCAACCTTCTATTTGCTCTGGCCAACTTTCTTAAAATAGCAACCAGAGGCGTAACTGGGTTTTTTGGCGCCCTTGGCTAATTTATTTTTTAAATAATAAAAATTTAAAAATTAGAGATTTAGCGACGCCCTTTTGAACTGGCGCAGGCCGGCGCCCTTGTCAACTGCCCAAATGCCAAGCCATTGTTACGCCACTGATAGCAACTTCATTAAAAAAACAAAAAAAACAAACAACAACAAAAAAAAAAACCCCGTAACCACATTCCCTGTTATTAGAATAAGAAAACTGATCTTTTTATGCGTATAACCTCCCACCCCCGAGTTTTCGTGGCACCCTAGAAATAGGCTGTGCCCCCCACCCCCCTCTGGTTAAAAACGCTGCGGTAGCCTTTTTTCGCAAAAAAATAGTTCCGCTTCATAAATGCTACTTAATGTATTCTCCTCTTTAGTTAGTTTCATGCTTAACCACACATGGACTCAGAGGCGTAACAACGGCTTGGCATTGGGGCAGTTGCCAAGGGCGCCGGCCTGCGCCAGTTTCAAAGGGCGCCGCTAAATCTCTAATGTTTAAATTTTTATTATTTAAAAAATAAATTAGCCAAGGGCGCCAAAAACCCAGTTACGTCTCTGCATGGGCTGTTGCCCAGTGTTGGTGGATTTAGTGTAAGGCTGCACCTATAGGTACCCGGGTACCAGAATTGAGAGGTTTGGGATTAAAAAAAAGATTTTAAATATTATTGTTAAGTTTGTAAGACAAAATGACGTATCTAATGAAAGATAATTGAGTGTACTGTAGGTTTGTAACTTCAATTCTTAAGTTTTACTAAAATAAATTACTACAAATGACATCCGAATTGCGTGTCTGGGTCCATTTTGACTAATGCTATTCGGATGTCATTTGTTGTAGTTTATTTTAGTTTAAACGGAGAATTAAGTTTACAAACGTATTGTCCATTCAATTATCTTTCATTTGATACCCCATTTGGTCTTAAACATACCCAACAATAATATTTTAAATCGTTTTTTTTAATCCCAACCTCTCACTTCCGGTACCCGGGTACCAATAGCCACTTCGTTAGTGTCACTTTGGTAGGCTGCTTGTAACAGGCGGGTGTATTTCTTACGTGATTCCGGAACCCGCTACTGGTATCAACTAAAAATTTAAAAAAAAAAAAACGTGCAGCCACTTGTCGTGACATCAAGTTATTATGTCCCCTTATCTGACAGCAGCTTGACTTGAGATGTGTTCATGACTATCTCTGGAGACCGATAGACGATGTGCAAACGTGTAAACATATTGACACACGTTCAATGACTTTCACTTCGGATAATAACGTTATGACATTATGATAAGGGCCGATAAGGGTTTTATTTTGGGGTGAGGGTTGGAAGGGCCTTAGTCATATAAGTCAATAAGTTGTACTCATATAGTCAAAAAGTAGTACTCATATAAGTCAATGAGTAGAACTCATATAGTCAAAAAGTAGTACTCATATAAGTCAATGAGTAGAACTCATATAGTTAAAAAGTAGTACTCATATAGTCAAAAAGTAGTACCCATATAAGTCAATGAGTAGTACTCATATAGTCAAAAAGTAGTACTCATATAAGTCAATGAGTAGAACTCATATAGTCAAAAAGTAGTACTCATATAGTCAAAAAGTAGTACCCATATAGTCAAAAAGTAGTACTCATATAAGTCAATGAGTAGAACTCATATAGTCAAAAAGTAGTACTCATATAGTCAAAAAGTAGTACCCATATAAGTCAATGAGTAGAACTCATATAGTCAAAAAGTAGTACTCATATAAGTCAATGAGTAGAACTCATATAGTCAAAAAGTAGTACCCATATAAGTCAATGAGTAGTACTCATATAGTCAAAAAGTAGTACTCATATAAGTCAATGAGTAGAACTCATATAGTCAAAAAGTAGTACTCATATAAGTCAATGAGTAGAACTCATATAGTCAAAAAGTAGAACTCATATAAGTCAATGAGTAGAACTCATATAGTCAAAAAGTAGTACTCATATAGTCAAAAAGTAGTACCCATATAAGTCAATGAGTAGAACTCATATAGTCAAAAAGTAGTACTCATATAGTCAAAAAGTAGTACTCATATAGTCAAAAAGTAGTACCCATATAGTCAAAAAGTAGTACCCATATAGTCAAAAAGTAGTACCCATATAGTCAAAAAGTAGTACCCATATAAGTCAATGAGTAGTACTCATATAGTCAATAAGTAGTACTCATATAGTCAAAAAGTAGTACTCATATAGTCAAAAAGTAGTACTCATATAAGTCAATGAGTAGAACTCATATAGTCAAAAAGTAGTACTCATATAGTCAAAAAGTAGTACTCATATAAGTCAATGAGTAGAACTCATATAGTCAAAAAGTAGTACTCATATAGTCAAAAAGTAGAACTCATATAGTCAATAAATAGTACTCATATAGTCAATAAGTAGTACTCATATAGTCAAAAAGTAGTACTCATATAAGTCAATAAATTTCTACTCATATAGTCAAAAAGTAGTACTCATATAAGTCAATAAATTTCTACTCATATAGTCAAAAAGTAGTACTCATATAGTCAATAAGTAGTACTCATATAGTCAAAAAGTAGTACTCATATAGTCAAAAAGTAGTACCCATATAAGTCAATATGTAGTACAAGTAAAGGTGTGTACGCGTTTGAAGAGAGCCTCTCATTAAAAAAAAAATACAATTAAAAAAATCACATCGTTTTGTAGCGTGTCTTTGTCAAGATTTCCAATAATTGACTTTGTACTTTTTAGTGAATTACTCCCGGCTTGACCATTGCCCACCCCACCCTCCCCCCAATAATCCTGGGCACCCTAGGGTCGGATGTAAAGACATAATTGCAATCCCCGAACTTCGGATTGAATACCGCCCCCCTGGGTGGCTCGACGGGTGCAGACTCTGCACGCCCCTGGGTGAAATGATTAGGGCACTGCAGTGTCGGATAGTGTGTCGGGGGGGGGGGGGGTGTGTGTGTCTTGTGTTTGATGTGTGTGTGTGGGTGGTGTTACTAAACTGATGTCCAAATAATTTGATGCATCATAATACTATAGTGGGGCTTAAATTATTAAACTATATTGTGGCATAAATCATAATACTATAGCGAGGTGTAAATCATAATACTATAGTGCAGTGCAAATCATAATACTATAGTGGGGTGTAAATCATAATAACTATAACAGCGGGGTGTAAGTTGAAATGACAATAAGTAATTTAATCACCGTTGTTACGATTGAATGACAATGTAATTGTTGGTATCTATAAACTTCTCCATCATTACCGCCGCCACTCTCCCCCCCCCACACACACACACCAACCGGGCATTCCCCATAATCCACAGCCCTACCCATCACACCAGTCACCCCACACAGATTGTTTCACTACTTACCCTATGCAAGTCATCAGCATATCAGCATGTAGTATATCAGCCTGTATGTAAATCAGCCTGTATGAATATCAGCCTGTATGTATATCAGCCTGCATGTATATCAGCCTGTATGTATATCAGCCTGTGGGACTTTCTGGCGATATTATATACGACGTATTAATCCAAACCCTGGGAATGAACACATCGTCTTCTTTTGTCCCCCCCTCAACGACATCAGTGCCACTAGCACATTGACACCGCCAGTAGATCCGCGTTTACGGCAAACGTCCGTACAGCCCGCTGCTCCGAGCGTGCACACTCGGCACACTTCGCCGGGGACCTCCGAGCGCGACAGATAGAGTAACTGATAATGGCGTCTTTCATTCCTTAAATGGGAGTTGCTGTCCTTGAATTGAAATACAAAATGGCGTTAGGCATTGTTTACATTAACATAACTAAAACATTGCGATTTTTTTTGCTTTATTTCCACGAGCAGACTATAGCAATGATCGTTTCCAAGTATGTAGTGGAATAGGAATAGGTGCTTTACATGGAGGGGCGGGATTTTCGGCCAACTGTAAAGTTAATTTCTTGGAAGAGGGTGGTAAAAAATATTTCCCAGCCCCGGGCTTAGGGTATATATGCCCCTGCCAATGTGGCTTTGATCTAAAACAACCTTGAACATTTAGTTCTCTCTATGGGCGGATTCAAGGACGGGACTCGATGATTCGTGTCACTCTTTATGATATGATACACATGTACAGAAGAAAATAGCTTCACCCACATCCCCTTGTTGCCTTGTACTATATTCCTTTGATCTAAAATGGTTCACCCTCGATTCGTGGAAATAGCGAAATATTGTTGTGAGTGTGTGTGTGTCAGATGGGTGGGGCAGAGCTCGGGCTGGTTTCCAGGAACATAAAATAAATCACATCCATGGGAGATCAATCGGGGCTCAGTTAAATAAAAGGGAGATAAATGAAAAGGGAAAATGGAACCATAAAAACCCCACAAAAATACACGAAATATTATTGTCAAAAGGCAACCACCCATTATCTTGACTTTAAACCCTCGTTCTACCACTGATTGAGAGTGCACTAGGTCACGAGGAAGTGTATCCAAATAAAAACATTCAAAAAAGGAAAGTTTAAAAACGTTACAATCAAATAGGAAGTGGGAAGTGTGACACATCAATATTCAATATTACACAGGCGTCCTCGTGAAGTCGGGACCCGGGATCCAACCACGGGACCCTTTCCATCCACCCCAACCACCCCCTCAAAAAAGTGTATTTTGTTGGATTTAAATTTTTACAATAATTTTTTAGGGGTGGGGGCGGCTCCGGGGGTGGGGGCGGTTCCGGGGCGTGATACGGTGGCGACGAAATATTGATGAAAAGCTTTTCAAGCCAAGCTCGACTATTTCTTTACAGGCAGTTAAGGTGCTATTAGACTGTTGATATTTGCTTAGTCGTAATTCCAACACTAATATCATCAAAGTAAACAGTGCAATGTTTTTGTGGGCTGAAGTTTGAATTTAAGTGAACTTTAGAACATTAAAAGTCAAGTAATGTTAAAATCTAAAGGGTTCTTCTACCCCTATCCCCCCACGCCCAACCAACATCCAACACCCATGGACAACTTTATGTTGACTCCTATGCAAATTAAAAGTTGAAATCGTATTTTCGAGGTTTTTTTTTTTTTATTTATTTCATTGTGTTTGAGAGTATGAACTAAGACCTTCCCAGATGTATCATTTCGTGCAGGTGAAATGAATAATTCGATGAATCTTCTTCAGGAAATGGATGCCAAACCCCGTTTCGATCACCTCACATCGAGCACAACTTGGTGGACTATCCGACCAAACAAACAAAAAATAACGTTCCAAATCAAAAGGTCAAAGAGGATGGCAGTACTGGACTTATAAAACTGACGGCACAGTACCACACAAGTCATGCTCAACGCACACTTAATTGCATCTTCCAATCAGACATGCTTACTTAACTGAGTTAACGCGTCACACTCTTAACTACATTTGAGGGGTGTGGTGTAGCGGGGTGACGTCACGAAAAGGGACACAACTCTTTTTTAAAACGGGGAGGGAGGAGTAAATCAGGGCGTCTCTCATTTCGTAGATAAAATTTAAACGTCACGTTTAGTCTTGTCCTCTGCTGAGATGAGGGGCGGGGCCACAACACGGCCATCTTAGCTTAGTTTTAGAGGTCAGAAGGGGAAAAAACTCATTTAACTTGATAACTGAAAAAAACAAAAACAGCCTGCCACGTTAACAATATCTGGAATAAAAAGAAGCAAACAAAATGTTTTTAAAGTATAAATCGTTGAACTAATACATTACTGTCTATTCAGAGAAATTGTTTTTGTGTCTTTAATCTAGGATAATTAAACTTATCGCAATAAACATTCTGATTAAAAAATAAATAAATACATTTTCATTAGGAGAAAAAAATAATAAATATGTAATAAAAATTATCCCAGTGAGTCAGAAAAAAATTAAGGTAATTGCACGCTACTGGTACCTCTATCGCTCACCCTAACCCGAACCCTAAATCTATCATAAACAAAGGGCAGTGACTCCCAGTGAGGGACCACAGAAGCACATTAGCCAAAATTAAATATAAATTTTATTTTATAATACAAGCATTCGTCGCTCTGTATCAAAATTCTATAGAAATTCTAGTTTTCATATAACGGAAGCATACGATGAAAATTTAATTGGAGCTCGTTCAGCAGTGAGTAGGCTAAAGGGGTCGTCCATTAATTATGTCAACTCTTGAGAATAATAAATTACCAACTGTTTCTAAACAAAAAGGATTCGAAGATTGCAAGTAGCTGCATTGAGACAGAGAGAGCTTATGACAATTGTTGCTCATACTGACAATGCTTCTGTTTTCAGTGCTGAACGGTTAGATGAGAATGATGTTAACTTGTCTGGGATATCAGTTTTGCGAGATGAAAATGATAAATCAGCTACTATGCCCATTGCTACGATAGAGCAACACCAGGCTACTCCCTGGGAAGATGATAGCAGCTAGAAACTATACTATAACTGTCAGCTATACTGACAATAATCATATTTATACTTCCACAAACAATTATGTTTAGTCTTTGACAAACCTACCTTTTAATTGATTCTGCATTATAAAATTTAAGGTACAAACTTTTAAACTGTTGGTTAACAAGCTAAAGGTGCAATAAATGTCTTTCCAACAATTTTGTGTTATTAAATAAGATCAGCACAAAGTAAAATGTCGAATTTTGGAAAAAAAAAAAGGGGTGGGGGATAAAATGTGGACATAATTACTTAGGGAGGTCACTTAAAGTTAGACGGTTGTTGACAATTTGGGGTGGGGGGGAATTGCTTAAAAATTGTTGACGTAATTAATGGACGCTCCCTATTGGCCAAAACATGATTCAGATATCTTCACGAAAATTGCACAACGAACGTAAACATTCCATTAAAAGGAAAGAAAAGTTTTTACAAATTAAATTTGTTATATATATATATATATATATATGGAACAACTTAAATTTGTAAATAAATATATTGATTCTGGTGTGATCTGCTTCCTTATCCGCCATTCCTTCAACTCCGCATGTGTTATATCAATAGTATTGGGTTGGGGGGGGGGGGGGAGGCTGTCACGCATCAAGGGTCATGCGCGACGGTTGAACTCAGGTGAATAGGGTATTTTTCTTAAAGGAAGGCGACTTTTATATTAAACAAAAAAGAGCCACGGGTTTTGGTTTAGGACTGTCTGTAGGACTATCTGTAGGACTGTCTGTAGGACTATTGTTTAAAGGTCGGCAGGTATGACATAGGACTGTCTGTAAGGCTATCGTTAAAGGCCAACAGGTAAGGTGTAGTATTTTCAGTACGCCTATTTTTTAAAGTTCAGCAGGTAAGTCGTTAAAGGCCGCAGGTAGGATGTAGAACTGTCAGTACGCCAATTTTTTAAAGGCCGGAAGATAGGACATCGGATATTTTCTCAAAAACACCCGGACACGGTGTAAAAACTGCACCCCGTTAAAATTTAGTATTAAATATTCTATAGGCCGGGAATTTTTTCAAGCAACTCACTCCAACAGTAGACCCAACACACAACTCACTCCAACAGTAGACCCAACACACAGCTCACTCCAACAGTAGACCCAACACACAACTCACTCCAACAGTAGACCCAACACACAACTCACCCCAACAGTAGACCCAACACACAACTCACTCCAACAGTAGACCCAACACACAACTCACTCCAACAGTAGACCCAACACACAACTCACTCCAACAGTAGACCCAACACACAACTCACCCCAACAGTAGACCCAACACACAACTCACTCCAACAGTAGACCCAACACACAACTCACTCCAACAGTAGACCCAACACACAACTCACTCCAACAGTAGACCCAACACACAACTCACTCCAACAGTAGACCCAACACACAACTCACTCCAACAGTAGACCCAACACACAACTCACTCCAACAGTAGACCCAACACACAACTCACTCCAACAGTAGACCCAACACACAACTCACTCCAACAGTAGACCCAACACACAACTCACTCCAACAGTAGACCCAACACACAACTCACTCCAACAGTAGACCTAACACACAACTCACTCCAACAGTAGACCCAACACACAACTCACTCCAACAGTAGACCCAACACACAACTCACTACAACAGTAGACCCAACACACAACTCACTCCAACAGTAGACCCAACACACAGCTCACTCCAACAGTAGACCCAACACACAGCTCACTCCAACAGTAGACCCAACACACAACTCACTCCAACAGTAGACCCAACACACAACTCACTCCAACAGTAGACCCAAAACACAACTCACTACAACAGTAGACCCAACACACAACTCACTACAACAGTAGACCCAACACACAACTCACTCCAACAGTAGACCCAACACACAACTCACTCCAACAGTAGACCCAAAACACAACTCACTCCAACAGTAGACCCAACACACAACTCACTCCAACAGTAGACCCTACACACAGCTCACTACAACAGTAGACCCAACACACAACTCACTCCAACAGTAGACCCAACACACAGCTCACTCCAACAGTAGACCCAACACACAACTCACTCCAACAGTAGACCCAACACACAACTCACTCCAACAGTAGACCCAACACACAACTCACTCCAACAGTAGACCCAACACACAACTCACTCCAACAGTAGACCCAACACACAACTCACTCCAACAGTAGACCCAACACACAACTCACTCCAACAGTAGACCCAACACACAACTCACTCCAACAGTAGACCTAACACACAACTCACTCCAACAGTAGACCCAACACACAACTCACTCCAACAGTAGACCCAACACACAACTCACTACAACAGTAGACCCAACACACAACTCACTCCAACAGTAGACCCAACACACAGCTCACTCCAACAGTAGACCCAACACACAGCTCACTCCAACAGTAGACCCAACACACAACTCACTCCAACAGTAGACCCAACACACAACTCACTCCAACAGTAGACCCAAAACACAACTCACTACAACAGTAGACCCAACACACAACTCACTACAACAGTAGACCCAACACACAACTCACTCCAACAGTAGACCCAACACACAACTCACTCCAACAGTAGACCCAAAACACAACTCACTCCAACAGTAGACCCAACACACAACTCACTCCAACAGTAGACCCTACACACAGCTCACTACAACAGTAGACCCAACACACAACTCACTCCAACAGTAGACCCAACACACAGCTCACTCCAACAGTAGACCCAACACACAACTCACTCCAACAGTAGACCCTACACACAGACCCGCAGAGCCACGATGGCAAGTACGTTCTAGTCCGGCATCCTCGATATGGTCTCATTTTGTCGATCTCGTGTTAGCAACATTTCATCATTGACAGATTCAAGAGTTTGGGGGTATCAAAAAATGTGTAATGTTTCATTTGTATTTTGGATTAAATGATCTCATGTGCGCACTTCAATATTTAATTGAGACATTATCTACCAAAGAAGGCCGTGCAAACGGATATTCTGAGATTGCTTAGGAGGTAAGACATGTGGGCGCTCAGGGTGAGGTTTTGGCCCGAAGGAGGAGACATGTGGGCGCTTAGGGTGAGGTTTTGGTCCGAAGGAGGAGACGCTTAGGGTGAGGTTTTTGGTCCGAAGGGGGCGGTAGACGGAATGTTATTTCAGGTTGTTTTTTTCAGGGGGGAAGCAAAACCAAAACATGGCCGGTTTGTTGAGTCGTTTATTAATTGAGACACCATGGTACATAGCCTTTTAAATGAAACCTGTCAATTCAGGGAGGGGTGCAAATGCCCCCCCCCCGGTCCTACCCAAAATTGACATTCCTGAGCTGTGGCCGGAAACAGTTGTAGAACCACTGGGTTAGATGGCATCATGGGGATTGAAAGTGATTTATTTTTTCTGGATCACTACAGTGGACATAACAAGACATTAAAAAATAACCCAATGATAAACTTATAACGGAACGAAACATATCGAGTGAGTTTCATCTTTAGCATGTCCTAAAATGTAGGTCAAGTGCCCTTTCCCCTTTAGCGAGTTGCGCTTGCGCTGGATCATTTACACACGCGTGTGAACATCCACGATCTCCCCTCGCACTTGAGTGACAACGGTCCTGCTCTGATGGGATCGCTTGGCCAGAGTCCTCACATCCGGTTCTTCTTATCAACGGTTTTCAACAGACGCCACGGCCTCGTGTCACCAAGGGAGAGGGACAAAAGAAACACCACGGCCTCGTGTCACCAAGGGAGAGGACAAAAGAAACACAATGGAGACGGGGTAGAAAAGAGGTGTTACAAACAATGGTGTCACCAGGGGTTGGCAACACCGGGTGACACCCTTACGGACAACGGGTGGCACCCTTACTGGGAAGGGTTTTGACACCACTTGAAAAAAAAAGTAAAATTCAACGAGGTTTCATAACAAATCTATAGTAGAATACAAGAATAGTGTGCCACCAGATAAGTGTGCCACCAGATAATAGTGTTCCACATGATAAGTGTGCCACCAGATTATATTGTTCCACCAGATAATAGTGTCCTAATAGATTATATTGTGCCACTAGATTATATTGTGCCACTAGATTAAATTGTGTCACTAGATTATATTGTGCCACTAGATTAGTGTGCCATCAGATAATAGTGATCTACCAGATTATATTATGCCACAAGATTACTGTGCCACTAGATTATATTGTGCCACTAGATTACATTGTGCCACTAGACTACATTGTGCCGCTAGACTACATTGTGCCACTAGACTACATTGTGCCACTAGACTACATTGTGCCACTAGACTACATTGTGCCACTAGACTACATTGTGCCACTAGATTAAATAGTGCCACTAGATTAGTGTGCCATCAGATAATAGTGATCTACCAGATTATATTGTGCCACAAGATTACTGTGCCACTAGATTATATTGTGCCACTAGATTACATTGTGCCACTAGATTACATTGTGCCACTAGACTACATTGTGCCACTAGACTACATTGTGCCGCTAGACTACATTGTGCCACTAGATTAAATTGTGCCACTAGATTGTAGTGTGCCACTAGATTGTAGTGTGCCACCAGCTAAGTATGAAACCAGATCAGCGTACACGTCTGGAGAGGGGTAGTTTTGTAACTCTACACAATTAAGTGACACCAACCCCAGTGACGCCCCTGGTTAAATGCTGTAATTACACAAAGGTGGGAGGCCGAGTATGAGGTTCTTGTTGGAGCTCCAAATGGATTCATTCAGTTGAGATTTATATTCAGCAGCGTCACAGGGAGGGGGTGCGGACTGCACCGAGTGACGTCTTCCCGGGGGTGGGGGGGGGGGGGGTGACATGAAATGGAAAATTGCAAAATTAACTGGGTTTACCAGAGACGGGTTCACAGACGATCATATTTAAATACAGGGACAGCGTGACATGCCACCAGTTCAGGGTGTCACAAGAGCAGTCAGACTCGAAAGAGGTCCATGGGGAAATCTGGAGGGGTTAAAACCATGAGTTGACCGCACTGGGTGACACCAAACATATTGATTACACTACTTAGATTTATAAATTTAAGTTGTATTTTTTTTCCACCACTGTTACCATAATCGGATGGCTAGGTGTATTCAGTAGGTTCGTTTCTGTAATCATGTGTCTATGTACTTTAATCAGGTGTCTAAGTACTGTAATGAGGTATCTAGGTACTGTTATCAGGTGTCTAGGTACTGTAATCAGGTGTCTACATACTGTAATCAGGTGTCTAGGTACTGTAATCAGGTGTCTACGTAATGTAATCAGACCCATAAGTGCTGTAATCAGGTGCCATGGTACTGTAATCAGACCCCGAGGTACTGTAATCAGACCCCTAGGTACTGTAATCAGGTGTCTAGGTACTGTAATCAAACCCATAAGTGCTGTAATCAGGTGTCTAGGTACTGTATTTATGTGTTTAGGTTATGTTATCAGGTGTCTATGTACTGTAATCAGGTATCTAGTTACTGTAATCAGGCCCTTATGTACTGTAATCAGGCCCCTATGTACTGTAATCAGGCCGCTATGTACTGTAATCGGGCCCCTAGGTGAGGAAACGAAGTTATTGGATGTACATGTATTTAATATTTAAAATGCAATCAAAGGGTGTTAACTAGACTGAACTAAACTCTTGTCACATGTTATATTTCACGGCACCCCTGTAAGGAAACTGGGGCAACTCAAGGCAGTGCCCTTGATGAGGGCAATTGGTGCCTGGGGCGAATTCTGACAATGGCGTCACTCAATATATAAAAAAAAAGTGCCGCGTAAAATGATTGTATATGTAGTATAGTATGTATGGCATCTTTTCGTCTACGAGAGAAGATAGATTATCTTGTCTGGTTGCAGCTCTTCGTGTGGCTAATGAGACCGATCCTTGAATGGCAGTCTCTTGTGCATGTCCCGCACACGAATGCAGTGGAGTAGTGTTTTCTTGCCTTTCTCCGCGCTCTCTTTACAGCTGCTTCCGCACTGTAGACCTCCTCGGCACGTAGTGATCCTTCCTTCACGATTCCCCGCCATGTGGATCGATCCTCCGCCAAGCCCTCCCAATTTGAGATGTTGATGTTAGCCGCCTTCATATCTCTTTTGCAAATGTCTATGTATCTGAGACGAAGCCGTCCAACTGACCTTTTCCCTATCGCCAGCTCGCTGTACAGCACGTCCTTAGGTATGCGACCAGGTTGCATTCGCTTGACGTGACCAAGCCAGCGGAGGCGTCTTTGGATTAAAAGGGCTGGGACGCTGCACATATTTGTTTGAGACAGGACATCCGTGTTGGGGACTTTTTCCTGCCATTTGATGTCAAGGATGCGGCGCAGGCATCTGAGGTGGAAGCCATTGAGCCTCTTTTCGTGCCTGTTGTATGTGGTCCGAGACTCACATCCATAGAGGAGTGTGCTCAGTACGCAGGCCTGGTATACCTGCAGCTTAGTTCTTGTTGTGAGCCTGGCATTATATATATATAATACATCTAACTAATGTATATCTATCTACATATCCAAACAGACACATACGTAGGAAGTTGATAAAAAAAAGAGCAAAACAATGTATTTCTTTGGTTGATTTTTCATCCTTTTAATGACTTATGTTAAAATATAGAGAAAAGGAATAATGAGACAATTTCCGTTGTGCTTGTTCAGCCACATTAAAGGGAAACAACCAGTGGAGAAAAGAGTGGAATGGAATGTATTCAAGTTGTTTTCATGCAAGCAAACTGACAACAAAACAACTTCCCACATGTTAGTCAAAGTAATGCCCCTTGTGGGTCCAAAGTTCAATCACAGCAGTGGTTCCCAAATGTTTAGGAAGGAAAATATCGTAATAAAAATTTAAACAGATCCACCTTAAAAAAAAAGGTTTTATAAAAAATATAAAAATAGAAATTTAAAACAGTTTGTTGACTTTATTGCACACCAAGTTTAAAAAAGCAATGAAGACAAAAAAGAACAGTTAAAAGTGTGGAGTCAATATTTGTAAAAAAAAGGCCCATTGGCAAGTAAATAAATATATAGTAAAACAATTATTATTATAATTTATTCGCAATGCTTATTGAAATCTTGGGAATAGTTTGGGCTTGGAGAGAAATCTTGGGAATGATTAGGGTCGGAGAGAAATCTTGGGAATAATTAGGGTCGGAGAGAAATCTTGGGAATAATTAGGGTTGGAGAGAAATCTTGGGAATAATTAGGGTCAGAGAGAAATCTTGGGAATAATTAGGGTCGGAGAGAAATCTTGGGAATAATTAGGGTCGGAGAGAAATCTTGGGAATAATTAGGGTCGGAGAGAAATCTTGGGAATAATTAGGGTCGGAGAGAAATCTTGGGAATAATTAGGGTCGGAGAGAAATCTTGGGAATAATTAGGGTCGGAGAGAAATCTTGGGAATAATTAGGGTCGGAGAGAAATCTTGGGAATAGTTTGGGCTTGGAGAGAAATCTTGACACTGATCAGACTAGAATTTTTTTTATAGATACAAAACTAGAATAGAAAAATTGAAACCTTACGCTGTGCCAATCATGCATATGTATTTGTCACATTGTCTTTCTCATATGGTTTTTTATGAAGAGAAAAAATATGAATCTTGCCATACAGTAATAGTACTATTTATAGACACAAAAGCCCCTGAATGGATTGCCACGTAAGATGGTTCCTTTAATCTTTGGTCCAAATCCCTTTATTTAAAGAAAACCAAACAACCTGCAATTTTTTTAAAAAATAATCAAATTTAGAGAGTATGCGCGGCAGTGGCTCTATCAAGGACGCTCAAGATAAGTTATTTTTGGTGTGCACATTTTCAAAATGTTATGTGTTCACAGAACAGTGGTTATATCAGAAATTTATTATTAGGTCTCTGGTGGGCTTATTAAAAAAAAACTCTAAAAGAACATTTTTAACTATTGGTGTGCAGTATCTTATTCTTTAAATATAAGAAAATATGTGTAGAGTTTTTTTTTTCTTCAAAAATACAGCTTATGGTTATGGTAAAAAGGTGGTGGTATATTGAATAAGAATATTTACATATTTAGGGCATTATAAAAAAAAAAAAAAAAAAAAGGAGCTAATGTGTGCCTAGGGAGCTAAAGGACAACCGTGTGGACGGCCATTTTATCGATGTTTATTCCCCCTTTTATAGAAGTAGTCTAACCATAATTTTAAACCGGGACCTATGGTTAAAACCGGGACCTACGGTTGAAACCAAGTCCAGCTGAAGTAGCTTAGGGAGGAAGAAATGGGGCAACACTTTTGCTAATGTTAACTACCAGCATTATATAACATGTTAACTACCAACATTATATAACATGTTAACTACCAGCATTATATAACATGTTAACTACCAGCATTATATAACATGAAACTACCAACATTATATAACATGTTAACTACCAACATTATATAACATGTTAACTACCAACATTATATAACATGAAACTACCAGCATTATATAACATGTTAACTACCAACATTATATAACATGTTAACTACCAACATTATATAACATGTTAACTACCAACATTATATAACATGTTAACTACCAACATTATATAACATGTTAACTACCAACATTATATAACATGTTAACTACCAACATTATATAACATGTTAACTACCAACATTATATAACATGTTAACTACCAACATTATATAACATGTTAACTACCAGCATTATATAACATGTTAACTACCAACATTATATAACATGTTAACTACCAACATTATATAACATGTTAACTACCAACATTATATAACATGTTAACTACCAACATTATAATACATGTTAACTACCAGCATTATATAACATGTTAACTACCAGCATTATATAACATGAAACTACCAACATTATATAACATGTTAACTACCAGCATTATATAACATGTTAACTACCAGCATTATATAACATGAAACTACCAACATTATATAACAGAAGCAGTTGGGGGCCCTGTCTCAGGTTTCGCCACTGGCCACATTTATTTATTTGAATTAATAAAGTGTTTTACAATTTCCAGAACACATATCTCAAGGGTGCTCTTTTAATGAAAATAACAATAACCTAAAAATCCTTAAATGCTACAAATATGAAAAGTGGTAAATAGATTTTTTATTTTAAATTAAGGAAATTAAGAATGATCAATAGATTGATCGTGGGGGCCTCAAAAAACAGAAGAGAAAAAAAACCCCACGAGAAATGTGTGTGTGTTTATTTTACACAAGTTTCCTAACATATGATAACTTTGTAGTTCAGGGGATTGGAAAAACATCTGGTACATTATATAGAATATACTAATTTCTCAAAACCCAATAATATTACATACAAAAGCATTTGTATAACAATACTTTTTAAAAAAAACAACAAGGGAATGTCTGATTTACCTTTTCCGAGATGTATATTTCAAGATAGTGGAAAAGGATCTCTAATTTTTTAAGATACCTATACATTAAATTTTAAATTAAGATATAGGCATGAAAACTGTGAAGTTCTAAGATGTTTGGTTTCTTGGTTGAAATATATTGGACAGTTTTGGATTAATAGAACCCAGAAACATACGCAAGCAAGACTTTGCCAAAAGTAGGCACATAGTAGCATGATTTGCCTTCGAGTAATACCTAGGGTAACACAGGGTCATATCTTCTAGTACAATAAAAACAAACCACAGCAAAAGAAAACTCATGGCAAATTTAGGGCAACTGCTCCCTCTCAGGTGAATACAAAGTGGTCAACCATCATGACCTTCACATTCCCTTTTATGCCTTGCTGTGCTTGTAGGACTCGTTGCCTTGTGGACATGCTGGTGGCTTGGTGCCCTGATCACAAATAAAGAAACATTCAGTTATTAAAAAAAACAAAACAACTGAATGGAAAAAAAAAAATTCATTAGCACCATAATCCTCCATGAATGAAAGGCTGAAATCAATCTTTTTCAACTACGTGTACACGTCACATAGCGGAAGACAAAGAAATTTTTTTTTAGCAAAAAGGTTAACATGTGGATTGCAAATACAAAATTGTAATGCATTCAAATTTCTTATAAAGGTGAGTCTCAACTGTTTACGTTAACTTAAAAATTAATGGTAGCTGCAATTGCTGCTAATATCGTAACACAATTACATTCCCTCACAATCTGAGTTTCAGCATAAGAAAAATCTAGGGTGCCACACATCAAAGATAACATTAAAGACCATTTCGACTTAGCTGTGAACCAAACCAAAAAAACACCCACTTTTATGGTTCTGTTAAGATTGTTAACATTAGAATAAACTAATTTTATCTTGACACCATGATCTTATCACAATTTAGCACAGTGTTCAATTTCTTTTATAGTTATAGCTCCCCTAGTTTATTGGAGAGTAAAGATAGCTTCCCAAGGCAGACAGTGCTATCATGGCACCACAGCTGGGCTGAGAAGCAGACAATGCTATCATGGCACCACAGCTGGCCTGAGAGGCAGACAATTTTATCATGGCACCACAGCTGGGCTGAGAGGCAGACAATGCTATCATGGCACCACAGCTGGGCTGAGAAGCAGACAATGCTATCATGGCACCACAGCTGGCCTGAGAGGCAGACAATTTTATCATGGCACCACAGCTGGGCTGAGAGGCAGACAGAGCTATCATGGCACCACGGGGGCCAGTCAACACAGTTCAGCACTTAAATTAACACAATTACCTTGTATGTGTCACAGACCAGCTTAATCAGATTATACTGAGCTTCACTTTCAATTGCCGCACTGTACACCTGGGGAAAACAACAACAAAAAAAATAAATGAAATAACAAACGGGCAGATGATAACCTCAACTAAAGCATAACGAGAACCTTCAATATAAGACATCAGACAGTACGGGGCCTCCAACATTAGCACTTACGTAACAAGCATGTTATGGCCGTTGTGACATGAACAGAAAAGTTTTATCAAATCTGTTAGTGTTAATGGGGGAGGGGGGGGGGGGTAGGGAGGAGGGTGCAGTGAGAATATAAGATATAGATATTACTGGTGGAATAAGGTTACTTACTATGATGATATGATGTTGTATAAGGAGTACCCAGGTTTGGGAGATAAATGGAAACTTGGTGACAAGAACTACACAGATGAAATTAAATAACCTTGCTACCAAAGCCCACATAGTTAATTTCTTGCTCTCACAGAATGTTGGTTGTTGTTACATTATTTATAGCCACGAAGAATAACGACCACTTAGGTCATCAGAATGTAAATTGAAAACTAGTACACTTTCAAAAGCAAAACATAAACTACAAAGCACTATGCACACACTAAAAACAACCAGTGTTTATACCCCGTTCAATGTAATCCAAGGAACATAGCTATGCTTAGGAACAAGTGCATCTGTCTCAAGTGCCATCTCATGCTCCAGGCTGTTCCCCATGCTAGAATTGCTGCACTTTAGGATTTGATCCAAAGGAACTGGAAATTTTTTAGCACACTGAAGTAATAAAAAAAAAAAAAAAGCCAATGGCATTCATTTAGTTTGTCGTTTATGAACTTGGTTGTCAGCATCCATAATAAGCATTAAAGATTTCAAATGAACAATTTTGATAACATTTCAATATTCTATGAAATTAATTTTTTTTAAAAGCAGATTTTTTTCTCTTAAGTGTGTGAAATTATAGTGAAAAGATATTGACCTCATATTATCATGTATAAAATGAGAAATTTAGGGTAAAAGGCTACCTAAAAACATGGGTCGCAATGTCAGTAAGTGTTCCAAAATTTTCATTGCTGGGAAACAATATATACTAATGCATATGCAACAAAATCTTCTTGGTCCACTCTCATTTAGCAACCGAGCACACATCCTATCTGTGCTCCGCATAAAACACCAGCGAATTTCAGTGGTGTCCCTTTGATGGGATACTAGTATAGTTGCATCGGTATGACCACAGTTCATTTAAATTTTATGATAATTTAAACGATTTTGAATTATTTTATTTTTTAAAAAAAATATTCATATTGTAAATTCATATTTTATTACTATAGGACAAGATTAGAAGATCACATTATACATGGACATGGCATTTAGGGCTTTTTTCAATAAAAAGGTTAGAGGCTTCACATTATATGTGGATCACGTTATATGCAGTAATAAACAGTAAATTTGAACATTATCTGTAAATTCTATCAATTGATAAAGGAACTCCCAAGTATTCAAAAATGGAATATAGTGTATATAGGTGATTTCCACAGAAATTTGGACACAACATGCAAAAAATTAAATTGCTTAAAAATTGATGCTATATAACTTTATTTCATTGATGTTGGTATGGAGTCATTTTAATTATGTTTGTTTTGTGTGACACATAACCTGGTGGCCATCTTGAATTAAGAAAAAGTTTTCTGTTAGATTTTATGTTTACATCTAATAAATGGAGACAATTTTCATCTTCTTCTTCTTCTTATGCCTTTTTACCCCATCTGGGGCATGGGCCGTCCACAAGAATTTTCCATTCATCACGGTCCTGTGCTTTCCTTTCCAGTTGCTTCCAGGTGTATCCCATATTTTACGTGTCTGCCTCTAGCTCGCGTCTCCATGTATTCTTTGGCCTTCCTCTATTTCTCTTTCCCCTTGGATTCCATGTGTTAGAGATTGTCTGGTGGTGCTATCTGGGGGTTTTCAGACAGTATGCCCTATCCACCTCCATCTTTTCTTTATGAGGTCTTCATCAAAGGGCACCTGGTAAGTCTTTTCTAGGAGATCATGTTATGACGGTTAGATTATTTTGTCTGTATTTTTTTTAAAATGTGCTTTCCACATAGTTTTTAAAGGTTTTTCTTAGCAAAGTCAACACTATAGATCATAAGTTTGAAAAAATGTATGTCAATTAAGCAGATTTCAGAGGAAATCATTTTCTTTTTCATGTTACATCAATTACAATTCCAGAGTTTATTATTTTTACTTTATGCTCACTATATTGTTATAAATGCTATTGTTTTACAGTCTATCAAATCAAGTAAAGTTAAACGATGCACATTTAGTAAAAATTTTCATTTATACTGGATGCAAATTGAAATTACTTTCCTGAAATTTGAGTGAGTTTCCATGAAATTCACCTATTGTATGTATGCCTTTCAGTTTAAGGAAATCTTATGTTAAAACAACTTACCCCTATAGCTGCATCTTCTGCTCTGATGGATGAACTTTCCATGCAATTGATAAAGGGGAAATATACAGAAATGTTCTGTACAATGGCAATAGCACAAGTCTGTTGAAGGAAAGAAGAATCTAAGTAACATGATGCTGTGAACAATGAATATGATTAATGCAAATAGCACATAAGTATTTTAAAACTTTCTGCTTTCCCTCTAGTTACAAAGCAAATCAGATAAACTTATAAAATAAAAATTATCTCCAAATACAGTTACCTCAATGATGTTCCCCACACACTCGTCATTTCCATGTTGGCATTGAAACTCCCAGTGGTCTCCCACTTGCTTTTCCTGTTTGGGAAAAAGAAAATATATAACACGGTATTTACCGCGGATGTCATTAAAAAAGTATGAATGAAATCATTACGGTACCAAGTAAAGTTTCACCATCAGTAAATAAATTTGCCCAAGTTAAACTCAAAAGTCGATCATTAGCTGTTTCTAAGGAGGATTTTTGCAAAAATAAAAACCAGAAAAGGAAGGCATTTTTTCCCCAACTAAAAATATATAAAAAGTTAACCAGATAGTTAAATATAAAAAGTTAACCAGATAGTTAATGTGTAATATTGTCTGTTAAAAAGGGATTTTTTAAGGCTTAAAAAAATCAGTAAAAAAATAAATTGGTATCCCCAATAGGCTGTTTAAAATGTTTAACTTCTAGAAATTTTGGATATTTCCCTACTTTTGCATTTCCATAAGGCACTAGTTTAACATTCATAATGCTTCCAACTTTCTGCCATGAGGGATACAACATGTTAATGATGAAATACATGCAACCAGCACAGTTGCGTTCATAGTAGAGGGTGATGTTGACAAGTTCTGGATCCCCCTTTAAAGACCACTCGTTTCTAGTGCATTGTTCATATACCTAAAACAAAAACAACAAAAAAAAAAAAAAAACACTTTTATTAGAAGGGACAGTACTTTTATAAGCTTTTCCTTTTATTATTATTTCAATTGAAAGCTTCTGATAAATATCATGTGACTAGACTTAAGTGTAAGAAAAAATGTTAACATTGAAAATTTAAATAGCAATTCAAAATCAAATTATTTTGTTTGAAACAAAATCAGGAGTAGGCCAACACAAACTAAAAGCAAGTGAGATTTCTGATATTGTGGACAGTTCAACTCTCAAAGTTTAAGGCTCAACTCATCATGTCGAAATCCAATTTTTAAAATTAAGTAACAAAATAAGAGCATGGCGATTCACTATTCTACATGTCAATTGTCAATCGAAACAGTTAAAAAATGTGTGTCAATATAAATAATTATAAAAAATATAAAAGGCTAAATCAGACCTGCAGTGTAAATGTTTTAGGCCTAAATGTAATATATATATATATATATATATATATATAGGCAATAGTCTTTTTATAAATATATATTATTAATATACTATTCGGATGTCAATTGAGGTAGTTTATTTTAGTTAAACTGAAGAAGTAAGTTTACAAACATATTCATATGGTCCATTTAATTATCTTTCATTTGATACCAAATTTTGTCTTACAAACTGTTATATAGGCGTCTTGTTTACGTCATCTTTTCAGGTGCATTAACTTTAGATGACCCCAAGTGGGCACAGCGATGAGGTGTGGCTTAATTATAAATAGTCTCCTTTGACCTTGTCTACAAGAAAAACAATCTAATGTCTTTTGAATTAGAAATCTTTAGAATGTCCGAGATAGGTCGAGGTGCTTATATATAATGCTGTACCCTTTTCTAGAAATGTCTCTGAAAAAGGCTAAATATACGCCTATCGACATAAACAAGAGAGAGAATAGCTGGGAGAGAGAGTGTGCTATAAATTTGCCATTACAAGACAAAGATTTGTTAATTAATATTTACTCTGTGTGTGTATGTAGTATTTTCCTTCTTCAACATTGTACCTGTACAAGTTCAAGCTAAGTCATATGTCAGTCATATGTGTAAGTGTAAGTCAATAGCTTTAGTTTTATCCTTCTTGATGTTTGTAATTTTAAATTAACTTATTAAATTATTATTTGGGCTAATAATAGTATTCGAACCCAGGTATCAGAAGTGAGAGGTTGGGATTTAATTTTTTTTAAATATTACTATTGTTGGGTTTGTGATTGTGTTACGTCCAATAAGTGTAGAGAATTTAATCTCTTATTTTACTCTACTATTAGACATATCGCTCGAAAAAAACTCATAAACACTAAACAGTACATAACAAAGGACGATACCATTATTATAAATGAAACGATACCCAAACTAAGGCCAATTACAAATAATGGCTAATGTGTAGCTGTAGGGCCATGACGTCATTTTCGTGATAGAATTAGGGTTCAGGTTAGGGTGAGCGGTCCTACAGCTACACATTTACCGCCAATTAGATTTAATAAATAATATTAAATTCTGTTGACTTCATATTCATCATAATTCATGCTTTTTTTTAATTTTTCAAATTCAATTCAATTAGTCTACAGTCTACAGGGGTCTAGTCTACTCTAATTGACTAATTAATTGATACTGATACTGATAGTGATAGGAGTTCCAGTTGAAGTTGAAGACCAACGTCCAACGACAGGGCCCTGCATGAAAGAAGTTTAAAATAAATAAGGAAAATAATCATTACCCCACATTTCAATGCTATTTCTGCACTGTTACACCAAAATTTAGAAGGCAGATTGCAATATCCATGAGTATACGAAATGAAGAACGCAATAACAACTGATTGAAGGTAGGTTGCCATTTTAAAAATCACATGACTGAAATTAAAGATAATCACATGTCTTCTTCTGTCATGTGATCAAGAAATTATAATTTAAAAAACGAAGTGGGTGCGTCCACCGCGGCAGTGTATCTAGCGAAACCATGGACCTATGCCTGCATACACTGCGGCATAAATGTGCCGTTGACCTGGTTTTAAGATAACGCAGTTGGGTGTGAACTTGTGTGGTCTTGTGGTAGAGTAGACGCTAAGCGATCTTATATTATGTTATGATGCGTATAGCAGTTATCTTGAAATTCTGACACTCAAATACATCTATTAAAGCCAATTTTAACATAAAAAATCTGTGCAATCAATAATATTTGTGGGGGTACGCAACAGTCAATAGGTTTCGATATAATTATAAAATGCGTTTCACTTACGGGGACTCGAAGAGGCCAGATACGACCAATAAAATATTAAGAAATGCTTGCTCTTTACAAAAGTGTGGAACTTACCAAAATCTCTCCCCCCCCCAATTTTTTTTTTAATATTACCAAATTTAAAAAAAAATAATTAAGAGTTACAGTTTTACAGGAACGTCGTTCCCGTGCGTTCATACAGTCATACCCGGACTCAAGCCCCGCTCACAATAAAAATATCATTTCTACTTTTGTTTAATCTTGCAGTTATTAAATGATTTTTTAAATAAATAGTTTTCAGTTTTAACAAGAGTTTAACATTAATTTTACAAGTACCGCATAGAGTAAAAGACTGGCAAAGACAAAGGTTTTACTGCTTTTACCGTCGTGGTGTACGCAGGCCAAATACCATGGTTTTGATAGGTACACCGCCGTGGTGTACGCAGGCCAAATACCATGGTTTTGCTATGTACATCGCCGCGGTATAGGCAGGCCAAAGTCTTTAAAAAATGTGCATTCTCCACCTGGGCGGACACATAAAGGGACAATTTATTGCACCCCTTGTCTTTGTGAAGTAAATTTATATTTAAATTCACTGTTAAGTTCCTTTCTTAAGACGATTTTGGCGCCTGTTGCTCTTCGCCGCATTCTCATGGCCCTTCCCGAGGGCAACGGGCACCAGCCAAGGAGATGCGGCTCATATTCTGGGAGCCACTGGACAGGCCGAATAACCATTGGCGATAACCCGTGTCACATTTTGTTTACTGTAACATAATATATTATGGATTTATTTTAATTTTTTTTTTGGGGGGGGGGGGGGGGGGTTTGGGGGGATGTAATACGCAAAAAAAAGGGGGGGGGGGTTGTCGTAAAAAAATGTATGCGCGCAACAAGGTGGAGGGGGCTATATAATTTGACTTTTATGGGTACCTGTACGTGCTAAATAGATGTCCCCTTCTCGCGTTTGTTTGCTTTGTATGACCTATAACATATATCAGCAACTAAAGTCACCAATTACCAAGATGAGTTTACAATTCCTCCAGTTTGTGTTACCTACACTAATGAATGAGTTTAACATACTATTTCAGGCAGATGAATGTTAAAATAGTGATCCTTCTGGAGGAAATGGATCGACTGCTCAAGAAGTTTGTTTTAAAATTTGTGAAGATGAAACAAACAGGAGGGTGATCTTAGTTATATGCTGTAGGCAGGATTCTTAATCTTTTTGCAACGCTGCAGGCCCACTCTGTTTTAAACACCCCCCCCCCCTAAAAAACAAAAAACAAACAACAACAACAACAAACAATTGTAATAAAGTTTAAAATTTAAAAATAATTAAATAATTTAGTCATGTTTGATTTCTTTAATTAACTTTTTATAATCAAGGAAAAAATTACCACACAATGAGCAGGGAAATAATACATTGATAACACCAATAAGCATAAAAATAAAACACATACAAAAAATATGCATGGGAAAAATTACATATATAGGCCTAAATAAGCAAAAGTCAGAAATGTTAGATCTAGTCAAAATACAAATATATCAATCAGCATGTGAATGACACACATTATACCAATAAGCAAGGAGTAACACAAACTTATACCAATTAACATGGAAATGACAAACATAGATATCATATATCAATTAGCATGGAGGTAACACATTCAGCAATTATCATGGGAATTACAAGCAAATGATACACAAATAAGAGTGGAAATAATACATTCCTACACCAATAAGCAATAATTACACATACTAATTAGCATTGAAATAAACACATACCCAATAATCATGGGAAAAAAACATACAAATATCAGTTAGCATGTTAAATATTAATGGAAAATATACCAATTAGCATTGAAATAACACACAAACATACACCATTTAGCATTGAAATAAAACACATACATATACCAACACGCATTGAAATAACACACATACATATACCAATAAGTAGGGGAAAAACACACATGAATATATCAAATAGCGTGTTAATGAAAAGATTACATATACCATTTAGCATTGAAGAAACATACATATATATAACATTAAGCATAGGAAAAACACATACACCAGGGGTGACAAAAATCAGGAAGATTTATAAAAAAGCGCCTTACTGATAAAATATTAATTAACAACACGGTTGCTTATCCTCATTCTTGGTCTTGCCTTCACCTGATGACTTGCACACAGTCCTGTTGTATGCATATCGACGATCATGGTTTTGACTTCACCTGAAGACTTGCACACTGTCCTGATGTATGGATATCTATGATGTTGGTCTTGCCTTCACCTGTAGACTTGCACACTGTCCTGTGCAATAAAAGTTTGATAAAAGGAGTATTGATTAGTAAGAAAAGACTAAATCATAGTAAATCCCAACATAGTTTGAAATTGATGGTATTTCGAAATAAACTCAAAATATATCAGCTTCTTGGTCTTTGAGGGTTACATATAACATTTTTTGAATAACTTGGAAAAGTCAAGAACTTAAAAAATAAAATAGTGACGTTCTTTGATAAGTTATGAAGTGAATTATATTAAAAAATAAAATAGTGATGTACTTTGATAAGTTATGAAGTGAATTATATTAAAAAATAAAATAGTGATGTACTTTGATAAGTTATGAAGTGAATTATATTAAAAACTCACTTGGAAATTTGGAAACTTGTGTTGTTCTAAACATTACAATTCCTACAGAGAAGGTTTGTGTAACGACCCATTCAAACTGATAATCTTTGGCTTGGATCCACAGGCAGGTGATGACACTCTCATTATAACAGCCATATGGTGTGGTTATCGGAAACAGAAATTTGTAAAATTCATTTGCAAACGTTTTGCTTTAAAAGCTAGGAAGAATTTAAGCCAAAATTATTTTAATTTAAAGATTGACATATTATTATAACAATAATTATTGCTAATTTAGCCAATTGAATGTAAGTAATAAACAAATATGGGTCAGTATTTAGGCCATGC
This sequence comes from Omphiscola glabra, assembly GCA_964017045.1. Taxonomy (NCBI): domain Eukaryota; kingdom Metazoa; phylum Mollusca; class Gastropoda; family Lymnaeidae; genus Omphiscola; species Omphiscola glabra. Next base: position 16,650,834 of record OZ024806.1, on the reverse strand, counting down.
GATGTGTTAGTGATACAAAATTAAAGACGTATTGGTAAATAAGAAAAGACAAAATCCAAACATTGTAATTGTATGAAATTGATGGTATGATGAAATAAGCTAAAATATTTAAGCTTCTTGGTCTATGAGAGTTACATACCAGTGTTAAGAAATAAAAGAATTTATTAAATAGCTTGGATAAACAAAATACTTAAGAAATAAAAGAATGGTGATGTACTTTGTAAAGTTATGAAGTGAAGTACCGGTATACTAAAACTCACTTGGAAACTTGTGTTGTTCCAATATCACAATGCCTAGAGAGAAGGGTTGTGTAACGACCCAATCAAACTGATCATCTTTGGCTTGGATCCACAGGCAGGTGATGACTCTCATAACAGCCAAATGGTGTGGTTATCGGAAACAGAAAATTTTAATCATTTAAAGAATTTATTAGCAAAGTTTTTGCTCTTTAAAACTAAGAACAATTTAAGCCAAAATAATGTAAAAGATTGACACATTATTAATGCAATAAAGCTAATTTAGTCCATTTGATGTGTTAGTAATAAACAAATATTGGTAAGTATTTAGGCCAAATGATTAGTTAGTGATAAAAGATTAAAAGAAGTTTTTGTAAATAAGAAGAGACCCAACATAGTTTGAAATTGATGGTATGATGAAATAAGCTACAAATATAAACATACATATACCATTAGGCATAGGAAAAACACATACATAATGAACATATATCAATTAGATTTGAAAAAACAAACAACATATACTAATTAGCATTGAAATAATAGACATAGCCTACATAGAGGCCTACCATTAAGCATAGGAAAAACACATACATATATCAATTAGCTTTGAAATAACACATACACAAATTAGCATGGAAATAAATTTGCATACACCAGTTAGCGTGGAAATAACTATCATACCTACAGTAATAGGCATGGGAAAAACAAACATGTAGATACCAATTAGCATGGAAATAAAATAATTACACAAATTAGAATGGAAAATAACACATTCATAAACAAATTGTCATCAGACTCTAGTCCTCTAAGGAGGATAAACCAAAGCATGGAGTCCCACAATCGGGTATCTACAAGCGCACATTGTCAACTTAATTTGGGTCATTAGGTGGCGCCAAAGCAGGTTGCAACCAGAGCAAAGTGTCCAGTTATACCGCTGGACATTCGGTCGCACCTGAATGAGGCTTTGTTAAAAACAGGGAGGACCAGTACAACATTAGTAGAAGTACATACGTGAAGGTGCTCATTCAGACACATTTAGGTAGGAGATGCCTTATTTTAGAAGTATCCAGGAATGCTACATGAGTCAGAACCTGGTACTCCTGGCAGTCACTACCTCTAAGCAGGAGAGGCGTTGAATGCGCATCACTGCTTTTAACCTCCCCCGTGTCAGACCAGTCTGTCCAGAAGTAGAGATAGCAAGAAGGAAAAAAAATCCCCATGTCAGACCAGTCTGTCCAGAAATAGAGATAGAGAGAAAGAAAGAAAGAGAAAGAAAGAAAGAAAGAGAAAAAAAGAAAAGATGTTAGTAAACGGCGCGAACAAGAAAGGCGGGAAAAAGAACGGCGGGAACGAAAACGGCGGGAACGAAAACGGCGGGAACGAATACGGCGGGAACGAAAACGGCGGGAACGAAAACGGCGAGAACGAAAACGGCGAGAACGAAAACGGCGAGAATGAAAACGGAAATACATTGATAACACCAACAAGCATAAAAATAAAACACATTCAAAAAAATGCAAGGGAAAATCACATATATAGGACTACAAATAAGCAAAAGTCAGAAATGTTAGTAAAAAACAAATATATCGAAAACGGCGGGAACGAAAACGGCGAGAACGAAAACGGCGGGAACGAAAACGGCGGGAACGAAAACGGCGGGAACAAAAACGGCGGGAACGAAAACGGAAATACATTGATAACACCAACAAGCATAAAAATAAAACACATTCAAAAATATGCAAGGGAAAATCACATATATAGGACTACAAATAAGCAAAAGTCAGAAATGTAAGTAAAAAAACAAATATATCGAAAACGGCGGGAACAAAAACGTAAATGCGAAAAAAACGCAACTGCTCCATCTGTGTCTGTGCCAGGCCGTCATCTGTGCTCTCCACCGTCTGTGGTAGGCCGTCATCTGTGCTGCTCCTCTGTCCGTGAGCCTAACTTACTGGCCCTCTAACGGGCACTAACTAACTGGCCCTCTAACGGACCCTACCTGATTGGCCCTCTAACGGGCTCTAAATAACTATCTGGCCCTTCTAACGGACCCTAATGTTTGGCCCGTCTAACGGACCCTATAGGTTGGCCCGACTAACGGACCCTAAATGGCCCCTCTAACAGGCCCTAAATGTGTGGCCCCTCTAACAGGCCCTAATTGTTTGGCCCGTCTGACGGACCCTAAGTTTGACCCGTCTAACGGGTCCTAATTGTTTGGCCCTCTAACGGGCCCTATTTGTTAGGGAGACACTATGGGATTCCGCCGTGTTGGGGACCCCGGGGTCCCTAATGGGAAGATTCCCTAATGTGCCCCTAACATCTGGGCCTTCTAACAGACCCCTACCTGTTTGGACCCTCTAACGGGCCCCTACTGTTTGGACCCTCTAACGGGCCCCTACTGATTGGCCCCTCTAACAGGCCCTAAACGTTTGGACCCTCTAACGGGCCCCTACTTTTTAGGCCCTCTAACGGGCCCCTACTGTTTGGACCCTCTAACGGGCCCCTACTTTTTAGGCCCTCTAACGGGCCCCTACCGGCAAAAGAAGAAAGAAACAGCAGAGAAAAGAAGATAAGGTTGAGGACAGAGACCTACTAAAAGGAGTAGGGTCCAGTTATACCGTTGGACTACGGTCGCACCTGATGGGACTCTGTTAAAAACGGGGAGGACCAGTACTACACGAGCTGAAGTACTACGTGAAGGTGCCCAATTCAGACACAGTAAGGTAGGAGAGGCCACAAACAGATATACCAGAGAATGCTATAGATGAGACAGCACCTGGTACATCTGGGCGATCCCTAACTCTAAAGCAGGAGAGGTTTTGTTTTCACATCCATGCTTTTCGACCTCCCCAAGAAAGGTTTGAAAGAAGGAGATGGCAGCAGCTATATAGAGGAAAAAAATGGTGTCAACCAAAAAAAAAATAGGGACAACATGGTCTATATAAGTGGACAAAAGGGAACTAAAGGTAAAGGGGACATCAGAGAAGAACAAGGGTTAAAATGAGACACCAGGGGTGACAAAAATCAGGAAGATTTATAAAAAAGCGCCTTACTGATAAAATATTAATTAACAACACGGTTGCTTATCCTCATTCTTGGTCTTGCCTTCACTTGATGACTTGCACACAGTCCTGTTGTATGCATATCGACGATCATGGTTTTGACTTCACCTGAAGACTTGCACACATTGTTGTTGTATGGATATCGACGATCTTGGTTTTGATTTCACCTGAAGACTTGCACACTGTCCTGATGTATGGATATCCAAGATGTTGGTCTTGCCTTCACCTGTAGACTTGCACACTGTCCTGTGCAATAAAAGTTTGATAAAAGGAGTATTGATTAGTAAGAAAAGACTAAATCCCAACATAGTTTGAAATTGATGGTATTTCGAAATAAACTCAAAATATATCAGCTTCTTGGTCTTTGAGGGTTACATATAACATCATTTTTTGAATAACTTGGAAAAGTCAAGAACTTAAAAAATAAAATAGTGACGTACTTTGATAAGTTATGAAGTGAATTATATTAAAAAATAAAATAGTGATGTACTTTGATAAGTTATGAAGTGAATTATATTAAAAAATAAAATAGTGATGTACTTTGATAAGTTATGAAGTGAATTATATTAAAAACTCACTTGGAAATTTGGAAACTTGTGTTGTTCTAAACATTACAATTCCTACAGAGAAGGTTTGTGTAACGACCCATTCAAACTGATAATCTTTGGCTTGGATCCACAGGCAGGTGATGACACTCTCATTATAACAGCCATATGGTGTGGTTATCGGAAACAGAAATTTGTAAAATTCATTTGCAAACGTTTTGCTTTAAAAGCTAGGAAGAATTTAAGCCAAAATTATTTTAATTTAAAGATTGACATATTATAACAATAATTATTGCTAATTTAGCCAATTGAATGTTAGTAATAAACAAATATTGGTCAGTATTTAGGCCATGCGATGTGTTAGTGATACAAAATTAAAGACGTATTGGTAAATAAGAAAAGACAAAATCCAAACATTGTAATTGTATGAAATTGATGGTATGATGAAATAAGCTAAAAATATTTAAGCTTCTTGGTCTATGAGAGTTACATACCAGTGTTAAGAAATAAAAGAATTTATTAAATAGCTTGGATAAACAAAATACTTAAGAAATAAAAGAATGGTGATGTACTTTGTAAAGTTATGAAGTGAAGTACCGGTATACTAAAACTCACTTGGAAACTTGTGTTGTTCCAATATCACAATGCTTAAAGAGAAGGGTTGTTGTGTAACGACCCAATCAAACTGATCATCTTTGGCTTGGATCCACAGGCAGGTGATGACTCTCATAACAGCCAAATGGTGTGGTTATCGGAAACAGAAATTTTAAATCATTTAAAGAATTTATTAGCAAAGTTTTTGCTCTTTAAAACTAAGAACAATTTAAGCCAAAATAATATAAAAGATTGACACATTATTAATGCAATAAAGCTAATTTAGTCCATTTGATGTGTTAGTAATAAACAAATATTGGTAAGTATTTAGGCCAAATGATTAGTTAGTGATAAAAGATTAAAAGAAGTTTTTGTAAATAAGAAAAGACTAAAATCCAACATAGTTTGAAATTGATGGTATGATGAAATAAATTAAAAATATATCAGCTTTTTTTCTTTAAGGGTTGCATATAACAGTTCTCAAGATAAATCAGTTTCTTGGTCTCTGCTGCTTCTATACCATTGTTAATATATAAAAGCATTCAATAACTTAGATAAATCAAGTAATTACAAAATGAAAATAGTGATGTTCTGAAGTGAAGTATGCTCAAAACTCACTTGGAAACATGTGTAATTCAAAACATTACACAATGCCTAAAGAGAAGTGTTGTGTAACGGCCCAATCAAACTGATCATCTTTGGCTTGGATTCACAGGCAGGGGCCAACACTTTCAAATTTACAAGTCATATGGTGTGTCTGGAAATACAAAAAGTTTATTCATATAAAGAATTCACTTGCAAACTTTAAGCTTTAAAAACTAGGATTATATACCAAATTTAAGGTAAATGAAAGATTTGATATAATTGAAATATTGTTTCTATATTCTTGTATGTAAGTTCAACGTATAAGATAAACACTTCTGATTGTGTACATTACAAATGTGTTATAAAAGCCAGAGACTACCGAATGTTTGCACCTCCAATGTATACTGTTATATTAGTATTATTATGTCTAATACTCACCGCTGACACCATGTTATATTAGTATTAATATGTCTAATATTCAATGAAGTCTAACACGTCTGTTTAGCTGCGTGTCTATAACTTTAATGAATTTAATACCTGCTACTAGCAAGCTCACGTGACTTCTCAGCTCACAAAACTTCACGGACCTCACGCATTGACACAAAGGGACGCAACTGTAGCATTACAACAAAAGTGATATCACAACAGCGTGGCTAATAGAAAGTGTTGACTACTGTTTGTTTGCATGATAGGAGAATACTTTTGGTTTTATGCATGTTTAATGTTGTGTATAATCATAGTATAATGTGTGGTCAAAGGCTTACGCTACTGCGCTCCAATTTAAATTGATCAACAATATTTGATTTTAATAAAGAAGATGAAACAGTTTGTCTTTTCATTATACTCAGAGGCGTATCGTAGGGGGCAGGGCGTACAGATGTACCCGGGCGCCAGCTAGTTAGGGGCGCCAAAATGTGCTTTGATATTATTTTATTGATTAAAATAATGGGTTTGAGAGTTGAAAAAAGGAAAAGTGGGCACTTTAAAATAAATCTTGTCCCCTGGCGCGAATCTTGTCCCCGGGCGCCAAACACTCTAGCTACGCCGCTGATTATACTTAACTTGATAAAAACTCAAGATGAGAGTGTTAACAAATAGCCTTAACTTACTTGAACTCTTGAACACAAATTTAACCATCTGAACACAGTAGACAGAGGCGTAGCGTAGTGGGGGCAAGGGATACATATGTACCCGGGCGCCAGCTAGTTAGGGGCGCCAAAATGTGCTTTGATTTTATTTTGATGAAAATAATGGGTTTGAGAGTTGAAAAAGGAAATGAGGGCGCTTTAAAATGAATCTTGTCCCCAGCGCCAAACACTCTAGCTACGCCGCTGACAGTAGAGCAAAATGCTTGCAACGAGAAGTGACAACTCACAATACAAGGACATTTTGTGAGTCAACGATAAACACGCATTAAGTTCACGCCAGTGGTGTAAGTGAAGGCAATGGAAATTTTTGGGGGATGGGGGGAGGGGGGGTGAAAAGTAGAGAAGAGGGCTTAGTGGGGAAGGAAAAAAAGATGGTTGAATTTTGTAAATCCGGTAAATGGTAATAGGCAAAATATTATCCAATTAAATTTAATGGTCGAAAAAGGGGTTGGGGGGGGGGGGGGAGATTTCGCTCGGGTGACGTCGGCTGGTGCTCTCGATTACTGCTCCCCTTCCCCAGCTTCACCTATAAAAAGGGCGATGGCGGGCACATTTTTTTTATTTTCAAGGAAGTGCTGTATATAAAAATATAAACGTCCGTCTACTCCTTTGGGACCTGAATTTTTTAGAAATGAGATTAGTTATGGTATAAATTTTACTCAATTTTTTATTTATTTAGTATTTGGCTATACTGAATTCCCATCGAGCGCCTCCTCAGGTGGCTGATAGGCGAAAGCCCAACAGATATGGAGGGTGCCGGGGAAATAAAATACCTGAGGCGGACCAAAATTAGAACCTACTGCCTTGTAGGAAGTGGAGGGATCCTCAAAGGCTAGGGAAACTTACCCAAAAACTAAGGCAGCTACCCAGAGTGCTGTAAGGGGTAGTTCCCCCCCCCCCCGGGACGGTTGTGAGCAGGGCTAACAACACGGCCATGTAAAAAATTAACGTTAGGAAAGCGGATCAACAGAATAAAACCTGGATTGATATCAATGGAAATCGACCTATGATCTATGCTTGGATATGGACATGATTTTTGGATTGTGACTTGGAATGTACTAAAGGGCCATCCATAAATGACGTCACGCTTCTAAAAAAAAAAGGGGGGTAGGGGTCAGATTTTTGGGAAAGGAGGGGGGGGGGCGCCTCAAACTATGTGATGTCACATGAAAAGCGGAATATTGTAGTAAAGAATTGCACTTAATAACCCTAAATAACAGACAATTTTTACATTATGTTTTTATTTAAACAACAGGGTATCTTAGTAAATGTTCTAGGGCAGGTATTTTAACCTATTTTTTTGCAGCGCTGCAGGCCCACTCCGTTTTAACCATCCCCCCTCCCCCCCCCCCGTATAAATTACATGGTAATAAAATTTAAAATAATTTAGTTATCGTAGTTTTACTTCTTAATTAACTTTTTATAGACAAGGGTATAAATTACCAATATACGCAATGCGCCAACAAAATTCACCAGAAAAATATTTACTGCTAATCAAAATGCATAAAACTTTCTAATTATTTTCTAATTATTTTCTAATTATTTTTTAATTTTTTTTTTTTAAAGCAACAACTAACAATGAAAGCAAATACAATCATTCCTGTCACTTACAAAAGTTACCGAACACTTCATTGAACACTTCATTGAACACTTCATTGAACACTTCATTGAACACTTCATTGAACACTTCATTGAACACTTCATTGAACACTTCATTGAACACTTCATTGAACACTTCATTGAATACTTCATTGAACACGTCATTGAACACTTCATTGAACACTTCATTGAACACTTCATTGAACACTTCATTGAACACTTCATTGAACACTTCATTGAACACTTCATTGAACACTTCATTGAACACTTCATTGAACACTTCATTGAACACTTCATTGAACACTTCATTGAACACTTCATTCGGCGTTGAAACATGGTCAAAAAAGGTATGTTCCTGTCATAATAATAATGTAATCTAATTGTTGACGCATCAACCTTGAAATTTTTACTAAAACACGCATTTTAATTGGTTACATGGGTGGCAAATGTACGTGTCATCTGTTATCCTTTTATGACTTTCGGTTATTAGACCGAGCAGTGTGTTCTCTGTAATTACGCAACTTTTCAATTTGGCGTCACCCCCTGAGATGGTGTCACCCGGTGCGGTCCGCAACACCTCAGCTACGCCACTGAATATAATTTTCTGGTCTTCCACACCTCAGGGCTGGGGAGGTACTTCTACCCCTGGTTAAGAACCACTGTTCAAGTGAAATGTTTCTGACGTGGGTGCAGTAATTTGATATCCATGGGAGCTGTATTCCTTAAGGAGTTTGTAAAGGACAATAGTGGACACAGGGACTTTTTTATAGGTGGGGGGTATTTGAGGGGGGGGGTCTAGCTTTTTGTAACGATTTGTGAAGATGGGGGGAGGCAGGGGGTAAAAAATCGGCAAAATTTGCGTGACGTCATTTACGGAAGTAGTATTTGGGTCTAGATGACAGGATTCAGTATCTGGGTCGAGATGACAGGATGCAGAATCTGGGTCTAGATGACAGGATGTAGTATCTGGATCTAGATGCCAGGATGTAGTATCTGGGTCTAGATGACAGGATGTAGTATCTGGGTCTAGATGACATAATGCAGTATCTGGATCTAGATGACAGGATGTAGTATCTGGGTCAAGATGACAGGATTTTGTATCTTGCTCTAGATGACAGGATGTAGTATCTGGGTCTAGATGACAGAATGTAGTGTCTGGGTCTAGATGACAGGGTGTAGTATCTGGCACTAGGTGACAGGATGTAGTATCTGGGTCTAGAACGCACGAATGTTACCTTCTGCCTCTTAATAAGAATGAATCAACGTTTTTTCAGATGATTTGTCTACAGACCGAGGATTTGGAATTAACCTGCTGAAATCGTGTGCAAATTTTGCTAACGCATGACGAAACCGAGACCGTCAAAATGGGACAATGACCATGCACATAATTATAGTTTATTTAAGAATGTTCACATCAGACTTGCGTAGTAGACATTGTGTATCACCTGTGCACGTAGATGCAAGAGGGCCGCATGAAGAATTTATAAGCGCAATATCTTGTTTAATTAATTAATTGTTCTGTTGTTATTAAATACATATATGTATGTGTATGAACTTCTGCCAGTGTTCTCCTTTCTGCCGAGGCACATTGTCTTCTTCCATCAAATTATTGAGTATGATCATCATTGTGGTAAATAATATCACCATCCCTTCAAATAGCACCATCCCTTCAAATTGTATCATCCCTTCAAATAGCACCATCCCTTCAAATAGCACCATCCCTTCAAATAGCACCATCCCTTCAAATAGCACCATACCTTCAAATAGCACCATCCCTCCAAATAGCACCATACCTTCAAATAACATCATACTTTCAAATAGCACCATAACTTCAAATGGCACCATACCTTCAAATAGACCAAAACCTTCAAATAGCACCATACCTTCAAATAGCACCACTTTTCATTTGGTCTTAAGTGTTTGTCCTCTGCACAGGTTTTACTGCATCCTGTGGGGAACCGTGGTTAGAATTGCTCGAGCTAGTGAGGTTAGAGGTCATGGGTTAGCAAATGTGTATGTCTACAAAGAGGCAGCGGATGGTTGCTGTGCTCTGGTTGTTTGTGCATCCAGTCACAAGTTAGCAAGTCGGGGGAATGAGGATTGGGGGGGGGGGGGGCGCATTATTGTTTTAAACATCTGCCACTGATAAAGGTGTGATATTATGTGTCGGGCTTCCAAGGTGATATATGCAAATGTTGGGGTCAACGATTTCAATTTACAACTAACAGGAAACGGGAGACCAGGGAAAGATCACCGGTATTTGTTAGACCGTTGCATGGGCGGACACCCTGCGTCATAGTTAGTAGAGAAGAGAGTATACGAGGGGGTGTTTGTAGGGACAGAACCAGGGGCACCGTGAGTCACTGTTAGTAGAGAAGAGAGTATACGCGGGGGTGTTTGTAGGGACAGCGCCGAGACCGTCAGGGGACACAGACAAAAGGAAGACACACCTGTCAGATTGTGTAGTTAGACGAACCGGACTCGCAGCTAAAGCCTGGATAGACAGAGTCGAAAGTAGGCCCCAAAAAAAATATGATATTTCTCTAAAAAAAAATTATTTGCGAAGGTTGTACATCCGAAACCCAAATTCCCTATTTTAAAATTTAAAAAAAATATATTTTTAGGTCTGTTTTTGCATTCTAAAAGGCCCTCACTACAAGAGCCATGAGACTTTTTGTTGTTGCCCAAACCGATGAATCGCTTTCGTCCGCACCCGAAAACGTTTATACATGTATATCTCTAAATACTTAGAGACCATTTAGTCGAGTGAACGTAAGTTATTAATTCAAAGCACTGTGCCATTGGCGATCTTCCGAAAATGGGTCGAATCACGGGAAGTACTCGTTACCAATACATGTTCAAGTTAAGGACAGCAATCATTGCTACTGACGTGGCTTTTGATTATATAACATACACAACCTGTATTCGCGCAGCTGTTCCCCTGGGTCACACGGCGTGTATCCCCCAAGCGTTCACGTGACGTGTGTACTTGTGGGTTTAGATATGGAGTTGGGCACGTTGTCAAACACGAACAACGAGTCCTGAGTTTACGGATCCCCAAAGACACACATAGATTCAAGTCATAGATGTTACATATAAACTAAAAAAGTTTCTCTATGTATGGCTATATATCTGTGTGTGTTAAATATGTGTGTATGTACGTAATTGTGGATGGCATTTTCGGGTGGTAGGTGGTGGGGGAATCTGATAACACGGAACATTTGATTATTAATAATTCCTCGTAAATTCGACAGAGACGGAAGTATGGGGAAAAAAAATGTCGACGTGTTGTACGCTTGAAAACATCCACTGGAACCCCATTATATCACGTTAACTATAGATCGCGTTATTCGTGCAGTTTCAGAAACAAGAAAGCCTTTATGCGAAGAAATAAAAGATAAAAATTGAAGCATGCAACTTGTTTGCGAGTCAAGGATTTTTTCCAATTCCAAACTAAGGAAACTGACATTACTATATGAAGTTTATACCTCTAGCATTATACTCTTCAGAGCCACCCCCCCCCCAATAACCTAAACAGATTCGTTATTTTGAAAGTGTGTGTGTGAGAGGTGATGGAACATGTCCTGTCATTTGATACTAGTCGGTGATTGACAGAAAGCTTGGGGGGGGGGGGGAAGACGGTGTGGGCGGGGGGACTGCTTTCTTTATTATTTCATGCTTGAGATATCTTATCCCAAATTTTCATAAATCATCTACTACCAAATATTTTCAGATGACAGATGTTTTGAAGGGAGCTCTCTTCCCACTCATCGTTTTCAGGGCTGGCATCATTTTCATTTCTGCACTTGACGTTTGCGACAGTGACATCCCCTCCAGGCCGACGCCTCAGGTCTGGTTAAATCTAGCAATCTTCAAAAAACTGTGGACCTGGAACTTACGAGGACTTGGGAAGCGGCCGGTGCCAGCAGTGTCCGGTTGATCACTTCATGAGGAAACAAATGGCCGAGAGCTCCAAGTACTCTTTCTGTGAGTAGTGCCTCGCGGCTAACCCTGTGAGTATGTGATCAATTTATTTGATCATCGATTCCAATGAAATTAGAGAAACGAATCTTCGAGTTAGTGGGATCATTATTACAAGTTGCCGTTAATGGATATGAGGCGATAGGCTGTGGTGGAAGCCTATGGCCGGTGATTCTAAATATGCAGCCCCGAGAAAGCTGCTCCTAGGCAACCGTTTCGTCACAGCTACTTCGCGAATTAGTTGCGAGGTAGAAACCCACTGTAGAATCCCTCTTAGAGGGCGTCCGATGCTTCCCCGGGACGGGTGGGGGGAGATATTAGGACGTTAATTTACTGTCCCGGCCCCTAGGAAAGTGGACTACGGACGCTTGAAACACAGCGTCTTCGGTCGACCAGACGTCTCCGGGCGGGGGGGGGGGCTCCATCGGCAAACTCGATCGAGCAGTTGCTGGTGGGGGCGTCCCACGCCCGGGGGAGGTCTCTGACGTCTCCCCGCACGGCACGGCGCTGGGGACACCCGGCGGCTGGCGGGTGTGGGTGGACGCCAGGGAGAGCATTAGGAGCGTAAGCTCGATGGCCCGCTGACGCCATTTCCTAATGAGATATTTCAGTTAGTGTCGACTTTCAGCCAGGGGCGTCATTTTAGGTTTTTTTTCGTGGGGGTGGGCGAGGGTAACAACCAAAACTTTGTCGGTTTGTTAAGTTGTTTATTACTGGAGGTCCCACAGTACATAGCAATTTAAACGAAATATGCGAATTCAGGGAAGGGGGCAAATGCTCCACCCTGCCTTACCCAAATGACGTCCCTGCTTTTAGCCTGCACATTCTTAACTTCAAATATAATTTAAAATTAATCGCTATAGGACTACTAATGTTTCACTTAATAATAATAAAAAAAGGAAAAATACAACTCATGCATTAATTTTTTTTCGAAAAACTGAAAACACAATTATTTATTTGTTTTTTTTTTTCCTTTTCATATAATAACATGCTTACAGGTTAACCCTTTTGATTTATTTGATGAGCTATAATATTAACCACACCATTATTAAATGGATCTTTCTTTGTTTGCATTTTTGACTAGTTAAGCTCCGAAAGTGAGACTTGGACAAATAAATGTATGCTCTTGTCGTTCTTTTAGAGCCGTGGTTCTCAACCTTCCTAATCCCGCGGCCCTTTAATACAGTTCCCTATGTTGTGGCGACCCCAACAAGTGTTGTGGCGACCCCAACAACAAAGTTATTTTCGTTGTTTTAATACTTCATAGCTTTAGAGTATCTGTGCTTTCCGATGGTCTTAGGCGACCCATGTGAATGGTTCGTTGGACTCCCAATGGTGTCGCGAACCACAGGTTGAGAACCGCTGTTTTAGAGCCTTGTATATATGTGTTTCGTTTGTTGTATTGCAATCATTGCTGTATTTGGGACATTCGTGTGTTGAAAATTTCTGAAGCCACATTCGAACACAACAATCCATGTTTTTTTTTTATATTCCCTTTACAACACATGCTATCATACTGATACACTTTATTTCTTGTCCACACAGGTTCAGACAACACATGATATCATACTGATACACTTTATTTCTTGTCCACACAGGTTCAGACAACACATACTATCATAATGATACACTTTATTTCTTGTCCACACAGGTTCAGACAACACATGATTATCATACTGATACACTTTATTTCTTGTCCACACAGGTTCAGACAACACATGCTATCATACTGATACACTTTATTTCTTGTCCACACAGGTTCAGACAACACATACTATCATACTCATACACTTTATTTCTTGTCCACACAGGTTCAGATAGTGGCCGAGCCCTGCAACACGACCAGGGACTCGGTCGTCCACTGTAAAGAAGGATACTACAGAAGGCAGGCCGCCCGCAACAACAGCAACAACTGCGGGTGCTGCTGGGAGTGCAGTCGGTGTGACGTCTGCGGTGTCGGGGTGAACCTGGATCTGAATTATTTAATCGCCGAATGCAACACCGACAGCAACACGCTGTGCTGTCATTCGGACAACATGGTCGTGGTGAATGGCCAGTGTGTTTATCCGACTACTGTCGAGACGCTTACCGAAGGTTTCCAAGAAACAAAACGGCACTTGCTCTAATGAAGCAAGACGCCTACAACTCCATGGCCAGGCTTGATGACGCAATATCATTGTGTGTTTATCTGTTATTTTTGTATCATGTTTCTTTAATGTAGTGAGAAAATAATCTCTTTTGGATTTTGATTATGAAAAAAAAAGACAGTTCCTCTCACGGAACAAAAGAAATGTGACATTTAAATCGTGACCAAACGTAGCTGGAACTAGCATCTTGTATAAAGTCACGGCTAGAAGTCACGATATCGGTCTCATTATTCACAGTGGGTTATGTCGATCATAGAACCATTCTGGCACAGCCGTGGCGTGGTGGACCCTGCAATTCATGCGTTGCTGCAGAGAGCCTCCGGTATTTAAAGGGCCCAAAATTTGTAATGTGAAGGAAAAAAAAACAAAAAACCTTCCACTGGAATACAGGGTGCAAAAAAAAAAAAAGAAAAGAGGTTGTTCTTTTTTTTCTTTGGGGGGGGGGGGGGGTGGTGGTGGCGGGGGTCTTAAAGCCGGGCGTTGGCTCTGCACCCAGTCTCTTTAACTAATGAGGAGAGAACTTTTTATATTTAAATAGGTGCTTTGAAGACAACGATTCTTTTACTGGGGTAATTGTGGCGGTGGTATAGGCCATAATTTGTAGGTGATGAAGAACTCATTTACGTGTTGGCCCAATGTCAATGTTTGAATACAATAAATGTGACGATTTCCAGGAAAGATAAGCGATCTTATGCAATGTCAACAAAGCTATCAACTCATGCCATGTCAACAAAGCTATCAACTCATGCCATCTCAACAAGCTATCAACTCATGCAATGTCAACAAGCTATCAACTAATGCCATGTCAACAAACTATCAACTCATGCCATCTCAACAAGCTATCAACTCATGCCATGTCAACAAACTATCGACTCATGCAATATCAACAAGCAATCAACTCATGCAATGTCAACAAGCTATCAACTCATGCAATGTCAACAAACTATCAACTCATGCAATGTCAACAAACTATAAACTCATGCAATGTCAATAAACTATCAACTCATGCAATGTCAACAAGCTATCAACTCATGCAATGTCAACAAACTATCAACTCATGCAATGTCAACAAACTATCAACTCATGCAATGTCAACAAACTATCAACTCATGACATGTCAACAAGCTATCAACTCATGCCATGTCAACAAACTATCAATTCATGCCATGTCAACAAGCTATCAACTCATGCAATGTCAACAAACTATCAACTCATGCAATGTCAACAAACTATCAACTCATGCCATGTCAACAAGCTATCAACTCATGCAATGTCAACAAGCTATCAACTCATGCAATGTCAACAAACTATCAACTCATGCCATGTCAACAAACGATCAACTCATGCCATGTCAGCAAACGATCAACTCATGCCATGTCAGCAAGCTATCAACTCATGCCATGTCAACAAACGATCAACTCATGCCATGTCAACAAGCTATCAACTCATGCCATGTCAACAAACGATCAACTCATGCCATGTCAACAAACTATCAACTCATTCCATGTCAGCAAGCTATCAACTCATGCCATGTCAACAAACTATCAACTCATGCCATGTCAGCAAGCTATCAACTCATGCCATGTCAACAAACGATCAACTCATGCCATGTCAAAAAACGATCAACTCATGCCATGTCAGCAAGCTATCAATGTTTCCTCAGTCAGCCACAAGACTTTAATGTTGCATTCAATGCCAAACTCAAATGTTTTGTAACAGAATTTTAATATTTGCTATGCCCGGCTCGTGTTGAACCTACATCCGTTCTCAGCGGTTCTAAGTAAGGAAGTACGGAGCCACTCTTAGGATTTTGGGGGCCCTAGGCATGGAGCGTAGGTAGGGGGACCCGGAAGAGGGGGGTAGCGCGCGTGTTACGTACATTTTGTTGGGCTAGGCCAGTGGTTCTAAAATTTTCAGTTCATGGGCGCCTATGCCATATTATGTTGTCACCAGGCTCCCTGTGG
This sequence comes from Omphiscola glabra, assembly GCA_964017045.1. NCBI lineage: Eukaryota > Metazoa > Mollusca > Gastropoda > Lymnaeidae > Omphiscola > Omphiscola glabra. The sequence goes on along the minus strand of OZ024806.1, from coordinate 16,634,973 downwards.
TAAATTCTAACAAGTACACTTGGAAATAGCGAATATAAAAATAAAATAAAGGGTTGGATACAAATAAATATAACACGTATGTAGTTCACTGAGCGCCATCTGGTAGCTGCAAACAGTAGTTACTCAAGTGGGTAACTGCACCACGACCGAAAGTTGTCACATTGGATTAAAGGTGACAAATAAATTATGAATATTTTGTAATATTACGTAACGCCCCGGTGAGGAAGCCGCAGCAACCCATTTAAAAGCATGTGCATTCTCCACCTGGGCGGACCCATAAAAGGACAATATATTGCACTCCTTGTCTTTGTGAAGTAAATTTATAATTAAATTCACTGGTAAGTTCCTTTCTTAAGATGATTTTGGCGCCTGTTGCTCTTCGCCGCATTCTCATGGCCCTTCCCGAGGCCAAGGAGATGCGGCTTATGTTCTGGGAGCCACTGGTCAGGCCGAATAACCATTGGTGATAACCCGTGTCACATTTTGTTTACTGTAACAAACATTATAATAAATTATGGATTTTTTTTGTTTGTGGGGGGGGGGGGGTAGGTGGTACGCAAAAAAAAAAAGTGTGTGTGTGGGGGGGGGTCGTAAAAGAAAAAGTACGCATGCAACAAGGTTGAAGGGGGGTAGATAATTTGACATTTATGGGTACCGGTACATGCTAAATAGGTGGCTCCTTCTCGCATTTGTTTGCTTTGTATGACCTCATTTTATGACATAATTATTTCATACGGCTGAACGCGGAGATCACAGAAACGGAGAAAACAAGAGAATGCATTCTCAACTTGTAAGACGCAGCAATATCTGACTTCGAGTTTGAACAACTTAAAGTCTCACCAGTAACTTTATTTGTACACGTGACAGACTGTGAATGTGATCCAGAGGCGTAGCGTAGAGGGGCAAGGGGGTACAGATTTATCCGGGCACCAGCTATTTAGGGGCGCCAAAATGTGCTTTGATATTATTTTATTGATGAAAACAATGGGTTTGACAATTGAAAAAAGGAAACGAGGGCGCTTTAAAATGAATCTTGTCCCCGGGCGCCAAACACTCTAGCTACGCCGCTGATGTGATCTGCACGTTCACCTAAATATTAAGTGATATTATTTAGACATGGTAATATATTCTAGCACCGTAACAATATATTTATCCAACTTCTGAATCAAAACTGTCGCTAGCCTCTTAAATGTGACAATAACAACTCTAATTTCTAATGTAATGACATATACCTTTAAAACAAGGTAGCCACAGTTTGCAATTTCACGCCAGTCATCTACTTTTTACCTACAGTTTAATTTTTTGACGTTAGCTTAACTCGATTCCACTGAACACGCTATGCGAGTTGTTATTGTATGCATTATATCTACTGTGTGTTTATTTATTTACTCTTAAGATAGCATATTGTACGATTTTAATGGTTTGGGGGTAAAACAGGTCTGCATCTTTCATAGACAACATTTTATTGTTGTAACAAATTTTTGTAGTAATCAATAATTTCAATTCCATATTTTTGAGAGCCATGACGACATAGAAAACCTGGCTAAATGAAGAATATATATCAGCAAATAAAGTCACCAATTGCCAAGATAAGTTTACAATTCCTCCAGTTTGTGTTACCTACACTAATAAATGAGTTTAACATACTATTTCAGGCAGATGAATCTCAAAAAGTGATTCTTCTGGAGGAAATGGATCGACTGCTCAAGAAGTTTGTTTTAAAATTTGTGAAGATGAAACAAACAGGAGGGTGATCTTAGTTATATGCTGTAGGCAGGATTCTTAATCTTTTTGCAACGCTGCAGGCCCACTCTGTTTTAAACATCCCCCCCCCCAAAAAAAAACAAAAAACAAACAAAAACAACAAACAATTGTAATAAAGTTTAAAATTTAAAAATAATTAAATAATTTAGTAATGTTTGATTTCTTTAATTAACTTTTTATAATCAAGGAAAAAATTACCACACAATGAGCAGGGAAATAATACATTGATAACACCAATAAGCATAAAAATAAAACACATACAAAAAATATGCATGGGAAAAATTACATATATAGGCCTAAATAAGCAAAAGTCAGAAATGTTAGATCTAGTCAAAATACAAATATATCAATCAGCATGTGAATGACACACATTATACCAATAAGCAAGGAGTAACACAAACTTATACCAATTAACATGGAAATGACAAACATATATATCATATATCAATTAGCATGGAGGTAACACATTCAGCAATTATCATGGGAATTACAAGCAAATGATACACAAATAAGAGTGGAAATAATACATTCCTACACCAATAAGCAATAATTACACATACTAATTAGCATTGAAATAAACACATACCCAATAATCATGGGAAAAAAACATACAAATATCAGTTAGCATGTTAAATATTAATGGAAAATATACCAATTAGCATTGAAATAACACACAAACATACACCATTTAGCATTGAAATAAAACACATACATATACCAACACGCATTGAAATAACACACATACATATACCAATAAGTAGGGGAAAAACACACATGAATATATCAAATAGCGTGTTAATGAAAAGATTACATATACCATTTAGCATTGAAGAAACATACATATATATAACATTAAGCATAGGAAAAACACATACACCAGGGGTGACAAAAATCAGGAAGATTTATAAAAAAGCGCCTTACTGATAAAATATTAATTAACAACACGGTTGCTTATCCTCATTCTTGGTCTTGCCTTCACCTGATGACTTGCACACAGTCCTGTTGTATGCATATCGACGATCATGGTTTTGACTTCACCTGAAGACTTGCACACTGTCCTGATGTATGGATATCTATGATGTTGGTCTTGCCTTCACCTGTAGACTTGCACACTGTCCTGTGCAATAAAAGTTTGATAAAAGGAGTATTGATTAGTAAGAAAAGACTAAATCATAGTAAATCCCAACATAGTTTGAAATTGATGGTATTTCGAAATAAACTCAAAATATATCAGCTTCTTGGTCTTTGAGGGTTACATATAACATTTTTTGAATAACTTGGAAAAGTCAAGAACTTAAAAAATAAAATAGTGACGTTCTTTGATAAGTTATGAAGTGAATTATATTAAAAACTCACTTGGATATTTGGAAACTTGTGTTCTTCTAAACATTACAATTCCCACAGAGAAGGTTTGTGTAACGACCCATTCAAACTGATAATCTTTGGCTTGGATCCACAGGCAGGTGATGACACTCTCATTATAACAGCCATATGGTGTGGTTATCGGAAATAGAAATTTTGTAGAATTTATTCGCAAAAGTTTTGTTTCAAAAGCTAGGAAGAATTGAAGCCAAAATTATTTTAATTAAAAGATTGACATATTATTATAACAATAATTATTGCTAATTTAGCCAATTGAATGTGTTAGTAATAAACAAATATTGGTCAGTATTTAGGCCATGTGATGTGTTAGTGATAAAAAATTTAAAGACGTATGGGTAAATAAGAAAAGACAAAATCCAAACATTGTAATTGTATGAAATTGATGGTATGATGAAATAAGCTAAAAATATTTAAGCTTCTTGGTCTATGAGGGTTAAATACCAGTGTTAAGAAATAAAAGAATTTATTAAATAGCTTGGATAAACAAAATACTTAAGAAATAAAAGAATGGTGATGTACTTTGTAAAGTTATGAAGTGAAGTACCGGTATACTAAAACTCACTTGGAAACTTGTGTTGTTCCAATATCACAATGCCTAGAGAGAAGGGTTGTGTAACGACCCAATCAAACTGATCATCTTTGGCTTGGATCCACAGGCAGGTGATGACTCTCATAACAGCCAAATGGTGTGGTTATCGGAAACAGAAAATTTTAATCATTTAAAGAATTTATTAGCAAAGTTTTTGCTCTTTAAAACTAAGAACAATTTAAGCCAAAATAATGTAAAAGATTGACACATTATTAATGCAATAAAGCTAATTTAGTCCATTTGATGTGTTAGTAATAAACAAATATTGGTAAGTATTTAGGCCAAATGATTAGTTAGTGATAAAAGATTAAAAGAAGTTTTTGTAAATAAGAAGAGACCCAACATAGTTTGAAATTGATGGTATGATGAAATAAGCTACAAATATAAACATACATATACCATTAGGCATAGGAAAAACACATACATAATGAACATATATCAATTAGATTTGAAAAAACAAACAACATATACTAATTAGCATTGAAATAATAGACATAGCCTACATAGAGGCCTACCATTAAGCATAGGAAAAACACATACATATATCAATTAGCTTTGAAATAACACATACACAAATTAGCATGGAAATAAATTTGCATACACCAGTTAGCGTGGAAATAACTATCATACCTACAGTAATAGGCATGGGAAAAACAAACATGTAGATACCAATTAGCATGGAAATAAAATAATTACACAAATTAGAATGGAAAATAACACATTCATAAACAAATTGTCATCAGACTCTAGTCCTCTAAGGAGGATAAACCAAAGCATGGAGTCCCACAATCGGGTATCTACAAGCGCACATTGTCAACTTAATTTGGGTCATTAGGTGGCGCCAAAGCAGGTTGCAACAAGAGCAAAGTGTCCAGTTATACCGCTGGACATTCGGTCGCACCTGAATGAGGCTTTGTTAAAAACAGGGAGGACCAGTACAACATTAGTAGAAGTACATACGTGAAGGTGCTCATTCAGACACATTTAGGTAGGAGATGCCTTATTTTAGAAGTATCCAGGAATGCTACATGAGTCAGAACCTGGTACTCCTGGCAGTCACTACCTCTAAGCAGGAGAGGCGTTGAATGCGCATCACTGCTTTTCACCTCCCCCGTGTCAGACCAGTCTGTCCAGAAGTAGAGATAGCAAGAAGGAAAAAAAATCCCCATGTCAGACCAGTCTGTCCAGAAATAGAGATAGAGAGAAAGAAAGAAAGAGAAAGAAAGAAAGAAAGAGAAAAAAAGAAAAGATGTTAGTAAACGGCGCGAACAAGAAAGGCGGGAAAAAGAACGGCGGGAACGAAAACGGCGGGAACGAAAACGGCGGGAACGAAAACGGCGGGAACGAATACGGCGGGAACGAAAACGGCGGGAACGAAAACGGCGAGAACGAAAACGGCGAGAATGAAAACGGAAATACATTGATAACACCAACAAGCATAAAAATAAAACACATTCAAAAAAATGCAAGGGAAAATCACATATATAGGACTACAAATAAGCAAAAGTCAGAAATGTTAGTAAAAAACAAATATATCGAAAACGGCGGGAACGAAAACGGCGAGAACGAAAACGGCGGGAACGAAAACGGCGGGAACGAAAACGGCGGGAACAAAAACGGCGGGAACGAAAACGGAAATACATTGATAACACCAACAAGCATAAAAATAAAACACATTCAAAAATATGCAAGGGAAAATCACATATATAGGACTACAAATAAGCAAAAGTCAGAAATGTAAGTAAAAAAACAAATATATCGAAAACGGCGGGAACAAAAACGTAAATGCGAAAAAAACGCAACTGCTCCATCTGTGTCTGTGCCAGGCCGTCATCTGTGCTCTCCACCGTCTGTGGTAGGCCGTCATCTGTGCTGCTCCTCTGTCCGTGAGCCTAACTTACTGGCCCTCTAACGGGCACTAACTAACTGGCCCTCTAACGGACCCTACCTGATTGGCCCTCTAACGGGCTCTAAATAACTATCTGGCCCTTCTAACGGACCCTAATGTTTGGCCCGTCTAACGGACCCTATAGGTTGGCCCGACTAACGGACCCTAAATGGCCCCTCTAACAGGCCCTAAATGTGTGGCCCCTCTAACAGGCCCTAATTGTTTGGCCCGTCTGACGGACCCTAAGTTTGACCCGTCTAACGGGTCCTAATTGTTTGGCCCTCTAACGGGCCCTATTTGTTAGGGAGACACTATGGGATTCCGCCGTGTTGGGGACCCCGGGGTCCCTAATGGGAAGATTCCCTAATGTGCCCCTAACATCTGGGCCTTCTAACAGACCCCTACCTGTTTGGACCCTCTAACGGGCCCCTACTGTTTGGACCCTCTAACGGGCCCCTACTGATTGGCCCCTCTAACAGGCCCTAAACGTTTGGACCCTCTAACGGGCCCCTACTTTTTAGGCCCTCTAACGGGCCCCTACTGTTTGGACCCTCTAACGGGCCCCTACTTTTTAGGCCCTCTAACGGGCCCCTACCGGCAAAAGAAGAAAGAAACAGCAGAGAAAAGAAGATAAGGTTGAGGACAGAGACCTACTAAAAGGAGTAGGGTCCAGTTATACCGTTGGACTACGGTCGCACCTGATGGGACTCTGTTAAAAACGGGGAGGACCAGTACTACACGAGCTGAAGTACTACGTGAAGGTGCCCAATTCAGACACAGTAAGGTAGGAGAGGCCACAAACAGATATACCAAAGAATGCTATAGATGAGACAGCACCTGGTACATCTGGGCGATCCCTAACTCTAAAGCAGGAGAGGTTATGTTTTCACATCCATGCTTTTCGACCTCCCCAAGAAAGGTTTGAAAGAAGGAGATGGCAGCAGCTATATAGAGGAAAAAAATGGTGTCAACCAAAAAAAAAATAGGGACAACATGGTCTATATAAGTGGACAAAAGGGAACTAAAGGTAAAGGGGACATCAGAGAAGAACAAGGGTTAAAATGAGACACCAGGGGTGACAAAAATCAGGAAGATTTATAAAAAAGCGCCTTACTGATAAAATATTAATTAACAACACGGTTGCTTATCCTCATTCTTGGTCTTGCCTTCACTTGATGACTTGCACACAGTCCTGTTGTATGCATATCGACGATCATGGTTTTGACTTCACCTGAAGACTTGCACACATTGTTGTTGTATGGATATCGACGATCTTGGTTTTGATTTCACCTGAAGACTTGCACACTGTCCTGATGTATGGATATCCAAGATGTTGGTCTTGCCTTCACCTGTAGACTTGCACACTGTCCTGTGCAATAAAAGTTTGATAAAAGGAGCATTGATTAGTAAGAAAAGACTAAATCCCAACATAGTTTGAAATTGATGGTATTTCGAAATAAACTCAAAATATATCAGCTTCTTGGTCTTTGAGGGTTACATATAACATCATTTTTTGAATAACTTGGAAAAGTCAAGAACTTAAAAAATAAAATAGTGACGTACTTTGATAAGTTATGAAGTGAATTATATTAAAAAATAAAATAGTGATGTACTTTGATAAGTTATGAAGTGAATTATATTAAAAAATAAAATAGTGATGTACTTTGATAAGTTATGAAGTGAATTATATTAAAAACTCACTTGGAAATTTGGAAACTTGTGTTGTTCTAAACATTACAATTCCTACAGAGAAGGTTTGTGTAACGACCCATTCAAACTGATAATCTTTGGCTTGGATCCACAGGCAGGTGATGACACTCTCATTATAACAGCCATATGGTGTGGTTATCGGAAACAGAAATTTGTAAAATTCATTTGCAAACGTTTTGCTTTAAAAGCTAGGAAGAATTTAAGCCAAAATTATTTTAATTTAAAGATTGACATATTATTATAACAATAATTATTGCTAATTTAGCCAATTGAATGTTAGTAATAAACAAATATTGGTCAGTATTTAGGCCATGCGATGTGTTAGTGATACAAAATTAAAGACGTATTGGTAAATAAGAAAAGACAAAATCCAAACATTGTAATTGTATGAAATTGATGGTATGATGAAATAAGCTAAAAATATTTAAGCTTCTTGGTCTATGAGAGTTACATACCAGTGTTAAGAAATAAAAGAATTTATTAAATAGCTTGGATAAACAAAATACTTAAGAAATAAAAGAATGGTGATGTACTTTGTAAAGTTATGAAGTGAAGTACCGGTATACTAAAACTCACTTGGAAACTTGTGTTGTTCCAATATCACAATGCTTAAAGAGAAGGGTTGTTGTGTAACGACCCAATCAAACTGATCATCTTTGGCTTGGATCCACAGGCAGGTGATGACTCTCATAACAGCCAAATGGTGTGGTTATCGGAAACAGAAATTTTAAATCATTTAAAGAATTTATTAGCAAAGTTTTTGCTCTTTAAAACTAAGAACAATTTAAGCCAAAATAATATAAAAGATTGACACATTATTAATGCAATAAAGCTAATTTAGTCCATTTGATGTGTTAGTAATAAACAAATATTGGTAAGTATTTAGGCCAAATGATTAGTTAGTGATAAAAGATTAAAAGAAGTTTTTGTAAATAAGAAAAGACTAAAATCCAACATAGTTTGAAATTGATGGTATGATGAAATAAATTAAAAATATATCAGCTTTTTTTCTTTAAGGGTTGCATATAACAGTTCTCAAGATAAATCAGTTTCTTGGTCTCTGCTGCTTCTATACCATTGTTAATATATAAAAGCATTCAATAACTTAGATAAATCAAGTAATTACAAAATGAAAATAGTGATGTTCTGAAGTGAAGTATGCTCAAAACTCACTTGGAAACATGTGTAATTCAAAACATTACACAATGCCTAAAGAGAAGTGTTGTGTAACGGCCCAATCAAACTGATCATCTTTGGCTTGGATTCACAGGCAGGGGCCAACACTTTCAAATTTACAAGTCATATGGTGTGTCTGGAAATACAAAAAGTTTATTCATATAAAGAATTCACTTGCAAACTTTAAGCTTTAAAAACTAGGATTATATACCAAATTTAAGGTAAATGAAAGATTTGATATAATTGAAATATTGTTTCTATATTCTTGTATGTAAGTTCAACGTATAAGATAAACACTTCTGATTGTGTACATTACAAATGTGTTATAAAAGCCAGAGACTACCGAATGTTTGCACCTCCAATGTATACTGTTATATTAGTATTATTATGTCTAATACTCACCGCTGACACCATGTTATATTAGTATTAATATGTCTAATATTCAATGAAGTCTAACACGTCTGTTTAGCTGCGTGTCTATAACTTTAATGAATTTAATACCTGCTACTAGCAAGCTCACGTGACTTCTCAGCTCACAAAACTTCACGGACCTCACGCATTGACACAAAGGGACGCAACTGTAGCATTACAACAAAAGTGATATCACAACAGCGTGGCTAATAGAAAGTGTTGACTACTGTTTGTTTGCATGATAGGAGAATACTTTTGGTTTTATGCATGTTTAATGTTGTGTATAATCATAGTATAATGTGTGGTCAAAGGCTTACGCTACTGCGCTCCAATTTAAATTGATCAACAATATTTGATTTTAATAAAGAAGATGAAACAGTTTGTCTTTTCATTATACTCAGAGGCGTATCGTAGGGGGCAGGGCGTACAGATGTACCCGGGCGCCAGCTAGTTAGGGGCGCCAAAATGTGCTTTGATATTATTTTATTGATTAAAATAATGGGTTTGAGAGTTGAAAAAAGGAAAAGAGGGCACTTTAAAATAAATCTTGTCCCCTGGCGCGAATCTTGTCCCCGGGCGCCAAACACTCTAGCTACGCCGCTGATTATACTTAACTTGATAAAAACTCAAGATGAGAGTGTTAACAAATAGCCTTAACTTACTTGAACTCTTGAACACAAATTTAACCATCTGAACACAGTAGACAGAGGCGTAGCGTAGTGGGGGCAAGGGATACATATGTACCCGGGCGCCAGCTAGTTAGGGGCGCCAAAATGTGCTTTGATTTTATTTTGATGAAAATAATGGGTTTGAGAGTTGAAAAAGGAAATGAGGGCGCTTTAAAATGAATCTTGTCCCCAGCGCCAAACACTCTAGCTACGCCGCTGACAGTAGAGCAAAATGCTTGCAACGAGAAGTGACAACTCACAATACAAGGACATTTTGTGAGTCAACGATAAACACGCATTAAGTTCACGCCAGTGGTGTAAGTGAAGGCAATGGAAATTTTTGGGGGATGGGGGGAGGGGGGGTGAAAAGTAGAGAAGAGGGCTTAGTGGGGAAGGAAAAAAAGATGGTTGAATTTTGTAAATCCGGTAAATGGTAATAGGCAAAATATTATCCAATTAAATTTAATGGTCGAAAAAGGGGTTGGGGGGGGGGAGATTTCGCTCGGGTGACGTCGGCTGGTGCTCTCGATTACTGCTCCCCTTCCCCAGCTTCACCTATAAAAAGGGCGATGGCGGGCACATTTTTTTTATTTTCAAGGAAGTGCTGTATATAAAAATATAAACGTCCGTCTACTCATTTGGGACCTGAATTTTTTAGAAATGAGATTAGTTATGGTATAAATTTTACTCAATTTTTTATTTATTTAGTATTTGGCTATACTGAATTCCCATCGAGCGCCTCCTCAGGTGGCTGATAGGCGAAAGCCCAACAGATATGGAGGGTGCCGGGGAAATAAAATACCTGGGGCGGACCAAAATTAGAACCTACTGCCTTGTAGGAAGTGGAGGGATCCTCAAAGGCTAGGGAAACTTACCCAAAAACTAAGGCAGCTACCCAGAGTGCTGTAAGGGGTAGTTCCCCCCCCCCCCCCGGGACGGTTGTGAGCAGGGCTAACAACACGGCCATGTAAAAAATTAACGTTAGGAAAGCGGATCAACAGAATAAAACCTGGATTGATATCAATGGAAATCGACCTATGATCTATGCTTGGATATGGACATGATTTTTGGATTGTGACTTGGAATGTACTAAAGGGCCATCCATAAATGACGTCACGCTTCTAAAAAAAAAAGGGGGGTAGGGGTCAGATTTTTGGGAAAGGAGGGGGGGGGGGCGCCTCAAACTATGTGATGTCACATGAAAAGCGGAATATTGTAGTAAAGAATTGCACTTAATAACCCTAAATAACAGACAATTTTTACATTATGTTTTTATTTAAACAACAGGGTATCTTAGTAAATGTTCTAGGGCAGGTATTTTAACCTATTTTTTTGCAGCGCTGCAGGCCCACTCCGTTTTAACCATCCCCCCTCACCCCCCCCCCCCCCGTATAAATTACATGGTAATAAAATTTAAAATAATTTAGTTATCGTAGTTTTATTTCTTAATTAACTTTTTATAGACAAGGGTATAAATTACCAATATACGCAATGCGCCAACAAAATTCACCAGAAAAATATTTACTGCTAATCAAAATGCATAAAACTTTCTAATTATTTTCTAATTATTTTCTAATTATTTTTTAATTTTTTTTTTTTAAAGCAACAACTAACAATGAAAGCAAATACACTCATTCCTGTCACTTACAAAAGTTACCGAACACTTCATTGAACACTTCATTGAACACTTCATTGAACACTTCATTGAACACTTCATTGAACACTTCATTGAACACTTCATTGAACACTTCATTGAACACTTCATTGAACACTTCATTGAACACTTCATTGAATACTTCATTGAACACTTCATTGAACACTTCATTGAACACTTCATTGAACACTTCATTGAACACTTCATTGAACACTTCATTGAACACTTCATTGAACACTTCATTGAACACTTCATTGAACACTTCATTCGGCGTTGAAACATGGTCAAAAAAGGTATGTTCCTGTCATAATAATAATGTAATCTAATTGTTGACGCATCAACCTTGAAATTTTTACTAAAACACGCATTTTAATTGGTTACATGGGTGGCAAATGTACGTGTCATCTGTTATCCTTTTATGAATTTCGGTTATTAGACCGAGCAGTGTGTTCTCTGTAATTACGCAACTTTTCAATTTGGCGTCACCCCCTGAGATGGTGTCACCCGGTGCGGTCCGCAACACCTCAGCTACGCCACTGAATATAATTTTCTGGTCTTCCACACCTCAGGGCTGGGGAGGTACTTCTACCCCTGGTTAAGAACCACTGTTCAAGTGAAATGTTTCTGACGTGGGTGCAGTAATTTGATATCCATGGGAGCTGTATTCCTTAAGGAGTTTGTAAAGGACAATAGTGGACACAGGGACTTTTTTATAGGTGGGGGGTATTTGAGGGGGGGGGTCTAGCTTTTTGTAACGATTTGTGAAGATGGGGGGAGGCAGGGGGTAAAAAATCGGCAAAATTTGCGTGACGTCATTTACGGAAGTAGTATTTGGGTCTAGATGACAGGATTCAGTATCTGGGTCGAGATGACAGGATGCAGAATCTGGGTCTAGATGACAGGATGTAGTATCTGGATCTAGATGCCAGGATGTAGTATCTGGGTCTAGATGACAGGATGTAGTATCTGGGTCTAGATGACATAATGCAGTATCTGGATCTAGATGACAGGATGTAGTATCTGGGTCTAGATGACAGGATTTTGTATCTTGCTCTAGATGACAGGATGTAGTATCTGGGTCTAGATGACAGAATGTAGTGTCTGGGTCTAGATGACAGGGTGTAGTATCTGGCACTAGGTGACAGGATGTAGTATCTGGGTCTAGAACGCACGAATGTTACCTTCTGCCTCTTAATAAGAATGAATCAACGTTTTTTCAGATGATTTGTCTACAGACCGAGGATTTGGAATTAACCTGCTGAAATCGTGTGCAAATTTTGCTAACGCATGACGAAACCGAGACCGTCAAAATGGGACAATGACCATGCACATAATTATAGTTTATTTAAGAATGTTCACATCAGACTTGCGTAGTAGACATTGTGTATCACCTGTGCACGTAGATGCAAGAGGGCCGCATGAAGAATTTATAAGCGCAATATCTTGTTTAATTAATTAATTGTTCTGTTGTTATTAAATACATATATGTATGTGTATGAACTTCTGCCAGTGTTCTCCTTTCTGCCGAGGCACATTGTCTTCTTCCATCAAATTATTGAGTATGATCATCATTGTGGTAAATAATATCACCATCCCTTCAAATAGCACCATCCCTTCAAATTGTATCATCCCTTCAAATAGCACCATCCCTTCAAATAGCACCATCCCTTCAAATAGCACCATCCCTTCAAATAGCACCATACCTTCAAATAGCACCATCCCTCCAAATAGCACCATCCCTTCAAATAACGTCATACTTTCAAATAGCACCATACCTTCAAATAACATCATACTTTCAAATAGCACCATAACTTCAAATGGCACCATACCTTCAAATAGACCAAAACCTTCAAATAGCACCATACCTTCAAATAGCACCACTTTTCATTTGGTCTTAAGTGTTTGTCCTCTGCACAGGTTTTACTGCATCCTGTGGGGAACCGTGGTTAGAATTGCTCGAGCTAGTGAGGTTAGAGGTCATGGGTTAGCAAATGTGTATGTCTACAAAGAGGCAGCGGATGGTTGCTGTGCTCTGGTTGTTTGTGCATCCAGTCACAAGTTAGCAAGTCGGGGGAATGAGGATTGGGGGGGGGGTCGCATTATTGTTTTAAACATCTGCCACTGATAAAGGTGTGATATTATGTGTCGGGCTTCCAAGGTGATATATGCAAATGTTGGGGTCAACGATTTCAATTTACAACTAACAGGAAACGGGAGACCAGGGAAAGATCACCGGTATTTGTTAGACCGTTGCATGGGCGGACACCCTGCGTCATAGTTAGTAGAGAAGAGAGTATACGAGGGGGTGTTTGTAGGGACAGAACCAGGGGCACCGTGAGTCACTGTTAGTAGAGAAGAGAGTATACGCGGGGGTGTTTGTAGGGACAGCGCCGAGACCGTCAGGGGACACAGACAAAAGGAAGACACACCTGTCAGATTGTGTAGTTAGACGAACCGGACTCGCAGCTAAAGCCTGGATAGACAGAGTCGAAAGTAGGCCCCAAAAAAATATGATATTTCTCTAAAAAAAAATTATTTGCGAAGGTTGTACATCCGAAACCCAAATTCCCTATTTTAAAATTTAAAAAAAATATATTTTTAGGTCTGTTTTTGCATTCTAAAAGGCCCTCACTACAAGAGCCATGAGACTTTTTGTTGTTGCCCAAACCGATGAATCGCTTTCGTCCGCACCCGAAAACGTTTATACATGTATATCTCTAAATACTTAGAGACCATTTAGTCGAGTGAACGTAAGTTATTAATTCAAAGCACTGTGCCATTGGCGATCTTCCGAAAATGGGTCGAATCACGGGAAGTACTCGTTACCAATACATGTTCAAGTTAAGGACAGCAATCATTGCTACTGACGTGGCTTTTGATTATATAACATACACAACCTGTATTCGCGCAGCTGTTCCCCTGGGTCACACGGCGTGTATCCCCCAAGCGTTCACGTGACGTGTGTACTTGTGGGTTTAGATATGGAGTTGGGCACGTTGTCAAACACGAACAACGAGTCCTGAGTTTACGGATCCCCAAAGACACACATAGATTCAAGTCATAGATGTTACATCTAAACTAAAAAAGTTTCTCTATGTATGGCTATATATCTGTGTGTGTTAAATATGTGTGTATGTACGTAATTGTGGATGGCATTTTCGGGTGGTAGGTGGTGGGGGAATCTGATAACACGGAACATTTGATTATTAATAATTCCTCGTAAATTCGACAGAGACGGAAGTATGGGGAAAAAAAATGTCGACGTGTTGTACGCTTGAAAACATCCACTGGAACCCCATTATATCACGTTAACTATAGATCGCGTTATTCGTGAAGTTTCAGAAACAAGAAAGCCTTTATGCGAAGAAATAAAAGATAAAAATTGAAGCATGCAACTTGTTTGCGAGTCAAGGATTTTTTCCAATTCCAAACTAAGGAAACTGACATTACTATATGAAGTTTATACCTCTAGCATTATACTCTTCAGAGCCACCCCCCCCCCCCCAATAACCTAAACAGATTCGTTATTTTGAAAGTGTGTGTGTGAGAGGTGATGGAACATGTCCTGTCATTTGATACTAGTCGGTGATTGACAGAAAGCTTGGGGGGGGGAAGACGGTGTGGGCGGGGGGACTGCTTTCTTTATTATTTCATGCTTGAGATATCTTATCCCAAATTTTCATAAATCATCTACTACCAAATATTTTCAGATGACAGATGTTTTGAAGGGAGCTCTCTTCCCACTCATCGTTTTCAGGGCTGGCATCATTTTCATTTCTGCACTTGACGTTTGCGACCCTGACATCCCCTCCAGGCCGACGCCTCAGGTCTGGTTAAATCTAGCAATCTTCAAAAAACTGTGGACCTGGAACTTACGAGGACTTGGGAAGCGGCCGGTGCCAGCAGTGTCCGGTTGATCACTTCATGAGGAAACAAATGGCCGAGAGCTCCAAGTACTCTTTCTGTGAGTAGTGCCTCGCGGCTAACCCTGTGAGTATGTGATCAATTTATTTGATCATCGATTCCAATGAAATTAGAGAAACGAATCTTCGAGTTAGTGGGATCATTATTACAAGTTGCCGTTAAGGGATATGAGGCGATAGGCTGTGGTGGAAGCCTATGGCCGGTGATTCTAAATATGCAGCCCCGAGAAAGCTGCTCCTAGGCAACCGTTTCGTCCCAGCTACTTCGCGAATTAGTTGCGAGGTAGAAACCCACTGTAGAATCCCTCTTAGAGTGCGTCCGATGCTTCCCCGGGACGGGTGGGGGGAGATATTAGGACGTTAATTTACTGTCCCGGCCCCTAGGAAAGTGGACTACGGACGCTTGAAACACAGCGTCTTCGGTCGACCAGACGTCTCCGGGCGGGGGGGGGGCTCCATCGGCAAACTCGATCGAGCAGTTGCTGGTGGGGGCGTCCCACGCCCGGGGGAGGTCTCTGACGTCTCCCCGCACGGCACGGCGCTGGGGACACCCGGCGGCTGGCGGGTGTGGGTGGACGCCAGGGAGAGCATTAGGAGCGTAAGCTCGATGGCCCGCTGACGCCATTTCCTAATGAGATATTTCAGTTAGTGTCGACTTTCAGCCAGGGGCGTCATTTTAGGTTTTTTTTCGTGGGGGTGGGCGAGGGTAACAACCAAAACTTTGTCGGTTTGTTAAGTTGTTTATTACTGGAGGTCCCACAGTACATAGCAATTTAAACGAAATATGCGAATTCAGGGAAGAGGGCAAATGCTCCACCCTGCCTTACCCAAATGACGTCCCTGCTTTTAGCCTGCACATTCTTAACTTCAAATATAATTTAAAATTAATCGCTATAGGACTACTAATGTTTCACTTAATAATAATAAAAAAAGGAAAAATACAACTCATGCATTAATTTTTTTTCGAAAAACTGAAAACACAATTATTTATTTGTTGTTTTTTTTCCTTTTCATATAATAACATGCTTACAGGTTAACCCTTTTGATTTATTTGATGAGCTATAATATTAACCACACCATTATTAAATGGATCTTTCTTTGTTTGCATTTTTGACTAGTTAAGCTCCGAAAGTGAGACTTGGACAAATAAATGTATGCTCTTGTCGTTCTTTTAGAGCCGTGGTTCTCAACCTTCCTAATCCCGCGGCCCTTTAATACAGTTCCCTATGTTGTGGCGACCCCAACAAGTGTTGTGGCGACCCCAACAACAAAGTTATTTTCGTTGTTTTAATACTTCATAGCTTTAGAGTATCTGTGCTTTCCGATGGTCTTAGGCGACCCATGTGAATGGTTCGTTGGACTCCCAATGGTGTCGCGAACCACAGGTTGAGAACCGCTGTTTTAGAGCCTTGTATATATGTGTTTCGTTTGTTGTATTGCAATCATTGCTGTATTTGGGACATTCGTGTGTTGAAAATTTCTGAAGCCACATTCGAACACAACAATCCATGTTTTTTTTTTATATTCCCTTTACAACACATGCTATCATACTGATACACTTTATTTCTTGTCCACACAGGTTCAGACAACACATGATATCATACTGATACACTTTATTTCTTGTCCACACAGGTTCAGACAACACATGCTATCATACTGATACACTTTATTTCTTGTCCACACAGGTTCAGACAACACATACTATCATACTCATACACTTTATTTCTTGTCCACACAGGTTCAGATAGTGGCCGAGCCCTGCAACACGACCAGGGACTCGGTCGTCCACTGTAAAGAAGGATACTACAGAAGGCAGGCCGCCCGCAACAACAGCAACAACTGCGGGTGCTGCTGGGAGTGCAGTCGGTGTGACGTCTGCGGTGTCGGGGTGAACCTGGATCTGAATTATTTAATCGCCGAATGCAACACCGACAGCAACACGCTGTGCTGTCATTCGGACAACATGGTCGTGGTGAATGGCCAGTGTGTTTATCCGACTACTGTCGAGACGCTTACCGAAGGTTTCCAAGAAACAAAACGGCACTTGCTCTAATGAAGCAAGACGCCTACAACTCCATGGCCAGGCTTGATGACGCAATATCATTGTGTGTTTATCTGTTATTTTTGTATCATGTTTCTTTAATGTATTGAGAAAATAATCTCTTTTGGATTTTGATTATGAAAAAAAAAGACAGTTCCTCTCACGGAACAAAAGAAATGTGACATTTAAATCGTGACCAAACGTAGCTGGAACTAGCATCTTGTATAAAGTCACGGCTAGAAGTCACGATATCGGTCTCATTATTCACAGTGGGTTATGTCGATCATAGAACCATTCTGGCACAGCCGTGGCGTGGTGGACCCTGCAATTCATGCGTTGCTGCAGAGAGCCTCCGGTATTTAAAGGGCCCAAAATTTGTAATGTGAAGGAAAAAAAAACAAAAAACCTTCCACTGGAATACAGGGTGCAAAAAAAAAAAAAGAAAAGAAAAGAGGTTGTTCTTTTTTTTCTTTGGGGGGGGGGGGGTGGTGGTGGCGGGGGTCTTAAAGCCGGGCGTTGGCTCTGCACCCAGTCTCTTTAACTAATGAGGAGAGAACTTTTTATATTTAAATAGGTGCTTTGAAGACAACGATTCTTTTACTGGGGTAATTGTGGCGGTGGTATAGGCCATAATTTGTAGGTGATGAAGAACTCATTTACGTGTTGGCCCAATGTCAATGTTTGAATACAATAAATGTGACGATTTCCAGGAAAGATAAGCGATCTTATGCAATGTCAACAAAGCTATCAACTCATGCCATGTCAACAAAGCTATCAACTCATGCCATCTCAACAAGCTATCAACTCATGCAATGTCAACAAGCTATAAACTAATGCCATGTCAACAAACTATCAACTCATGCCATCTCAACAAGCTATCAACTCATGCCATGTCAACAAACTATCGACTCATGCAATATCAACAAGCAATCAACTCATGCAATGTCAACAAGCTATCAACTCATGCAATGTCAACAAACTATCAACTCATGCAATGTCAACAAACTATAAACTCATGCAATGTCAACAAACTATCAACTCATGCAATGTCAACAAGCTATCAACTCATGCAATGTCAACAAACTATCAACTCATGCAATGTCAACAAACTATCAACTCATGCAATGTCAACAAACTATCAACTCATGACATGTCAACAAGCTATCAACTCATGCCATGTCAACAAACTATCAATTCATGCCATGTCAACAAGCTATCAACTCATGCAATGTCAACAAACTATCAACTCATGCAATGTCAACAAACTATCAACTCATGCCATGTCAACAAGCTATCAACTCATGCAATGTCAACAAGCTATCAACTCATGCAATGTCAACAAACTATCAACTCATGCCATGTCAACAAACGATCAACTCATGCCATGTCAGCAAACGATCAACTCATGCCATGTCAGCAAGCTATCAACTCATGCCATGTCAACAAACGATCAACTCATGCCATGTCAACAAGCTATCAACTCATGCCATGTCAACAAACGATCAACTCATGCCATGTCAACAAACTATCAACTCATGCCATGTCAGCAAGCTATCAACTCATGCCATGTCAACAAACGATCAACTCATGCCATGTCAAAAAACGATCAACTCATGCCATGTCAGCAAGCTATCAATGTTTCCTCAGTCAGCCACAAGACTTTAATGTTGCATTCAATGCCAAACTCAAATGTTTTGTAACAGATTTTTAATATTTGCTATGCCCGGCTCGTGTTGAACCTACATCCGTTCTCAACGGTTCTAAGTAAGGAAGTACGGAGCCACTCTTAGGATTTTGGGGGCCCTAGGCATGGAGCGTAGGTAGGGGGACCCGGAAGAGGGGGGTAGCGCGCGTGTTACGTACATTTTGTTGGGCTAGGCCAGTGGTTCTAAAATTTTCAGTTCATGGGCGCCTATGCCATATTATGTTGTCACCAGGCTCCCTGTGGTAAATTCTAACAAGTACACTTGGAAATAGCGAATATAAAAATAAAATAAAGGGTTGGATACAAATAAATATAACACGTATGTAGTTCACTGAGCGCCATCTGGTAGCTGCAAACAGTAGTTACTCAAGTGGGTAACTGCACCACGACCGAAAGTTGTCACATTGGATTAAAGGTGACAAATAAATTATGAATATTTTGTAATATTACGTAACGCCCCGGTGAGGAAGCCGCAGCAACCCATTTAAAAGCATGTGCATTCTCCACCTGGGCGGACCCATAAAAGGACAATATATTGCACTCCTTGTCTTTGTGAAGTAAATTTATAATTAAATTCACTGGTAAGTTCCTTTCTTAAGATGATTTTGGCGCCTGTTGCTCTTCGCCGCATTCTCATGGCCCTTCCCGAGGCCAAGGAGATGCGGCTTATGTTCTGGGAGCCACTGGTCAGGCCGAATAACCATTGGTGATAACCCGTGTCACATTTTGTTTACTGTAACAAACATTATAATAAATTATGGATTTTTTTTGTTTGTGGGGGGGGGGGGGTAGGTGGTACGCAAAAAAAAAAAGTGTATGTGTGGGGGGGGGTCGTAAAAGAAAAAGTACGCATGCAACAAGGTTGAAGGGGGGTAGATAATTTGACATTTATGGGTACCGGTACATGCTAAATAGGTGGCTCCTTCTCGCATTTGTTTGCTTTGTATGACCTCATTTTATGACATAATTATTTCATACGGCTGAACGCGGAGATCACAGAAACGGAGAAAACAAGAGAATGCATTCTCAACTTGTAAGACGCAGCAATATCTGACTTCGAGTTTGAACAACTTAAAGTCTCACCAGTAACTTTATTTGTACACGTGACAGACTGTGAATGTGATCCAGAGGCGTAGCGTAGAGGGGCAAGGGGGTACAGATTTATCCGGGCACCAGCTATTTAGGGGCGCCAAAATGTGCTTTGATATTATTTTATTGATGAAAACAATGGGTTTGACAATTGAAAAAAGGAAACGAGGGCGCTTTAAAATGAATCTTGTCCCCGGGCGCCAAACACTCTAGCTACGCCGCTGATGTGATCTGCACGTTCACCTAAATATTAAGTGATATTATTTAGACATGGTAATATATTCTAGCACCGTAACAATATATTTATCCAACTTCTGAATCAAAACTGTCGCTAGCCTCTTAAATGTGACAATAACAACTCTAATTTCTAATGTAATGACATATACCTTTAAAACAAGGTAGCCACAGTTTGCAATTTCACGCCAGTCATCTACTTTTTACCTACAGTTTAATTTTTTGACGTTAGCTTAACTCGATTCCACTGAACACGCTATGCGAGTTGTTATTGTATGCATTATATCTACTGTGTGTTTATTTATTTACTCTTAAGATAGCATATTGTACGATTTTAATGGTTTGGGGGTAAAACAGGTCTGCATCTTTCATAGACAACATTTTATTGTTGTAACAAATTTTTGTAGTAATCAATAATTTCAATTCCATATTTTTGAGAGCCATGACGACATAGAAAACCTGGCTAAATGAAGAATATATATCAGCAAATAAAGTCACCAATTGCCAAGATAAGTTTACAATTCCTCCAGTTTGTGTTACCTACACTAATAAATGAGTTTAACATACTATTTAAGGCAGATGAATCTCAAAAAGTGATTCTTCTGGAGGAAATGGATCGACTGCTCAAGAAGTTTGTTTTAAAATTTGTGAAGATGAAACAAACAGGAGGGTGATCTTAGTTATATGCTGTAGGCAGGATTCTTAATCTTTTTGCAACGCTGCAGGCCCACTCTGTTTTAAACATCCCCCCCCCCCCCAAAAAAAACAAAAAACAAACAACAACAACAAACAATTGTAATAAAGTTTAAAATTTAAAAATAATTAAATAATTTAGTAATGTTTGATTTCTTTAATTAACTTTTTATAATCAAGGAAAAAATTACCACACAATGAGCAGGGAAATAATACATTGATAACACCAATAAGCATAAAAATAAAACACATACAAAAAATATGCATGGGAAAAATTACATATATAGGCCTAAATAAGCAAAAGTCAGAAATGTTAGATCTAGTCAAAATACAAATATATCAATCAGCATGTGAATGACACACATTATACCAATAAGCAAGGAGTAACACAAACTTATACCAATTAACATGGAAATGACAAACATATATATCATATATCAATTAGCATGGAGGTAACACATTCAGCAATTATCATGGGAATTACAAGCAAATGATACACAAATAAGAGTGGAAATAATACATTCCTACACCAATAAGCAATAATTACACATACTAATTAGCATTGAAATAAACACATACCCAATAATCATGGGAAAAAAACATACAAATATCAGTTAGCATGTTAAATATTAATGGAAAATATACCAATTAGCATTGAAATAACACACAAACATACACCATTTAGCATTGAAATAAAACACATACATATACCAACACGCATTGAAATAACACACATACATATACCAATAAGTAGGGGAAAAACACACATGAATATATCAAATAGCGTGTTAATGAAAAGATTACATATACCATTTAGCATTGAAAAAACATACATATATATAACATTAAGCATAGGAAAAACACATACACCAGGGGTGACAAAAATCAGGAAGATTTATAAAAAAGCGCCTTACTGATAAAATATTAATTAACAACACGGTTGCTTATCCTCATTCTTGGTCTTGCCTTCACCTGATGACTTGCACACAGTCCTGTTGTATGCATATCGACGATCATGGTTTTGACTTCACCTGAAGACTTGCACACTGTCCTGATGTATGGATATCTATGATGTTGGTCTTGCCTTCACCTGTAGACTTGCACACTGTCCTGTGCAATAAAAGTTTGATAAAAGGAGTATTGATTAGTAAGAAAAGACTAAATCATAGTAAATCCCAACATAGTTTGAAATTGATGGTATTTCGAAATAAACTCAAAATATATCAGCTTCTTGGTCTTTGAGGGTTACATATAACATTTTTTGAATAACTTGGAAAAGTCAAGAACTTAAAAAATAAAATAGTGACGTTCTTTGATAAGTTATGAAGTGAATTATATTAAAAAATAAAATAGTGATGTACTTTGATAAGTTATGAAGTGAATTATATTAAAAACTCACTTGGAAATTTGGAAACTTGTGTTGTTCTAAACATTACAATTCCCACAGAGAAGGTTTGTGTAACGACCCATTCAAACTGATAATCTTTGGCTTGGATCCACAGGCAGGTGATGACACTCTCATTATAACAGCCATATGGTGTGGTTATCGGAAATAGAAATTTTGTAGAATTTATTCGCAAAAGTTTTGTTTCAAAAGCTAGGAAGAATTGAAGCCAAAATTATTTTAATTTAAAGATTGACATATTATTATAACAATAATTATTGCTAATTTAGCCAATTGAATGTGTTAGTAATAAACAAATATTGGTCAGTATTTAGGCCATGTGATGTGTTAGTGATAAAAAATTTAAAGACGTATGGGTAAATAAGAAAAGACAAAATCCAAACATTGTAATTGTATGAAATTGATGGTATGATGAAATAAGCTAAAAATATTTAATCTTCTTGGTCTATGAGGGTTAAATACCAGTGTTAAGAAATAAAAGAATTTATTAAATAGCTTGGATAAACAAAATACTTAAGAAATAAAAGAATGGTGATGTACTTTGTAAAGTTATGAAGTGAAGTACCGGTATACTAAAACTCACTTGGAAACTTGTGTTGTTCCAATATCACAATGCCTAGAGAGAAGGGTTGTGTAACGACCCAATCAAACTGATCATCTTTGGCTTGGATCCACAGGCAGGTGATGACTCTCATAACAGCCAAATGGTGTGGTTATCGGAAACAGAAAATTTTAATCATTTAAAGAATTTATTAGCAAAGTTTTTGCTCTTTAAAACTAAGAACAATTTAAGCCAAAATAATGTAAAAGATTGACACATTATTAATGCAATAAAGCTAATTTAGTCCATTTGATGTGTTAGTAATAAACAAATATTGGTAAGTATTTAGGCCAAATGATTAGTTAGTGATAAAAGATTAAAAGAAGTTTTTGTAAATAAGAAGAGACCCAACATAGTTTGAAATTGATGGTATGATGAAATAAGCTACAAATATAAACATACATATACCATTAGGCATAGGAAAAACACATACATAATGAACATATATCAATTAGATTTGAAAAAACAAACAACATATACTAATTAGCATTGAAATAATAGACATAGCCTACATAGAGGCCTACCATTAAGCATAGGAAAAACACATACATATATCAATTAGCTTTGAAATAACACATACACAAATTAGCATGGAAATAAATTTGCATACACCAGTTAGCGTGGAAATAACTATCATACCTACAGTAATAGGCATGGGAAAAACAAACATGTAGATACCAATTAGCATGGAAATAAAATAATTACACAAATTAGAATGGAAAATAACACATTCATAAACAAATTGTCATCAGACTCTAGTCCTCTAAGGAGGATAAACCAAAGCATGGAGTCCCACAATCGGGTATCTACAAGCGCACATTGTCAACTTAATTTGGGTCATTAGGTGGCGCCAAAGCAGGTTGCAACCAGAGCAAAGTGTCCAGTTATACCGCTGGACATTCGGTCGCACCTGAATGAGGCTTTGTTAAAAACAGGGAGGACCAGTACAACATTAGTAGAAGTACATACGTGAAGGTGCTCATTCAGACACATTTAGGTAGGAGATGCCTTATTTTAGAAGTATCCAGGAATGCTACATGAGTCAGAACCTGGTACTCCTGGCAGTCACTACCTCTAAGCAGGAGAGGCGTTGAATGCGCATCACTGCTTTTCACCTCCCCCGTGTCAGACCAGTCTGTCCAGAAGTAGAGATAGCAAGAAGGAAAAAAAATCCCCATGTCAGACCAGTCTGTCCAGAAATAGAGATAGAGAGAAAGAAAGAAAGAGAAAGAAAGAAAGAAAGAGAAAAAAAGAAAAGATGTTAGTGAACGGCGCGAACAAGAAAGGCGGGAAAAAGAACGGCGGGAACGAAAACGGCGGGAACGAAAACGGCGGGAACGAATACGGCGGGAACGAAAACGGCGGGAACGAAAACGGCGGGAACGAAAACGGCGAGAACGAAAACGGCGTGAACGAAAACGGCGAGAATGAAAACGGAAATACATTGATAACACCAACAAGCATAAAAATAAAACACATTCAAAAAAATGCAAGGGAAAATCACATATATAGGACTACAAATAAGCAAAAGTCAGAAATGTTAGTAAAAAACAAATATATCGAAAACGGCGGGAACGAAAACGGCGAGAACGAAAACGGCGGGAACGAAAACGGCGGGAACGAAAACGGCGGGAACAAAAACGGCGGGAACGAAAACGGAAATACATTGATAACACCAACAAGCATAAAAATAAAACACATTCAAAAATATGCAAGGGAAAATCACATATATAGGACTACAAATAAGCAAAAGTCAGAAATGTAAGTAAAAAAACAAATATATCGAAAACGGCGGGAACAAAAACGTAAATGCGAAAAAAACGCAACTGCTCCATCTGTGTCTGTGCCAGGCCGTCATCTGTGCTCTCCACCGTCTGTGGTAGGCCGTCATCTGTGCTGCTCCTCTGTCCGTGAGCCTAACTTACTGGCCCTCTAACGGGCACTAACTAACTGGCCCTCTAACGGACCCTACCTGATTGGCCCTCTAACGGGCTCTAAATAACTATCTGGCCCTTCTAACGGACCCTAATGTTTGGCCCGTCTAACGGACCCTATAGGTTGGCCCGACTAACGGACCCTAAATGGCCCCTCTAACAGGCCCTAAATGTGTGGCCCCTCTAACAGGCCCTAATTGTTTGGCCCGTCTGACGGACCCTAAGTTTGACCCGTCTAACGGGTCCTAATTGTTTGGCCCTCTAACGGGCCCTATTTGTTAGGGAGACACTATGGGATTCCGCCGTGTTGGGGACCCCGGGGTCCCTAATGGGAAGATTCCCTAATGTGCCCCTAACATCTGGGCCTTCTAACAGACCCCTACCTGTTTGGACCCTCTAACGGGCCCCTACTGTTTGGACCCTCTAACGGGCCCCTACTGATTGGCCCCTCTAACAGGCCCTAAACGTTTGGACCCTCTAACGGGCCCCTACTTTTTAGGCCCTCTAACGGGCCCCTACTGTTTGGACCCTCTAACGGGCCCCTACTTTTTAGGCCCTCTAACGGGCCCCTACCGGCAAAAGAAGAAAGAAACAGCAGAGAAAAGAAGATAAGGTTGAGGACAGAGACCTACTAAAAGGAGTAGGGTCCAGTTATACCGTTGGACTACGGTCGCACCTGATGGGACTCTGTTAAAAACGGGGAGGACCAGTACTACACGAGCTGAAGTACTACGTGAAGGTGCCCAATTCAGACACAGTAAGGTAGGAGAGGCCACAAACAGATATACCAGAGAATGCTATAGATGAGACAGCACCTGGTACATCTGGGCGATCCCTAACTCTAAAGCAGGAGAGGTTATGTTTTCACATCCATGCTTTTCGACCTCCCCAAGAAAGGTTTGAAAGAAGGAGATGGCAGCAGCTATATAGAGGAAAAAAATGGTGTCAACCAAAAAAAAAATAGGGACAACATGGTCTATATAAGTGGACAAAAGGGAACTAAAGGTAAAGGGGACATCAGAGAAGAACAAGGGTTAAAATGAGACACCAGGGGTGACAAAAATCAGGAAGATTTATAAAAAAGCGCCTTACTGATAAAACATTAATTAACAACACGGTTGCTTATCCTCATTCTTGGTCTTGCCTTCACTTGATGACTTGCACACAGTCCTGTTGTATGCATATCGACGATCATGGTTTTGACTTCACCTGAAGACTTGCACACATTGTTGTTGTATGGATATCGACGATCTTGGTTTTGATTTCACCTGAAGACTTGCACACTGTCCTGATGTATGGATATCCAAGATGTTGGTCTTGCCTTCACCTGTAGACTTGCACACTGTCCTGTGCAATAAAAGTTTGATAAAAGGAGTATTGATTAGTAAGAAAAGACTAAATCCCAACATAGTTTGAAATTGATGGTATTTCGAAATAAACTCAAAATATATCAGCTTCTTGGTCTTTGAGGGTTACATATAACATCATTTTTTGAATAACTTGGAAAAGTCAAGAACTTAAAAAATAAAATAGTGACGTACTTTGATAAGTTATGAAGTGAATTATATTAAAAAATAAAATAGTGATGTACTTTGATAAGTTATGAAGTGAATTATATTAAAAAATAAAATAGTGATGTACTTTGATAAGTTATGAAGTGAAATATATTAAAAACTCACTTGGATATTTGGAAACTTGTGTTGTTCTAAACATTACAATTCCTACAGAGAAGGTTTGTGTAACGACCCATTCAAACTGATAATCTTTGGCTTGGATCCACAGGCAGGTGATGACACTCTCATTATAACAGCCATATGGTGTGGTTATCGGAAACAGAAATTTGTAAAATTCATTTGCAAACGTTTTGCTTTAAAAGCTAGGAAGAATTTAAGCCAAAATTATTTTAATGTAAAGATTGACATATTATTATAACAATAATTATTGCTAATTTAGCCAATTGAATGTTAGTAATAAACAAATATTGGTCAGTATTTAGGCCATGCGATGTGTTAGTGATACAAAATTAAAGACGTATTGGTAAATAAGAAAAGACAAAATCCAAACATTGTAATTGTATGAAATTGATGGTATGATGAAATAAGCTAAAAATATTTAAGCTTCTTGGTCTATGAGAGTTACATACCAGTGTTAAGAAATAAAAGAATTTATTAAATAGCTTGGATAAACAAAATACTTAAGAAATAAAAGAATGGTGATGTACTTTGTAAAGTTATGAAGTGAAGTACCGGTATACTAAAACTCACTTGGAAACTTGTGTTGTTCCAATATCACAATGCTTAAAGAGAAGGGTTGTTGTGTAACGACCCAATCAAACTGATCATCTTTGGCTTGGATCCACAGGCAGGTGATGACTCTCATAACAGCCAAATGGTGTGGTTATCGGAAACAGAAATTTTAAATCATTTAAAGAATTTATTAGCAAAGTTTTTGCTCTTTAAAACTAAGAACAATTTAAGCCAAAATAATATAAAAGATTGACACATTATTAATGCAATAAAGCTAATTTAGTCCATTTGATGTGTTAGTAATAAACAAATATTGGTAAGTATTTAGGCCAAATGATTAGTTAGTGATAAAAGATTAAAAGAAGTTTTTGTAAATAAGAAAAGACTAAAATCCAACATAGTTTGAAATTGATGGTATGATGAAATAAATTAAAAATATATCAGCTTTTTTTCTTTAAGGGTTGCATATAACAGTTCTCAAGATAAATCAGTTTCTTGGTCTCTGCTGCTTCTATACCATTGTTAATATATAAAAGCATTCAATAACTTAGATAAATCAAGTAATTACAAAATGAAAATAGTGATGTTCTGAAGTGAAGTATGCTCAAAACTCACTTGGAAACATGTGTAATTCAAAACATTACACAATGCCTAAAGAGAAGTGTTGTGTAACGGCCCAATCAAACTGATCATCTTTGGCTTGGATTCACAGGCAGGGGCCAACACTTTCAAATTTACAAGTCATATGGTGTGTCTGGAAATACAAAAAGTTTATTCATATAAAGAATTCACTTGCAAACTTTAAGCTTTAAAAACTAGGATTATATACCAAATTTAAGGTAAATGAAAGATTTGATATAATTGAAATATTGTTTCTATATTCTTGTATGTAAGTTCAACGTATAAGATAAACACTTCTGATTGTGTACATTACAAATGTGTTATAAAAGCCAGAGACTACCGAATGTTTGCACCTCCAATGTATACTGTTATATTAGTATTATTATGTCTAATACTCACCGCTGACACCATGTTATATTAGTATTAATATGTCTAATATTCAATGAAGTCTAACACGTCTGTTTAGCTGCGTGTCTATAACTTTAATGAATTTAATACCTGCTACTAGCAAGCTCACGTGACTTCTCAGCTCACAAAACTTCACGGACCTCACGCATTGACACAAAGGGACGCAACTGTAGCATTACAACAAAAGTGATATCACAACAGCGTGGCTAATAGAAAGTGTTGACTACTGTTTGTTTCCATGATAGGAGAATACTTTTGGTTTTATGCATGTTTAATGTTGTGTATAATCATAGTATAATGTGTGGTAAAAGGCTTACGCTACTGCGCTCCAATTTAAATTGATCAACAATATTTGATTTTAATAAAGAAGATGAAACAGTTTGTCTTTTCATTATACTCAGAGGCGTATCGTAGGGGGCAGGGCGTACAGATGTACCCGGGCGCCAGCTAGTTAGGGGCGCCAAAATGTGCTTTGATATTATTTTATTGATTAAAATAATGGGTTTGAGAGTTGAAAAAAGGAAAAGAGGGCACTTTAAAATAAATCTTGTCCCCTGGCGCGAATCTTGTCCCCGGGCGCCAAACACTCTAGCTACGCCGCTGATTATACTTAACTTGATAAAAACTCAAGATGAGAGTGTTAACAAATAGCCTTAACTTACTTGAACTCTTGAACACAAATTTAACCATCTGAACACAGTAGACAGAGGCGTAGCGTAGTGGGGGCAAGGGATACATATGTACCCGGGCGCCAGCTAGTTAGGGGCGCCAAAATGTGCTTTGATTTTATTTTGATGAAAATAATGGGTTTGAGAGTTGAAAAAGGAAATGAGGGCGTTTTAAAATGAATCTTGTCCCCAGCGCCAAACACTCTAGCTACGCCGCTGACAGTAGAGCAAAATGCTTGCAACGAGAAGTGACAACTCACAATACAAGGACATTTTGTGAGTCAACGATAAACACGCATTAAGTTCACGCCAGTGGTGTAAGTGAAGGCAATGGAAATTTTTGGGGGATGGGGGGAGGGGGGGGTGAAAAGTAGAGAAGAGGGCTTAGTGGGGAAGGAAAAAAAGATGGTTGAATTTTGTAAATCCGGTAAATGGTAATAGGCAAAATATTATCCAATTAAATTTAATGGTCGAAAAAGGGGTTGGGGGGGGGGGGGGAGATTTCGCTCGGGTGACGTCGGCTGGTGCTCTCGATTACTGCTCCCCTTCCCCAGCTTCACCTATAAAAAGGGCGATGGCGGGCACATTTTTTTTATTTTCAAGGAAGTGCTGTATATAAAAATATAAACGTCCGTCTACTCCTTTGGGACCTGAATTTTTTAGAAATGAGATTAGTTATGGTATAAATTTTACTCAATTTTTTATTTATTTAGTATTTGGCTATACTGAATTCCCATCGAGCGCCTCCTCAGGTGGCTGATAGGCGAAAGCCCAACAGATATGGAGGGTGCCGGGGAAATAAAATACCTGGGGCGGACCAAAATTAGAACCTACTGCCTTGTAGGAAGTGGAGGGATCCTCAAAGGCTAGGGAAACTTACCCAAAAACTAAGGCAGCTACCCAGAGTGCTGTAAGGGGTAGTTCCCCCCCCCCCCGGGACGGTTGTGAGCAGGGCTAACAACACGGCCATGTAAAAAATTAACGTTAGGAAAGCGGATCAACAGAATAAAACCTGGATTGATATCAATGGAAATCGACCTATGATCTATGCTTGGATATGGACATGATTTTTGGATTGTGACTTGGAATGTACTAAAGGGCCATCCATAAATGACGTCACGCTTCTAAAAAAAAAGGGGGGTAGGGGTCAGATTTTTGGGAAAGGAGGGGGGGGGGCGCCTCAAACTATGTGATGTCACATGAAAAGCGGAATATTGTAGTAAAGAATTGCACTTAATAACCCTAAATAACAGACAATTTTTACATTATGTTTTTATTTAAACAACAGGGTATCTTAGTAAATGTTCTAGGGCAGGTATTTTAACCTATTTTTTTGCAGCGCTGCAGGCCCACTCCGTTTTAACCATCCCCCCTCCCCCCCCCGTATAAATTACATGGTAATAAAATTTAAAATAATTTAGTTATCGTAGTTTTATTTCTTAATTAACTTTTTATAGACAAGGGTATAAATTACCAATATACGCAATGCGCCAACAAAATTCAACAGAAAAATATTTACTGCTAATCAAAATGCATAAAACTTTCTAATTATTTTCTAATTATTTTCTAATTATTTTTTAATTTTTTTTTTTTAAAGCAACAACTAACAATGAAAGCAAATACAATCATTCCTGTCACTTACAAAAGTTACCGAACACTTCATTGAACACTTCATTGAACACTTCATTGAACACTTCATTGAACACTTCATTGAACACTTCATTGAACACTTCATTGAACACTTCATTGAACACTTCATTGAACACTTCATTGAATACTTCATTGAACACTTCATTGAACACTTCATTGAACACTTCATTGAACACTTCATTGAACACTTCATTGAACACTTCATTGAACACTTCATTGAACACTTCATTGAACACTTCATTGAACACTTCATTGAACACTTCATTGAACACTTCATTGAACACTTCATTGAACACTTCATTGAACACTTCATTGAACACTTCATTCGGCGTTGAAACATGGTCAAAAAAGGTATGTTCCTGTCATAATAATAATGTAATCTAATTGTTGACGCATCAACCTTGAAATTTTTACTAAAACACGCATTTTAATTGGTTACATGGGTGGCAAATGTACGTGTCATCTGTTATCCTTTTATGAATTTCGATTATTAGACCGAGCAGTGTGTTCTCTGTAATTACGCAACTTTTCAATTTGGCGTCACCCCCTGAGATGGTGTCACCCGGTGCGGTCCGCAACACCTCAGCTACGCCACTGAATATAATTTTCTGGTCTTCCACACCTCAGGGCTGGGGAGGTACTTCTACCCCTGGTTAAGAACCACTGTTCAAGTGAAATGTTTCTGACGTGGGTGCAGTAATTTGATATCCATGGGAGCTGTATTCCTTAAGGAGTTTGTAAAGGACAATAGTGGACACAGGGACTTTTTTATAGGTGGGGGGTATTTGAGGGGGGGTCTAGCTTTTTGTAACGATTTGTGAAGATGGGGGGAGGCAGGGGGTAAAAAATCGGCAAAATTTGCGTGACGTCATTTACGGAAGTAGTATTTGGGTCTAGATGACAGGATTCAGTATCTGGGTCGAGATGACAGGATGCAGAATCTGGGTCTAGATGACAGGATGTAGTATCTGGATCTAGATGCCAGGATGTAGTATCTGGGTCTAGATGACAGGATGTAGTATCTGGGTCTAGATGACATAATGCAGTATCTGGATCTAGATGACAGGATGTAGTATCTGGGTCTAGATGACAGGATTTTGTATCTTGCTCTAGATGACAGGATGTAGTATCTGGGTCTAGATGACAGAATGTAGTGTCTGGGTCTAGATGACAGGGTGTAGTATCTGGCACTAGGTGACAGGATGTAGTATCTGGGTCTAGAACGCACGAATGTTACCTTCTGCCTCTTAATAAGAATGAATCAACGTTTTTTCAGATGATTTGTCTACAGACCGAGGATTTGGAATTAACCTGCTGAAATCGTGTGCAAATTTTGCTAACGCATGACGAAACCGAGACCGTCAAAATGGGACAATGACCATGCACATAATTATAGTTTATTTAAGAATGTTCACATCAGACTTGCGTAGTAGACATTGTGTATCACCTGTGCACGTAGATGCAAGAGGGCCGCATGAAGAATTTATAAGCGCAATATCTTGTTTAATTAATTAATTGTTCTGTTGTTATTAAATACATATATGTATGTGTATGAACTTCTGCCAGTGTTCTCCTTTCTGCCGAGGCACATTGTCTTCTTCCATCAAATTATTGAGTATGATCATCATTGTGGTAAATAATATCACCATCCCTTCAAATAGCACCATCCCTTCAAATTGTATCATCCCTTCAAATAGCACCATCCCTTCAAATAGCACCATCCCTTCAAATAGCACCATCCCTTCAAATAGCACCATCCCTTCAAATAGCACCATACCTTCAAATAGCACCATCCCTCCAAATAGCACCATCCCTTCAAATAACGTCATACTTTCAAATAGCACCATACCTTCAAATAACATTATACTTTCAAATAGCACCATAACTTCAAATGGCACCATACCTTCAAATAGACCAAAACCTTCAAATAGCACCATACCTTCAAATAGCACCACTTTTCATTTGGTCTTAAGTGTTTGTCCTCTGCACAGGTTTTACTGCATCCTGTGGGGAACCGTGGTTAGAATTGCTCGAGCTAGTGAGGTTAGAGGTCATGGGTTAGCAAATGTGTATGTCTACAAAGAGGCAGCGGATGGTTGCTGTGCTCTGGTTGTTTGTGCATCCAGTCACAAGTTAGCAAGTCGGGGGAATGAGGATTGGGGGGGGGGGTCGCATTATTGTTTTAAACATCTGCCACTGATAAAGGTGTGATATTATGTGTCGGGCTTCCAAGGTGATATATGCAAATGTTGGGGTCAACGATTTCAATTTACAACTAACAGGAAACGGGAGACCAGGGAAAGATCACCGGTATTTGTTAGACCGTTGCATGGGCGGACACCCTGCGTCATAGTTAGTAGAGAAGAGAGTATACGAGGGGGTGTTTGTAGGGACAGAACCAGGGGCACCGTGAGTCACTGTTAGTAGAGAAGAGAGTATACGCGGGGGTGTTTGTAGGGACAGCGCCGAG
Source organism: Omphiscola glabra (assembly GCA_964017045.1). Taxonomy (NCBI): domain Eukaryota; kingdom Metazoa; phylum Mollusca; class Gastropoda; family Lymnaeidae; genus Omphiscola; species Omphiscola glabra. Next base: position 16,602,042 of record OZ024806.1, on the reverse strand, counting down.
ACCGTCAGGGGACACAGACAAAAGGAAGACACACCTGTCAGATTGTGTAGTTAGACGAACCGGACTCGCAGCTAAAGCCTGGATAGACAGAGTCGAAAGTAGGCCCCAAAAAAATATGATATTTCTCTAAAAAAAATTTATTTGCGAAGGTTGTACATCCGAAACCCAAATTCCCTATTTTAAAATTTAAAAAATATATATTTTTAGGTCTGTTTTTGCATTCTAAAAGGCCCTCACTACAAGAGCCATGAGACTTTTTGTTGTTGCCCAAACCGATGAATCGCTTTCGTCCGCACCCGAAAACGTTTATACATGTATATCTCTAAATACTTAGAGACCATTTAGTCGAGTGAACGTAAGTTATTAATTCAAAGCACTGTGCCATTGGCGATCTTCCGAAAATGGGTCGAATCACGGGAAGTACTCGTTACCAATACATGTTCAAGTTAAGGACAGCAATCATTGCTACTGACGTGGCTTTTGATTATATAACATACACAACCTGTATTCGCGCAGCTGTTCCCCTGGGTCACACGGCGTGTATCCCCCAAGCGTTCACGTGACGTGTGTACTTGTGGGTTTAGATATGGAGTTGGGCACGTTGTCAAACACGAACAACGAGTCCTGAGTTTACGGATCCCCAAAGACACACATAGATTCAAGTCATAGATGTTACATCTAAACTAAAAAAGTTTCTCTATGTATGGCTATATATCTGTGTGTGTTAAATATGTGTGTATGTACGTAATTGTGGATGGCATTTTCGGGTGGTAGGTGGTGGGGGAATCTGATAACACGGAACATTTGATTATTAATAATTCCTCGTAAATTCGACAGAGACGGAAGTATGGGGAAAAAAAATGTCGAAGTGTTGTACGCTTGAAAACATCCACTGGAACCCCATTATATCACGTTAACTATAGATCGCGTTATTCGTGAAGTTTCAGAAACAAGAAAGCCTTTATGCGAAGAAATAAAAGATAAAAATTGAAGCATGCAACTTGTTTGCGAGTCAAGGATTTTTTCCAATTCCAAACTAAGGAAACTGACATTACTATATGAAGTTTATACCTCTAGCATTATACTCTTCAGAGCCACCCCCCCCCCCAATAACCTAAACAGATTCGTTATTTTGAAAGTGTGTGTGTGAGAGGTGATGGAACATGTCCTGTCATTTGATACTAGTCGGTGATTGACAGAAAGCTTGGGGGGGGGGGAAGACGGTGTGGGCGGGGGGACTGCTTTCTTTATTATTTCATGCTTGAGATATCTTATCCCAAATTTTCATAAATCATCTACTACCAAATATTTTCAGATGACAGATGTTTTGAAGGGAGCTCTCTTCCCACTCATCGTTTTCAGGGCTGGCATCATTTTCATTTCTGCACTTGACGTTTGCGACCCTGACATCCCCTCCAGGCCGACGCCTCAGGTCTGGTTAAATCTAGCAATCTTCAAAAAACTGTGGACCTGGAACTTACGAGGACTTGGGAAGCGGCCGGTGCCAGCAGTGTCCGGTTGATCACTTCATGAGGAAACAAATGGCCGAGAGCTCCAAGTACTCGTTCTGTGAGTAGTGCCTCGCGGCTAACCCTGTGAGTATGTGATCAATTTATTTGATCATCGATTCCAATGAAATTAGAGAAACGAATCTTCGAGTTAGTGGGATCATTATTACAAGTTGCCGTTAAGGGATATGAGGCGATAGGCTGTGGTGGAAGCCTATGGCCGGTGATTCTAAATATGCAGCCCCGAGAAAGCTGCTCCTAGGCAACCGTTTCGTCCCAGCTACTTCGCGAATTAGTTGCGAGGTAGAAACCCACTGTAGAATCCCTCTTAGAGGGCGTCCGATGCTTCCCCGGGACGGGTGGGGGGAGATATTAGGACGTTAATTTACTGTCCCGGCCCCTAGGAAAGTGGACTACGGACGCTTGAAACACAGCGTCTTCGGTCGACCAGACGTCTCCGGGCGGGGGGGGGGGGCTCCATCGGCAAACTCGATCGAGCAGTTGCTGGTGGGGGCGTCCCACGCCCGGGGAGGTCTCTGACGTCTCCCCGCACGGCACGGCGCTGGGGACACCCGGCGGCTGGCGGGTGTGGGTGGACGCCAGGGAGAGCATTAGGAGCGTAAGCTCGATGGCCCGCTGACGCCATTTCCTAATGAGATATTTCAGTTAGTGTCGACTTTCAGCCAGGGGCGTCATTTTAGGTTTTTTTTCGTGGGGGTGGGCGAGGGTAACAACCAAAACTTTGTCGGTTTGTTAAGTTGTTTATTACTGGAGGTCCCACAGTACATAGCAATTTAAACGAAATATGCGAATTCAGGGAAGGGGGCAAATGCTCCACCCTGCCTTACCCAAATGACGTCCCTGCTTTTAGCCTGCACATTCTTAACTTCAAATATAATTTAAAATTAATCGCTATAGGACTACTAATGTTTCACTTAATAATAATAAAAAAAGGAAAAATACAACTCATGCATTAATTTTTTTTCGAAAAACTGAAAACACAATTATTTATTTGTTGTTTTTTTTCCTTTTCATATAATAACATGCTTACAGGTTAACCCTTTTGATTTATTTGATGAGCTATAATATTAACCACACCATTATTAAATGGATCTTTCTTTGTTTGCATTTTTGACTAGTTAAGCTCCGAAAGTGAGACTTGGACAAATAAATGTATGCTCTTGTCGTTCTTTTAGAGCCGTGGTTCTCAACCTTCCTAATCCCGCGGCCCTTTAATACAGTTCCCTATGTTGTGACGACCCCAACAAGTGTTGTGGCGACCCCAACAACAAAGTTATTTTCGTTGTTTTAATACTTCATAGCTTTAGAGTATCTGTGCTTTCCGATGGTCTTAGGCGACCCATGTGAATGGTTCGTTGGACTCCCAATGGTGTCGCGAACCACAGGTTGAGAACCGCTGTTTTAGAGCCTTGTATATATGTGTTTCGTTTGTTGTATTGCAATCATTGCTGTATTTGGGACATTCGTGTGTTGAAAATTTCTGAAGCCACATTCGAACACAACAATCCATGTTTTTTTTTTATATTCCCTTTACAACACATGCTATCATACTGATACACTTTATTTCTTGTCCACACAGGTTCAGACAACACATGATATCATACTGATACACTTTATTTCTTGTCCACACAGGTTCAGACAACACATACTATCATAATGATACACTTTATTTCTTGTCCACACAGGTTCAGACAACACATGATTATCATACTGATACACTTTATTTCTTGTCCACACAGGTTCAGACAACACATGCTATCATACTGATACACTTTATTTCTTGTCCACACAGGTTCAGACAACACATACTATCATACTCATACACTTTATTTCTTGTCCACACAGGTTCAGATAGTGGCCGAGCCCTGCAACACGACCAGGGACTCGGTCGTCCACTGTAAAGAAGGATACTACAGAAGGCAGGCCGCCCGCAACAACAGCAACAACTGCGGGTGCTGCTGGGAGTGCAGTCGGTGTGACGTCTGCGGTGTCGGGGTGAACCTGGATCTGAATTATTTAATCGCCGAATGCAACACCGACAGCAACACGCTGTGCTGTCATTCGGACAACATGGTCGTGGTGAATGGCCAGTGTGTTTATCCGACTACTGTCGAGACGCTTACCGAAGGTTTCCAAGAAACAAAACGGCACTTGCTCTAATGAAGCAAGACGCCTACAACTCCATGGCCAGGCTTGATGACGCAATATCATTGTGTGTTTATCTGTTATTTTTGTATCATGTTTCTTTAATGTAGTGAGAAAATAATCTCTTTTGGATTTTGATTATGAAAAAAAAAGACAGTTCCTCTCACGGAACAAAAGAAATGTGACATTTAAATCGTGACCAAACGTAGCTGGAACTAGCATCTTGTATAAAGTCACGGCTAGAAGTCACGATATCGGTCTCATTATTCACAGTGGGTTATGTCGATCATAGAACCATTCTGGCACAGCCGTGGCGTGGTGGACCCTGCAATTCATGCGTTGCTGCAGAGAGCCTCCGGTATTTAAAGGGCCCAAAATTTGTAATGTGAAGGAAAAAAAAACAAAAAACCTTCCACTGGAATACAGGGTGCAAAAAAAAAAAAAGAAAAGAAAAGAGGTTGTTCTTTTTTTTCTTTGGGGGGGGGGGGGGGGTGGTGGCGGGGGTCTTAAAGCCGGGCGTTGGCTCTGCACCCAGTCTCTTTAACTAATGAGGAGAGAACTTTTTATATTTAAATAGGTGCTTTGAAGACAACGATTCTTTTACTGGGGTAATTGTGGCGGTGGTATAGGCCATAATTTGAAGGTGATGAAGAACTCATTTACGTGTTGGCCCAATGTCAATGTTTGAATACAATAAATGTGACGATTTCCAGGAAAGATAAGCGATCTTATGCAATGTCAACAAAGCTATCAACTCATGCCATGTCAACAAAGCTATCAACTCATGCCATCTCAACAAGCTATCAACTCATGCAATGTCAACAAGCTATCAACTAATGCCATGTCAACAAACTATCAACTCATGCCATCTCAACAAGCTATCAACTCATGCCATGTCAACAAACTATCGACTCATGCAATATCAACAAGCAATCAACTCATGCAATGTCAACAAGCTATCAACTCATGCAATGTCAACAAACTATCAACTCATGCAATGTCAACAAACTATCAACTCATGCAATGTCAACAAACTATCAACTCATGACATGTCAACAAGCTATCAACTCATGCCATGTCAACAAACTATCAATTCATGCAATGTCAACAAGCTATCAACTCATGCAATGTCAACAAACTATCAACTCATGCCATGTCAACAAGCTATCAACTCATGCAATGTCAACAAGCTATCAACTCATGCAATGTCAACAAACTATCAACTCATGCCATGTCAGCAAGCTATCAACTCATGCCATGTCAACAAACGATCAACTCATGCCATGTCAACAAGCTATCAACTCATGCCATGTCAACAAACGATCAACTCATGCCATGTCAACAAACTATCAACTCATGCCATGTCAGCAAGCTATCAACTCATGCCATGTCAACAAACGATCAACTCATGCCATGTCAAAAAACGATCAACTCATGCCATGTCAACAAACTATCAATGTTTCCTCAGTCAGCCACAAGACTTTAATGTTGCATTCAATGCCAAACTCAAATGTTTTGTAACAGATTTTTAATATTTGCTATGCCCGGCTCGTGTTGAACCTACATCCGTTCTCAACGGTTCTAAGTAAGGAAGTACGGAGCCACTCTTAGGATTTTGGGGGCCCTAGGCATGGAGCGTAGGTAGGGGGACCCGGAAGAGGGGGGTAGCGCGCGTGTTACGTACATTTTGTTGGGCTAGGCCAGTGGTTCTAAAATTTTCAGTTCATGGGCGCCTATGCCATATTATGTTGTCACCAGGCTCCATGTGGTAAATTCTAACAAGTACACTTGGAAATAGCGAATATAAAAATAAAATAAAGGGTTGGATACAAATAAATATAACACGTATGTAGTTCACTGAGCGCCATCTGGTAGCTGCAAACAGTAGTTACTCAAGTGGGTAACTGCACCACGACCGAAAGTTGTCACATTGGATTAAAGGTGACAAATAAATTATGAATATTTTGTAATATTACGTAACGTCCCGGTGAGGAAGCCGCAGCAACCCATTTAAAAGCATGTGCATTCTCCACCTGGGCGGACCCATAAAAGGACAATATATTGCACTCCTTGTCTTTGTGAAGTAAATTTATAATTAAATTCACTGTTAAGTTCCTTTCTTAAGATGATTTTGGCGCCTGTTGCTCTTCGCCGCATTCTCATGGCCCTTCCCGAGGCCAAGGAGATGCGGCTTATATTCTGGGAGCCACTGGTCAGGCCGAATAACCATTGGTGATAACCCGTGTCACATTTTGTTTACTGTAACAAACATTATAATAAATTATGGATTTTTTTTGTTTGTGGGGGGGGGGGGGGGTAGGTGGTACGCAAAAAAAAGTGTTTGTGTGTGGGGGGGGTGTCGTAAAAGAAAAAGTACGCATGCAACAAGGTTGAAGGGGGGTAGATAATTTGACTTTTATGGGTACCGGTACGTGCTAAATAGGTGGCTCCTTCTCGCATTTGTTTGCTTTGTATGACCTCATTTTATGACATAATTATTTCATACGGCTGAACGCGGAGATCACAGAAACGGAGAAAACAAGAGAATGCATTCTCAACTTGTAAGACGCAGCAATATCTGACTTCGAGTTTGAACAACTTAAAGTCTCACCAGTAACTTTATTTGTACACGTGACAGACTGTGAATGTGATCCAGAGGCGTAGCGTAGGGGGCAAGGGGGTACAGATTTATCCAGGCACCAGCTAGTTAGGGGCGCCAAAATGTGCTTTGATATTATTTTATTGATGAAAACAATGGGTTTGACAATTGAAAAAAGGAAACGAGGGCGCTTTAAAATGAATATTGTCCCCGGGTGCCAAACACTCTAGCTACGCCGCTGATGTGATCTGCACGTTCACCTAAATATTAAGTGATATTATTTAGACATGGTAATATATTATAGCACCGTAACAATATATTTATCCAACTTCTGAATCAAAACTGTCGCTAGCCTCTTAAATATGACAATAACAACTCTAATTTCTAATGTAATGACATATACCTTTAAAACAAGGTGGCCGCAGTTTGCAGTTCACGTCATTCATCTACTTTTTAACTACAGTTTAATTTTTTGACGTTAGCTTAACTTGATTCCACTGAACACGCTATGCGAGTCGTTATTGTATGCATTATATCTACTGTGTGTTTATTTATTTACTCTTAAGATAGCATATTGTACGATTTTAATGGTTTGGGGGTAAAACAGGTCTGCATCTTTCATAGACAACATTTATTGTTGTAACAAATTTTTGTAGTAATCAATAATTTCAATTCCATATTTTTGAGAGCCATGACGACATAGAAAACCTGGCTAAATGAAGAATATATATCAGCAAATAAAGTCACCAATTGCCAAGATAAGTTTACAATTCCTCCAGTTTGTGTTACCTACACTAATAAATGAGTTTAACATACTATTTAAGGCAGATGAATCTCAAAAAGTGATTCTTCTGGAGGAAATGGATCGACTGCTCAAGAAGTTTGTTTTAAAATTTGTGAAGATGAAACAAACAGGAGGGTGATCTTAGTTATATGCTGTAGGCAGGATTCTTAATCTTTTTGCAACGCTGCAGGCCCACTCTGTTTTAAACATCCCCCCCCCCTAAAAAACAAACAACAAACAACAACAACAAACAATTGTAATAAAGTTTAAAATTTAAAAATAATTAAATAATTTAGTAATGTTTGATTTCTTTAATTAACTTTTTATAATCAAGGAAAAAATTACCACACAATGAGCAGGGAAATAATACATTGATAACACCAATAAGCATAAAAATAAAACACATACAAAAAATATGCATGGGAAAAATTACATATATAGGCCTAAAATAAGCAAAAGTCAGAAATGTTAGATCTAGTCAAAATACAAATATATCAATCAGCATGTGAATGACACACATTATACCAATAAGCAAGGAGTAACACAAACTTATACCAATTAACATGGAAATGACAAACATAGATATCATATATCAATTAGCATGGAGGTAACACATTCAGCAATTATCATGGGAATTACAAGCAAATGATACACAAATAAGAGTGGAAATAATACATTCCTACACCAATAAGCAATAATTACACATACCAATTAGCATTGAAATAAACACATACCCAGTAATCATGGGAAAAAAAACATACAAATATCAGTTAGCATGTTAAATATTAATGGAAAATATACCAATTAGCATTGAAATAACACACAAACATACACCATTTAGCATTGAAATAAAACACATACATATACCAACACGCATTGAAATAACACACATACATATACCAATAAGTAGGGGAAAAACACACATGAATATATCAAATAGCGTGTTAATGAAAAGATTACATATACCATTTAGCATTGAAAAAACATACATGTATATAACATTAAGCATAGGAAAAACACATACACCAGGGGTGACAAAAATCAGGAAGATTTATAAAAAAGCGCCTTACTGATAAAATATTAATTAACAACACGGTTGCTTATCCTCATTCTTGGTCTTGCCTTCACCTGATGACTTGCACACAGTCCTGTTGTATGCATATCGACGATCATGGTTTTGACTTCACCTGAAGACTTGCACACTGTCCTGATGTATGGATATCTATGAGGTTGGTCTTGCCTTCACCTGTAGACTTGCACACTGTCCTGTGCAATAAAAGTTTGATAAAAGGAGTATTGATTAGTAAGAAAAGACTAAATCATAGTAAATCCCAACATAGTTTGAAATTGATGGTATTTCGAAATAAACTCAAAATATATCAGCTTCTTGGTCTTTGAGGGTTACATATAACATTTTTTGAATAACTTGGAAAAGTCAAGAACTTAAAAAATAAAATAGTGACGTTCTTTGATAAGTTATGAAGTGAATTATATTAAAAAATAAAATAGTGATGTACTTTGATAAGTTATGAAGTGAATTATATTAAAAACTCACTTGGATATTTGTAAACTTGTGTTCTTCTAAACATTACAATTCCCACAGAGAAGGTTTGTGTAACGACCCATTCAAACTGATAATCTTTGGCTTGGATCCACAGGCAGGTGATGACACTCTCATTATAACAGCCATATGGTGTGGTTATCGGAAATAGAAATTTTGTAGAATTTATTCGCAAAAGTTTTGTTTCAAAAGCTAGGAAGAATTGAAGCCAAAATTATTTTAATTAAAAGATTGACATATTATTATAACAATAATTATTGCTAATTTAGCCAATTGAATGTGTTAGTAATAAACAAATATTGGTCAGTATTTAGGCCATGTGATGTGTTAGTGATAAAAAATTTAAAGACGTATGGGTAAATAAGAAAAGACAAAATCCAAACATTGTAATTGTATGAAATTGATGGTATGATGAAATAAGCTAAAAATATTTAAGCTTCTTGGTCTATGAGGGTTAAATACCAGTGTTAAGAAATAAAAGAATTTATTAAATAGCTTGGATAAACAAAATACTTAAGAAATAAAAGAATGGTGATGTACTTTGTAAAGTTATGAAGTGAAGTACCGGTATACTAAAACTCACTTGGAAACTTGTGTTGTTCCAATATCACAATGCCTAGAGAGAAGGGTTGTGTAACGACCCAATCAAACTGATCATCTTTGGCTTGGATCCACAGGCAGGTGATGACTCTCATAACAGCCAAATGGTGTGGTTATCGGAAACAGAAAATTTTAATCATTTAAAGAATTTATTAGCAAAGTTTTTGCTCTTTAAAACTAAGAACAATTTAAGCCAAAATAATGTAAAAGATTGACACATTATTAATGCAATAAAGCTAATTTAGTCCATTTGATGTGTTAGTAATAAACAAATATTGGTAAGTATTTAGGCCAAATGATTAGTTAGTGATAAAAGATTAAAAGAAGTTTTTGTAAATAAGAAGAGACCCAACATAGTTTGAAATTGATGGTATGATGAAATAAGCTACAAATATAAACATACATATACCATTAGGCATAGGAAAAACACATACATAATGAACATATATCAATTAGATTTGAAAAAACAAACAACATATACTAATTAGCATTGAAATAATAGACATAGCCTACATAGAGGCCTACCATTAAGCATAGGAAAAACACATACATATATCAATTAGCTTTGAAATAACACATACACAAATTAGCATGGAAATAAATTTGCATACACCAGTTAGCGTGGAAATAACTATCATACCTACAGTAATAGGCATGGGAAAAACAAACATGTAGATACCAATTAGCATGGAAATAAAATAATTACACAAATTAGAATGGAAAATAACACATTCATAAACAAATTGTCATCAGACTCTAGTCCTCTAAGGAGGATAAACCAAAGCATGGAGTCCCACAATCGGGTATCTACAAGCGCACATTGTCAACTTAATTTGGGTCATTAGGTGGCGCCAAAGCAGGTTGCAACAAGAGCAAAGTGTCCAGTTATACCGCTGGACATTCGGTCGCACCTGAATGAGGCTTTGTTAAAAACAGGGAGGACCAGTACAACATTAGTAGAAGTACATACGTGAAGGTGCTCATTCAGACACATTTAGGTAGGAGATGCCTTATTTTAGAAGTATCCAGGAATGCTACATGAGTCAGAACCTGGTACTCCTGGCAGTCACTACCTCTAAGCAGGAGAGGCGTTGAATGCGCATCACTGCTTTTCACCTCCCCCGTGTCAGACCAGTCTGTCCAGAAGTAGAGATAGCAAGAAGGAAAAAAAATCCCCATGTCAGACCAGTCTGTCCAGAAATAGAGATAGAGAGAAAGAAAGAAAGAGAAAGAAAGAAAGAAAGAGAAAAAAAGAAAAGATGTTAGTAAACGGCGCGAACAAGAAAGGCGGGAAAAAGAACGGCGGGAACGAAAACGGCGGGAACGAAAACGGCGGGAACGAAAACGGCGGGAACGAATACGGCGGGAACGAAAACGGCGGGAACGAAAACGGCGAGAACGAAAACGGCGAGAATGAAAACGGAAATACATTGATAACACCAACAAGCATAAAAATAAAACACATTCAAAAAAATGCAAGGGAAAATCACATATATAGGACTACAAATAAGCAAAAGTCAGAAATGTTAGTAAAAAACAAATATATCGAAAACGGCGGGAACGAAAACGGCGAGAACGAAAACGGCGGGAACGAAAACGGCGGGAACGAAAACGGCGGGAACAAAAACGGCGGGAACGAAAACGGAAATACATTGATAACACCAACAAGCATAAAAATAAAACACATTCAAAAATATGCAAGGGAAAATCACATATATAGGACTACAAATAAGCAAAAGTCAGAAATGTAAGTAAAAAAACAAATATATCGAAAACGGCGGGAACAAAAACGTAAATGCGAAAAAAACGCAACTGCTCCATCTGTGTCTGTGCCAGGCCGTCATCTGTGCTCTCCACCGTCTGTGGTAGGCCGTCATCTGTGCTGCTCCTCTGTCCGTGAGCCTAACTTACTGGCCCTCTAACGGGCACTAACTAACTGGCCCTCTAACGGACCCTACCTGATTGGCCCTCTAACGGGCTCTAAATAACTATCTGGCCCTTCTAACGGACCCTAATGTTTGGCCCGTCTAACGGACCCTATAGGTTGGCCCGACTAACGGACCCTAAATGGCCCTTCTAACAGGCCCTAAATGTGTGGCCCCTCTAACAGGCCCTAATTGTTTGGCCCGTCTGACGGACCCTAAGTTTGACCCGTCTAACGGGTCCTAATTGTTTGGCCCTCTAACGGGCCCTATTTGTTAGGGAGACACTATGGGATTCCGCCGTGTTGGGGACCCCGGGGTCCCTAATGGGAAGATTCCCTAATGTGCCCCTAACATCTGGGCCTTCTAACAGACCCCTACCTGTTTGGACCCTCTAACGGGCCCCTACTGTTTGGACCCTCTAACGGGCCCCTACTGATTGGCCCCTCTAACAGGCCCTAAACGTTTGGACCCTCTAACGGGCCCCTACTTTTTAGGCCCTCTAACGGGCCCCTACTGTTTGGACCCTCTAACGGGCCCCTACTTTTTAGGCCCTCTAACGGGCCCCTACCGGCAAAAGAAGAAAGAAACAGCAGAGAAAAGAAGATAAGGTTGAGGACAGAGACCTACTAAAAGGAGTAGGGTCCAGTTATACCGTTGGACTACGGTCGCACCTGATGGGACTCTGTTAAAAACGGGGAGGACCAGTACTACACGAGCTGAAGTACTACGTGAAGGTGCCCAATTCAGACACAGTAAGGTAGGAGAGGCCACAAACAGATATACCAAAGAATGCTATAGATGAGACAGCACCTGGTACATCTGGGCGATCCCTAACTCTAAAGCAGGAGAGGTTATGTTTTCACATCCATGCTTTTCGACCTCCCCAAGAAAGGTTTGAAAGAAGGAGATGGCAGCAGCTATATAGAGGAAAAAAATGGTGTCAACCAAAAAAAAAATAGGGACAACATGGTCTATATAAGTGGACAAAAGGGAACTAAAGGTAAAGGGGACATCAGAGAAGAACAAGGGTTAAAATGAGACACCAGGGGTGACAAAAATCAGGAAGATTTATAAAAAAGCGCCTTACTGATAAAATATTAATTAACAACACGGTTGCTTATCCTCATTCTTGGTCTTGCCTTCACTTGATGACTTGCACACAGTCCTGTTGTATGCATATCGACGATCATGGTTTTGACTTCACCTGAAGACTTGCACACATTGTTGTTGTATGGATATCGACGATCTTGGTTTTGATTTCACCTGAAGACTTGCACACTGTCCTGATGTATGGATATCCAAGATGTTGGTCTTGCCTTCACCTGTAGACTTGCACACTGTCCTGTGCAATAAAAGTTTGATAAAAGGAGCATTGATTAGTAAGAAAAGACTAAATCCCAACATAGTTTGAAATTGATGGTATTTCGAAATAAACTCAAAATATATCAGCTTCTTGGTCTTTGAGGGTTACATATAACATCATTTTTTGAATAACTTGGAAAAGTCAAGAACTTAAAAAATAAAATAGTGACGTACTTTGATAAGTTATGAAGTGAATTATATTAAAAAATAAAATAGTGATGTACTTTGATAAGTTATGAAGTGAATTATATTAAAAAATAAAATAGTGATGTACTTTGATAAGTTATGAAGTGAATTATATTAAAAACTCACTTGGAAATTTGGAAACTTGTGTTGTTCTAAACATTACAATTCCTACAGAGAAGGTTTGTGTAACGACCCATTCAAACTGATAATCTTTGGCTTGGATCCACAGGCAGGTGATGACACTCTCATTATAACAGCCATATGGTGTGGTTATCGGAAACAGAAATTTGTAAAATTCATTTGCAAACGTTTTGCTTTAAAAGCTAGGAAGAATTTAAGCCAAAATTATTTTAATTTAAAGATTGACATATTATTATAACAATAATTATTGCTAATTTAGCCAATTGAATGTTAGTAATAAACAAATATTGGTCAGTATTTAGGCCATGCGATGTGTTAGTGATACAAAATTAAAGACGTATTGGTAAATAAGAAAAGACAAAATCCAAACATTGTAATTGTATGAAATTGATGGTATGATGAAATAAGCTAAAAATATTTAAGCTTCTTGGTCTATGAGAGTTACATACCAGTGTTAAGAAATAAAAGAATTTATTAAATAGCTTGGATAAACAAAATACTTAAGAAATAAAAGAATGGTGATGTACTTTGTAAAGTTATGAAGTGAAGTACCGGTATACTAAAACTCACTTGGAAACTTGTGTTGTTCCAATATCACAATGCTTAAAGAGAAGGGTTGTTGTGTAACGACCCAATCAAACTGATCATCTTTGGCTTGGATCCACAGGCAGGTGATGACTCTCATAACAGCCAAATGGTGTGGTTATCGGAAACAGAAATTTTAAATCATTTAAAGAATTTATTAGCAAAGTTTTTGCTCTTTAAAACTAAGAACAATTTAAGCCAAAATAATATAAAAGATTGACACATTATTAATGCAATAAAGCTAATTTAGTCCATTTGATGTGTTAGTAATAAACAAATATTGGTAAGTATTTAGGCCAAATGATTAGTTAGTGATAAAAGATTAAAAGAAGTTTTTGTAAATAAGAAAAGACTAAAATCCAACATAGTTTGAAATTGATGGTATGATGAAATAAATTAAAAATATATCAGCTTTTTTTCTTTAAGGGTTGCATATAACAGTTCTCAAGATAAATCAGTTTCTTGGTCTCTGCTGCTTCTATACCATTGTTAATATATAAAAGCATTCAATAACTTAGATAAATCAAGTAATTACAAAATGAAAATAGTGATGTTCTGAAGTGAAGTATGCTCAAAACTCACTTGGAAACATGTGTAATTCAAAACATTACACAATGCCTAAAGAGAAGTGTTGTGTAACGGCCCAATCAAACTGATCATCTTTGGCTTGGATTCACAGGCAGGGGCCAACACTTTCAAATTTACAAGTCATATGGTGTGTCTGGAAATACAAAAAGTTTATTCATATAAAGAATTCACTTGCAAACTTTAAGCTTTAAAAACTAGGATTATATACCAAATTTAAGGTAAATGAAAGATTTGATATAATTGAAATATTGTTTCTATATTCTTGTATGTAAGTTCAACGTATAAGATAAACACTTCTGATTGTGTACATTACAAATGTGTTATAAAAGCCAGAGACTACCGAATGTTTGCACCTCCAATGTATACTGTTATATTAGTATTATTATGTCTAATACTCACCGCTGACACCATGTTATATTAGTATTAATATGTCTAATATTCAATGAAGTCTAACACGTCTGTTTAGCTGCGTGTCTATAACTTTAATGAATTTAATACCTGCTACTAGCAAGCTCACGTGACTTCTCAGCTCACAAAACTTCACGGACCTCACGCATTGACACAAAGGGACGCAACTGTAGCATTACAACAAAAGTGATATCACAACAGCGTGGCTAATAGAAAGTGTTGACTACTGTTTGTTTGCATGATAGGAGAATACTTTTGGTTTTATGCATGTTTAATGTTGTGTATAATCATAGTATAATGTGTGGTCAAAGGCTTACGCTACTGCGCTCCAATTTAAATTGATCAACAATATTTGATTTTAATAAAGAAGATGAAACAGTTTGTCTTTTCATTATACTCAGAGGCGTATCGTAGGGGGCAGGGCGTACAGATGTACCCGGGCGCCAGCTAGTTAGGGGCGCCAAAATGTGCTTTGATATTATTTTATTGATTAAAATAATGGGTTTGAGAGTTGAAAAAAGGAAAAGAGGGCACTTTAAAATAAATCTTGTCCCCTGGCGCGAATCTTGTCCCCGGGCGCCAAACACTCTAGCTACGCCGCTGATTATACTTAACTTGATAAAAACTCAAGATGAGAGTGTTAACAAATAGCCTTAACTTACTTGAACTCTTGAACACAAATTTAACCATCTGAACACAGTAGACAGAGGCGTAGCGTAGTGGGGGCAAGGGATACATATGTACCCGGGCGCCAGCTAGTTAGGGGCGCCAAAATGTGCTTTGATTTTATTTTGATGAAAATAATGGGTTTGAGAGTTGAAAAAGGAAATGAGGGCGCTTTAAAATGAATCTTGTCCCCAGCGCCAAACACTCTAGCTACGCCGCTGACAGTAGAGCAAAATGCTTGCAACGAGAAGTGACAACTCACAATACAAGGACATTTTGTGAGTCAACGATAAACACGCATTAAGTTCACGCCAGTGGTGTAAGTGAAGGCAATGGAAATTTTTGGGGGATGGGGGGAGGGGGGGTGAAAAGTAGAGAAGAGGGCTTAGTGGGGAAGGAAAAAAAGATGGTTGAATTTTGTAAATCCGGTAAATGGTAATAGGCAAAATATTATCCAATTAAATTTAATGGTCGAAAAAGGGGTTGGGGGGGGGGAGATTTCGCTCGGGTGACGTCGGCTGGTGCTCTCGATTACTGCTCCCCTTCCCCAGCTTCACCTATAAAAAGGGCGATGGCGGGCACATTTTTTTTATTTTCAAGGAAGTGCTGTATATAAAAATATAAACGTCCGTCTACTCATTTGGGACCTGAATTTTTTAGAAATGAGATTAGTTATGGTATAAATTTTACTCAATTTTTTATTTATTTAGTATTTGGCTATACTGAATTCCCATCGAGCGCCTCCTCAGGTGGCTGATAGGCGAAAGCCCAACAGATATGGAGGGTGCCGGGGAAATAAAATACCTGGGGCGGACCAAAATTAGAACCTACTGCCTTGTAGGAAGTGGAGGGATCCTCAAAGGCTAGGGAAACTTACCCAAAAACTAAGGCAGCTACCCAGAGTGCTGTAAGGGGTAGTTCCCCCCCCCCCCCCCGGGACGGTTGTGAGCAGGGCTAACAACACGGCCATGTAAAAAATTAACGTTAGGAAAGCGGATCAACAGAATAAAACCTGGATTGATATCAATGGAAATCGACCTATGATCTATGCTTGGATATGGACATGATTTTTGGATTGCGACTTGGAATGTACTAAAGGGCCATCCATAAATGACGTCACGCTTCTAAAAAAAAAAGGGGGGTAGGGGTCAGATTTTTGGGAAAGGAGGGGGGGGGGGCGCCTCAAACTATGTGATGTCACATGAAAAGCGGAATATTGTAGTAAAGAATTGCACTTAATAACCCTAAATAACAGACAATTTTTACATTATGTTTTTATTTAAACAACAGGGTATCTTAGTAAATGTTCTAGGGCAGGTATTTTAACCTATTTTTTTGCAGCGCTGCAGGCCCACTCCGTTTTAACCATCCCCCCTCACCCCCCCCCCCCCCCCGTATAAATTACATGGTAATAAAATTTAAAATAATTTAGTTATCGTAGTTTTATTTCTTAATTAACTTTTTATAGACAAGGGTATAAATTACCAATATACGCAATGCGCCAACAAAATTCACCAGAAAAATATTTACTGCTAATCAAAATGCATAAAACTTTCTAATTATTTTCTAATTATTTTCTAATTATTTTTTAATTTTTTTTTTTTAAAGCAACAACTAACAATGAAAGCAAATACACTCATTCCTGTCACTTACAAAAGTTACCGAACACTTCATTGAACACTTCATTGAACACTTCATTGAACACTTCATTGAACACTTCATTGAACACTTCATTGAACACTTCATTGAACACTTCATTGAACACTTCATTGAACACTTCATTGAACACTTCATTGAATACTTCATTGAACACTTCATTGAACACTTCATTGAACACTTCATTGAACACTTCATTGAACACTTCATTGAACACTTCATTGAACACTTCATTGAACACTTCATTGAACACTTCATTGAACACTTCATTCGGCGTTGAAACATGGTCAAAAAAGGTATGTTCCTGTCATAATAATAATGTAATCTAATTGTTGACGCATCAACCTTGAAATTTTTACTAAAACACGCATTTTAATTGGTTACATGGGTGGCAAATGTACGTGTCATCTGTTATCCTTTTATGAATTTCGGTTATTAGACCGAGCAGTGTGTTCTCTGTAATTACGCAACTTTTCAATTTGGCGTCACCCCCTGAGATGGTGTCACCCGGTGCGGTCCGCAACACCTCAGCTACGCCACTGAATATAATTTTCTGGTCTTCCACACCTCAGGGCTGGGGAGGTACTTCTACCCCTGGTTAAGAACCACTGTTCAAGTGAAATGTTTCTGACGTGGGTGCAGTAATTTGATATCCATGGGAGCTGTATTCCTTAAGGAGTTTGTAAAGGACAATAGTGGACACAGGGACTTTTTTATAGGTGGGGGGTATTTGAGGGGGGGGGGGTCTAGCTTTTTGTAACGATTTGTGAAGATGGGGGGAGGCAGGGGGTAAAAAATCGGCAAAATTTGCGTGACGTCATTTACGGAAGTAGTATTTGGGTCTAGATGACAGGATTCAGTATCTGGGTCGAGATGACAGGATGCAGAATCTGGGTCTAGATGACAGGATGTAGTATCTGGATCTAGATGCCAGGATGTAGTATCTGGGTCTAGATGACAGGATGTAGTATCTGGGTCTAGATGACATAATGCAGTATCTGGATCTAGATGACAGGATGTAGTATCTGGGTCTAGATGACAGGATTTTGTATCTTGCTCTAGATGACAGGATGTAGTATCTGGGTCTAGATGACAGAATGTAGTGTCTGGGTCTAGATGACAGGGTGTAGTATCTGGCACTAGGTGACAGGATGTAGTATCTGGGTCTAGAACGCACGAATGTTACCTTCTGCCTCTTAATAAGAATGAATCAACGTTTTTTCAGATGATTTGTCTACAGACCGAGGATTTGGAATTAACCTGCTGAAATCGTGTGCAAATTTTGCTAACGCATGACGAAACCGAGACCGTCAAAATGGGACAATGACCATGCACATAATTATAGTTTATTTAAGAATGTTCACATCAGACTTGCGTAGTAGACATTGTGTATCACCTGTGCACGTAGATGCAAGAGGGCCGCATGAAGAATTTATAAGCGCAATATCTTGTTTAATTAATTAATTGTTCTGTTGTTATTAAATACATATATGTATGTGTATGAACTTCTGCCAGTGTTCTCCTTTCTGCCGAGGCACATTGTCTTCTTCCATCAAATTATTGAGTATGATCATCATTGTGGTAAATAATATCACCATCCCTTCAAATAGCACCATCCCTTCAAATTGTATCATCCCTTCAAATAGCACCATCCCTTCAAATAGCACCATCCCTTCAAATAGCACCATCCCTTCAAATAGCACCATACCTTCAAATAGCACCATCCCTCCAAATAGCACCATCCCTTCAAATAACGTCATACTTTCAAATAGCACCATACCTTCAAATAACATCATACTTTCAAATAGCACCATAACTTCAAATGGCACCATACCTTCAAATAGACCAAAACCTTCAAATAGCACCATACCTTCAAATAGCACCACTTTTCATTTGGTCTTAAGTGTTTGTCCTCTGCACAGGTTTTACTGCATCCTGTGGGGAACCGTGGTTAGAATTGCTCGAGCTAGTGAGGTTAGAGGTCATGGGTTAGCAAATGTGTATGTCTACAAAGAGGCAGCGGATGGTTGCTGTGCTCTGGTTGTTTGTGCATCCAGTCACAAGTTAGCAAGTCGGGGGAATGAGGATTGGGGGGGGGGTCGCATTATTGTTTTAAACATCTGCCACTGATAAAGGTGTGATATTATGTGTCGGGCTTCCAAGGTGATATATGCAAATGTTGGGGTCAACGATTTCAATTTACAACTAACAGGAAACGGGAGACCAGGGAAAGATCACCGGTATTTGTTAGACCGTTGCATGGGCGGACACCCTGCGTCATAGTTAGTAGAGAAGAGAGTATACGAGGGGGTGTTTGTAGGGACAGAACCAGGGGCACCGTGAGTCACTGTTAGTAGAGAAGAGAGTATACGCGGGGGTGTTTGTAGGGACAGCGCCGAGACCGTCAGGGGACACAGACAAAAGGAAGACACACCTGTCAGATTGTGTAGTTAGACGAACCGGACTCGCAGCTAAAGCCTGGATAGACAGAGTCGAAAGTAGGCCCCAAAAAAATATGATATTTCTCTAAAAAAAAATTATTTGCGAAGGTTGTACATCCGAAACCCAAATTCCCTATTTTAAAATTTAAAAAAAATATATTTTTAGGTCTGTTTTTGCATTCTAAAAGGCCCTCACTACAAGAGCCATGAGACTTTTTGTTGTTGCCCAAACCGATGAATCGCTTTCGTCCGCACCCGAAAACGTTTATACATGTATATCTCTAAATACTTAGAGACCATTTAGTCGAGTGAACGTAAGTTATTAATTCAAAGCACTGTGCCATTGGCGATCTTCCGAAAATGGGTCGAATCACGGGAAGTACTCGTTACCAATACATGTTCAAGTTAAGGACAGCAATCATTGCTACTGACGTGGCTTTTGATTATATAACATACACAACCTGTATTCGCGCAGCTGTTCCCCTGGGTCACACGGCGTGTATCCCCCAAGCGTTCACGTGACGTGTGTACTTGTGGGTTTAGATATGGAGTTGGGCACGTTGTCAAACACGAACAACGAGTCCTGAGTTTACGGATCCCCAAAGACACACATAGATTCAAGTCATAGATGTTACATCTAAACTAAAAAAGTTTCTCTATGTATGGCTATATATCTGTGTGTGTTAAATATGTGTGTATGTACGTAATTGTGGATGGCATTTTCGGGTGGTAGGTGGTGGGGGAATCTGATAACACGGAACATTTGATTATTAATAATTCCTCGTAAATTCGACAGAGACGGAAGTATGGGGAAAAAAAATGTCGACGTGTTGTACGCTTGAAAACATCCACTGGAACCCCATTATATCACGTTAACTATAGATCGCGTTATTCGTGAAGTTTCAGAAACAAGAAAGCCTTTATGCGAAGAAATAAAAGATAAAAATTGAAGCATGCAACTTGTTTGCGAGTCAAGGATTTTTTCCAATTCCAAACTAAGGAAACTGACATTACTATATGAAGTTTATACCTCTAGCATTATACTCTTCAGAGCCACCCCCCCCCCCCCAATAACCTAAACAGATTCGTTATTTTGAAAGTGTGTGTGTGAGAGGTGATGGAACATGTCCTGTCATTTGATACTAGTCGGTGATTGACAGAAAGCTTGGGGGGGGGAAGACGGTGTGGGCGGGGGGACTGCTTTCTTTATTATTTCATGCTTGAGATATCTTATCCCAAATTTTCATAAATCATCTACTACCAAATATTTTCAGATGACAGATGTTTTGAAGGGAGCTCTCTTCCCACTCATCGTTTTCAGGGCTGGCATCATTTTCATTTCTGCACTTGACGTTTGCGACCCTGACATCCCCTCCAGGCCGACGCCTCAGGTCTGGTTAAATCTAGCAATCTTCAAAAAACTGTGGACCTGGAACTTACGAGGACTTGGGAAGCGGCCGGTGCCAGCAGTGTCCGGTTGATCACTTCATGAGGAAACAAATGGCCGAGAGCTCCAAGTACTCTTTCTGTGAGTAGTGCCTCGCGGCTAACCCTGTGAGTATGTGATCAATTTATTTGATCATCGATTCCAATGAAATTAGAGAAACGAATCTTCGAGTTAGTGGGATCATTATTACAAGTTGCCGTTAAGGGATATGAGGCGATAGGCTGTGGTGGAAGCCTATGGCCGGTGATTCTAAATATGCAGCCCCGAGAAAGCTGCTCCTAGGCAACCGTTTCGTCCCAGCTACTTCGCGAATTAGTTGCGAGGTAGAAACCCACTGTAGAATCCCTCTTAGAGTGCGTCCGATGCTTCCCCGGGACGGGTGGGGGGAGATATTAGGACGTTAATTTACTGTCCCGGCCCCTAGGAAAGTGGACTACGGACGCTTGAAACACAGCGTCTTCGGTCGACCAGACGTCTCCGGGCGGGGGGGGGGCTCCATCGGCAAACTCGATCGAGCAGTTGCTGGTGGGGGCGTCCCACGCCCGGGGGAGGTCTCTGACGTCTCCCCGCACGGCACGGCGCTGGGGACACCCGGCGGCTGGCGGGTGTGGGTGGACGCCAGGGAGAGCATTAGGAGCGTAAGCTCGATGGCCCGCTGACGCCATTTCCTAATGAGATATTTCAGTTAGTGTCGACTTTCAGCCAGGGGCGTCATTTTAGGTTTTTTTTCGTGGGGGTGGGCGAGGGTAACAACCAAAACTTTGTCGGTTTGTTAAGTTGTTTATTACTGGAGGTCCCACAGTACATAGCAATTTAAACGAAATATGCGAATTCAGGGAAGAGGGCAAATGCTCCACCCTGCCTTACCCAAATGACGTCCCTGCTTTTAGCCTGCACATTCTTAACTTCAAATATAATTTAAAATTAATCGCTATAGGACTACTAATGTTTCACTTAATAATAATAAAAAAAGGAAAAATACAACTCATGCATTAATTTTTTTTCGAAAAACTGAAAACACAATTATTTATTTGTTGTTTTTTTTCCTTTTCATATAATAACATGCTTACAGGTTAACCCTTTTGATTTATTTGATGAGCTATAATATTAACCACACCATTATTAAATGGATCTTTCTTTGTTTGCATTTTTGACTAGTTAAGCTCCGAAAGTGAGACTTGGACAAATAAATGTATGCTCTTGTCGTTCTTTTAGAGCCGTGGTTCTCAACCTTCCTAATCCCGCGGCCCTTTAATACAGTTCCCTATGTTGTGGCGACCCCAACAAGTGTTGTGGCGACCCCAACAACAAAGTTATTTTCGTTGTTTTAATACTTCATAGCTTTAGAGTATCTGTGCTTTCCGATGGTCTTAGGCGACCCATGTGAATGGTTCGTTGGACTCCCAATGGTGTCGCGAACCACAGGTTGAGAACCGCTGTTTTAGAGCCTTGTATATATGTGTTTCGTTTGTTGTATTGCAATCATTGCTGTATTTGGGACATTCGTGTGTTGAAAATTTCTGAAGCCACATTCGAACACAACAATCCATGTTTTTTTTTTATATTCCCTTTACAACACATGCTATCATACTGATACACTTTATTTCTTGTCCACACAGGTTCAGACAACACATGATATCATACTGATACACTTTATTTCTTGTCCACACAGGTTCAGACAACACATGCTATCATACTGATACACTTTATTTCTTGTCCACACAGGTTCAGACAACACATACTATCATACTCATACACTTTATTTCTTGTCCACACAGGTTCAGATAGTGGCCGAGCCCTGCAACACGACCAGGGACTCGGTCGTCCACTGTAAAGAAGGATACTACAGAAGGCAGGCCGCCCGCAACAACAGCAACAACTGCGGGTGCTGCTGGGAGTGCAGTCGGTGTGACGTCTGCGGTGTCGGGGTGAACCTGGATCTGAATTATTTAATCGCCGAATGCAACACCGACAGCAACACGCTGTGCTGTCATTCGGACAACATGGTCGTGGTGAATGGCCAGTGTGTTTATCCGACTACTGTCGAGACGCTTACCGAAGGTTTCCAAGAAACAAAACGGCACTTGCTCTAATGAAGCAAGACGCCTACAACTCCATGGCCAGGCTTGATGACGCAATATCATTGTGTGTTTATCTGTTATTTTTGTATCATGTTTCTTTAATGTATTGAGAAAATAATCTCTTTTGGATTTTGATTATGAAAAAAAAAGACAGTTCCTCTCACGGAACAAAAGAAATGTGACATTTAAATCGTGACCAAACGTAGCTGGAACTAGCATCTTGTATAAAGTCACGGCTAGAAGTCACGATATCGGTCTCATTATTCACAGTGGGTTATGTCGATCATAGAACCATTCTGGCACAGCCGTGGCGTGGTGGACCCTGCAATTCATGCGTTGCTGCAGAGAGCCTCCGGTATTTAAAGGGCCCAAAATTTGTAATGTGAAGGAAAAAAAAACAAAAAACCTTCCACTGGAATACAGGGTGCAAAAAAAAAAAAAGAAAAGAAAAGAGGTTGTTCTTTTTTTTCTTTGGGGGGGGGGGGGTGGTGGTGGCGGGGGTCTTAAAGCCGGGCGTTGGCTCTGCACCCAGTCTCTTTAACTAATGAGGAGAGAACTTTTTATATTTAAATAGGTGCTTTGAAGACAACGATTCTTTTACTGGGGTAATTGTGGCGGTGGTATAGGCCATAATTTGTAGGTGATGAAGAACTCATTTACGTGTTGGCCCAATGTCAATGTTTGAATACAATAAATGTGACGATTTCCAGGAAAGATAAGCGATCTTATGCAATGTCAACAAAGCTATCAACTCATGCCATGTCAACAAAGCTATCAACTCATGCCATCTCAACAAGCTATCAACTCATGCAATGTCAACAAGCTATAAACTAATGCCATGTCAACAAACTATCAACTCATGCCATCTCAACAAGCTATCAACTCATGCCATGTCAACAAACTATCGACTCATGCAATATCAACAAGCAATCAACTCATGCAATGTCAACAAGCTATCAACTCATGCAATGTCAACAAACTATCAACTCATGCAATGTCAACAAACTATAAACTCATGCAATGTCAACAAACTATCAACTCATGCAATGTCAACAAGCTATCAACTCATGCAATGTCAACAAACTATCAACTCATGCAATGTCAACAAACTATCAACTCATGCAATGTCAACAAACTATCAACTCATGACATGTCAACAAGCTATCAACTCATGCCATGTCAACAAACTATCAATTCATGCCATGTCAACAAGCTATCAACTCATGCAATGTCAACAAACTATCAACTCATGCAATGTCAACAAACTATCAACTCATGCCATGTCAACAAGCTATCAACTCATGCAATGTCAACAAGCTATCAACTCATGCAATGTCAACAAACTATCAACTCATGCCATGTCAACAAACGATCAACTCATGCCATGTCAGCAAACGATCAACTCATGCCATGTCAGCAAGCTATCAACTCATGCCATGTCAACAAACGATCAACTCATGCCATGTCAACAAGCTATCAACTCATGCCATGTCAACAAACGATCAACTCATGCCATGTCAACAAACTATCAACTCATGCCATGTCAGCAAGCTATCAACTCATGCCATGTCAACAAACGATCAACTCATGCCATGTCAAAAAACGATCAACTCATGCCATGTCAGCAAGCTATCAATGTTTCCTCAGTCAGCCACAAGACTTTAATGTTGCATTCAATGCCAAACTCAAATGTTTTGTAACAGATTTTTAATATTTGCTATGCCCGGCTCGTGTTGAACCTACATCCGTTCTCAACGGTTCTAAGTAAGGAAGTACGGAGCCACTCTTAGGATTTTGGGGGCCCTAGGCATGGAGCGTAGGTAGGGGGACCCGGAAGAGGGGGGTAGCGCGCGTGTTACGTACATTTTGTTGGGCTAGGCCAGTGGTTCTAAAATTTTCAGTTCATGGGCGCCTATGCCATATTATGTTGTCACCAGGCTCCCTGTGGTAAATTCTAACAAGTACACTTGGAAATAGCGAATATAAAAATAAAATAAAGGGTTGGATACAAATAAATATAACACGTATGTAGTTCACTGAGCGCCATCTGGTAGCTGCAAACAGTAGTTACTCAAGTGGGTAACTGCACCACGACCGAAAGTTGTCACATTGGATTAAAGGTGACAAATAAATTATGAATATTTTGTAATATTACGTAACGCCCCGGTGAGGAAGCCGCAGCAACCCATTTAAAAGCATGTGCATTCTCCACCTGGGCGGACCCATAAAAGGACAATATATTGCACTCCTTGTCTTTGTGAAGTAAATTTATAATTAAATTCACTGGTAAGTTCCTTTCTTAAGATGATTTTGGCGCCTGTTGCTCTTCGCCGCATTCTCATGGCCCTTCCCGAGGCCAAGGAGATGCGGCTTATGTTCTGGGAGCCACTGGTCAGGCCGAATAACCATTGGTGATAACCCGTGTCACATTTTGTTTACTGTAACAAACATTATAATAAATTATGGATTTTTTTTGTTTGTGGGGGGGGGGGGGGTAGGTGGTACGCAAAAAAAAAAAGTGTATGTGTGGGGGGGGGGTCGTAAAAGAAAAAGTACGCATGCAACAAGGTTGAAGGGGGGTAGATAATTTGACATTTATGGGTACCGGTACATGCTAAATAGGTGGCTCCTTCTCGCATTTGTTTGCTTTGTATGACCTCATTTTATGACATAATTATTTCATACGGCTGAACGCGGAGATCACAGAAACGGAGAAAACAAGAGAATGCATTCTCAACTTGTAAGACGCAGCAATATCTGACTTCGAGTTTGAACAACTTAAAGTCTCACCAGTAACTTTATTTGTACACGTGACAGACTGTGAATGTGATCCAGAGGCGTAGCGTAGAGGGGCAAGGGGGTACAGATTTATCCGGGCACCAGCTATTTAGGGGCGCCAAAATGTGCTTTGATATTATTTTATTGATGAAAACAATGGGTTTGACAATTGAAAAAAGGAAACGAGGGCGCTTTAAAATGAATCTTGTCCCCGGGCGCCAAACACTCTAGCTACGCCGCTGATGTGATCTGCACGTTCACCTAAATATTAAGTGATATTATTTAGACATGGTAATATATTCTAGCACCGTAACAATATATTTATCCAACTTCTGAATCAAAACTGTCGCTAGCCTCTTAAATGTGACAATAACAACTCTAATTTCTAATGTAATGACATATACCTTTAAAACAAGGTAGCCACAGTTTGCAATTTCACGCCAGTCATCTACTTTTTACCTACAGTTTAATTTTTTGACGTTAGCTTAACTCGATTCCACTGAACACGCTATGCGAGTTGTTATTGTATGCATTATATCTACTGTGTGTTTATTTATTTACTCTTAAGATAGCATATTGTACGATTTTAATGGTTTGGGGGTAAAACAGGTCTGCATCTTTCATAGACAACATTTTATTGTTGTAACAAATTTTTGTAGTAATCAATAATTTCAATTCCATATTTTTGAGAGCCATGACGACATAGAAAACCTGGCTAAATGAAGAATATATATCAGCAAATAAAGTCACCAATTGCCAAGATAAGTTTACAATTCCTCCAGTTTGTGTTACCTACACTAATAAATGAGTTTAACATACTATTTAAGGCAGATGAATCTCAAAAAGTGATTCTTCTGGAGGAAATGGATCGACTGCTCAAGAAGTTTGTTTTAAAATTTGTGAAGATGAAACAAACAGGAGGGTGATCTTAGTTATATGCTGTAGGCAGGATTCTTAATCTTTTTGCAACGCTGCAGGCCCACTCTGTTTTAAACATCCCCCCCCCCCAAAAAAAAACAAAAAACAAACAACAACAACAAACAATTGTAATAAAGTTTAAAATTTAAAAATAATTAAATAATTTAGTAATGTTTGATTTCTTTAATTAACTTTTTATAATCAAGGAAAAAATTACCACACAATGAGCAGGGAAATAATACATTGATAACACCAATAAGCATAAAAATAAAACACATACAAAAAATATGCATGGGAAAAATTACATATATAGGCCTAAAATAAGCAAAAGTCAGAAATGTTAGATCTAGTCAAAATACAAATATATCAATCAGCATGTGAATGACACACATTATACCAATAAGCAAGGAGTAACACAAACTTATACCAATTAACATGGAAATGACAAACATAGATATCATATATCAATTAGCATGGAGGTAACACATTCAGCAATTATCATGGGAATTACAAGCAAATGATACACAAATAAGAGTGGAAATAATACATTCCTACACCAATAAGCAATAATTACACATACTAATTAGCATTGAAATAAACACATACCCAATAATCATGGGAAAAAAAACATACAAATATCAGTTAGCATGTTAAATATTAATGGAAAATATACCAATTAGCATTGAAATAACACACAAACATACACCATTTAGCATTGAAATAAAACACATACATATACCAACACGCATTGAAATAACACACATACATATACCAATAAGTAGGGGAAAAACACACATGAATATATCAAATAGCGTGTTAATGAAAAGATTACATATACCATTTAGCATTGAAAAAACATACATGTATATAACATTAAGCATAGGAAAAACACATACACCAGGGGTGACAAAAATCAGGAAGATTTATAAAAAAGCGCCTTACTGATAAAATATTAATTAACAACACGGTTGCTTATCCTCATTCTTGGTCTTGCCTTCACCTGATGACTTGCACACAGTCCTGTTGTATGCATATCGACGATCATGGTTTTGACTTCACCTGAAGACTTGCACACTGTCCTGATGTATGGATATCTATGAGGTTGGTCTTGCCTTCACCTGTAGACTTGCACACTGTCCTGTGCAATAAAAGTTTGATAAAAGGAGTATTGATTAGTAAGAAAAGACTAAATCATAGTAAATCCCAACATAGTTTGAAATTGATGGTATTTCGAAATAAACTCAAAATATATCAGCTTCTTGGTCTTTGAGGGTTACATATAACATTTTTTGAATAACTTGGAAAAGTCAAGAACTTAAAAAATAAAATAGTGACGTTCTTTGATAAGTTATGAAGTGAATTATATTAAAAAATAAAATAGTGATGTACTTTGATAAGTTATGAAGTGAATTATATTAAAAACTCACTTGGATATTTGTAAACTTGTGTTCTTCTAAACATTACAATTCCCACAGAGAAGGTTTGTGTAACGACCCATTCAAACTGATAATCTTTGGCTTGGATCCACAGGCAGGTGATGACACTCTCATTATAACAGCCATATGGTGTGGTTATCGGAAATAGAAATTTTGTAGAATTTATTCGCAAAAGTTTTGTTTCAAAAGCTAGGAAGAATTGAAGCCAAAATTATTTTAATTAAAAGATTGACATATTATTATAACAATAATTATTGCTAATTTAGCCAATTGAATGTGTTAGTAATAAACAAATATTGGTCAGTATTTAGGCCATGTGATGTGTTAGTGATAAAAAATTTAAAGACGTATGGGTAAATAAGAAAAGACAAAATCCAAACATTGTAATTGTATGAAATTGATGGTATGATGAAATAAGCTAAAAATATTTAAGCTTCTTGGTCTATGAGGGTTAAATACCAGTGTTAAGAAATAAAAGAATTTATTAAATAGCTTGGATAAACAAAATACTTAAGAAATAAAAGAATGGTGATGTACTTTGTAAAGTTATGAAGTGAAGTACCGGTATACTAAAACTCACTTGGAAACTTGTGTTGTTCCAATATCACAATGCCTAGAGAGAAGGGTTGTGTAACGACCCAATCAAACTGATCATCTTTGGCTTGGATCCACAGGCAGGTGATGACTCTCATAACAGCCAAATGGTGTGGTTATCGGAAACAGAAAATTTTAATCATTTAAAGAATTTATTAGCAAAGTTTTTGCTCTTTAAAACTAAGAACAATTTAAGCCAAAATAATGTAAAAGATTGACACATTATTAATGCAATAAAGCTAATTTAGTCCATTTGATGTGTTAGTAATAAACAAATATTGGTAAGTATTTAGGCCAAATGATTAGTTAGTGATAAAAGATTAAAAGAAGTTTTTGTAAATAAGAAGAGACCCAACATAGTTTGAAATTGATGGTATGATGAAATAAGCTACAAATATAAACATACATATACCATTAGGCATAGGAAAAACACATACATAATGAACATATATCAATTAGATTTGAAAAAACAAACAACATATACTAATTAGCATTGAAATAATAGACATAGCCTACATAGAGGCCTACCATTAAGCATAGGAAAAACACATACATATATCAATTAGCTTTGAAATAACACATACACAAATTAGCATGGAAATAAATTTGCATACACCAGTTAGCGTGGAAATAACTATCATACCTACAGTAATAGGCATGGGAAAAACAAACATGTAGATACCAATTAGCATGGAAATAAAATAATTACACAAATTAGAATGGAAAATAACACATTCATAAACAAATTGTCATCAGACTCTAGTCCTCTAAGGAGGATAAACCAAAGCATGGAGTCCCACAATCGGGTATCTACAAGCGCACATTGTCAACTTAATTTGGGTCATTAGGTGGCGCCAAAGCAGGTTGCAACAAGAGCAAAGTGTCCAGTTATACCGCTGGACATTCGGTCGCACCTGAATGAGGCTTTGTTAAAAACAGGGAGGACCAGTACAACATTAGTAGAAGTACATACGTGAAGGTGCTCATTCAGACACATTTAGGTAGGAGATGCCTTATTTTAGAAGTATCCAGGAATGCTACATGAGTCAGAACCTGGTACTCCTGGCAGTCACTACCTCTAAGCAGGAGAGGCGTTGAATGCGCATCACTGCTTTTCACCTCCCCCGTGTCAGACCAGTCTGTCCAGAAGTAGAGATAGCAAGAAGGAAAAAAAATCCCCATGTCAGACCAGTCTGTCCAGAAATAGAGATAGAGAGAAAGAAAGAAAGAGAAAGAAAGAAAGAAAGAGAAAAAAAGAAAAGATGTTAGTAAACGGCGCGAACAAGAAAGGCGGGAAAAAGAACGGCGGGAACGAAAACGGCGGGAACGAAAACGGCGGGAACGAAAACGGCGGGAACGAATACGGCGGGAACGAAAACGGCGGGAACGAAAACGGCGAGAACGAAAACGGCGAGAACGAAAACGGCGAGAATGAAAACGGAAATACATTGATAACACCAACAAGCATAAAAATAAAACACATTCAAAAAAATGCAAGGGAAAATCACATATATAGGACTACAAATAAGCAAAAGTCAGAAATGTTAGTAAAAAACAAATATATCGAAAACGGCGGGAACGAAAACGGCGAGAACGAAAACGGCGGGAACGAAAACGGCGGGAACGAAAACGGCGGGAACAAAAACGGCGGGAACGAAAACGGAAATACATTGATAACACCAACAAGCATAAAAATAAAACACATTCAAAAATATGCAAGGGAAAATCACATATATAGGACTACAAATAAGCAAAAGTCAGAAATGTAAGTAAAAAAACAAATATATCGAAAACGGCGGGAACAAAAACGTAAATGCGAAAAAAACGCAACTGCTCCATCTGTGTCTGTGCCAGGCCGTCATCTGTGCTCTCCACCGTCTGTGGTAGGCCGTCATCTGTGCTGCTCCTCTGTCCGTGAGCCTAACTTACTGGCCCTCTAACGGGCACTAACTAACTGGCCCTCTAACGGACCCTACCTGATTGGCCCTCTAACGGGCTCTAAATAACTATCTGGCCCTTCTAACGGACCCTAATGTTTGGCCCGTCTAACGGACCCTATAGGTTGGCCCGACTAACGGACCCTAAATGGCCCCTCTAACAGGCCCTAAATGTGTGGCCCCTCTAACAGGCCCTAATTGTTTGGCCCGTCTGACGGACCCTAAGTTTGACCCGTCTAACGGGTCCTAATTGTTTGGCCCTCTAACGGGCCCTATTTGTTAGGGAGACACTATGGGATTCCGCCGTGTTGGGGACCCCGGGGTCCCTAATGGGAAGATTCCCTAATGTGCCCCTAACATCTGGGCCTTCTAACAGACCCCTACCTGTTTGGACCCTCTAACGGGCCCCTACTGTTTGGACCCTCTAACGGGCCCCTACTGATTGGCCCCTCTAACAGGCCCTAAACGTTTGGACCCTCTAACGGGCCCCTACTTTTTAGGCCCTCTAACGGGCCCCTACTGTTTGGACCCTCTAACGGGCCCCTACTTTTTAGGCCCTCTAACGGGCCCCTACCGGCAAAAGAAGAAAGAAACAGCAGAGAAAAGAAGATAAGGTTGAGGACAGAGACCTACTAAAAGGAGTAGGGTCCAGTTATACCGTTGGACTACGGTCGCACCTGATGGGACTCTGTTAAAAACGGGGAGGACCAGTACTACACGAGCTGAAGTACTACGTGAAGGTGCCCAATTCAGACACAGTAAGGTAGGAGAGGCCACAAACAGATATACCAAAGAATGCTATAGATGAGACAGCACCTGGTACATCTGGGCGATCCCTAACTCTAAAGCAGGAGAGGTTATGTTTTCACATCCATGCTTTTCGACCTCCCCAAGAAAGGTTTGAAAGAAGGAGATGGCAGCAGCTATATAGAGGAAAAAAATGGTGTCAACCAAAAAAAAAATAGGGACAACATGGTCTATATAAGTGGACAAAAGGGAACTAAAGGTAAAGGGGACATCAGAGAAGAACAAGGGTTAAAATGAGACACCAGGGGTGACAAAAATCAGGAAGATTTATAAAAAAGCGCCTTACTGATAAAATATTAATTAACAACACGGTTGCTTATCCTCATTCTTGGTCTTGCCTTCACTTGATGACTTGCACACAGTCCTGTTGTATGCATATCGACGATCATGGTTTTGACTTCACCTGAAGACTTGCACACATTGTTGTTGTATGGATATCGACGATCTTGGTTTTGATTTCACCTGAAGACTTGCACACTGTCCTGATGTATGGATATCCAAGATGTTGGTCTTGCCTTCACCTGTAGACTTGCACACTGTCCTGTGCAATAAAAGTTTGATAAAAGGAGCATTGATTAGTAAGAAAAGACTAAATCCCAACATAGTTTGAAATTGATGGTATTTCGAAATAAACTCAAAATATATCAGCTTCTTGGTCTTTGAGGGTTACATATAACATCATTTTTTGAATAACTTGGAAAAGTCAAGAACTTAAAAAATAAAATAGTGACGTACTTTGATAAGTTATGAAGTGAATTATATTAAAAAATAAAATAGTGATGTACTTTGATAAGTTATGAAGTGAATTATATTAAAAAATAAAATAGTGATGTACTTTGATAAGTTATGAAGTGAATTATATTAAAAACTCACTTGGAAATTTGGAAACTTGTGTTGTTCTAAACATTACAATTCCTACAGAGAAGGTTTGTGTAACGACCCATTCAAACTGATAATCTTTGGCTTGGATCCACAGGCAGGTGATGACACTCTCATTATAACAGCCATATGGTGTGGTTATCGGAAACAGAAATTTGTAAAATTCATTTGCAAACGTTTTGCTTTAAAAGCTAGGAAGAATTTAAGCCAAAATTATTTTAATGTAAAGATTGACATATTATTATAACAATAATTATTGCTAATTTAGCCAATTGAATGTTAGTAATAAACAAATATTGGTCAGTATTTAGGCCATGCGATGTGTTAGTGATACAAAATTAAAGACGTATTGGTAAATAAGAAAAGACAAAATCCAAACATTGTAATTGTATGAAATTGATGGTATGATGAAATAAGCTAAAAATATTTAAGCTTCTTGGTCTATGAGAGTTACATACCAGTGTTAAGAAATAAAAGAATTTATTAAATAGCTTGGATAAACAAAATACTTAAGAAATAAAAGAATGGTGATGTACTTTGTAAAGTTATGAAGTGAAGTACCGGTATACTAAAACTCACTTGGAAACTTGTGTTGTTCCAATATCACAATGCTTAAAGAGAAGGGTTGTTGTGTAACGACCCAATCAAACTGATCATCTTTGGCTTGGATCCACAGGCAGGTGATGACTCTCATAACAGCCAAATGGTGTGGTTATCGGAAACAGAAATTTTAAATCATTTAAAGAATTTATTAGCAAAGTTTTTGCTCTTTAAAACTAAGAACAATTTAAGCCAAAATAATATAAAAGATTGACACATTATTAATGCAATAAAGCTAATTTAGTCCATTTGATGTGTTAGTAATAAACAAATATTGGTAAGTATTTAGGCCAAATGATTAGTTAGTGATAAAAGATTAAAAGAAGTTTTTGTAAATAAGAAAAGACTAAAATCCAACATAGTTTGAAATTGATGGTATGATGAAATAAATTAAAAATATATCAGCTTTTTTTCTTTAAGGGTTGCATATAACAGTTCTCAAGATAAATCAGTTTCTTGGTCTCTGCTGCTTCTATACCATTGTTAATATATAAAAGCATTCAATAACTTAGATAAATCAAGTAATTACAAAATGAAAATAGTGATGTTCTGAAGTGAAGTATGCTCAAAACTCACTTGGAAACATGTGTAATTCAAAACATTACACAATGCCTAAAGAGAAGTGTTGTGTAACGGCCCAATCAAACTGATCATCTTTGGCTTGGATTCACAGGCAGGGGCCAACACTTTCAAATTTACAAGTCATATGGTGTGTCTGGAAATACAAAAAGTTTATTCATATAAAGAATTCACTTGCAAACTTTAAGCTTTAAAAACTAGGATTATATACCAAATTTAAGGTAAATGAAAGATTTGATATAATTGAAATATTGTTTCTATATTCTTGTATGTAAGTTCAACGTATAAGATAAACACTTCTGATTGTGTACATTACAAATGTGTTATAAAAGCCAGAGACTACCGAATGTTTGCACCTCCAATGTATACTGTTATATTAGTATTATTATGTCTAATACTCACCGCTGACACCATGTTATATTAGTATTAATATGTCTAATATTCAATGAAGTCTAACACGTCTGTTTAGCTGCGTGTCTATAACTTTAATGAATTTAATACCTGCTACTAGCAAGCTCACGTGACTTCTCAGCTCACAAAACTTCACGGACCTCACGCATTGACACAAAGGGACGCAACTGTAGCATTACAACAAAAGTGATATCACAACAGCGTGGCTAATAGAAAGTGTTGACTACTGTTTGTTTGCATGATAGGAGAATACTTTTGGTTTTATGCATGTTTAATGTTGTGTATAATCATAGTATAATGTGTGGTAAAAGGCTTACGCTACTGCGCTCCAATTTAAATTGATCAACAATATTTGATTTTAATAAAGAAGATGAAACAGTTTGTCTTTTCATTATACTCAGAGGCGTATCGTAGGGGGCAGGGCGTACAGATGTACCCGGGCGCCAGCTAGTTAGGGGCGCCAAAATGTGCTTTGATATTATTTTATTGATTAAAATAATGGGTTTGAGAGTTGAAAAAAGGAAAAGAGGGCACTTTAAAATAAATCTTGTCCCCTGGCGCGAATCTTGTCCCCGGGCGCCAAACACTCTAGCTACGCCGCTGATTATACTTAACTTGATAAAAACTCAAGATGAGAGTGTTAACAAATAGCCTTAACTTACTTGAACTCTTGAACACAAATTTAACCATCTGAACACAGTAGACAGAGGCGTAGCGTAGTGGGGGCAAGGGATACATATGTACCCGGGCGCCAGCTAGTTAGGGGCGCCAAAATGTGCTTTGATTTTATTTTGATGAAAATAATGGGTTTGAGAGTTGAAAAAGGAAATGAGGGCGCTTTAAAATGAATCTTGTCCCCAGCGCCAAACACTCTAGCTACGCCGCTGACAGTAGAGCAAAATGCTTGCAACGAGAAGTGACAACTCACAATACAAGGACATTTTGTGAGTCAACGATAAACACGCATTAAGTTCACGCCAGTGGTGTAAGTGAAGGCAATGGAAATTTTTGGGGGATGGGGGGAGGGGGGGTGAAAAGTAGAGAAGAGGGCTTAGTGGGGAAGGAAAAAAAGATGGTTGAATTTTGTAAATCCGGTAAATGGTAATAGGCAAAATATTATCCAATTAAATTTAATGGTCGAAAAAGGGGTTGGGGGGGGGGAGATTTCGCTCGGGTGACGTCGGCTGGTGCTCTCGATT
Source organism: Omphiscola glabra (assembly GCA_964017045.1). Taxonomy (NCBI): domain Eukaryota; kingdom Metazoa; phylum Mollusca; class Gastropoda; family Lymnaeidae; genus Omphiscola; species Omphiscola glabra. The sequence goes on along the minus strand of OZ024806.1, from coordinate 16,567,200 downwards.
ACTGCTCCCCTTCCCCAGCTTCACCTATAAAAAGGGCGATGGCGGGCACATTTTTTTTATTTTCAAGGAAGTGCTGTATATAAAAATATAAACGTCCGTCTACTCATTTGGGACCTGAATTTTTTAGAAATGAGATTAGTTATGGTATAAATTTTACTCAATTTTTTATTTATTTAGTATTTGGCTATACTGAATTCCCATCGAGCGCCTCCTCAGGTGGCTGATAGGCGAAAGCCCAACAGATATGGAGGGTGCCGGGGAAATAAAATACCTGGGGCGGACCAAAATTAGAACCTACTGCCTTGTAGGAAGTGGAGGGATCCTCAAAGGCTAGGGAAACTTACCCAAAAACTAAGGCAGCTACCCAGAGTGCTGTAAGGGGTAGTTCCCCCCCCCCCCCGGGACGGTTGTGAGCAGGGCTAACAACACGGCCATGTAAAAAATTAACGTTAGGAAAGCGGATCAACAGAATAAAACCTGGATTGATATCAATGGAAATCGACCTATGATCTATGCTTGGATATGGACATGATTTTTGGATTGTGACTTGGAATGTACTAAAGGGCCATCCATAAATGACGTCACGCTTCTAAAAAAAAAAGGGGGGTAGGGGTCAGATTTTTGGGAAAGGAGGGGGGGGGGGCGCCTCAAACTATGTGATGTCACATGAAAAGCGGAATATTGTAGTAAAGAATTGCACTTAATAACCCTAAATAACAGACAATTTTTACATTATGTTTTTATTTAAACAACAGGGTATCTTAGTAAATGTTCTAGGGCAGGTATTTTAACCTATTTTTTTGCAGCGCTGCAGGCCCACTCCGTTTTAACCATCCCCCCTCACCCCCCCCCCCCCCCCCGTATAAATTACATGGTAATAAAATTTAAAATAATTTAGTTATCGTAGTTTTATTTCTTAATTAACTTTTTATAGACAAGGGTATAAATTACCAATATACGCAATGCGCCAACAAAATTCACCAGAAAAATATTTACTGCTAATCAAAATGCATAAAACTTTCTAATTATTTTCTAATTATTTTCTAATTATTTTTTAATTTTTTTTTTTTAAAGCAACAACTAACAATGAAAGCAAATACACTCATTCCTGTCACTTACAAAAGTTACCGAACACTTCATTGAACACTTCATTGAACACTTCATTGAACACTTCATTGAACACTTCATTGAACACTTCATTGAACACTTCATTGAACACTTCATTGAACACTTCATTGAACACTTCATTGAACACTTCATTGAATACTTCATTGAACACTTCATTGAACACTTCATTGAACACTTCATTGAACACTTCATTGAACACTTCATTGAACACTTCATTGAACACTTCATTGAACACTTCATTGAACACTTCATTGAACACTTCATTCGGCGTTGAAACATGGTCAAAAAAGGTATGTTCCTGTCATAATAATAATGTAATCTAATTGTTGACGCATCAACCTTGAAATTTTTACTAAAACACGCATTTTAATTGGTTACATGGGTGGCAAATGTACGTGTCATCTGTTATCCTTTTATGAATTTCGGTTATTAGACCGAGCAGTGTGTTCTCTGTAATTACGCAACTTTTCAATTTGGCGTCACCCCCTGAGATGGTGTCACCCGGTGCGGTCCGCAACACCTCAGCTACGCCACTGAATATAATTTTCTGGTCTTCCACACCTCAGGGCTGGGGAGGTACTTCTACCCCTGGTTAAGAACCACTGTTCAAGTGAAATGTTTCTGACGTGGGTGCAGTAATTTGATATCCATGGGAGCTGTATTCCTTAAGGAGTTTGTAAAGGACAATAGTGGACACAGGGACTTTTTTATAGGTGGGGGGTATTTGAGGGGGGGGGGTCTAGCTTTTTGTAACGATTTGTGAAGATGGGGGGAGGCAGGGGGTAAAAAATCGGCAAAATTTGCGTGACGTCATTTACGGAAGTAGTATTTGGGTCTAGATGACAGGATTCAGTATCTGGGTCGAGATGACAGGATGCAGAATCTGGGTCTAGATGACAGGATGTAGTATCTGGATCTAGATGCCAGGATGTAGTATCTGGGTCTAGATGACAGGATGTAGTATCTGGGTCTAGATGACATAATGCAGTATCTGGATCTAGATGACAGGATGTAGTATCTGGGTCTAGATGACAGGATTTTGTATCTTGCTCTAGATGACAGGATGTAGTATCTGGGTCTAGATGACAGAATGTAGTGTCTGGGTCTAGATGACAGGGTGTAGTATCTGGCACTAGGTGACAGGATGTAGTATCTGGGTCTAGAACGCACGAATGTTACCTTCTGCCTCTTAATAAGAATGAATCAACGTTTTTTCAGATGATTTGTCTACAGACCGAGGATTTGGAATTAACCTGCTGAAATCGTGTGCAAATTTTGCTAACGCATGACGAAACCGAGACCGTCAAAATGGGACAATGACCATGCACATAATTATAGTTTATTTAAGAATGTTCACATCAGACTTGCGTAGTAGACATTGTGTATCACCTGTGCACGTAGATGCAAGAGGGCCGCATGAAGAATTTATAAGCGCAATATCTTGTTTAATTAATTAATTGTTCTGTTGTTATTAAATACATATATGTATGTGTATGAACTTCTGCCAGTGTTCTCCTTTCTGCCGAGGCACATTGTCTTCTTCCATCAAATTATTGAGTATGATCATCATTGTGGTAAATAATATCACCATCCCTTCAAATAGCACCATCCCTTCAAATTGTATCATCCCTTCAAATAGCACCATCCCTTCAAATAGCACCATCCCTTCAAATAGCACCATCCCTTCAAATAGCACCATACCTTCAAATAGCACCATCCCTCCAAATAGCACCATCCCTTCAAATAACGTCATACTTTCAAATAGCACCATACCTTCAAATAACATCATACTTTCAAATAGCACCATAACTTCAAATGGCACCATACCTTCAAATAGACCAAAACCTTCAAATAGCACCATACCTTCAAATAGCACCACTTTTCATTTGGTCTTAAGTGTTTGTCCTCTGCACAGGTTTTACTGCATCCTGTGGGGAACCGTGGTTAGAATTGCTCGAGCTAGTGAGGTTAGAGGTCATGGGTTAGCAAATGTGTATGTCTACAAAGAGGCAGCGGATGGTTGCTGTGCTCTGGTTGTTTGTGCATCCAGTCACAAGTTAGCAAGTCGGGGGAATGAGGATTGGGGGGGGGGTCGCATTATTGTTTTAAACATCTGCCACTGATAAAGGTGTGATATTATGTGTCGGGCTTCCAAGGTGATATATGCAAATGTTGGGGTCAACGATTTCAATTTACAACTAACAGGAAACGGGAGACCAGGGAAAGATCACCGGTATTTGTTAGACCGTTGCATGGGCGGACACCCTGCGTCATAGTTAGTAGAGAAGAGAGTATACGAGGGGGTGTTTGTAGGGACAGAACCAGGGGCACCGTGAGTCACTGTTAGTAGAGAAGAGAGTATACGCGGGGGTGTTTGTAGGGACAGCGCCGAGACCGTCAGGGGACACAGACAAAAGGAAGACACACCTGTCAGATTGTGTAGTTAGACGAACCGGACTCGCAGCTAAAGCCTGGATAGACAGAGTCGAAAGTAGGCCCCAAAAAAATATGATATTTCTCTAAAAAAAAATTATTTGCGAAGGTTGTACATCCGAAACCCAAATTCCCTATTTTAAAATTTAAAAAAAATATATTTTTAGGTCTGTTTTTGCATTCTAAAAGGCCCTCACTACAAGAGCCATGAGACTTTTTGTTGTTGCCCAAACCGATGAATCGCTTTCGTCCGCACCCGAAAACGTTTATACATGTATATCTCTAAATACTTAGAGACCATTTAGTCGAGTGAACGTAAGTTATTAATTCAAAGCACTGTGCCATTGGCGATCTTCCGAAAATGGGTCGAATCACGGGAAGTACTCGTTACCAATACATGTTCAAGTTAAGGACAGCAATCATTGCTACTGACGTGGCTTTTGATTATATAACATACACAACCTGTATTCGCGCAGCTGTTCCCCTGGGTCACACGGCGTGTATCCCCCAAGCGTTCACGTGACGTGTGTACTTGTGGGTTTAGATATGGAGTTGGGCACGTTGTCAAACACGAACAACGAGTCCTGAGTTTACGGATCCCCAAAGACACACATAGATTCAAGTCATAGATGTTACATCTAAACTAAAAAAGTTTCTCTATGTATGGCTATATATCTGTGTGTGTTAAATATGTGTGTATGTACGTAATTGTGGATGGCATTTTCGGGTGGTAGGTGGTGGGGGAATCTGATAACACGGAACATTTGATTATTAATAATTCCTCGTAAATTCGACAGAGACGGAAGTATGGGGAAAAAAAATGTCGACGTGTTGTACGCTTGAAAACATCCACTGGAACCCCATTATATCACGTTAACTATAGATCGCGTTATTCGTGAAGTTTCAGAAACAAGAAAGCCTTTATGCGAAGAAATAAAAGATAAAAATTGAAGCATGCAACTTGTTTGCGAGTCAAGGATTTTTTCCAATTCCAAACTAAGGAAACTGACATTACTATATGAAGTTTATACCTCTAGCATTATACTCTTCAGAGCCACCCCCCCCCCCCCAATAACCTAAACAGATTCGTTATTTTGAAAGTGTGTGTGTGAGAGGTGATGGAACATGTCCTGTCATTTGATACTAGTCGGTGATTGACAGAAAGCTTGGGGGGGGGAAGACGGTGTGGGCGGGGGGACTGCTTTCTTTATTATTTCATGCTTGAGATATCTTATCCCAAATTTTCATAAATCATCTACTACCAAATATTTTCAGATGACAGATGTTTTGAAGGGAGCTCTCTTCCCACTCATCGTTTTCAGGGCTGGCATCATTTTCATTTCTGCACTTGACGTTTGCGACCCTGACATCCCCTCCAGGCCGACGCCTCAGGTCTGGTTAAATCTAGCAATCTTCAAAAAACTGTGGACCTGGAACTTACGAGGACTTGGGAAGCGGCCGGTGCCAGCAGTGTCCGGTTGATCACTTCATGAGGAAACAAATGGCCGAGAGCTCCAAGTACTCTTTCTGTGAGTAGTGCCTCGCGGCTAACCCTGTGAGTATGTGATCAATTTATTTGATCATCGATTCCAATGAAATTAGAGAAACGAATCTTCGAGTTAGTGGGATCATTATTACAAGTTGCCGTTAAGGGATATGAGGCGATAGGCTGTGGTGGAAGCCTATGGCCGGTGATTCTAAATATGCAGCCCCGAGAAAGCTGCTCCTAGGCAACCGTTTCGTCCCAGCTACTTCGCGAATTAGTTGCGAGGTAGAAACCCACTGTAGAATCCCTCTTAGAGTGCGTCCGATGCTTCCCCGGGACGGGTGGGGGGAGATATTAGGACGTTAATTTACTGTCCCGGCCCCTAGGAAAGTGGACTACGGACGCTTGAAACACAGCGTCTTCGGTCGACCAGACGTCTCCGGGCGGGGGGGGGGCTCCATCGGCAAACTCGATCGAGCAGTTGCTGGTGGGGGCGTCCCACGCCCGGGGGAGGTCTCTGACGTCTCCCCGCACGGCACGGCGCTGGGGACACCCGGCGGCTGGCGGGTGTGGGTGGACGCCAGGGAGAGCATTAGGAGCGTAAGCTCGATGGCCCGCTGACGCCATTTCCTAATGAGATATTTCAGTTAGTGTCGACTTTCAGCCAGGGGCGTCATTTTAGGTTTTTTTTCGTGGGGGTGGGCGAGGGTAACAACCAAAACTTTGTCGGTTTGTTAAGTTGTTTATTACTGGAGGTCCCACAGTACATAGCAATTTAAACGAAATATGCGAATTCAGGGAAGAGGGCAAATGCTCCACCCTGCCTTACCCAAATGACGTCCCTGCTTTTAGCCTGCACATTCTTAACTTCAAATATAATTTAAAATTAATCGCTATAGGACTACTAATGTTTCACTTAATAATAATAAAAAAAGGAAAAATACAACTCATGCATTAATTTTTTTTCGAAAAACTGAAAACACAATTATTTATTTGTTGTTTTTTTTCCTTTTCATATAATAACATGCTTACAGGTTAACCCTTTTGATTTATTTGATGAGCTATAATATTAACCACACCATTATTAAATGGATCTTTCTTTGTTTGCATTTTTGACTAGTTAAGCTCCGAAAGTGAGACTTGGACAAATAAATGTATGCTCTTGTCGTTCTTTTAGAGCCGTGGTTCTCAACCTTCCTAATCCCGCGGCCCTTTAATACAGTTCCCTATGTTGTGGCGACCCCAACAAGTGTTGTGGCGACCCCAACAACAAAGTTATTTTCGTTGTTTTAATACTTCATAGCTTTAGAGTATCTGTGCTTTCCGATGGTCTTAGGCGACCCATGTGAATGGTTCGTTGGACTCCCAATGGTGTCGCGAACCACAGGTTGAGAACCGCTGTTTTAGAGCCTTGTATATATGTGTTTCGTTTGTTGTATTGCAATCATTGCTGTATTTGGGACATTCGTGTGTTGAAAATTTCTGAAGCCACATTCGAACACAACAATCCATGTTTTTTTTTTATATTCCCTTTACAACACATGCTATCATACTGATACACTTTATTTCTTGTCCACACAGGTTCAGACAACACATGATATCATACTGATACACTTTATTTCTTGTCCACACAGGTTCAGACAACACATGCTATCATACTGATACACTTTATTTCTTGTCCACACAGGTTCAGACAACACATACTATCATACTCATACACTTTATTTCTTGTCCACACAGGTTCAGATAGTGGCCGAGCCCTGCAACACGACCAGGGACTCGGTCGTCCACTGTAAAGAAGGATACTACAGAAGGCAGGCCGCCCGCAACAACAGCAACAACTGCGGGTGCTGCTGGGAGTGCAGTCGGTGTGACGTCTGCGGTGTCGGGGTGAACCTGGATCTGAATTATTTAATCGCCGAATGCAACACCGACAGCAACACGCTGTGCTGTCATTCGGACAACATGGTCGTGGTGAATGGCCAGTGTGTTTATCCGACTACTGTCGAGACGCTTACCGAAGGTTTCCAAGAAACAAAACGGCACTTGCTCTAATGAAGCAAGACGCCTACAACTCCATGGCCAGGCTTGATGACGCAATATCATTGTGTGTTTATCTGTTATTTTTGTATCATGTTTCTTTAATGTATTGAGAAAATAATCTCTTTTGGATTTTGATTATGAAAAAAAAAGACAGTTCCTCTCACGGAACAAAAGAAATGTGACATTTAAATCGTGACCAAACGTAGCTGGAACTAGCATCTTGTATAAAGTCACGGCTAGAAGTCACGATATCGGTCTCATTATTCACAGTGGGTTATGTCGATCATAGAACCATTCTGGCACAGCCGTGGCGTGGTGGACCCTGCAATTCATGCGTTGCTGCAGAGAGCCTCCGGTATTTAAAGGGCCCAAAATTTGTAATGTGAAGGAAAAAAAAACAAAAAACCTTCCACTGGAATACAGGGTGCAAAAAAAAAAAAAGAAAAGAAAAGAGGTTGTTCTTTTTTTTCTTTGGGGGGGGGGGGGTGGTGGTGGCGGGGGTCTTAAAGCCGGGCGTTGGCTCTGCACCCAGTCTCTTTAACTAATGAGGAGAGAACTTTTTATATTTAAATAGGTGCTTTGAAGACAACGATTCTTTTACTGGGGTAATTGTGGCGGTGGTATAGGCCATAATTTGTAGGTGATGAAGAACTCATTTACGTGTTGGCCCAATGTCAATGTTTGAATACAATAAATGTGACGATTTCCAGGAAAGATAAGCGATCTTATGCAATGTCAACAAAGCTATCAACTCATGCCATGTCAACAAAGCTATCAACTCATGCCATCTCAACAAGCTATCAACTCATGCAATGTCAACAAGCTATAAACTAATGCCATGTCAACAAACTATCAACTCATGCCATCTCAACAAGCTATCAACTCATGCCATGTCAACAAACTATCGACTCATGCAATATCAACAAGCAATCAACTCATGCAATGTCAACAAGCTATCAACTCATGCAATGTCAACAAACTATCAACTCATGCAATGTCAACAAACTATAAACTCATGCAATGTCAACAAACTATCAACTCATGCAATGTCAACAAGCTATCAACTCATGCAATGTCAACAAACTATCAACTCATGCAATGTCAACAAACTATCAACTCATGCAATGTCAACAAACTATCAACTCATGACATGTCAACAAGCTATCAACTCATGCCATGTCAACAAACTATCAATTCATGCCATGTCAACAAGCTATCAACTCATGCAATGTCAACAAACTATCAACTCATGCAATGTCAACAAACTATCAACTCATGCCATGTCAACAAGCTATCAACTCATGCAATGTCAACAAGCTATCAACTCATGCAATGTCAACAAACTATCAACTCATGCCATGTCAACAAACGATCAACTCATGCCATGTCAGCAAACGATCAACTCATGCCATGTCAGCAAGCTATCAACTCATGCCATGTCAACAAACGATCAACTCATGCCATGTCAACAAGCTATCAACTCATGCCATGTCAACAAACGATCAACTCATGCCATGTCAACAAACTATCAACTCATGCCATGTCAGCAAGCTATCAACTCATGCCATGTCAACAAACGATCAACTCATGCCATGTCAAAAAACGATCAACTCATGCCATGTCAGCAAGCTATCAATGTTTCCTCAGTCAGCCACAAGACTTTAATGTTGCATTCAATGCCAAACTCAAATGTTTTGTAACAGATTTTTAATATTTGCTATGCCCGGCTCGTGTTGAACCTACATCCGTTCTCAACGGTTCTAAGTAAGGAAGTACGGAGCCACTCTTAGGATTTTGGGGGCCCTAGGCATGGAGCGTAGGTAGGGGGACCCGGAAGAGGGGGGTAGCGCGCGTGTTACGTACATTTTGTTGGGCTAGGCCAGTGGTTCTAAAATTTTCAGTTCATGGGCGCCTATGCCATATTATGTTGTCACCAGGCTCCCTGTGGTAAATTCTAACAAGTACACTTGGAAATAGCGAATATAAAAATAAAATAAAGGGTTGGATACAAATAAATATAACACGTATGTAGTTCACTGAGCGCCATCTGGTAGCTGCAAACAGTAGTTACTCAAGTGGGTAACTGCACCACGACCGAAAGTTGTCACATTGGATTAAAGGTGACAAATAAATTATGAATATTTTGTAATATTACGTAACGCCCCGGTGAGGAAGCCGCAGCAACCCATTTAAAAGCATGTGCATTCTCCACCTGGGCGGACCCATAAAAGGACAATATATTGCACTCCTTGTCTTTGTGAAGTAAATTTATAATTAAATTCACTGGTAAGTTCCTTTCTTAAGATGATTTTGGCGCCTGTTGCTCTTCGCCGCATTCTCATGGCCCTTCCCGAGGCCAAGGAGATGCGGCTTATGTTCTGGGAGCCACTGGTCAGGCCGAATAACCATTGGTGATAACCCGTGTCACATTTTGTTTACTGTAACAAACATTATAATAAATTATGGATTTTTTTTGTTTGTGGGGGGGGGGGGGTAGGTGGTACGCAAAAAAAAAAAGTGTATGTGTGGGGGGGGGTCGTAAAAGAAAAAGTACGCATGCAACAAGGTTGAAGGGGGGTAGATAATTTGACATTTATGGGTACCGGTACATGCTAAATAGGTGGCTCCTTCTCGCATTTGTTTGCTTTGTATGACCTCATTTTATGACATAATTATTTCATACGGCTGAACGCGGAGATCACAGAAACGGAGAAAACAAGAGAATGCATTCTCAACTTGTAAGACGCAGCAATATCTGACTTCGAGTTTGAACAACTTAAAGTCTCACCAGTAACTTTATTTGTACACGTGACAGACTGTGAATGTGATCCAGAGGCGTAGCGTAGAGGGGCAAGGGGGTACAGATTTATCCGGGCACCAGCTATTTAGGGGCGCCAAAATGTGCTTTGATATTATTTTATTGATGAAAACAATGGGTTTGACAATTGAAAAAAGGAAACGAGGGCGCTTTAAAATGAATCTTGTCCCCGGGCGCCAAACACTCTAGCTACGCCGCTGATGTGATCTGCACGTTCACCTAAATATTAAGTGATATTATTTAGACATGGTAATATATTCTAGCACCGTAACAATATATTTATCCAACTTCTGAATCAAAACTGTCGCTAGCCTCTTAAATGTGACAATAACAACTCTAATTTCTAATGTAATGACATATACCTTTAAAACAAGGTAGCCACAGTTTGCAATTTCACGCCAGTCATCTACTTTTTACCTACAGTTTAATTTTTTGACGTTAGCTTAACTCGATTCCACTGAACACGCTATGCGAGTTGTTATTGTATGCATTATATCTACTGTGTGTTTATTTATTTACTCTTAAGATAGCATATTGTACGATTTTAATGGTTTGGGGGTAAAACAGGTCTGCATCTTTCATAGACAACATTTTATTGTTGTAACAAATTTTTGTAGTAATCAATAATTTCAATTCCATATTTTTGAGAGCCATGACGACATAGAAAACCTGGCTAAATGAAGAATATATATCAGCAAATAAAGTCACCAATTGCCAAGATAAGTTTACAATTCCTCCAGTTTGTGTTACCTACACTAATAAATGAGTTTAACATACTATTTAAGGCAGATGAATCTCAAAAAGTGATTCTTCTGGAGGAAATGGATCGACTGCTCAAGAAGTTTGTTTTAAAATTTGTGAAGATGAAACAAACAGGAGGGTGATCTTAGTTATATGCTGTAGGCAGGATTCTTAATCTTTTTGCAACGCTGCAGGCCCACTCTGTTTTAAACATCCCCCCCCCCCCAAAAAAAAACAAAAAACAAACAACAACAACAAACAATTGTAATAAAGTTTAAAATTTAAAAATAATTAAATAATTTAGTAATGTTTGATTTCTTTAATTAACTTTTTATAATCAAGGAAAAAATTACCACACAATGAGCAGGGAAATAATACATTGATAACACCAATAAGCATAAAAATAAAACACATACAAAAAATATGCATGGGAAAAATTACATATATAGGCCTAAATAAGCAAAAGTCAGAAATGTTAGATCTAGTCAAAATACAAATATATCAATCAGCATGTGAATGACACACATTATACCAATAAGCAAGGAGTAACACAAACTTATACCAATTAACATGGAAATGACAAACATATATATCATATATCAATTAGCATGGAGGTAACACATTCAGCAATTATCATGGGAATTACAAGCAAATGATACACAAATAAGAGTGGAAATAATACATTCCTACACCAATAAGCAATAATTACACATACTAATTAGCATTGAAATAAACACATACCCAATAATCATGGGAAAAAAACATACAAATATCAGTTAGCATGTTAAATATTAATGGAAAATATACCAATTAGCATTGAAATAACACACAAACATACACCATTTAGCATTGAAATAAAACACATACATATACCAACACGCATTGAAATAACACACATACATATACCAATAAGTAGGGGAAAAACACACATGAATATATCAAATAGCGTGTTAATGAAAAGATTACATATACCATTTAGCATTGAAAAAACATACATATATATAACATTAAGCATAGGAAAAACACATACACCAGGGGTGACAAAAATCAGGAAGATTTATAAAAAAGCGCCTTACTGATAAAATATTAATTAACAACACGGTTGCTTATCCTCATTCTTGGTCTTGCCTTCACCTGATGACTTGCACACAGTCCTGTTGTATGCATATCGACGATCATGGTTTTGACTTCACCTGAAGACTTGCACACTGTCCTGATGTATGGATATCTATGATGTTGGTCTTGCCTTCACCTGTAGACTTGCACACTGTCCTGTGCAATAAAAGTTTGATAAAAGGAGTATTGATTAGTAAGAAAAGACTAAATCATAGTAAATCCCAACATAGTTTGAAATTGATGGTATTTCGAAATAAACTCAAAATATATCAGCTTCTTGGTCTTTGAGGGTTACATATAACATTTTTTGAATAACTTGGAAAAGTCAAGAACTTAAAAAATAAAATAGTGACGTTCTTTGATAAGTTATGAAGTGAATTATATTAAAAAATAAAATAGTGATGTACTTTGATAAGTTATGAAGTGAATTATATTAAAAACTCACTTGGAAATTTGGAAACTTGTGTTGTTCTAAACATTACAATTCCCACAGAGAAGGTTTGTGTAACGACCCATTCAAACTGATAATCTTTGGCTTGGATCCACAGGCAGGTGATGACACTCTCATTATAACAGCCATATGGTGTGGTTATCGGAAATAGAAATTTTGTAGAATTTATTCGCAAAAGTTTTGTTTCAAAAGCTAGGAAGAATTGAAGCCAAAATTATTTTAATTTAAAGATTGACATATTATTATAACAATAATTATTGCTAATTTAGCCAATTGAATGTGTTAGTAATAAACAAATATTGGTCAGTATTTAGGCCATGTGATGTGTTAGTGATAAAAAATTTAAAGACGTATGGGTAAATAAGAAAAGACAAAATCCAAACATTGTAATTGTATGAAATTGATGGTATGATGAAATAAGCTAAAAATATTTAATCTTCTTGGTCTATGAGGGTTAAATACCAGTGTTAAGAAATAAAAGAATTTATTAAATAGCTTGGATAAACAAAATACTTAAGAAATAAAAGAATGGTGATGTACTTTGTAAAGTTATGAAGTGAAGTACCGGTATACTAAAACTCACTTGGAAACTTGTGTTGTTCCAATATCACAATGCCTAGAGAGAAGGGTTGTGTAACGACCCAATCAAACTGATCATCTTTGGCTTGGATCCACAGGCAGGTGATGACTCTCATAACAGCCAAATGGTGTGGTTATCGGAAACAGAAAATTTTAATCATTTAAAGAATTTATTAGCAAAGTTTTTGCTCTTTAAAACTAAGAACAATTTAAGCCAAAATAATGTAAAAGATTGACACATTATTAATGCAATAAAGCTAATTTAGTCCATTTGATGTGTTAGTAATAAACAAATATTGGTAAGTATTTAGGCCAAATGATTAGTTAGTGATAAAAGATTAAAAGAAGTTTTTGTAAATAAGAAGAGACCCAACATAGTTTGAAATTGATGGTATGATGAAATAAGCTACAAATATAAACATACATATACCATTAGGCATAGGAAAAACACATACATAATGAACATATATCAATTAGATTTGAAAAAACAAACAACATATACTAATTAGCATTGAAATAATAGACATAGCCTACATAGAGGCCTACCATTAAGCATAGGAAAAACACATACATATATCAATTAGCTTTGAAATAACACATACACAAATTAGCATGGAAATAAATTTGCATACACCAGTTAGCGTGGAAATAACTATCATACCTACAGTAATAGGCATGGGAAAAACAAACATGTAGATACCAATTAGCATGGAAATAAAATAATTACACAAATTAGAATGGAAAATAACACATTCATAAACAAATTGTCATCAGACTCTAGTCCTCTAAGGAGGATAAACCAAAGCATGGAGTCCCACAATCGGGTATCTACAAGCGCACATTGTCAACTTAATTTGGGTCATTAGGTGGCGCCAAAGCAGGTTGCAACCAGAGCAAAGTGTCCAGTTATACCGCTGGACATTCGGTCGCACCTGAATGAGGCTTTGTTAAAAACAGGGAGGACCAGTACAACATTAGTAGAAGTACATACGTGAAGGTGCTCATTCAGACACATTTAGGTAGGAGATGCCTTATTTTAGAAGTATCCAGGAATGCTACATGAGTCAGAACCTGGTACTCCTGGCAGTCACTACCTCTAAGCAGGAGAGGCGTTGAATGCGCATCACTGCTTTTCACCTCCCCCGTGTCAGACCAGTCTGTCCAGAAGTAGAGATAGCAAGAAGGAAAAAAAATCCCCATGTCAGACCAGTCTGTCCAGAAATAGAGATAGAGAGAAAGAAAGAAAGAGAAAGAAAGAAAGAAAGAGAAAAAAAGAAAAGATGTTAGTGAACGGCGCGAACAAGAAAGGCGGGAAAAAGAACGGCGGGAACGAAAACGGCGGGAACGAAAACGGCGGGAACGAATACGGCGGGAACGAAAACGGCGGGAACGAAAACGGCGGGAACGAAAACGGCGAGAACGAAAACGGCGTGAACGAAAACGGCGAGAATGAAAACGGAAATACATTGATAACACCAACAAGCATAAAAATAAAACACATTCAAAAAAATGCAAGGGAAAATCACATATATAGGACTACAAATAAGCAAAAGTCAGAAATGTTAGTAAAAAACAAATATATCGAAAACGGCGGGAACGAAAACGGCGAGAACGAAAACGGCGGGAACGAAAACGGCGGGAACGAAAACGGCGGGAACAAAAACGGCGGGAACGAAAACGGAAATACATTGATAACACCAACAAGCATAAAAATAAAACACATTCAAAAATATGCAAGGGAAAATCACATATATAGGACTACAAATAAGCAAAAGTCAGAAATGTAAGTAAAAAAACAAATATATCGAAAACGGCGGGAACAAAAACGTAAATGCGAAAAAAACGCAACTGCTCCATCTGTGTCTGTGCCAGGCCGTCATCTGTGCTCTCCACCGTCTGTGGTAGGCCGTCATCTGTGCTGCTCCTCTGTCCGTGAGCCTAACTTACTGGCCCTCTAACGGGCACTAACTAACTGGCCCTCTAACGGACCCTACCTGATTGGCCCTCTAACGGGCTCTAAATAACTATCTGGCCCTTCTAACGGACCCTAATGTTTGGCCCGTCTAACGGACCCTATAGGTTGGCCCGACTAACGGACCCTAAATGGCCCCTCTAACAGGCCCTAAATGTGTGGCCCCTCTAACAGGCCCTAATTGTTTGGCCCGTCTGACGGACCCTAAGTTTGACCCGTCTAACGGGTCCTAATTGTTTGGCCCTCTAACGGGCCCTATTTGTTAGGGAGACACTATGGGATTCCGCCGTGTTGGGGACCCCGGGGTCCCTAATGGGAAGATTCCCTAATGTGCCCCTAACATCTGGGCCTTCTAACAGACCCCTACCTGTTTGGACCCTCTAACGGGCCCCTACTGTTTGGACCCTCTAACGGGCCCCTACTGATTGGCCCCTCTAACAGGCCCTAAACGTTTGGACCCTCTAACGGGCCCCTACTTTTTAGGCCCTCTAACGGGCCCCTACTGTTTGGACCCTCTAACGGGCCCCTACTTTTTAGGCCCTCTAACGGGCCCCTACCGGCAAAAGAAGAAAGAAACAGCAGAGAAAAGAAGATAAGGTTGAGGACAGAGACCTACTAAAAGGAGTAGGGTCCAGTTATACCGTTGGACTACGGTCGCACCTGATGGGACTCTGTTAAAAACGGGGAGGACCAGTACTACACGAGCTGAAGTACTACGTGAAGGTGCCCAATTCAGACACAGTAAGGTAGGAGAGGCCACAAACAGATATACCAGAGAATGCTATAGATGAGACAGCACCTGGTACATCTGGGCGATCCCTAACTCTAAAGCAGGAGAGGTTATGTTTTCACATCCATGCTTTTCGACCTCCCCAAGAAAGGTTTGAAAGAAGGAGATGGCAGCAGCTATATAGAGGAAAAAAATGGTGTCAACCAAAAAAAAAATAGGGACAACATGGTCTATATAAGTGGACAAAAGGGAACTAAAGGTAAAGGGGACATCAGAGAAGAACAAGGGTTAAAATGAGACACCAGGGGTGACAAAAATCAGGAAGATTTATAAAAAAGCGCCTTACTGATAAAACATTAATTAACAACACGGTTGCTTATCCTCATTCTTGGTCTTGCCTTCACTTGATGACTTGCACACAGTCCTGTTGTATGCATATCGACGATCATGGTTTTGACTTCACCTGAAGACTTGCACACATTGTTGTTGTATGGATATCGACGATCTTGGTTTTGATTTCACCTGAAGACTTGCACACTGTCCTGATGTATGGATATCCAAGATGTTGGTCTTGCCTTCACCTGTAGACTTGCACACTGTCCTGTGCAATAAAAGTTTGATAAAAGGAGTATTGATTAGTAAGAAAAGACTAAATCCCAACATAGTTTGAAATTGATGGTATTTCGAAATAAACTCAAAATATATCAGCTTCTTGGTCTTTGAGGGTTACATATAACATCATTTTTTGAATAACTTGGAAAAGTCAAGAACTTAAAAAATAAAATAGTGACGTACTTTGATAAGTTATGAAGTGAATTATATTAAAAAATAAAATAGTGATGTACTTTGATAAGTTATGAAGTGAATTATATTAAAAAATAAAATAGTGATGTACTTTGATAAGTTATGAAGTGAAATATATTAAAAACTCACTTGGATATTTGGAAACTTGTGTTGTTCTAAACATTACAATTCCTACAGAGAAGGTTTGTGTAACGACCCATTCAAACTGATAATCTTTGGCTTGGATCCACAGGCAGGTGATGACACTCTCATTATAACAGCCATATGGTGTGGTTATCGGAAACAGAAATTTGTAAAATTCATTTGCAAACGTTTTGCTTTAAAAGCTAGGAAGAATTTAAGCCAAAATTATTTTAATGTAAAGATTGACATATTATTATAACAATAATTATTGCTAATTTAGCCAATTGAATGTTAGTAATAAACAAATATTGGTCAGTATTTAGGCCATGCGATGTGTTAGTGATACAAAATTAAAGACGTATTGGTAAATAAGAAAAGACAAAATCCAAACATTGTAATTGTATGAAATTGATGGTATGATGAAATAAGCTAAAAATATTTAAGCTTCTTGGTCTATGAGAGTTACATACCAGTGTTAAGAAATAAAAGAATTTATTAAATAGCTTGGATAAACAAAATACTTAAGAAATAAAAGAATGGTGATGTACTTTGTAAAGTTATGAAGTGAAGTACCGGTATACTAAAACTCACTTGGAAACTTGTGTTGTTCCAATATCACAATGCTTAAAGAGAAGGGTTGTTGTGTAACGACCCAATCAAACTGATCATCTTTGGCTTGGATCCACAGGCAGGTGATGACTCTCATAACAGCCAAATGGTGTGGTTATCGGAAACAGAAATTTTAAATCATTTAAAGAATTTATTAGCAAAGTTTTTGCTCTTTAAAACTAAGAACAATTTAAGCCAAAATAATATAAAAGATTGACACATTATTAATGCAATAAAGCTAATTTAGTCCATTTGATGTGTTAGTAATAAACAAATATTGGTAAGTATTTAGGCCAAATGATTAGTTAGTGATAAAAGATTAAAAGAAGTTTTTGTAAATAAGAAAAGACTAAAATCCAACATAGTTTGAAATTGATGGTATGATGAAATAAATTAAAAATATATCAGCTTTTTTTCTTTAAGGGTTGCATATAACAGTTCTCAAGATAAATCAGTTTCTTGGTCTCTGCTGCTTCTATACCATTGTTAATATATAAAAGCATTCAATAACTTAGATAAATCAAGTAATTACAAAATGAAAATAGTGATGTTCTGAAGTGAAGTATGCTCAAAACTCACTTGGAAACATGTGTAATTCAAAACATTACACAATGCCTAAAGAGAAGTGTTGTGTAACGGCCCAATCAAACTGATCATCTTTGGCTTGGATTCACAGGCAGGGGCCAACACTTTCAAATTTACAAGTCATATGGTGTGTCTGGAAATACAAAAAGTTTATTCATATAAAGAATTCACTTGCAAACTTTAAGCTTTAAAAACTAGGATTATATACCAAATTTAAGGTAAATGAAAGATTTGATATAATTGAAATATTGTTTCTATATTCTTGTATGTAAGTTCAACGTATAAGATAAACACTTCTGATTGTGTACATTACAAATGTGTTATAAAAGCCAGAGACTACCGAATGTTTGCACCTCCAATGTATACTGTTATATTAGTATTATTATGTCTAATACTCACCGCTGACACCATGTTATATTAGTATTAATATGTCTAATATTCAATGAAGTCTAACACGTCTGTTTAGCTGCGTGTCTATAACTTTAATGAATTTAATACCTGCTACTAGCAAGCTCACGTGACTTCTCAGCTCACAAAACTTCACGGACCTCACGCATTGACACAAAGGGACGCAACTGTAGCATTACAACAAAAGTGATATCACAACAGCGTGGCTAATAGAAAGTGTTGACTACTGTTTGTTTGCATGATAGGAGAATACTTTTGGTTTTATGCATGTTTAATGTTGTGTATAATCATAGTATAATGTGTGGTAAAAGGCTTACGCTACTGCGCTCCAATTTAAATTGATCAACAATATTTGATTTTAATAAAGAAGATGAAACAGTTTGTCTTTTCATTATACTCAGAGGCGTATCGTAGGGGGCAGGGCGTACAGATGTACCCGGGCGCCAGCTAGTTAGGGGCGCCAAAATGTGCTTTGATATTATTTTATTGATTAAAATAATGGGTTTGAGAGTTGAAAAAAGGAAAAGAGGGCACTTTAAAATAAATCTTGTCCCCTGGCGCGAATCTTGTCCCCGGGCGCCAAACACTCTAGCTACGCCGCTGATTATACTTAACTTGATAAAAACTCAAGATGAGAGTGTTAACAAATAGCCTTAACTTACTTGAACTCTTGAACACAAATTTAACCATCTGAACACAGTAGACAGAGGCGTAGCGTAGTGGGGGCAAGGGATACATATGTACCCGGGCGCCAGCTAGTTAGGGGCGCCAAAATGTGCTTTGATTTTATTTTGATGAAAATAATGGGTTTGAGAGTTGAAAAAGGAAATGAGGGCGTTTTAAAATGAATCTTGTCCCCAGCGCCAAACACTCTAGCTACGCCGCTGACAGTAGAGCAAAATGCTTGCAACGAGAAGTGACAACTCACAATACAAGGACATTTTGTGAGTCAACGATAAACACGCATTAAGTTCACGCCAGTGGTGTAAGTGAAGGCAATGGAAATTTTTGGGGGATGGGGGGAGGGGGGGGTGAAAAGTAGAGAAGAGGGCTTAGTGGGGAAGGAAAAAAAGATGGTTGAATTTTGTAAATCCGGTAAATGGTAATAGGCAAAATATTATCCAATTAAATTTAATGGTCGAAAAAGGGGTTGGGGGGGGGGGGAGATTTCGCTCGGGTGACGTCGGCTGGTGCTCTCGATTACTGCTCCCCTTCCCCAGCTTCACCTATAAAAAGGGCGATGGCGGGCACATTTTTTTTATTTTCAAGGAAGTGCTGTATATAAAAATATAAACGTCCGTCTACTCCTTTGGGACCTGAATTTTTTAGAAATGAGATTAGTTATGGTATAAATTTTACTCAATTTTTTATTTATTTAGTATTTGGCTATACTGAATTCCCATCGAGCGCCTCCTCAGGTGGCTGATAGGCGAGAGCCCAACAGATATGGAGGGTGCCGGGGAAATAAAATACCTGGGGCGGACCAAAATTAGAACCTACTGCCTTGTAGGAAGTGGAGGGATCCTCAAAGGCTAGGGAAACTTACCCAAAAACTAAGGCAGCTACCCAGAGTGCTGTAAGGGGTAGTTCCCCCCCCCCCCGGGACGGTTGTGAGCAGGGCTAACAACACGGCCATGTAAAAAATTAACGTTAGGAAAGCGGATCAACAGAATAAAACCTGGATTGATATCAATGGAAATCGACCTATGATCTATGCTTGGATATGGACATGATTTTTGGATTGTGACTTGGAATGTACTAAAGGGCCATCCATAAATGACGTCACGCTTCTAAAAAAAAAGGGGGGTAGGGGTCAGATTTTTGGGAAAGGAGGGGGGGGGGCGCCTCAAACTATGTGATGTCACATGAAAAGCGGAATATTGTAGTAAAGAATTGCACTTAATAACCCTAAATAACAGACAATTTTTACATTATGTTTTTATTTAAACAACAGGGTATCTTAGTAAATGTTCTAGGGCAGGTATTTTAACCTATTTTTTTGCAGCGCTGCAGGCCCACTCCGTTTTAACCATCCCCCCTCCCCCCCCCGTATAAATTACATGGTAATAAAATTTAAAATAATTTAGTTATCGTAGTTTTATTTCTTAATTAACTTTTTATAGACAAGGGTATAAATTACCAATATACGCAATGCGCCAACAAAATTCAACAGAAAAATATTTACTGCTAATCAAAATGCATAAAACTTTCTAATTATTTTCTAATTATTTTCTAATTATTTTTTAATTTTTTTTTTTTAAAGCAACAACTAACAATGAAAGCAAATACACTCATTCCTGTCACTTACAAAAGTTACCGAACACTTCATTGAACACTTCATTGAACACTTCATTGAACACTTCATTGAACACTTCATTGAACACTTCATTGAACACTTCATTGAACACTTCATTGAACACTTCATTGAATACTTCATTGAACACTTCATTGAACACTTCATTGAACACTTCATTGAACACTTCATTGAACACTTCATTGAACACTTCATTGAACACTTCATTGAACACTTCATTGAACACTTCATTGAACACTTCATTGAACACTTCATTGAACACTTCATTGAACACTTCATTGAACACTTCATTGAACACTTCATTGAACACTTCATTCGGCGTTGAAACATGGTCAAAAAAGGTATGTTCCTGTCATAATAATAATGTAATCTAATTGTTGACGCATCAACCTTGAAATTTTTACTAAAACACGCATTTTAATTGGTTACATGGGTGGCAAATGTACGTGTCATCTGTTATCCTTTTATGAATTTCGATTATTAGACCGAGCAGTGTGTTCTCTGTAATTACGCAACTTTTCAATTTGGCGTCACCCCCTGAGATGGTGTCACCCGGTGCGGTCCGCAACACCTCAGCTACGCCACTGAATATAATTTTCTGGTCTTCCACACCTCAGGGCTGGGGAGGTACTTCTACCCCTGGTTAAGAACCACTGTTCAAGTGAAATGTTTCTGACGTGGGTGCAGTAATTTGATATCCATGGGAGCTGTATTCCTTAAGGAGTTTGTAAAGGACAATAGTGGACACAGGGACTTTTTTATAGGTGGGGGGTATTTGAGGGGGGGTCTAGCTTTTTGTAACGATTTGTGAAGATGGGGGGAGGCAGGGGGTAAAAAATCGGCAAAATTTGCGTGACGTCATTTACGGAAGTAGTATTTGGGTCTAGATGACAGGATTCAGTATCTGGGTCGAGATGACAGGATGCAGAATCTGGGTCTAGATGACAGGATGTAGTATCTGGATCTAGATGCCAGGATGTAGTATCTGGGTCTAGATGACAGGATGTAGTATCTGGGTCTAGATGACATAATGCAGTATCTGGATCTAGATGACAGGATGTAGTATCTGGGTCTAGATGACAGGATTTTGTATCTTGCTCTAGATGACAGGATGTAGTATCTGGGTCTAGATGACAGAATGTAGTGTCTGGGTCTAGATGACAGGGTGTAGTATCTGGCACTAGGTGACAGGATGTAGTATCTGGGTCTAGAACGCACGAATGTTACCTTCTGCCTCTTAATAAGAATGAATCAACGTTTTTTCAGATGATTTGTCTACAGACCGAGGATTTGGAATTAACCTGCTGAAATCGTGTGCAAATTTTGCTAACGCATGACGAAACCGAGACCGTCAAAATGGGACAATGACCATGCACATAATTATAGTTTATTTAAGAATGTTCACATCAGACTTGCGTAGTAGACATTGTGTATCACCTGTGCACGTAGATGCAAGAGGGCCGCATGAAGAATTTATAAGCGCAATATCTTGTTTAATTAATTAATTGTTCTGTTGTTATTAAATACATATATGTATGTGTATGAACTTCTGCCAGTGTTCTCCTTTCTGCCGAGGCACATTGTCTTCTTCCATCAAATTATTGAGTATGATCATCATTGTGGTAAATAATATCACCATCCCTTCAAATAGCACCATCCCTTCAAATTGTATCATCCCTTCAAATAGCACCATCCCTTCAAATAGCACCATCCCTTCAAATAGCACCATCCCTTCAAATAGCACCATCCCTTCAAATAGCACCATACCTTCAAATAGCACCATCCCTCCAAATAGCACCATCCCTTCAAATAACGTCATACTTTCAAATAGCACCATACCTTCAAATAACATTATACTTTCAAATAGCACCATAACTTCAAATGGCACCATACCTTCAAATAGACCAAAACCTTCAAATAGCACCATACCTTCAAATAGCACCACTTTTCATTTGGTCTTAAGTGTTTGTCCTCTGCACAGGTTTTACTGCATCCTGTGGGGAACCGTGGTTAGAATTGCTCGAGCTAGTGAGGTTAGAGGTCATGGGTTAGCAAATGTGTATGTCTACAAAGAGGCAGCGGATGGTTGCTGTGCTCTGGTTGTTTGTGCATCCAGTCACAAGTTAGCAAGTCGGGGGAATGAGGATTGGGGGGGGGGGGTCGCATTATTGTTTTAAACATCTGCCACTGATAAAGGTGTGATATTATGTGTCGGGCTTCCAAGGTGATATATGCAAATGTTGGGGTCAACGATTTCAATTTACAACTAACAGGAAACGGGAGACCAGGGAAAGATCACCGGTATTTGTTAGACCGTTGCATGGGCGGACACCCTGCGTCATAGTTAGTAGAGAAGAGAGTATACGAGGGGGTGTTTGTAGGGACAGAACCAGGGGCACCGTGAGTCACTGTTAGTAGAGAAGAGAGTATACGCGGGGGTGTTTGTAGGGACAGCGCCGAGACCGTCAGGGGACACAGACAAAAGGAAGACACACCTGTCAGATTGTGTAGTTAGACGAACCGGACTCGCAGCTAAAGCCTGGATAGACAGAGTCGAAAGTAGGCCCCAAAAAAATATGATATTTCTCTAAAAAAAATTTATTTGCGAAGGTTGTACATCCGAAACCCAAATTCCCTATTTTAAAATTTAAAAAATATATATTTTTAGGTCTGTTTTTGCATTCTAAAAGGCCCTCACTACAAGAGCCATGAGACTTTTTGTTGTTGCCCAAACCGATGAATCGCTTTCGTCCGCACCCGAAAACGTTTATACATGTATATCTCTAAATACTTAGAGACCATTTAGTCGAGTGAACGTAAGTTATTAATTCAAAGCACTGTGCCATTGGCGATCTTCCGAAAATGGGTCGAATCACGGGAAGTACTCGTTACCAATACATGTTCAAGTTAAGGACAGCAATCATTGCTACTGACGTGGCTTTTGATTATATAACATACACAACCTGTATTCGCGCAGCTGTTCCCCTGGGTCACACGGCGTGTATCCCCCAAGCGTTCACGTGACGTGTGTACTTGTGGGTTTAGATATGGAGTTGGGCACGTTGTCAAACACGAACAACGAGTCCTGAGTTTACGGATCCCCAAAGACACACATAGATTCAAGTCATAGATGTTACATCTAAACTAAAAAAGTTTCTCTATGTATGGCTATATATCTGTGTGTGTTAAATATGTGTGTATGTACGTAATTGTGGATGGCATTTTCGGGTGGTAGGTGGTGGGGGAATCTGATAACACGGAACATTTGATTATTAATAATTCCTCGTAAATTCGACAGAGACGGAAGTATGGGGAAAAAAAATGTCGAAGTGTTGTACGCTTGAAAACATCCACTGGAACCCCATTATATCACGTTAACTATAGATCGCGTTATTCGTGAAGTTTCAGAAACAAGAAAGCCTTTATGCGAAGAAATAAAAGATAAAAATTGAAGCATGCAACTTGTTTGCGAGTCAAGGATTTTTTCCAATTCCAAACTAAGGAAACTGACATTACTATATGAAGTTTATACCTCTAGCATTATACTCTTCAGAGCCACCCCCCCCCCCCAATAACCTAAACAGATTCGTTATTTTGAAAGTGTGTGTGTGAGAGGTGATGGAACATGTCCTGTCATTTGATACTAGTCGGTGATTGACAGAAAGCTTGGGGGGGGGGGAAGACGGTGTGGGCGGGGGGACTGCTTTCTTTATTATTTCATGCTTGAGATATCTTATCCCAAATTTTCATAAATCATCTACTACCAAATATTTTCAGATGACAGATGTTTTGAAGGGAGCTCTCTTCCCACTCATCGTTTTCAGGGCTGGCATCATTTTCATTTCTGCACTTGACGTTTGCGACCCTGACATCCCCTCCAGGCCGACGCCTCAGGTCTGGTTAAATCTAGCAATCTTCAAAAAACTGTGGACCTGGAACTTACGAGGACTTGGGAAGCGGCCGGTGCCAGCAGTGTCCGGTTGATCACTTCATGAGGAAACAAATGGCCGAGAGCTCCAAGTACTCGTTCTGTGAGTAGTGCCTCGCGGCTAACCCTGTGAGTATGTGATCAATTTATTTGATCATCGATTCCAATGAAATTAGAGAAACGAATCTTCGAGTTAGTGGGATCATTATTACAAGTTGCCGTTAAGGGATATGAGGCGATAGGCTGTGGTGGAAGCCTATGGCCGGTGATTCTAAATATGCAGCCCCGAGAAAGCTGCTCCTAGGCAACCGTTTCGTCCCAGCTACTTCGCGAATTAGTTGCGAGGTAGAAACCCACTGTAGAATCCCTCTTAGAGGGCGTCCGATGCTTCCCCGGGACGGGTGGGGGGAGATATTAGGACGTTAATTTACTGTCCCGGCCCCTAGGAAAGTGGACTACGGACGCTTGAAACACAGCGTCTTCGGTCGACCAGACGTCTCCGGGCGGGGGGGGGGGGCTCCATCGGCAAACTCGATCGAGCAGTTGCTGGTGGGGGCGTCCCACGCCCGGGGAGGTCTCTGACGTCTCCCCGCACGGCACGGCGCTGGGGACACCCGGCGGCTGGCGGGTGTGGGTGGACGCCAGGGAGAGCATTAGGAGCGTAAGCTCGATGGCCCGCTGACGCCATTTCCTAATGAGATATTTCAGTTAGTGTCGACTTTCAGCCAGGGGCGTCATTTTAGGTTTTTTTTCGTGGGGGTGGGCGAGGGTAACAACCAAAACTTTGTCGGTTTGTTAAGTTGTTTATTACTGGAGGTCCCACAGTACATAGCAATTTAAACGAAATATGCGAATTCAGGGAAGGGGGCAAATGCTCCACCCTGCCTTACCCAAATGACGTCCCTGCTTTTAGCCTGCACATTCTTAACTTCAAATATAATTTAAAATTAATCGCTATAGGACTACTAATGTTTCACTTAATAATAATAAAAAAAGGAAAAATACAACTCATGCATTAATTTTTTTTCGAAAAACTGAAAACACAATTATTTATTTGTTGTTTTTTTTCCTTTTCATATAATAACATGCTTACAGGTTAACCCTTTTGATTTATTTGATGAGCTATAATATTAACCACACCATTATTAAATGGATCTTTCTTTGTTTGCATTTTTGACTAGTTAAGCTCCGAAAGTGAGACTTGGACAAATAAATGTATGCTCTTGTCGTTCTTTTAGAGCCGTGGTTCTCAACCTTCCTAATCCCGCGGCCCTTTAATACAGTTCCCTATGTTGTGACGACCCCAACAAGTGTTGTGGCGACCCCAACAACAAAGTTATTTTCGTTGTTTTAATACTTCATAGCTTTAGAGTATCTGTGCTTTCCGATGGTCTTAGGCGACCCATGTGAATGGTTCGTTGGACTCCCAATGGTGTCGCGAACCACAGGTTGAGAACCGCTGTTTTAGAGCCTTGTATATATGTGTTTCGTTTGTTGTATTGCAATCATTGCTGTATTTGGGACATTCGTGTGTTGAAAATTTCTGAAGCCACATTCGAACACAACAATCCATGTTTTTTTTTTATATTCCCTTTACAACACATGCTATCATACTGATACACTTTATTTCTTGTCCACACAGGTTCAGACAACACATGATATCATACTGATACACTTTATTTCTTGTCCACACAGGTTCAGACAACACATACTATCATAATGATACACTTTATTTCTTGTCCACACAGGTTCAGACAACACATGATTATCATACTGATACACTTTATTTCTTGTCCACACAGGTTCAGACAACACATGCTATCATACTGATACACTTTATTTCTTGTCCACACAGGTTCAGACAACACATACTATCATACTCATACACTTTATTTCTTGTCCACACAGGTTCAGATAGTGGCCGAGCCCTGCAACACGACCAGGGACTCGGTCGTCCACTGTAAAGAAGGATACTACAGAAGGCAGGCCGCCCGCAACAACAGCAACAACTGCGGGTGCTGCTGGGAGTGCAGTCGGTGTGACGTCTGCGGTGTCGGGGTGAACCTGGATCTGAATTATTTAATCGCCGAATGCAACACCGACAGCAACACGCTGTGCTGTCATTCGGACAACATGGTCGTGGTGAATGGCCAGTGTGTTTATCCGACTACTGTCGAGACGCTTACCGAAGGTTTCCAAGAAACAAAACGGCACTTGCTCTAATGAAGCAAGACGCCTACAACTCCATGGCCAGGCTTGATGACGCAATATCATTGTGTGTTTATCTGTTATTTTTGTATCATGTTTCTTTAATGTAGTGAGAAAATAATCTCTTTTGGATTTTGATTATGAAAAAAAAAGACAGTTCCTCTCACGGAACAAAAGAAATGTGACATTTAAATCGTGACCAAACGTAGCTGGAACTAGCATCTTGTATAAAGTCACGGCTAGAAGTCACGATATCGGTCTCATTATTCACAGTGGGTTATGTCGATCATAGAACCATTCTGGCACAGCCGTGGCGTGGTGGACCCTGCAATTCATGCGTTGCTGCAGAGAGCCTCCGGTATTTAAAGGGCCCAAAATTTGTAATGTGAAGGAAAAAAAAACAAAAAACCTTCCACTGGAATACAGGGTGCAAAAAAAAAAAAAGAAAAGAAAAGAGGTTGTTCTTTTTTTTCTTTGGGGGGGGGGGGGGGGTGGTGGCGGGGGTCTTAAAGCCGGGCGTTGGCTCTGCACCCAGTCTCTTTAACTAATGAGGAGAGAACTTTTTATATTTAAATAGGTGCTTTGAAGACAACGATTCTTTTACTGGGGTAATTGTGGCGGTGGTATAGGCCATAATTTGAAGGTGATGAAGAACTCATTTACGTGTTGGCCCAATGTCAATGTTTGAATACAATAAATGTGACGATTTCCAGGAAAGATAAGCGATCTTATGCAATGTCAACAAAGCTATCAACTCATGCCATGTCAACAAAGCTATCAACTCATGCCATCTCAACAAGCTATCAACTCATGCAATGTCAACAAGCTATCAACTAATGCCATGTCAACAAACTATCAACTCATGCCATCTCAACAAGCTATCAACTCATGCCATGTCAACAAACTATCGACTCATGCAATATCAACAAGCAATCAACTCATGCAATGTCAACAAGCTATCAACTCATGCAATGTCAACAAACTATCAACTCATGCAATGTCAACAAACTATCAACTCATGCAATGTCAACAAACTATCAACTCATGACATGTCAACAAGCTATCAACTCATGCCATGTCAACAAACTATCAATTCATGCAATGTCAACAAGCTATCAACTCATGCAATGTCAACAAACTATCAACTCATGCCATGTCAACAAGCTATCAACTCATGCAATGTCAACAAGCTATCAACTCATGCAATGTCAACAAACTATCAACTCATGCCATGTCAGCAAGCTATCAACTCATGCCATGTCAACAAACGATCAACTCATGCCATGTCAACAAGCTATCAACTCATGCCATGTCAACAAACGATCAACTCATGCCATGTCAACAAACTATCAACTCATGCCATGTCAGCAAGCTATCAACTCATGCCATGTCAACAAACGATCAACTCATGCCATGTCAAAAAACGATCAACTCATGCCATGTCAACAAACTATCAATGTTTCCTCAGTCAGCCACAAGACTTTAATGTTGCATTCAATGCCAAACTCAAATGTTTTGTAACAGATTTTTAATATTTGCTATGCCCGGCTCGTGTTGAACCTACATCCGTTCTCAACGGTTCTAAGTAAGGAAGTACGGAGCCACTCTTAGGATTTTGGGGGCCCTAGGCATGGAGCGTAGGTAGGGGGACCCGGAAGAGGGGGGTAGCGCGCGTGTTACGTACATTTTGTTGGGCTAGGCCAGTGGTTCTAAAATTTTCAGTTCATGGGCGCCTATGCCATATTATGTTGTCACCAGGCTCCATGTGGTAAATTCTAACAAGTACACTTGGAAATAGCGAATATAAAAATAAAATAAAGGGTTGGATACAAATAAATATAACACGTATGTAGTTCACTGAGCGCCATCTGGTAGCTGCAAACAGTAGTTACTCAAGTGGGTAACTGCACCACGACCGAAAGTTGTCACATTGGATTAAAGGTGACAAATAAATTATGAATATTTTGTAATATTACGTAACGTCCCGGTGAGGAAGCCGCAGCAACCCATTTAAAAGCATGTGCATTCTCCACCTGGGCGGACCCATAAAAGGACAATATATTGCACTCCTTGTCTTTGTGAAGTAAATTTATAATTAAATTCACTGTTAAGTTCCTTTCTTAAGATGATTTTGGCGCCTGTTGCTCTTCGCCGCATTCTCATGGCCCTTCCCGAGGCCAAGGAGATGCGGCTTATATTCTGGGAGCCACTGGTCAGGCCGAATAACCATTGGTGATAACCCGTGTCACATTTTGTTTACTGTAACAAACATTATAATAAATTATGGATTTTTTTTGTTTGTGGGGGGGGGGGGGGTAGGTGGTACGCAAAAAAAAGTGTTTGTGTGTGGGGGGGGTGTCGTAAAAGAAAAAGTACGCATGCAACAAGGTTGAAGGGGGGTAGATAATTTGACTTTTATGGGTACCGGTACGTGCTAAATAGGTGGCTCCTTCTCGCATTTGTTTGCTTTGTATGACCTCATTTTATGACATAATTATTTCATACGGCTGAACGCGGAGATCACAGAAACGGAGAAAACAAGAGAATGCATTCTCAACTTGTAAGACGCAGCAATATCTGACTTCGAGTTTGAACAACTTAAAGTCTCACCAGTAACTTTATTTGTACACGTGACAGACTGTGAATGTGATCCAGAGGCGTAGCGTAGGGGGCAAGGGGGTACAGATTTATCCAGGCACCAGCTAGTTAGGGGCGCCAAAATGTGCTTTGATATTATTTTATTGATGAAAACAATGGGTTTGACAATTGAAAAAAGGAAACGAGGGCGCTTTAAAATGAATATTGTCCCCGGGTGCCAAACACTCTAGCTACGCCGCTGATGTGATCTGCACGTTCACCTAAATATTAAGTGATATTATTTAGACATGGTAATATATTATAGCACCGTAACAATATATTTATCCAACTTCTGAATCAAAACTGTCGCTAGCCTCTTAAATATGACAATAACAACTCTAATTTCTAATGTAATGACATATACCTTTAAAACAAGGTGGCCGCAGTTTGCAGTTCACGTCATTCATCTACTTTTTAACTACAGTTTAATTTTTTGACGTTAGCTTAACTTGATTCCACTGAACACGCTATGCGAGTCGTTATTGTATGCATTATATCTACTGTGTGTTTATTTATTTACTCTTAAGATAGCATATTGTACGATTTTAATGGTTTGGGGGTAAAACAGGTCTGCATCTTTCATAGACAACATTTATTGTTGTAACAAATTTTTGTAGTAATCAATAATTTCAATTCCATATTTTTGAGAGCCATGACGACATAGAAAACCTGGCTAAATGAAGAATATATATCAGCAAATAAAGTCACCAATTGCCAAGATAAGTTTACAATTCCTCCAGTTTGTGTTACCTACACTAATAAATGAGTTTAACATACTATTTAAGGCAGATGAATCTCAAAAAGTGATTCTTCTGGAGGAAATGGATCGACTGCTCAAGAAGTTTGTTTTAAAATTTGTGAAGATGAAACAAACAGGAGGGTGATCTTAGTTATATGCTGTAGGCAGGATTCTTAATCTTTTTGCAACGCTGCAGGCCCACTCTGTTTTAAACATCCCCCCCCCCTAAAAAACAAACAACAAACAACAACAACAAACAATTGTAATAAAGTTTAAAATTTAAAAATAATTAAATAATTTAGTAATGTTTGATTTCTTTAATTAACTTTTTATAATCAAGGAAAAAATTACCACACAATGAGCAGGGAAATAATACATTGATAACACCAATAAGCATAAAAATAAAACACATACAAAAAATATGCATGGGAAAAATTACATATATAGGCCTAAAATAAGCAAAAGTCAGAAATGTTAGATCTAGTCAAAATACAAATATATCAATCAGCATGTGAATGACACACATTATACCAATAAGCAAGGAGTAACACAAACTTATACCAATTAACATGGAAATGACAAACATATATATCATATATCAATTAGCATGGAGGTAACACATTCAGCAATTATCATGGGAATTACAAGCAAATGATACACAAATAAGAGTGGAAATAATACATTCCTACACCAATAAGCAATAATTACACATACTAATTAGCATTGAAATAAACACATACCCAATAATCATGGGAAAAAAAACATACAAATATCAGTTAGCATGTTAAATATTAATGGAAAATATACCAATTAGCATTGAAATAACACACAAACATACACCATTTAGCATTGAAATAAAACACATACATATACCAACACGCATTGAAATAACACACATACATATACCAATAAGTAGGGGAAAAACACACATGAATATATCAAATAGCGTGTTAATGAAAAGATTACATATACCATTTAGCATTGAAAAAACATACATGTATATAACATTAAGCATAGGAAAAACACATACACCAGGGGTGACAAAAATCAGGAAGATTTATAAAAAAGCGCCTTACTGATAAAATATTAATTAACAACACGGTTGCTTATCCTCATTCTTGGTCTTGCCTTCACCTGATGACTTGCACACAGTCCTGTTGTATGCATATCGACGATCATGGTTTTGACTTCACCTGAAGACTTGCACACTGTCCTGATGTATGGATATCTATGAGGTTGGTCTTGCCTTCACCTGTAGACTTGCACACTGTCCTGTGCAATAAAAGTTTGATAAAAGGAGTATTGATTAGTAAGAAAAGACTAAATCATAGTAAATCCCAACATAGTTTGAAATTGATGGTATTTCGAAATAAACTCAAAATATATCAGCTTCTTGGTCTTTGAGGGTTACATATAACATTTTTTGAATAACTTGGAAAAGTCAAGAACTTAAAAAATAAAATAGTGACGTTCTTTGATAAGTTATGAAGTGAATTATATTAAAAAATAAAATAGTGATGTACTTTGATAAGTTATGAAGTGAATTATATTAAAAACTCACTTGGATATTTGTAAACTTGTGTTCTTCTAAACATTACAATTCCCACAGAGAAGGTTTGTGTAACGACCCATTCAAACTGATAATCTTTGGCTTGGATCCACAGGCAGGTGATGACACTCTCATTATAACAGCCATATGGTGTGGTTATCGGAAATAGAAATTTTGTAGAATTTATTCGCAAAAGTTTTGTTTCAAAAGCTAGGAAGAATTGAAGCCAAAATTATTTTAATTAAAAGATTGACATATTATTATAACAATAATTATTGCTAATTTAGCCAATTGAATGTGTTAGTAATAAACAAATATTGGTCAGTATTTAGGCCATGTGATGTGTTAGTGATAAAAAATTTAAAGACGTATGGGTAAATAAGAAAAGACAAAATCCAAACATTGTAATTGTATGAAATTGATGGTATGATAAAATAAGCTAAAAATATTTAAGCTTCTTGGTCTATGAGGGTTAAATACCAGTGTTAAGAAATAAAAGAATTTATTAAATAGCTTGGATAAACAAAATACTTAAGAAATAAAAGAATGGTGATGTACTTTGTAAAGTTATGAAGTGAAGTACCGGTATACTAAAACTCACTTGGAAACTTGTGTTGTTCCAATATCACAATGCCTAGAGAGAAGGGTTGTGTAACGACCCAATCAAACTGATCATCTTTGGCTTGGATCCACAGGCAGGTGATGACTCTCATAACAGCCAAATGGTGTGGTTATCGGAAACAGAAAATTTTAATCATTTAAAGAATTTATTAGCAAAGTTTTTGCTCTTTAAAACTAAGAACAATTTAAGCCAAAATAATGTAAAAGATTGACACATTATTAATGCAATAAAGCTAATTTAGTCCATTTGATGTGTTAGTAATAAACAAATATTGGTAAGTATTTAGGCCAAATGATTAGTTAGTGATAAAAGATTAAAAGAAGTTTTTGTAAATAAGAAGAGACCCAACATAGTTTGAAATTGATGGTATGATGAAATAAGCTACAAATATAAACATACATATACCATTAGGCATAGGAAAAACACATACATAATGAACATATATCAATTAGATTTGAAAAAACAAACAACATATACTAATTAGCATTGAAATAATAGACATAGCCTACATAGAGGCCTACCATTAAGCATAGGAAAAACACATACATATATCAATTAGCTTTGAAATAACACATACACAAATTAGCATGGAAATAAATTTGCATACACCAGTTAGCGTGGAAATAACTATCATACCTACAGTAATAGGCATGGGAAAAACAAACATGTAGATACCAATTAGCATGGAAATAAAATAATTACACAAATTAGAATGGAAAATAACACATTCATAAACAAATTGTCATCAGACTCTAGTCCTCTAAGGAGGATAAACCAAAGCATGGAGTCCCACAATCGGGTATCTACAAGCGCACATTGTCAACTTAATTTGGGTCATTAGGTGGCGCCAAAGCAGGTTGCAACCAGAGCAAAGTGTCCAGTTATACCGCTGGACATTCGGTCGCACCTGAATGAGGCTTTGTTAAAAACAGGGAGGACCAGTACAACATTAGTAGAAGTACATACGTGAAGGTGCTCATTCAGACACATTTAGGTAAAAGATGCCTTATTTTAGAAGTATCCAGGAATGCTACATGAGTCAGAACCTGGTACTCCTGGCAGTCACTACCTCTAAGCAGGAGAGGCGTTGAATGCGCATCACTGCTTTTCACCTCCCCCGTGTCAGACCAGTCTGTCCAGAAGTAGAGATAGCAAGAAGGAAAAAAAATCCCCATGTCAGACCAGTCTGTCCAGAAATAGAGATAGAGAGAAAGAAAGAAAGAGAAAGAAAGAAAGAAAGAGAAAAAAAGAAAAGATGTTAGTAAACGGCGCGAACAAGAAAGGCGGGAAAAAGAACGGCGGGAACGAAAACGGCGGGAACGAAAACGGCGGGAACGAAAACGGCGTGAACGAATACGGCGGGAACGAAAACGGCGGGAACGAAAACGGCGAGAACGAAAACGGCGAGAACGAAAACGGCGAGAATGAAAACGGAAATACATTGATAACACCAACAAGCATAAAAATAAAACACATTCAAAAAAATGCAAGGGAAAATCACATATATAGGACTACAAATAAGCAAAAGTCAGAAATGTTAGTAAAAAACAAATATATCGAAAACGGCGGGAACGAAAACGGCGAGAACGAAAACGGCGGGAACGAAAACGGCGGGAACGAAAACGGCGGGAACAAAAACGGCGGGAACGAAAACGGAAATACATTGATAACACCAACAAGCATAAAAATAAAACACATTCAAAAATATGCAAGGGAAAATCACATATATAGGACTACAAATAAGCAAAAGTCAGAAATGTAAGTAAAAAAACAAATATATCGAAAACGGCGGGAACAAAAACGTAAATGCGAAAAAAACGCAACTGCTCCATCTGTGTCTGTGCCAGGCCGTCATCTGTGCTCTCCACCGTCTGTGGTAGGCCGTCATCTGTGCTGCTCCTCTGTCCGTGAGCCTAACTTACTGGCCCTCTAACGGGCACTAACTAACTGGCCCTCTAACGGACCCTACCTGATTGGCCCTCTAACGGGCTCTAAATAACTATCTGGCCCTTCTAACGGACCCTAATGTTTGGCCCGTCTAACGGACCCTATAGGTTGGCCCGACTAACGGACCCTAAATGGCCCCTCTAACAGGCCCTAAATGTGTGGCCCCTCTAACAGGCCCTAATTGTTTGGCCCGTCTGACGGACCCTAAGTTTGACCCGTCTAACGGGTCCTAATTGTTTGGCCCTCTAACGGGCCCTATTTGTTAGGGAGACACTATGGGATTCCGCCGTGTTGGGGACCCCGGGGTCCCTAATGGGAAGATTCCCTAATGTGCCCCTAACATCTGGGCCTTCTAACAGACCCCTACCTGTTTGGACCCTCTAACGGGCCCCTACTGTTTGGACCCTCTAACGGGCCCCTACTGATTGGCCCCTCTAACAGGCCCTAAACGTTTGGACCCTCTAACGGGCCCCTACTTTTTAGGCCCTCTAACGGGCCCCTACTGTTTGGACCCTCTAACGGGCCCCTACTTTTTAGGCCCTCTAACGGGCCCCTACCGGCAAAAGAAGAAAGAAACAGCAGAGAAAAGAAGATAAGGTTGAGGACAGAGACCTACTAAAAGGAGTAGGGTCCAGTTATACCGTTGGACTACGGTCGCACCTGATGGGACTCTGTTAAAAACGGGGAGGACCAGTACTACACGAGCTGAAGTACTACGTGAAGGTGCCCAATTCAGACACAGTAAGGTAGGAGAGGCCACAAACAGATATACCAGAGAATGCTATAGATGAGACAGCACCTGGTACATCTGGGCGATCCCTAACTCTAAAGCAGGAGAGGTTTTGTTTTCACATCCATGCTTTTCGACCTCCCCAAGAAAGGTTTGAAAGAAGGAGATGGCAGCAGCTATATAGAGGAAAAAAATGGTGTCAACCAAAAAAAAAATAGGGACAACATGGTCTATATAAGTGGACAAAAGGGAACTAAAGGTAAAGGGGACATCAGAGAAGAACAAGGGTTAAAATGAGACACCAGGGGTGACAAAAGTAGGATTCTTCATATTTCAGGAAGATTTATAAAAAAGCGCCTTACTGATAAAATATTAATTAACAACACAGTTGCTTATCCTCATTCTTGATTTTGCCTTCATCTGAAGACTTGCACACTGTCCTGATGCATGGATATCTATGATCTTGAATTCACGTGAAGACTTGCACACTGTCCTGATGTATAGATATCCATGATGTTGGTCTTGCCTTCACCTGTAGCTTTGCACACAGCCCTGTTGTATTGATATCGACGATCTTGGTTTTGCCATTCACCTGATATACAGATATCTTTAATGGAGGTCTTCTACTGTTCTGTTATTCACTGGTATCTAGACATGGTGTAATTGTGTTGTAAACTGGAAGGCCAGCCACAAAGAAGCAATACAATTGGTAGACAGTCTTCATTAAATTTTCTAGGAGCAAGAAACTGGAGGTGAGCCATGCCCACCAAGATGGTAATTTGTGGGAAAATGCAGCATGTAGCCTTGGTCTGAAAATAAAATAAATTGTGAACAATTCACAATAATAATACAAAACAGTCTAAACGAATAACAGCGTTTATAAAATAACTTAGATAAGTCAAGTCCTAACTTTAAAAAAAAGCTTTAGAAACCCTAAGTATAAGTATAAAGGTACTAAAAACTCACTTGGAGCTTGTATAGTTCCAAACATTACAATGCCTAGAGAGAAGGGTTGTGTAACCGTCAGGTCAAACTGATAATCTTTAGCTTGGATCCACAGGCAGGTGCAAAAACTTTCAAAATTACAGTCATATGTTGTGACTGGAAATACAGAAAGTTTAATCATCTCTAAAGAATTCATTAACAAACTTTAAGCTTTAAAATCTACGAATTTAAACAAACGTGTGTAAGTTCATGGTATAAGGTTAACACGTCTGTTTATATGATCATGAATGTGTAGCACAGGGATGTTTTCAATATTAAGATAATCAGTACCAAGTTTCATCAATGTAACTGCAATAGATTTAAAAAAAATTATTCTAAAATATAAAAAGAAAAATGACATGATCATAAAATTATTAAACATTTAACAAAAAAATCTTAGTTTTTCAACTATTGAAAGCCAAATGTGCACACCAAACATAAAAATATTAATTAAATATGGTACCGGGTAATTAAAGAAATTAGTTTACAACCTGTTAACCCCCTTTGAATTTTCAGTGTGCTCATTACAGGCCGCACACTACTTAATGTGTGTATTTTCAATGTGTATTAGAATGTGTACACTACTGTTTGTGTGTATGTTTAGAAGATGGTGGCAAGAGGGATTAGGATTCTTAATGGGTTTTCAATTTTACAGTTAGTGAATGTAATTGAATTTTTCATATACCCGGTAGGTCTGAGATCCAGTTGTTTTAACTTCACAATCGCAGAAGTTAGTTATCCAGTGCCCTGACTGCTCAAGTCTTCGCTGTGCCCACAATCTTGTAAATTTGAAGGCCACCTCAAATTATCAATACAATGATTACCGGTTTGGGTAATAGAAAGTCTTCAGACTGTCTTCATTAACTTTTCTAGGATGAAGAAACTGAAGTGACACAAGCCCAGCAGTGTTGATAGATGAAAGATTCAACATTTTGGAAGATGCAGCATGGAGCCTTGGACTGAAAAGAAATATAAGGGTGAACAATCCACAATATAAATTAAATATTGGATTATAAATACCGGTACCAGTACATCTAACATTAAAGGTATACCGGTATATTCCATTTGACAGACCAAAAAGTTTGCTTATAAACCACTACAAATGTTCTCAATGAAAAATGTACTGCCTGGATAAAACAGTTTAAAGATATAAATGCATTTATTAATTAACTTATATCAATAATGTACTAACAAAAAATACAAAATGGTAACCTTTAAAGCCCATATGTGTAGTATACTAAAAACTCACTTGGAAACTTGTGTTGTTCCACCATTACAATGCCTAGAGAGAAGGGTTGTGTAACGGCCCAATCAAACTGATCATCTTTGGCTTGCATCATCAAAAAGGTGATGACACTCATACCAGCCATGTGGTGTGGTTATCGGAAACAGAAAATTTTAATTTTTTTAAGAATTTGCAAATAAAATAGTGATGTACTTTGATAAGTTATGAAGTGAATTATATTAAAAACTCACTTGGAAATTTGGAAACTTGTGTTGTTCCAAACATAATTCCTACAGAGAAGGTTTGTGTAACGACCCATTCAAACTGATAATCTTTGGCTTGGATCCACAGGCAGGTGATGACACTCGTAACAGCCATATGGTGTGGTTATGGGAAGAATTTTAAAGAATTCATTTGTAAACATTTTTCTTTAAAAGCTAGGAAGAATTTTTAGCCAAAAATATTTTAATT
This sequence comes from Omphiscola glabra, assembly GCA_964017045.1. Classification (NCBI taxonomy): domain Eukaryota; kingdom Metazoa; phylum Mollusca; class Gastropoda; family Lymnaeidae; genus Omphiscola; species Omphiscola glabra. Next base: position 16,529,820 of record OZ024806.1, on the reverse strand, counting down.
AAAAGATTTACATATTATTACAACAATAATTATTGCTAATTTAGCCCATTTGATGTGTTAGTATAAACAAATATTGGTCAGTATTTAGGCCATGTGATGTGTTAGTGATAAAAAATTTAAAGACGTATGAGTAAATAAGAAAAGACAAAATGCAAACATTGTAATTGTATGAAATTGATGGTATGATGAAATAAGCTAAAAATATTTAAGCTTCTTGGTCTATGAGGGTTAAATACCAGTGTTAAGAAATAAAAGAATTTATTAAATAGCTTGGATAAACAAAATACTTAAAGAAATAAAAGAATGGTGATGTACTTTGTAAAGTTATGAAGTGAAGTACCGGTATACTAAAACTCACTTGGAAACTTGTGTTGTTCCAATATCACAATGCCTAGAGAGAAGGGTTGTGTAACGACCCAATCAAACTGATCATCTTTGGCTTGGATCCACAGGCAGGTGATGATACTCATAACAGCCAAATGGTGTGGTTATCGGAAACAGAAATTTAAAATCATTTTTAGAATTTATGTGCAAACTTTTTGCTCTAAAAACTAAGAAGAATTTAAGCCAAAATAAAGTAAAAGATTGACACATTGTTAATGCAATAAAGCTAATTTAGCCCATTTGATATGTTAGTAATAAACAAATGTTGGTATGTATTTAGGCCATGTGATGTGTTAGTGATAAAAAATTAAAAGATGTATTGGTAAATAAGAAAACACAAAATCTAAACATAATTGTATGAACTTGATAGTATGATGAAATAAGCTAAACAAATAAAAGATTCTTGGTTTATGAGGGTTACATTCCAGTGTTAAGATATAACAACATTTATTAAATAGCTTGGATAAATCAAATACTTAGAAAATAAAATAAGTGATGTACTTTGTGAAGTTATGAAGTGAAGTATACTAGAAACTCACTTGGAAACTTGTATTGTTCCAAACATTACAATGCCTACAGAGAAGGGTTGTGTAACGATCCATTCAAAATAATAATCTTCTGCTTGGATCCACAGGCAGGTGATGACACTCTCATTATAACAGTCATGTGGTGCGGTTATTGGAAACAGAAATGTTTAAGAACTCATTTGCAAATGTTTTGCTTTAAAATCTAAGAAAAATTTAAGCCCAAAATAAAGGTAATTAAAATATTGACATTTTATTATAACAATTATTGCTAATTTAGCCCATTTGATGTGTTAGTATAAACAAATATTGGTAAATATTTAGGCCAAGTGATGTGTTAGTGATAAAAGATTAAAAGAAGTATTGGTATATAAGAAAAGACTAAAACCCAACATAGTGTGAAATTGATGGTATGATGAAATAAGCTAAAAATATATAAGCTTTTTTTCTTTAAGGGTTACATATAACAGTTCTCAAGATAAATCAGTTTCTTAATCTCTGCTGCTTCTATACCAGTATTAAGATATAAAAGCATTTAATAACTTAGATAAATCAAGTAATTACAAAAGGAAAATAGTGATGTTCTGAAGTGAAGTATGCTAAAAACTCACCTGGAAACCTGTGTAATTCCAAACATTACAACGCCTAGAGAGAAGGGTTGTGTAACGACCCAATCAAACTGATCATCTTTGGCTTGGATTCACATGCAGGGGCCAACACTTTCAAAATTGCAAGTCATATGGTGTGTCTGGAAATACAAAAAGTTTATTCATATAAAGAATTCATTTGCAAACTTTAAGATTTAAAAACCAGGATTTTATTTCAAAATTAAGGTAAATGAAAGATTTGACATATAATTGAAATATTTTTTCTATATTCTTGTATGTAAATGTAAGTTCAACGTATGAGATAAACACTTCTGATTGTGTACATTACAAAATTAAATGTGTTATAAAAGCCAGAGACTACCGAATGTTTGCAACTCCAATGTATACTGTTATATTAGTAGTATTATGTCTAATACTTAATGAAGTCTAACACGTCTGTTCAGCTGCGTGTCTATAACTTTAATGAATTTAATACCAGCAAACAGCAAGCTCACGTGATTTCTCAGCTCACAAAACCTCACGGACTTCACGCATTGACACAAGGGGACACAACTGTAACATTACAACAACAGTGATATCACAACAAAGTTCAATGGCTATAGAGAAGGGTTGTATTACAGCCTAATCAAACCTAATCCAAGACTCAGTAAGGAGTCTGTCATATGGTCGCAAAAATTGCACCTTTTACCTAAGGTGCGTAAGATTGCAATATAGTCATCAAAAGTTTCATCAGCTTTCTGTTTCCTATTATTAAAAACATACCTTTCAAATGTCTCATTTTTCATTCCCACGAAATGATCATCAAATGCATTTATGATGTCCTGTGTACTGTGCTTTTCTTTGAGAGGCATGCCATTGTAAACGGTCAATCCCTCTGGTCCTAGTGTGTTTAGGAATACATCTGTTCAGCTGCGTGTCTATAACTTTAATGAATTTAATACCAGCAACGAGCAAGCTCACGTGACTTCTCAGCTCACAAAACACGGACCTCACGCATTGACACAGATGGACGCAACTCTTAACATTACAACAACAGTGATATCACAACAAAGTTCACTGCAGTGATGGAAGTGTAGGCAATGGAAAGTTTTAATTTTTTTTTTTTTTTGGGATGGGGGGTGAAAAAGTAGAGAAGTGGGATTAGTGGGGAATTAAATAAAAATGGTTGAATTTCTTTTTTATTTTCATAAATCTAATTGTAATAGGCAAAATGTTATCCAATTAAATTTAATTGTTAGGGGGGGGGGGGAGACAATGCCGTCTTAAGGCGTGGGCCTAGTGGGCACTGGCCCAGGGTCCCGCACTTGTAGGGGGCCCCACGTTTTAGGAGACTCACTCATATTGTTAATGACTTTTTAAAGATTTTAATAATTTAATTGGATGTAAAATTCCCAACTTCCCAATTTTAACCCACGTTATATATCAGCACATTCCAAAATTAATATTATAAATGCGAATCAAAGTTGGACAATTTTAAAAACTTTTAAAGGGGGATAACTCTCGTCAATACGTTTTACTTTGTATCTTTTCCCAGGTATGAATCGATAAAAAATATGGGGTAATTTGATACTATTGGTGCCGTGATGTCTCACATGGCCGCCATCTTGGTTGCCGCGACCCGTAAAATTAAGAAGTTACAAAAATAATGAAATATTTCCTAAATGTATCCCTAAACCTAACCTGAACCCTAAATCGAAAAAAGGGTTTTCGCCCTATGGGAACCAGGGTTTTGACCCTATCGCCACTATAGGAACCAGGGTTTTGACCCTATCGGAACCCGTGTTTTGCAAATGAAGCACCAATAGTTACAATTAGTCGAAAAGTCTGTTCTAGCACTAGTTGAAGTACGACTGAAGTTAATTAGTATTATATAAAGGAATTTATAGGTCACCAATGAATAATTCTTTTAAATGTAAAATTATTATTAAAATAACAAACAAATAACTTAATATTTTCTAAACTGAAAAATTATTGCTTTCTGTGCATGAAAAACATATTTAGAAACTCTGAATTCAAACCCGGATATATGGAGATGGAGTTCACGTGCGCTTAACAGGCAGCAGTGAGGCCTCTCGAACATCTAACATCGGAGCGCCGTGAGCATGCTATCATAGCATGGAAATGAGCGCTATATAAGATCTCCAATGAAACCTGAAAATCTCCGTAGGTCTGAGCTGAAGGCAGAAATATATATATGTATTTAGGTGTAATTATAATTTCTTCTCACTGCTAAAATCTCAAAGTCATGCTTATCTTACATAGCCCAAACACAGAGATCGATTTGATTACACCATAACAAGCATTCATTTCCCAATGTTCGTTTTTATAGCGGCGCAATAAAGGAGTTGGAAAGGGCAGATAATTACTTTATCAAAAATAATTACGCTTATTTTTTTAAAACTAACTTGTGTTATAACTTATAAAAAATGCTTTAATCACACAGACCTTAATAAGGATGACCTATTAAATCAGCGGTTCTCAACCTGTGGGTCGCGACCCCTTTGCGGGTCGAACGACCCTTTCACAGGGGTCACCGAAGTCCATCATAAAACACATATACTCTATAGTTATGAAGTGGCGACAAAAATAATTTTGTGGTTTGGGGTCGACACAACATGAGGAACTGTACTAAAGGGGTCACGACATTAGGAAGGTTGAGAACCACTGTATTAAATGAATCCAAGCATCTCAAGAACTACCTGAACTACCTGAACTACCTGAACTACCTGAACTACCTGAACTACCTGAACTACCTGAACTACCTGAACTACCTGAACTACCTGAACTACCTGAACTACCTGAACTACCTGAACTACCTGAACTACCTGAACTACCTGAACTACCTGAACTACCTGAACTACCTGAACTACCTGAACTACCTGAACTACCTGAACTACCTGAACTACCTGAACTACCTGAACTACCTGAACTACCTGGTTCTTGATGAAAATTGTGACATTGTCGCTGCTTTGTATCAACAAATATTTACAGACAACTTGAAATCTGTATTTCCTAATGTTGAAATTGTGCTCAGAGTGTTCATGTCCATGATGATAACCAACTGTACAGGGGAACGTTCATGATAACCAACTGTGCAGGGGAACGGTCATGATAACCAACTGTAAAGGGGAACGGTCATGATAACCAACTGTACAGGGGAACGGTCATGATAACCAACTGTGCAGGGGAACGGTCATGATAACCAACTGTAAAGGGGAACGGTCATGATAACCAACTGTACAGGGGAACGGTCATGATAACCAACTGTACAGGGGAACGGTCATGATAACCAACTGTGCAGGGGAACGGTCATGATAACCAACTGTGCAGGGGAACGGTCATGATAACCAACTGTGCAGGGGAACGTTCATGATAACCAACTGTACAGGGGAACGGTCATGATAACCAACTGTACAGGGGAACGTTCATGATAACCAACTGTACAGGGGAACGTTCATGATAACCAACTGTACAGGGGAACGGTCATGATAACCAACTGTACAGGGGAACGGTCATGATAACCAACTGTACAGGGGAACGGTCATGATAACCAACTGTACAGGGGAAAGTTCATGATAACCAACTGTACAGGGGAACGTTCATGATAACCAACTGTCCAGGGGAACGGTCATGATAACCAACTGTACAGGGGAACGTTCATGATAGCCAACTGTACAGGGGAACGGTCATGATAACCAACTGTGCAGGGGAACGGTCATGATAACCAACTGTGCAGGGGAACGGTCATGATAACGAACTGTGCAGGTGAACGGTCATGATAACCAACTGTGCAGGGGAACGTTCATGATAACCAACTGTACAGGGGAACGGTCATGATAACCAACTGTACAGGGGAACGTTCATGATAACCAACTGTACAGGGGAACGGTCATGATAACCAACTGTGCAGGGGAACGGTCATGATAACCAACTGTACAGGGGAACGGTCATGATAACCAACTGTAAAGGGGAAAGTTCATGATAACCAACTGTACAGGGGAACGTTCATGATAACCAACTGTACAGGGGAACGGTCATGATAACCAACTGTACAGGGGAACGTTCATGATAACCAACTGTACAGGGGAACGGTCATGATAACCAACTGTGCAGGGGAACGGTCATGATAACCAACTGTGCAGGGGAACGGTCATGATAACCAACTGTGCAGGGGAACGGTCATGATAACCAACTGTGCAGGGGAACGGTCATGATAACCAACTGTGCAGGGGAACGGTCATGATAACCAACTGTGCAGGGGAACGGTCATGATAACCAACTGTACAGGGGAACGGTCATGATAACCAACTGTAAAGGGGAACGGTCATGATAACCAACTGTGCAGGGGAACGGTCATGATAACCAACTGTGCAGGGGAACGGTCATGATAACCAACTGTGCAGGGGAACGGTCATGATAACCAACTGTACAGGGGAACGGTCATGATAACCAACTGTGCAGGGGAACGGTCATGATAACCAACTGTGCAGGGGAACGGTCATGATAACCAACTGTGCAGGGGAATGGTCATGATAACGAACTGTGCAGGGGAACGGTCATGATAACCAACTGTGCAGGGGAACGTTCATGATAACCAACTGTACAGGGGAACGTTCATGATAACCAACTGTACAGGGGAACGGTCATGATAACCAACTGTACAGGGGAACGGTCATGATAACCAACTGTACAGGGGAACGGTCATTTTCAAGATTGAAGCTCATAGAGAATGGGCTTCACTGTACAATGGGACAGCAACGTTTGAACTGGCTTTCACTTATGTGCATGGAAAATGACATCCTTAAGACCACTGACTTTAAACCAATAATAAAACAAACCTCTGCAAAAATTATGCAAACGATTATGTTGATGTATATTAAATAATTTATTCTATCCGTCTGTCAATACAGATAATTAATCATCCTCTGCGATTACTTATAGATTATTTCTGATTATGTTTTTAAAACTACTTTTCATGTGACGTCACATTGCTTGAGGGGTCCCCCCCCCCTTTTTTCCCCTCGTCACAAAAATCTGATCCCCTCCCCCCCCCCTTTTTTTTTTTAGACGGTTGACGTCATTTCTGGATTTGCCCCCGCCCCCCCCCCCCCTCCCACCTCAAATGAGAACATTGAGTCTTGAGCTCGAGGCGCACATGCAACGAAAGAAAAAGATGGACTGAAACTTGACTGAAACTTGACTGAAACTTGACTGAAACTTCACTTAAACTTGACCAGGAGTGGGATGAAAGGAAATGTGCAGGTTTTTATTTTGTGTCTATGTCATGACAGTGTATGGCTTGGCAGTACTTGTCATGACAGTTAGTGACATGGCAGTGCGTGACATAACAGTACGTGAAACGACAGTACATAACACGAGAGAACATGACATGACAGTGCACGACAGAGAATGTGACACGACAGAGAATGTGACACGACAGTACATAACATTAGAGAACACGGCATGACAGAATGTGTCGTGGCAGTAAGTGAGATGACAGTACATTCGGTGAAAGATCGTGACATGGCGGCACATGACATGACAGTACCGTATGCCGCACGACAGTACATGAAATTACACAACGTGACAGTACTGTACTTGACAGTACTGTGGAATGACACGAAATGATAGTGCATGAAGTACATGACAGGAGCATGATATAAATCTGATCCTGAGATGCATCAACGATTTACGACGACCCACGCCCTGTGATTCAACGATACAATGAACTGGCCGTGACCCTGGTCAGTTGTGGACTAGCTTGTTACCGCCAGATGTCTGCTGCTAACATTTTGGACCCCTTCCGCCCAAGAGGCGACGTGGTGATTTGGCCCACACGTGCACGTCGCCACTCCTAGACAGAGGGGGTCCTCGGGAGATCTCACACCCACCACAGAGCGCCCCTTAGTTTATTTTAGTTAAAATGAAGAATTAAGTTTACAAACGCATAGTCCATTCAATTATCTTTCATTTGATACCTCATTCGGTCTTACAAACCCAACAATAATATTTTAAATCGTTTTTTAATCCGAACCTCTCAATTCTGGTACCCGTGTACCAATAGGTGCAGCCATTTAATTTTGCATAATTCTACACTTAACGGCTAGCAACAGAAAAGATGCTAGTAAAAATTTATGTTCCTTTGACCATGCACGGGTTAAATAATTTATTTTTATTTTTAGTTGCATCTAAAGAGTAATGTTGTTCCACAATTTTTATTTATTGAAACTATTTATTTGTTCAAAACAGTTGACTGGTTAATTTTAAAAAAAACAAACAAGCTATCTATCAGTATGTTGGAATAATAATTCCACTTCTGGATTTAATTTAAAACTTAAGTAGGTTTTCCCAAAAAATATAGTTACAAAAAAACAACAACAACAAAAAAAGAGAGAGAGAGAGAGATTAGAGAGTAACACTGTAGAGAAGGTGCCACGGATTTTCCATCGCTATTTAAAACATTTCATTTTTGAAATTTATTGCATCAAAATAGTTTAAAAAAAAAAATATTTCATATATTTATTATTATGTTATTTATATGAGAGAGAAAATGAGACGGCGTGAATTTCCAAACAAATGCAGTAACTTAAAAAGTCTTTTTTGGAATTTGTAACTACTACTACTGTAAGACTGTAACTTCCTTCATTTAAATGACTTAAATTTACTCTAAATAATGAAAAATAATGAACGTTTGTTGCCTTTTGATTTACTCCCCCCCCCCCCCCCCCCCCGCCCAACCTTTCACCAAGAAAATAAATAAATGGATTTTTTTCCCCTTCAAATTAATAATTTATCAAAAGAAAATTTTTCTAAAGCTAGGACCTAAAAAAATTGAATTGATGTGAGCATTGAAAAAACTTGTTTAAATAAACTGGAGAGACGGGTCTTGCCACTTCAGTGAAATTCTCTAGGAATGAAAGAAGTCATGGTGATTTCTACAGCGCTCAAAATAGAATTTCTGATCAATGCGCTTATTGAGATTCTTAAAAATACTGCAGGTGCTTAAACATTTTCATACTTTGTACAATATAGTCTCAATTTAAATATGATGTGATTAACCTGTGGTGTAAAAAGGGTGGGGCTTAAGAATATTTATATAGTTGTGGAAAAAAAAGTGTTGCGTACCTGGGTGGTGGGGCTTAAGAATATTTATATATAGTTGCGAAAAAAAAAGGGTTGCGTACCTGGGTTGGGGAGGGGTGTGTGTGTGTGTCAGTCACTAACTGGTATTATTATAAAGTGCGTTACATGAAGGCACGTTTTTTTCAAATGACTTTAGTGGATGGGAAGTTCATGCATTGCCGCCACCGTTTTTTTTGGCAGGCTATAGCTAGTTGAATATTATATATATTATATCCACAGAAACAAACATTGCTCTTATGTTTCCACAGAAACATACATTGCTCTTATGTTTCCACAGAAACATACATTGCTCTTATGGAGTTGTTTTTTTGAAATGAGAAAAACTCTTTGTGTGATATTCTTTCTTTATTAACAGTTAAAAAAAACCCAATAGAAACAAGTGTCCAATGCACATTTTTTTTCAGAATGGGTGCATCTACATCAGTGGTTCTCAACATGTGGGTGGCCACCCCCCTACACAAGGGTTGTCTAAGACCATCAGAAAAACACAATTTATGAAATTGCAATGAAAATAATTTCATGGTTGGGGGGGGGGGGGGGGGGGGGTCACCACAACATGAACTGTATTAAAGGGTCGCGGCATTAGGAAGGTTGAGAGCCACTGATCTGCATCCACATGACGCTGAATACAAACCATGTAGACCGTAGAAGAACTGCAGGCAATGCATCGAAGAGGTTTTTAACATGTTACAACCAACAACATCATATCAAATGCCCACATGCGGGTCAAATCACAGTAGTGGTTTCCACATCTAATTAAAGCAGTTTTTGTAACAAAATATGTTGAAACTATGCTGAGTGAAGAATACCCCACCCTCCTAAACCACACACACACACCCAGAAGCCAGTAAAGAAATATATTTTTTAAAAAAAATCCAATTTAAGAATAGATTAGTATATTGTAATGTCTGTGTTAATAATAAACATAAACTGAACCCATTCTCCTTGAAGTTAAAAAAAAACAATAACATTGCCCTTAATTTTGCTCCCTTTTCCAGGTCTATACAATACAATCTTGGAATAGTTTGAGTGGCGATGAGTGAAATTTTGAAACCGAACACAGTAGAATTGTGCATTTATATCTTTTTTTTGTTACAAAAATACAATCTAAAAATAGTATTAGCACGCTGTGTTACTCATGTATACCAGCGGTTATCAACCTGTGGGTCGCGACCCCTATGGGGGCCGCGCGACCTTTCCCAGGGGGTCGCCCAAGACCATATGAAAACACATATAGTCTACAGTTATGAAGTAGAAACAAAAATATTTTTTTGGCCGGGGGTCGCCACAACATGAGGGACTGTATTAAAGGGTCGCGGGATTTAATAAGGTTGAGAACCGCTGATGTATACCGTCAGTGCGTTGTTACCTGCTTGATTTTGTGTAGAAGAAAAAAAAAAAAAGGTCACATGAATACAAATATAAGAATCAATGTAAGCAAAGAAAACTCAAGACAAATAAACGGAAACTCCTCCGTCTCATTGTCAATTACAAAGTGGTCCAACGTCATGACCGTCTCTTTTCGCCCCCCGTTAGGCCACGCTGTGCCTGTAGGACTTGTTATCCTGTGAACATGCTGGTGGCTTGGTGCCCTGGAAATCAAACAATGAAACAACTGGTTAGGTTAAGTCATTACTCAAATTTTTTTTGTTTTTGTTCGCTTTCTCCTACAACTGACAATTAGTGATCAAATCGCCGCTTGTGATCAAATCGCCGCTTGTGATCAAATCTCCGCTTGTGATCAAATCGCCGCTTGTGATCAAATCGCCGCTTGTGATCAAATCTCCGCTTGTGATCAAATCTCCGCTTGTGATCAAATCTCCGCTTGTGATCAAATCTCCGCTTGTGATCAAATCTCCGCTTGTGATCAAATCCCCGCTTGTGATCAAATCTCCGCTTGTGATCAAATCTCCGCTTGTGATCAAATCTCCGCTTGTGATCAAATCTCCGCTTGTGATCAAATCTCCACTTGTGATCAAGTGCTAGGTGAGATAAGGGAAAATGTCTGCCTGCATTATTAAAAAAAAAAAAAAAAAAAAAAAAAAAAAGCACTACTCCAATGGTTCTGTTTCGATTGTTATCATTAGAATAAATTAAATAGATCTGGACACAATGATCTTATCACCATTAAGTAAATAAGCAACGATACAGAGTTCAAATTTAAAAAAAAATTACAAAAATATAGCATTCCAAGTTTGGTACAGCATGATTAAGTCAATGAGCCACTGTGAAGAGTTGAACTTTATCATATGGTTAACTGTTTAGTGCATCAGTTGTAAGTGTTAACTGTTTAGTGCATCAGTTGTGAGTGTTAACTGTTTAGTGCATCAGTTGTAAGTGTTAACTGTTTAGTGAATCAGTTGTAAGTGTTAACTGTTTAGTGCATCAGTTGTAAGTGTTAACTGTTTAGTGCATCAGTTGTAAGTGTTAACTGTTTAGTGCATCAGTTGTGAGTGTTAACTGTTTAGTGCATCAGTTGTAAGTGTTAACTGTTTAGTGCATCAGTTGTAAGTGTTAACTGTTTAGTGCATCAGTTGTAAGTGTTAACTGTTTAGTGCATCAGTTGTAAGTGTTAACTGTTTAGTGAATCAGTTGTAAGTGTTAACTGTTTAGTGCATCAGTTGTAAGTGTTAACTGTTTAGTGCATCAGTTGTAAGTGTTAACTGTTTAGTGCATCAGTTGTAAGTGTTAACTGTTTAGTGCATCAGTTGTAAGTGTTAACTGTTTAGTGCATCAGTTGTGAGTGTTAACTGTTTAGTGCATCAGTTGTAAGTGTTAACTGTTTAGTGCATCAGTTGTAAGTGTTAACTGTTTAGTGAATCAGTTGTAAGTGTTAACTGTTTAGTGCATCAGTTGTAAGTGTTAACTGTTTAGTGCATCAGTTGTAAGTGTTAACTGTTTAGTGCATCAGTTGTAAGTGTTAACTGTTTAGTGCATCAGTTGTAAGTGTTAACTGTTTAGTGCATCAGTTGTGAGTGTTAACTGTTTAGTGCATCAGTTGTAAGTGTTAACTGTTTAGTGCATCAGTTGTAAGTGTTAAATGTTTAGTGCATCAGTTGTAAGTGTTAACTGTTTAGTGCATCAGTTGTAAGTGTTGACTGTTTAGTGCATCAGTTGTGAGTGTTGACTGTTTAGTGCATCCGTTGTGAGTGTTAACTGTTTAGTGCATCAGTTGTAAGTGTTAACTGTTTAGTGCATCAGTTGTAAGTGTTAACTGTTTAGTGCATCAGTTGTAAGTGTTAAATGTTTAGTGCATCAGTTGTAAGTGTTAACTGTTTAGTGCATCACTTGTAAGTGTTAACTGTTTAGTGCATCACCTGTAAGTGTTAACTGTTTAGTGCATCAGTTGTAAGTGTTAACTGTTTAGTGCATCAGTTGTAAGTGTTAACTGTTTAGTGCATCAGTTGTAAGTGTTAACTGTTTAGTGCATCAGTTGTAAGTGTTAACTGTTTAGTGCATCAGTTGTAAGTGTTAACTGTTTAGTGCATCAGTTGTAAGTGTTAACTGTTTAGTGCATCAGTTGTAAGTGTTAAATGTTTAGTGCATCAGTTGTAAGTGTTAACTGTTTAGTGCATCAGTTGTGAGTGTTGACTGTTTAGTGCATCCGTTGTGAGTGTTAACTGTTTAGTGCATCAGTTGTGAGTGTTAACTGTTTAGTGCATCAGTTGTGAGTGTTAACTGTTTAGTGCATCAGTTGTAAGTGTTAACTGTTTAGTGCATCAGTTGTAAGTGTTAACTGTTTAGTGCATCAGTTGTAAGTGTTAACTGTTTAGTGCATCAGTTGTAAGTGTTAACTGTTTAGTGCATCAGTTGTGAGTGTTAACTGTTTAGTGCATCAGTTGTAAGTGTTAACTGTTTAGTGCATCAGTTGTAAGTGTTAACTGTTTAGTGAATATGTTGTAAGTGTTAACTGTTTAGTGCATCAGTTGTAAGTGTTAACTGTTTAGTGCATCAGTTGTAAGTGTTAACTGTTTAGTGCATCAGTTGTAAGTGTTAACTGTTTAGTGCATCAGTTGTAAGTGTTAACTGTTTAGTGCATCAGTTGTAAGTGTTAACTGTTTAGTGCATCAGTTGTAAGTGTTAACTGTTTAGTGCATCAGTTGTAAGTGTTAACTGTTTAGTGCATCACTTGTAAGTGTTGACTGTTTAGTGCATCCATTGTGAGTGTTAACTGTTTAGTGCATCAGTTGTAAGTGTTAACTGTTTAGTGCATCAGTTGTGAGTGTTAACTGTTTAGTGCATCAGTTGTAAGTGTTACCTGTTTAGTGCATCAGTTGTAAGTGTTAACTGTTTAGTGCATCAGTTGTAAGTGTTAACTGTTTAGTGCATCAGTTGTAAGTGTTAACTGTTTAGTGCATCAGTTGTGAGTGTTAACTGTTTAGTGCATCAGTTGTAAGTGTTAACTGTTTAGTGCATCAGTTGTAAGTGTTAACTGTTTAGTGAATCTGTCGTAAGTGTTAACTGTTTAGTGCATCAGTTGTAAGTGTTAACTGTTTAGTGAATCTGTTGTAAGTGTTAACTGTTTAGTGAATCTGTTGTAAGTGTTAACTGTTTAGTGAATCTGTTGTAAGTGTTAACTGTTTAGTGCATCAGTTGTAAGTGTTAACTGTTTAGTGAATCTGTTGTAAGTGTTAACTGTTTAGTGAATCTGTTGTAAGTGTTAACTGTTTAGTGCATCAGTTGTAAGTGTTAACTGTTTAGTGCATCAGTTGTAAGTGTTCCCTGTTTAGTGCATCAGTTGTAAGTGTTCCCTGTTTAGTGCATCAGTTCTAGTGTTCCCTGTTTAGTGCATCATTTGTAAGTAAACTGGTAAGCCTAATATATTTGGAGTGGACTGCCCTTTTTTAAGACCTCACCAATTTTGGAAGCTTTCTGTCGACTTCAGCTCAATGAGTCTGTTTACTTTCTTCCCTAAAATTAACAAACCTTACATGGTAGGATGAGTCTATTTCATCTTGCTATTTGAACCCCCTGGACCTCTCAGCTGAGAGGAAGACAATGTGACAGAGTTCAGTAATCAAATGAATGCAATCACCTTGTATGTATCACAAACCAACTAGTTCAGTAATCAAATGAATGCAATCACCTTGAATGTATCACAAACCAACTAATTCAGTAATCAAATGAATGCAATCACCTTGTATGTATCACAAACCAACAATTTCAGTACTGAAATGAATGCAATCACCTTGAATGTATCACAAACCAACTAGTTCAGTAATCAAATGAATGCAATCACCTTGTATGTATCACAAACCAACAATTTCAGTACTGAAATGAATGCAATCACCTTGAATGTATCACAAACCAATTAGTTCAGTAATCAAATGAATGCAATCACCTTGTATGTATCACAAACCAACAATTTCAGTACTGAAATGAATGCAATCACCTTGAATGTATCACAAACCAACTAGTTCAGTAATCAAATGAATGCAATCACCTTGAATGTATCACAAACCAACTAGTTCAGTAATCAAATGAATGCAATCACCTTGTATGTATCGCAAACCAACTAGTTCAGTAATCAAATGAATGCAATCACCTTGCATGTATCACAAACCAACTAGTTCAGTAATCAAATGAATGCAATCACCTTGAATGTATCACAAACCAACTAGTTCAGTAATCAAATGAATTCAATCACCTTGTATGTATCACAAACCAACTAGTTCAGTAATCAAATGAATGCAATCACCTTGTAAGTATCACAAACCAACTAGTTCAGTAATCAAATGAATGCAATCACCTTGAATGTATCACAAACCAACTAGTTCAGTAATCAAATGAATGCAATCACCTTGTATGTATCACAAACCAACTAGTTCAGTAATCAAATGAATGCAATCACCTTGTATGTATCACAAACCAACTAGTTCAGTAATCAAATGAATGCAGTCACCTTGTATGTATCACAAACCAACTAGTTCAGTAATCAAATGAATGCAATCACCTTGTATGTATCACAAACCAACTAGTTCAGTAATCAAATGAATGCAATCACCTTGTATGTATCACAAACCAACTTGACCAAATCAGCTTCAGCTTCTTTTTCAATTTCCTCAGTGTGAACCTGGAATGGAAGAAAAAAAAATGAAACAAATGAAATAAAAAAATAATCAGATGCATACTTAAAGCATAGTAAGAATCTATAAGCAGGCTAAAATACACACAGAGGGTGGGGTGGGAGAGTACGATGCAGAATATTAATTGAATAAAAGTACATACGATAATCATATATTTAAGAGAGTGCTTTAAACGTAAGGTTGTTTGTAACTTATTTTATCCACCCCCCCCCCAAAAAAAAACAACAAAAAGAAAAAAAAAACATACTATTCCTAAATGATGAAGAAGTAACTTTAAAAATTCTTAAAAGCCTTTCCTATCTTATATATGTAAATAAAATAATTCTGATTGACAAGTATAATGCACAAAAAAAAAAAAAAAACATTGTTTGTACCCCATTCAAAGTAACCCAAGGTACATATTGATGACTGGGAACAAGGGCATCTGTTTGAACTGCCATCTCATGTTCCAGGCTGTTCCCCATACTGGAATTGCTGCACTTTAGGATTTGATCCAGAGGAACTGGGAATCTTTTAGCACACTGACAAAAAAAAACAAAAACAAAATATGTTCATTAAAGAAATCATTGAATTGAAAATATATGGGGGAATTCAGTTAATTCTGAAATTTATACTCCGCATCAGTTTGGCATGAAAATGATATTTGCATTTTTCAATTAAAATATTTTTTAAAAGATTTCTTTCCTCGGTTTGTGAGGTTACGATTGTGGTAAATTATAAAGTCATTTGAACAGTATCTTCATAGTAGCATTTTTCAAAGGAACTCATAGCTTGCAAAAATGAGGTTCATTATATTTAAAAAAAATCTCAAGTTTAAGTACATACCACTTTAGCTGAATCTTCTGGTCTGGCTGCCGAGCTTTCCATGCAATTGATAAAAGGGAAATATGCAGAAATTTTCTGTACAATGACAATAGAACATGTCTGTGGAAAGAAAGAAGAATATAAGAAAGCTGATGCTATGAAAAAAGGAATTTAAGTATGCAAATATGAGATAAAGAATTTTAAAACTTTCTGTTGTGTCTTCTAAAGAAAATTAACAAAAGGTCATCTCCAATTATTCTTACCTCAATGATGTTCCCAACACACTCTTCTTTTCCATGTTGGCAATTAAACTCCCAGTGGTCACCAACTTGTTTTTCCTTTTTAGGTAATAAAATACATATGAAACCTTATTTACCAATGAGATTTCTAATGTATTAGATAAAGCTTTATTTGTAAACAAAATTAAATTTGAATTGTAATCTTTTGAAGTTTAGTAGTAGAGAAAAAAAAAACAAGCAAAGAAAGTATTTTTTTTTTAACATCTCAAAATTTCTCAATATTACTGTTTTGACATTTAAACAATTTAATTTTTAAAGCATAATAATAGTAAAAATAATCACTTGGAATTATCAATAATGAAATTATCAAAAAATTGAACATCTAGATATTAAGGATATTTCCATACTTGGGCATTTCCATAAGGTACTAGTTTCAGGTTCATAATGCTTCCAACTTTCTGCCATGATGGATATAACATCTTAGTGATGAAATTCTTGCAATCAGGACAAAGACTTTCATAGTAGAGAGTTATGTTGACAAGCTCTGGATCCCTCTGTAAAGACCACTCATTTCTTTTGCATTGTTCATATACCTAAACAAAAACATAAAAATGCAATCAGAAAGGATTTAACTATTAGATAAGTTTCAATTTTTCACTTCAAATCTTTGATTTACCATAAATATTGATAGTGATGGAGTTAATGGGCCTGAAATAAAAATTAGGAAGTGTCTACACGTCCGTTTTATCCCCTGCACTAAACGTCCGGCGCGCCGGACTTTTTAGTGCGGGAGCTATACGTCCGGCGACCAAGTCACATGACCGCCGTAACAAACCCTATTTCTCAGTACTGACGTAGTTTTAAGATAAGGCTGTTCAATATGAACCAGTGTGGTCTTGTGGTGGAGTAGACGCTTAGCGACCTTACGATGTGTGATAGGTTACTGGATCGGGATCGAATTTTAACCTTTTTTTTCTTATTATTTTAATTAAAAGTATATTTTATATTTAATTTATTATGTTTCTTTGTAACAGTAGTTAGAGCTTTATGAGATGTTTAACCAATTTAAAGGACTTTTTTTTTTTTTTTTGAGTCGGAATCAAATAGTAATAGTAATACTAGTACGTCTACTAATCTACTACTAGTTAGTTAGTTAGTTAAGTATAGCCTATACTATAACTATAGGCCGACTAGTTTAATATTCACAATCAAATGCTTACAGTTTATGTATCTCATAGTCATAGCATATGAATATATTAACATGTTCAGTTGTTCAGTATTTATTTATTATCTAGGGATCGGCTGACTAATAAATACTAATATATGTAATTACTGTACACAATATTGGAATATCATATGCAATGCAACTATTTTGCCAGCGACCTCTTGTCACATGACCTGACGGAATAATAACACCTACTAGTCGTCCGGCGGTCATGTGACTTGGTCGCCGGACTTGTAGACACTGCCTAAAAATTAAGCAGTGACGTATGATGGGGGAAAGGGTTGTAGCAAAAATTGGAAATTCTTAAATGTGCATTACTTGAGTTCATGTATTATCAAGTAACTTTAAAAGATGGGAAGTTCATGCATTGCCGTTACCAATTTTTAGGGATCTATAACTAATTTTAAACAAGTCTCTTGTCTTGTAGTAAGTTGCAGTTGAGATTTGTTACTCATTTGTATTTTTTTAAATTAAAGGAAATGCAATAAGATTATGTCAAGTTATGAATGGGTTTGATGGCCACAAAAAATAACCTTTGTTGTCCTGTGCAGTCTGGTAATCTACCACTTGAGTGTCCACTATGAAAAAATCCAGTAGTTCTGGTTTAAAGTGCTATTTAAACAAATTTTTATGTCATTGGACTTATTCATTTTAGCACATCACATATATAATACAAATACTCCAAGGCAATTTTTTTTAAAATTTGAAAAGTCAAAACAATTTCAAAATGTTAAAACAGAAGAATTTAAACTTGTATCAACAAAATTTTGTTGAGGCACCACAACAGATTGTTTATGTATTCCATTTCTGATTTGGTTTATATTGGCATACGTCGCACATATGTCTGATACAATCAGTGAGTTGAGTGAGCCTCGTAAGATATATCTTTCTATACACTCTTGTAATGTGATCGCACGTTGATATGGCATTTCGATGAGAAAACAATGCCCACTCTCTTTCTATGCCACCAAAAGCCCAGTGACCCTCTCTCTACTGTCAACGGTGATATAATTCCTGTGGAAATATTGGTTACCGAAATATTTATTAGTTGTTTCAATAGCACTTCAAACAGAACAACTGGATTTTTTCGTAGCCAAATGCAAGTAAGTATCCGCAGTCCAATATATATTCCTACTATATCTATTTTTTTTCTATAAATGTAAGCTCTAATTATGTCTGATAAAATTGTGCCGGACTATAAAACTTAAAGTTTAAAGTTAGCAGCTCAACTACACACACTAACGACCAGGTCGGTTTAAAATAAATAGGGAAAATAAAAATTACCCCACACTTCAATGCAATTTCTGCACTGTTACACCAAAATTTAGAAGGCAGATTGCATTTGCCATGAGTATATGAAATGCTTGAAATTAGACAGAGAGCAAAAATAGCTGCATGAAGGTAAGAATCCATTTTAGATATCACATGATAGTCACATGTTCACATTAATCATGTGATCATGAAATTTAAACTAAAAAAAAAGTTTCTAGCTTTAGTTTTATAATTAAATTTGTACTTAAAAAAAAAAACCTACAGTACAAAGCAACAAGTCCAGTTATATATTTTTACAAAATAATTTCTATGTCAATTAAAATTTTAAAAAAAACTTAGATCAATTTTCTTCATCAGGGAGTGGGAGGGGGGGGGGCTAATGAAAAGACTAATGGAGACAAACGCAAATGGAGGGGGTGGAAATGTTTGACAGTTGTTGACAATGGGGATGGGGATTTAGATTAGTTGAAGCAAAAATTATGTTTTTCCTATTTAAAATTTAATCCTCAAAATGGACTGGTTCTTACATTATTTTAAAAAAAATTTATGAGTGTAAATAGTCATTATATATGTTTAGGCTTTTAAAAATATAGTTATTTAATACGTGTCTGTGACTCTGTGCAATGCAGATGGCTGGTCAGAGTGTAGCACACCTTGTTAGTGCAAGAGAAGTCAAAATTTGGCATCTCTTCACCTGCCATTTTTCTCTAAATCCGCCCCCTAGAATGATTAACACATCACTGTACACGGTGTTCTATTAAAATAAAAACTCATCGGTGTTCAATAACAACTATTACAACGCAAAGACAGAGAGAGCTTATGGCAACTATTGCTCACACAGACAATGCTTCTACTTTAAGTGCTGAATGGTTAGATAATAATGATGTTGACTTGTCTGGTATATCAGTTCCGCTAGATGAAAATGATAAATCAGATACCTACTATAGACTATGCATATCAGGGGCGTCATATCAGTTTTTTTTCAGTGGAAAGGGAAGAAAAAAGGGGTGGGGGGGGGGAACCAAAACTTGGTCGGCTTGTTAAGTTGTTTATTACTGGAGGCTCAATTTAAATAAAACCAGCTAAATGTGAGGGGAGGGGGGGCAAATGCCCCTCTGCCCTACCCAAATGATGTCCCTGATGCCCATTGTTACGATAGGGCAACACCTGGCTACTCCATGGGAAGATAATTGCAGCTGGAAACTATACTATTTAGCTATACTGACAATAACAATCATATTTATACTTCCACAAACAATGATATTTAGTCTTTGACAAACTTTTAATTGATTCTGCATTATAGAATTTAAGTGTCAAAACTTTCTAGCTTTTTGATTAACAAGCTCAAGATTTAATAAAATGTTTTTCCAACAATTGTTTTTATTAAAACACATCAGCACATAGTAAAACGTATTTATATATTTATGTATATTATAATTCCATTTTTTGGGAAAAAGAGTGGGGGGGGGGGTATAAAATGTTGACATAATTAAAAGAGTGGGGGGTGTCATTGAAATTTTGACAGTTGTTGATAAGGAGGGGAGAGGGTAAAAAATTGCGGAAAAATTGTTGACGTAATTAATGGACGACGCTTTTGCCATTTTCATTTGCCTCACTGAGTCATTAAATTAAAATATTAAATGAACAAAAAAAATCAAATCGATCTAAATTTTAAATTTGATGTTTTTCCTAACTCCGCCTAACTACTTGAAGCAGAATATTATTAAGTTGTTGAGGCCAAAACATATTTTGGTACTTCAATTGTAGTTCTTCACAAAAAAATAATTAAATAAACCCACATATTCTGTTTAATCTATAAACATTTAATTGTTATAAATTTATTAATTATAATTATTATTTAACCAAAAAATCCATAAATAATTTCTCACTAATGTGTAGATCTGTGGCTTCATGTTAGAAGGGCTTTTTAAAACCAAAACTTATGAATTATAAAGAACTATTTTTTAAATTGTTTTTTTTTTTTTAGTCTACCAAGCTTTCAGCTTTCTGGTCTTGTGTTTTTTTCAAATGAAATTGAGAATGATATTAAAAGTGAAGAATTTTGATTTTGATGATTTGATTGATAGGTTTAAGTTTGCAATAGTCAATAGTGAGTAATTTTTAAACCGCTGTTAACTCTCTGTTTTCTTCTCATGTCTTTTGTTAGTTTAGGACTTAATAACACAAACAATATTCTGAACGATTCTGTATGATTTGGTTAAGAATTACCCTGTGCAGGTTGGGCGTTTGGGGGTGGGAATACGGAAGGGATATCACCATATGTAGGCCCCTATGCCTATACCGCACTGGGTGACACCAACCCTGGTGACGCCAATGTTACAACACAATTCAATGCAGTAACTTCTTTCACTTTCAAACTACATAATTAGTTGTCAGTGACAGTCTATGTTTATTCTGCAAGTCTGTTAACAAAAACCGCTGTTTGTAACAGCATGTGCACTGCATTCATTTTCCCCATTTGGAATGATAAAAAATTTACACCTTTACTCTTTGGACCACTGGAACCAGTAGCACATAAATTAGTTTTTAATAAAAATAAATATTTATAATTATAGGCTACTAACATATTTTATTTATACTAATTTTTTTCAGGTAAAAAAAAGTAAGACCTTTATTTCTTCTGACCTCTTAATCTCTTTTAATTTTAATGTTTTTATAAAATGTAATTTAAATACCCGGTATTCAACTAACTCAAATGTTCTATAAACCCAATTGACCTTTTGCATAAACATCCGGAAAACAACACTGGGCCAGAAAATCAAAATTTTTTTTTTTGGGGTGTGGGTTGAGGGAGGGGGTGAGTGTGACGCAAACACCACCCACTTCCTGTGTGTGTGTTTTTGTTGCTTGAACCAAATTTTATTTTTATCATATATTTCACCAACAACTTATAATTCAAGATAAGAGCTAATGCCTGGGTCCATCCAACATCTACAATTAAATTATAGGGCACAGAATCAGAACATAGACACTTTTTTCTTATCACATATGAATTGGAAGATGAGAAAAGCTCATTTAGGATAAGTAAATTGTATACTGTAAAGTACTTTAAGGCAAGGGGCAAGGTCATCTTCTTACTAGTCATACATGCACACAAAAATCGCTTGAAAGTGTGTGGAGTATATTTACATAGAAAAGTTAGCTTATTACTTTAAAATTATTTTTTATGTCTTTTTCACTGTTGATGACTAGTATCAGTTAATTGGTACAGATGCTAAGAAAGCACCAACATTTTCTCTTCAAAAGAGTATCTTAAAAGTCTCAAAACTGTAAGGTGAAACTATTTTTTATATGTTTTAAAATGTATTCTTCTGAGCTTATGTCATGTAGGCTATGTCAGAAAATTTCAAGAAGTATACATTATATTGTATCCAGGTGTAAAAAATATGAAATAGCCAATGCTTCAAAGTGCAGATTTTAATACTAGCTAAAATAACTCACTTTTACTATTTGAATTTAGTTTTAAACCTGGCTCTTGCACCCAGACACACATGAATAAGATGGGGAAAATTGCAAAAGCAACACAAAAAATGCTTTTAGCACTCATGTTTATTTTATTCATAAACTGAAACAAAAATATTTAAAAAATGCGAGAGTAGTAGTAGTAGTAACAATTATAAGAATATGATAATGATATTATAATAATAATAAAATGATAATAGTAATATGGAGTGATTCTTAAGTAAAATTCAAGCAATGTGTTTTTTTTTTAAACCTTTGAGGTAACTTAATGTAATCTATGTTTGAAGAAAAGAAATAGATTTAAATGAAATCTCTTTGAAATGCAGCATAGAATTCATTAATTGAAAGTGATGTTTAATAAGGGATGTAATTTAAAAAGAACTTTCACAAACAAAAATTTTCTAATGTTAAAAGGATGAAAGAAACAGTACCAGACCAGGAAGTTTCTAGGATCTGACTTTACTAGATAAGCCTGTGAGAGATGATAGTTATCTTTCAGAGATATTTTTAAAATAAAAATGAAAATTTATTAATTGGGGAATAATTCAAGAAAGAAGTTCTTGGTTGAATTGTTAAATTTTTAATAGGCTATGTACTTTAAACAGTGCAAAGAGGGTACACATGTTAAAATATTGTGGCAGCCAGCATCACACACTTATGTGAACTTTGATTACACTAGGAAATTACACTACATTTCAAATGAAGAAAAGATCACCATTGTATTTTGCTGTCATTTCTTAGTCATTAAAGTCTATGTTCTTTATTATAAATGAAGTATCAACAAAATAGTATCTACATCAGGGTTTTACATAAGCTTTTGCTAATACCAATGTACTTCAATTAATAATTTAAAGCCTCTCAACAGAGGCGTAATAACTGCTTGGCATTGGGGCAGTTGCCAAGGGCGCCGGCCTGCGCCAGTTCAAAAGGGCGCCGCTAAATCTCTAATTTTTAATATTTAAAAAATAAATTAGCCAAGGGCGCCAAAAACCCAGTTACGTCTCTGCATCTCAATTCACTATATTTGATATGACGTTGTGCAGTAATCCACCATAGTGTAAGAACCTTGAGAAGAGACTTTTCGTAGTCTTCAAAGTAAATATACAAGCACTATTGAAGCTATTTAAATATCAATTTTCTTGTTGAAATATCACAAGATCCCTGTCACTTCTATACATTTCACTTCACTTATTTAAATAAAGTTTTGAAATGATTAAATTAAGCTTTTGTTACTGTATTTTAAAGTAGACAGAAAATCTGATGTATTCATTTTCTCTGGTAGTTATACCAAACATTATATATCTTACAACCAATTTAACCAAATCCACTCTCTGTAGAATAAGAAAACAACAAAGACACTTTTTTCAGTTGTGCATGCCTCTCCAATCTAATGGAAAAAAACACACTATTTTTTTTCCAATTTTCAATGAGTTTTTAGGAAAAATAAGACTGATATATATCTATATAAAATTCTTATTGGGTTAACAATAAACCCAGTGCTAAGAGGCTCAACAGGAGCCTTGATCTGGGCTTAGGGGGCTTTTGTATATAATCATCTGCTTTTCTCAGGCAGTGTCGCTATATGTAACCATGTTTGGCTCCTTTGAAAATTGTGCCTAGAGTCCCCAAAAACATTATCCTTTTATATTATCATGACTAGAAATTTAATCCTTGATCTATCTCTATTAGGTAAGAAGCAAGTTGACAAAGTTAGCATAGCCAGTAAAACGTCTTATTTGGAGGGAAAAAACACACACTACTTATTGTGGTCCAGTTCATTTATTTAATGATTAAATGTGTGAGTGTAGAGTGTAAGTCAGTGGCAGATAAAATATTCTGATAAAATATTTGACCTCATCAACTAAGATATTGAAAATAAAAGCAAGAATGTAAGTACATTTTAATTGGTATGTTCCTTCCAGTCCTTAAAGCCTGAATTTTACAATTACTAATCTTAAATTCTGTATCTTGGAACAAAGTGCAGAAAATGTTTAATTTCATTATTTTTTGGTGTAGATACCTTCCAAGTATTATTAGTTGCATACATATGACAATGAACTTCACCATGCCATGTAAGTTTGGGATTAAAAATTTCAGCTGCCAATTAAGGCTAAAGGATATATAAAATAGTGTTTATGTAGACATTTTATTCATTAAGAATAGTTGAAGTTGAAGTCTCAAATTTAGACTAAGTTTCGGAAACATATTTTGAGATATTGGAAAAGTTCTGTCAATGGAATGTTAAAAAAAATATTTTAAACTTTTACCTTTTTTCCCCCTTACATAGCATAATGGATATTAGACCCTAAAGTTGTACTGTAGTCAAATAAAATAAGAACCACCATTGTGTACAATCAATTTGTTACAAGACTATCTGCCTTAAAAACTAAGAACTAAATGAGTAAGATGCTTAATGCTTACAGGCATTGTTAAGGTAAAAATAACAGACAAATATTTATTATTTTAACATTTTTATGCATCATTAAATTTTGCCTTCATCTTTAATAAGAAAAGGGAATCAATATTTTGACAGTACCTGTAATTAAAAAATAAATTGTTATACTATATGATTTATTTTATCTAGCTGAACAAGTTATCTGCCACTGCTGTGAAGTGAAGGATGACCATGACAACTTAAATTACATATCTATCACACATAGTAAAAAATATTAATTATGATAATCTTCAAGAAAACAATTCCTAAAAACAAATGTACATTCAACAAACTTCACAAATGCAATTATAAATACTTGATCAAGAGATCCACATGTTGAGAATTAAAACAATCAACCACATGTTTTTATTTTCATTTTTAAAGAAATATGAGAAATTGTTTTAGTGATCTTAAAGAATGGTGAACTTAAAAAAAAAACAACAAAAAAATCAACAATAAAATGTCATCCAAAATAACTTTAAGTTTTAAAAAGTGTCTTTAGAAATAATAATACATTTTACTCAAATGCAACACCCCCTCCCCCCCCCCACCCATTTAAATCCTTTTATTTCTTGTAAACATAAAATGAAAGCTTTGAGTCTTAAAGTCATTGTCTCTGATTCATGAAGAAGTTAGACAATCTAGTACTTTTATGATACACCAATTTGTTATGAGGTTTGTGTAAAAATGAATGTTAAAAATATTATGCAGAGAAACACTATTATAGATAGAAAATAGAACAAAATGTAAAAATTACCATAAATTTAAAACAAAAACAAGTTATACATATATTATTATTAATTCATGTAATAAAAAATGTGTTTAATTAAATAACTGCAACCATAATTATGTACATAAACTATCACGGCTATGGACTGGTCAGCAAGATGTTGACCATAATTATCATAGCGATTTAACATGTAGTGAATTCATAACAGCTAAAAAAAAATTCAGCATGACATACATGATGAACATTCAGAATTGGTAAACCGATTGTGACATCATCACAGTTTTAAATCCATTTTTTTAAAAGGGAAATGAATCTGTTGAGTACAGCCTCTTGGAAGCTCCATCTTACATAATGAAAACAAAAAAATGAAAACATCAATTTTTATTTAAAAAAAAAAAAAATCAAGGCAAAAAAAAACTATTGAAAACATTCATATTCGAATGATGTGAAAAAATTCTTTAAAGAAATGTCCACCTCATAAATGTTCAAACTATACCTAAAACCAGTTAGTCATCACAGTTTAAAACATCCTAAATTAAAGATCAGGCATGATCAGATATCTTACTTACACAAGTGAAACAGCAACTTAGTTATCTTCCATTTAAAGTAAAGTATAGGCAAGCAGAAAAAAAAACTGAACAAAAATTATATAGAAGTTTATAGAATACCGAAGAGAAACTTATTCATGTAAGAAATGATGATTAATAAATAAATGCTGAAAATTTAGTTGAAATGAGTAGAATTTAATATTGCACTAATAAAGAAATAGCAGGAAAAAACACAAAATTTACTGATGCACTTACAAAATTATTCGGTGACATTCTTTAATATCAATAACATCGACTCGGAAACAAAATATGATTACCTCAATTACCTGCATAAGTCTCAGACAGCAAATTAATTACACAGAAATTGAATTAAAAAAAACATTGATAAGGCATGATGACAAAGTTAATTGAATCAACAGTTAAATAGAATGAGCTCTGCCTACAATGTATAGATGTCCTCAAGAAACAAATTTACAGTAATACTTATAAAGTGAGAAAACAATTAAAAAATAATTTTAATTTCAATGGAACCAAAGTTTCAGTGGTGCATGTTTAAATCATTATTACTTGATTTAGGTTTACAATGATCAATGTGCCTTATATCATAATAAAATATACAGAAATGAAATATGAGGAAACCTATGATTATCTTCGTAGGCTAATGAAATTCTGCAATTTTTAGTCTCTGCTATTAGTTTCTTTAAAGCATAGGTTTTACTTGGCTATATTGATCCAATTATTTTAAAATTCCTTAAAATTTTTTTTACATGAAAAATGATATACATATTATACAGACATAATTATGGCCAAAAATAAATATAAATAAAAAACTGTCTGAAAATGCAAATTCAGTCCATCATTCTTGGCTGCAACTTACTTTTAACTGAATTCAGCAGTTTTATTAATTTATTTGTCTTCCTACATTAAAATCTTTGGTTGTGAAACAAATTACAATTAATTGGAAGTATGGATGAAAACAGGAAAGAATTTGAAAATTGAGATTTTTAAGCTGTACCGGGTATGTAATTATTTTGACACATTTCACCTAGCTAAAACTTTAATATCTTTGTTGATCGCTTTAGGATAAAATTTCTTGATACATGGATAATCATTAGTTTTTTTCTCCTTTATACAAATAATATTTTTAACAACTTATCTGGAAATTAATCATTTAAAAAATATTTATTTAAAAATGGCTCAATAAATAGCTTCTGATTTACAGTACTTACATCAATATTAAAACAGATGTAAACATCTGGGCTAACTTATAATAAGCAATGACTCCAGATAAGTTTATTAATCATGAACTGAAGAATTTTTCTGGAATTCTCAAATAAAATCACTTATAACTATTAATATCAAATCATCAGTCTCCTTACCATCCCTCATAACAGCTGAATTACACCTTCACTTGTTTCTAAGTGTATAATAATGCACATCATTCTAAAGTCATTATTCAACATTTAAAAAAAAAAAAAAAATCGTGTGTTTCAAAGCACTCATGTCAGTGTAGATATATTATTTAAAAAAAGGAAATATATTTATTTTTCGTTATAAACACTTCATCGGAAAAGAAACATATTTTAATATCAATCTTTGCTGTTATAAAACATTGATGGTTTTAATACAATAATTATGGGTAAAACAGTGGGCCCCTGGTATAAAGTTCAATGGTAAATGTACTCAATCAGCTTAATGATAATCTATTTATAACAAACAAATAACTGGGATGTATCTGAAAGTCACTTCGCCATGGCCTCAGGCCAAAATCCCTTAAGAAAACAGGATCAGGTTGATGATCTGAAAAGTAACCTTAATATTATAAATAATATGTGTTCAGGAAGTTTAGTTTGGGGATCACCAGCAGGATAACCTAAAACATACTGCCATCACAAAATTTGAGTTGACAATTAATGATCATTGGGATTTGCCCTTTATAATAAAATAAAGTAATGCCTTTTAATAAAATATTTCTGACAAGTGTGCTAAATTAAAAGGTTTAAACAAATTTCTAGTTAATTACTTAAATTTTATTTTTTTTGCTACATCTCTTGATTCAAGGTGACATGCTATTCTTTAGTGCAGAATTAGTAAATTAAATATCAGTACTAAATATTTGCCATGTAAATTATTATATTTTTTAATGTGGTTAAAAATCAGTTTCCAACCTTTAAAGTCATGATTGTAAGAGTTTTGGAATATGGCACCATTTAAATGTAGTAATTTACTTACAAAATGAGATTTTGGAAATATTTTAGTCAAAAGAAGATAATTTTTTGTCCCTTACATTTTAAATAAAACATTGAAGTCAGACACTTTTTATGATTAAGATGAATACATTTTGAAAGAAGCTGTCATAACCTTACTTGTACCATTGTAATCTTTTGATAATTTATCTATTAAATTAAAAAAAATAATAAGATTTTTATGTGGTTATTTGGCCCAAATGAACTTGAGTTTGAAAAACTGATTATTATAATTTTTTTTTAAATTAACAACTAACTTGATTCTGAAAGCCGTTTAATTTTCTAAAAATAAATAAAGTTATTCATAACCCAAATTGAAAAATAGGGCAAATAAATCAAATAATCTGTCATGAGAAACCTTTACTTGACATATTTTCAATCACATATATTATTGAAAAGCTTCAGCTGGTACATCATATTAGAAAAACAACTGTAAGCTTCTGATCATATGACACAAATTTCAGACAATTTTACATAACTTGGCCAACCATGTATAATTTTAGTAAAATTGCTATTGTGTAGAAAACATTGAGGGTAGATTTCAGTGCTGTTTTGGTTGGGATATTGACATATATATAATTATATGTATGCTGACATTATACAATGTTCCATATATGATACTGACTGCATTCAGTGAAAGTAAAGACATTCAAAGTTATATTATGGCATTTTAACATAATGTTTGGTGCTAACATACGTTGTCATATTAAACATGAAAAGGCAGAGAGAAAAAAATCAACCTTCATTTTTTTCCTTGTGAAAAAAAACAAACAAATAAAAACATTTATAGAGGCGGAGTTAATGACTGACTTATAATGTGGGAGGGGCTACGTATTCACAGCTACTAGATTATTAGAGCAAAGTGCTGACGGTGAACTGCTATTGGTTGGAGTTCCCGCTAGAGATCGTTGTTCCATGTTTTGATTGGCAGTCACAGATGAAGTGGAGCTAAGGTTTGAAGGGGGTAGGGTTGTGACAATTGGTTCTATAACAGCTCCATCTGATGAACTTGGAAAAACTGAAAAATAAAAATTTAACTTGCATTAATATATAAGTTATACACAAAATAAATAGAAAGTTGACATTACATTCTTAAATAAGAAACTGGATGAACATTAATCAATCATTTATATTATTTTTGTCAATAGGTATTAGGTTTATGGTCCCAATTTTGAATGGTAAACCGTGATAATTATCAGCAGATAAGGAGACCTATTTGCCTCTAAAAGTAAAAGTTTCTATGTATTAAACAAAAGGTAATTGCAGAAAACCTTTATCTGTTTTGTCTTCATCATGGCCAGATGCAGCACCGGCTAGACCTGACGTGTTGTTCATGGTTATCTGGGCATTAGGAGCAACAAGAAGGCCAGACAGGGCCGTGGAAGAGGGTTGGTTATCTAAAAATAGACAGTGACCAAAACGAGAATTAAAAACTGAAATGGTTCCAAGGGGCAATCTATTAGATGAGTGGTTCCCAAACTGTAGCAAGTGTGTATTTTTATGCCTACTTGATATTTTGAAGAAAACAAATTGATAACATGCTGAAGATTTCTTAATGAAATTTTTTAATTACAAGACATTTTGGTTAGAGAGTTTTGGAAACCACTGATTTTAACACCTATTGAACTGAAAAAATTTAATAAAAAGAAATGATAAAAAAAATAAATAAAAGTTCTCGAAACATTGTGCTCTTGATAGAATTATATCAGAGCTGTTGTTTCAAAAATTAATAGTTTTATATGCACCAAGTCCACTGACTTCTGTTTATTTCTTACATGTTTCCACTGCACCTGTCAGTTAGAGTAATGTGTGGAGGAACATACCTTGCTTTTCCCAGGGCAATCAAATTAAATTTGTGCCCCCCCCCCCCTCTTATATAATTATTTAAAAAAATATTTAATGACTAAGGATTTTTTTTATAATTTTTGTAACTTTCTTTTTACATGGGGATATAAAAAAAAACTGATTGAAAAAAAAAAATGCACAAAAGGTAAGGATGTCATTAAAACCCTTTGCACTATGAAAGGAATAAAAAAATTTAAATAAATATAAGAGACTTAAAACTAAATTAAGGAAAACTAAATGAAAATGTTGGTAAATGAAAATTGAAAAAATATATACTTCATTATTGATACATGATATGAAAATGAAAACAATCAGATATTCCTCAATAAATACATAAATAATACATTAAGTAATAAAAAAAATAAATGATAATAAAAATAGATTTATTTTTGGCCACTCAAGATTTTGATAAATTAAATAGCTATTGACCAAACAGGATGGTAAAAAAAAATTGTTTAGAAGATCTAAAACAACAAGTAAATAATGGATCCTATGAGAAACAAATGTGGCTATTGAGTTTTGTGAGAAGATAAACCACTATAATTTTTAATAAATATCTCTTTATCCTTTTAAAAATTAAACTTAAAACAAAGAAAAATAAGACAGAAAATTAGAAACTAAACTACTTTTTTGTCAAATTTTGAATATTTTTCTTTCTACAAAATCTATTAGTACCTCACACTGGTTTCAGTTATCTTTTAAAAAAAAAAAAGTATTTTCCTTAAGCAAATACTTGTGAAACATATTTTATATAAGTCACTAACATCTTACATAAACTGAAAGTGATTATTTTGTTGCCAGTTTAACACAAACTTTTTATATAAATAATTATTTCAAGTTATAAAATAAAAACAAAAAAAAGCATCAATAAAACAAAAAGCACACAAATACTACTTAGACAGATGAATGCAATTTGATGCAAAGAGCAAGATGATTTTCACTGGTACCTTTATGCAACACGGAAATAGCAACAACAAAAAATAAAAATGAATAGCAGCTTCCGAAATTTTATAATTTTTTTTTTAAAAATATATTTTTTTTCTCATTTAGCTTTAAAAAAAATCCCAGCAAAAACAAAAACAGCATTAGATTG
Source organism: Omphiscola glabra (assembly GCA_964017045.1). Taxonomy (NCBI): domain Eukaryota; kingdom Metazoa; phylum Mollusca; class Gastropoda; family Lymnaeidae; genus Omphiscola; species Omphiscola glabra. The sequence goes on along the minus strand of OZ024806.1, from coordinate 16,499,156 downwards.
TAGGTGGATGGATAGAAAGTTATGGGGGAATCTTAAGACCATAAGTTAATATCTCAGTATGTCTCTGGTTTGATCTGTTTTAATTTTATTATATTTTTTAGCAAATAAATTTATGTGAATTGAGCTATTATTAGTTTTTTATATGATTCTTAAGATACTGAAATCCTGAATAATATAATTTCATAAATTATATTTCACATAGTGTAGGTAGTAAAAAATAATTGGTCATTGAGCTAACAACACCTTCCTTATGTTTTAACTCTTACCTGATATAGTTCTTTATTTTCAACTGTCAGTTTATTTTAGTTTAAAAAAGAACATCACCCAGACAAAATTCTTACTAAACTAAGGAAAATAATTATGTTTATTTTTTAACTAATTCTTGTAAACTTAAACCTACTCTGCTCTTAAAACATTTTTTTCAGCTACAAGGATAGACCCAGACACAGACTGGACAAAGTTCATGCTACACCCAAGAGAACCTGATTGTTCATTTTATTTTATATTTTGTTTGTTTGTTGTGATTTTACCAGCTGGTCTTATATCTGTGACTTTTAAGGTGGACCCAGAGAGTGAATGGTCCAACAGGCAACCGATCTTGTCAGCATTGGATGTAGCTCTGGACCTCATTGGCATGTCCCCCTTATCGGCATGATTCAGCATCAACATTGGGATGGCCTCCTCTCCATTGTGGCCTAGTTTTATGTACCAAAGGGACAGGTGGGTAGTTTTTGAGCAGTGGGAGTTTGGAATGAGTAAGGGGAGGGTGAAGCAATTTTTTTTTGTTAAGGGAAGGAGGGATGGGGAAGGGAAGAGGAAAAAAAGAAAGCAAAAAGAGCACAGTAAATAAAATGGTTTAGGCCAATCATGTTTTCTAGTCTCACATGTAAAAAAAAAATGTGAATAGCGTTTCTAAGTAAACGAAGCATAGCCTATTTTTTAAACTTAGAGTGCAGACGTTCTGTCAAAATGTTCTTGCTGTTAAAAAAAACAAACAACTTGATATATTTAAACTCACTATCCACCAAATGCACCTCGTTTGAACAATTTTTTCTCTCTTGCTAATTAAAGTTTTAAAACAAAATACATTCGAACTATAAATTGAATTTTTTTTGTATTTAAAAATTATTTAAGAAACAAATTTCAAGTGTTAAAAAAAAAGGTACCAGTACAAATTTTTGTAAATTCATTATTTGGAATCCCCTGTAAGTGATGTGATGAAAAACGATTGGCCTAAAACCTGCCAATAAAGACATTAAAAAAAAAACTTTGCGAGCCATGTTCAAACGATGCATCATAAGGCGTCACTATGAGCTTATTGTCAAAAAGGCTTGCACATTAAATTAAAAAAAAAAAATAATAAAACAAAATATCATACTGGTTTAACTATTAGTCTCATTGCACAAACAATCACAGCTACTTACAATCTCAGCTATAAGAGTCTTTAACACATTAGTTTAACATGGTATTAATTAAACTTTTTTTATTTGTTTTAACATGGTATTAATTAGCTTTTTATTTAGGTCATTTTATTTAAAATTTCTAAAAATAATTATACGGTATAAGAGGTTGGATTAAGGAGATGACTTATTGAAATAGTTTCTTCACAAACGTGTTGAACTTCTGCAAATTAGAAAATGAATTACCTAAATAAGTGTTTATTGATTTTAGGATGCCCACTAAAGGTTCAATTGTTAAAAAATTATTTTAAGAATTATAATTTCTTTTAAAGATAAAAAAAAATTAGATATTTTCTTGGGCTTTATGAGCAACTGTGGAATGGTTTTCTCATAAATATTCTCAATTGTGTTATTTCCTAAGGTTTAACACCATGCCTTATAAATTTGATAAAACCCACATAAACCTGATATTTACCAAAGAACCCTGCGTTATGAGGATTTAATTATTAGTAAATACTTGTAACAAAATCTTTCATCAGGAAATTGCAATAATTTTAAATCGGACCACTTCAGTAAGAGTAACTTTTTAAAAGATATATAAATGTATGATTATTTCTCATAAAGGTACAAAAAAATGAACACCTTACCACTTAAAATGCTTCAGCAATGCTGAAATTCAAAAGTGTATTGTACACAAAGTCCCATTAAAGTGAAAAAGGGATAGATTTATATCATAATTACAATGCAGATTGTTTGATTTCCCTCTCTTATAGAGCATGAGAGGATATCCGTTGAAATTTTAATCCCATAATATAATATATAAAAGTCAAATCTAATATGCATTTAAATGGTGCAATCTATCAAGTGATGGTGATTTCCTATGAGCTAACATCCAGCTAAATTTAATGCTTTGCTTGGAAAGTTGTTTAGGAGGAGGGTGGGTGGGAAAGGGAGGGGGATATCCTAAACATGGCACATGCTATGCTTGCTCATGACATTGTAATTTCATCAAATATGCACTGGTCCATTCAAAGGCTGCAAGTCAATAATCATAAAAAAAATATACATAAAAAAATCAAAATATATCATAAAAGAAAACTGGTAGTTAATAATTAATGGGAAAGAATTAGCAGAGCATAAAGTATGATAAAGTAATAGATCAGAAAACAGCTGAGTTATATTTCTGAATTTAATTTTGAATTGTTCAAAAACTTGGATGATAATGATAGAAAATATTTCTGATTATTATTTTTTCAACATTTATTATAATAGAAATGTAATAAAAAAAAATTTTTTGTCCTTATGCAAATTCTTGTTTTTAATGATTTTATACCCCAAAAAATTAATTTTATACCCCCAAAAAATTAGTTTTAAACCCCCAAAATATTAATTTTATAAGAGCAAATTGTACTCCCCCTATCTACATTAAAGTTAAAATATAGAATATGCTTTGAAGAAAAAAAAACGTAGCATGCTCATATCCATGAAAATATTCAAAACTATTAATTATTAAATAAAGTAAATTTAAGCCTTTATATTAAGGATTAAAATGCTAATGGTGATTCCATTACTTGTACATAATATACAAATATTTTCCAATAATTATAACAAATATTATATCATACTTAATAATAAATTAAAGAAAATAAAATATGTTTGAAACAAGATAATTCTGATGCTTTTAGTTGTGAGTTTTGTAATAATATGTGAGACACGAATAAACAAAGGTCAACTTTTCATGCAGTGCCCCAAATTATAGCAAAAGGCTTGAAAAGGAATTAATCAACTGATTGAAGCAAAGGGCTAAATTACTCATATATTTTCCTTTGTTCATGGCATGCATATTAATTTCTTCTTCTCTAGTCTCTGATGTCTTAAATGATTTATAATTTTGACCTTTGTCTTATATCTTTCAAACTGACTTAAAAGTGTTATCGATACTTCTTTACATACTGCACATTTTTACTTTTCTAATTCTCACAAAGTTTATGACTTAACTTAATGAGTTGATAACAAATACATTTTTGCTAATTTTTTTCCACACAATTTGTATTAAATAAAATAAATTAACTTAAAAAAAATAAAATTGTCATGCTAGTGAAAAGTTTAAAATATTTTATAAAATAATTAGCAGTTGAAAAAAGATTTATTGTTTTAGAGCCCTCACAAATTATAACACAGCATAAATTTTGGAAAAGAAAATAAATTTCAAAAAACATCGACTTCCAATGTTTAATCCCATTGGATGGAAAAATCTGTTGTTTGGTCAATCATTCATTTATGGAACACAATTGTAGGCATTGTTTGTCAATGAAATTATAAGTAAGCAATATTTGAAGCTACACAAACCAAGATAAAAAGCAATCTTGTTTTTTAAAATTAAAAATGTTGTTATAAATAAATGAATAATGTAATAAATAAAAAATATTTTAAACAAGTCAAGATGAAGCCAGTGAAGAAGATTACAAAGTTAGAATACATGGATATAAGGAAGAATATTTTAACAAAAGAGATTGAGAAAGTTATTGTAAGCTCAATAAATTAAAAAGGGAATTAAAGAGGTTTAATAAAGGAATATGTACAGTACCTATGAGGACTCCGAAATGATTATAATGGCCTGGAGAAAAAAGATAGAGAAATGACGTCCATCCAAAATTTGACATATTCAATCACAATATTGCATGACAAGCACTTAAGCAGACACATATTAAGTATCTTGCAATTTTTTTTTCTGTAATACACCAATCCACAGACAAGACACAAAGTGACATTGGTGTACAATGTCTCGCAATACAAACAACAGTGAAGATTGGTCAAGGGATAAACATGGAGAACTCTGACAACATGACATTATTCATTCGAAAAGGAGAAAAAAATTTCTTAAAATAATTTAATTAGACTATATTATATGCTTAGTAAACAAGGGATATATTAATTTTTACAAATAGTTAAATTTTACAAAAATTATTATCAATACTGACTCTTATTTGAAAATTAAGTAAGCAATATCCATCTTCAATTTTTACAATATCTTTCCGAAAGAAACTTATTTATTTTAGTATCCGTCTTTGATAAAAAAAAGGAATGACAATGAATGATGATATTCAAAATATTAACTATATACATTATATTATATATAAAATTTATGAACTGGTCCAGCTTTTTTTCACTAACTAAAATTTATAAAATTGTAAGGATCTTCAGCATCACCTACAATTATTAGTATAAGTATTTTAAAATGTTAATTTATTCTAAAATTTCCATTTATAGCCATCTCAAAGATAATAGAGGCAGGTAGGCTCTTTGCACTTGTAACTATAATGAAGGATGTCCTGGTACTAATTATAATGAATATATTATATAGGTTAGTGAAACTTTAATACTTACCTCTACCATGGAGGATGTTTCACAATAAACTAAATATTATCTATAATATTTTTTAATTTATAAAAAAAGAAAGATATTTAAATTCGGTGTATAACATACTCCCCTCCCCTTTTTTGTTCTCCTTCTAATTTTTATAAGAATGAAATTATTATTTGAAACATTGAAGCCTAAATTACATATTTATTTTAAATTTTGTATTTTAGCAAATGAAAAAATTATTTAGTTTTTAGGATTAATAATTCTTTGAAATAGATTTTTACTTGAAGTAAATAAATAAATATTAGATACATAATTTAGCTTTATTTAATGTTTTTTACTTCTAATTATCTAATATCACTACTATTTTAATGATGAGGGTCAGCTTAATTTTTCAAATTATTTTAATAATAATGATTGGCTGCATAAATTGTGTTAGTGTTATTATATTTTGCAGAGGCTGTAATTGGCTGGATTTTTTCTTCATCAATATCTAACAATAGCCTATATCAAATTCATTAACCAGTTAAAAATAAATTCGAACTTTTTGAGTAACGCCATATACATCTATTGAAGAACCTCTCATCAACTTTATGCTCTTCTCTTTCATCCAGCATGCTTTGTTAATCTAGTTCCAAAAGAACATGGTATATTACAGGATATTTTTGACTGCACATACTGGACTACTTAACAAAACCAACGCTAAGCTATAGATTTGCCACACATATAGGCCTACTTCAATTGCTATAATTTAGGCTATAAGATATCATTCAGTGTACAAAAATTATTAGTGATATATCAGATCAAATATGTTAGTAAATCATATTAGATACACAGACTTACCTAGCAGCTGTTTCTAGCTACACATGAGTTTGCACACTCAACACAAAGTGAATATATTATAATGTAGGTCTATTGTATACACTATTGTTATTCCATTACAATAAAAATTTGTCAAATCGTTGTATTTCGCTGCATCCTAATTAAATTAGGAAGAGAAATGCTCGAATTAGCTTCTTTAAACACAACAGCCATATGTGTTTCACTTAGAAAAGACTTATTTTAATTACTGACGTAATTTACGCCAGTTTTCTCTCAAAAGATTCCGATAATTATGTTTTGTTTTTTGTAAAAAAAAAAAATATATATACTACCGCATTTCTTACTATTAAATACATGACAAATTATTGCGCAACCTTCGACATGGTTTCAAAAGGATAAGTTGGCCATGTTGCTTTTGAGTGTTTAAACATGACATATGACTTACATGTCTGCAAAACTTGCAATATACATGGATGGGTTGAACATTCTCATATTAGACATATTCCTTAGTTATAATAATTAACTACCTACATGCATTGCTTCTGCTCCAGCTATTTAAAAAAAAAAGAGCCAACTCTTTCCCAATCTCCCATGTTGTATATTATGTTTGAAAAGAATGCCCACTTTGACCACTTTACTACAAGAAGCCCGGCAAACACGTCTAGCAACTTAGACCAAGAGCTCCGATGCTACACGACAGCTTGTGATTAAATACACGTTTGCTGATATTTTTTATGTAAAAAAAAAAAAAAAAAAAAAAAAAAAAAAAAAAAAACCGCAAACCGTTATATAAACTGATATCGAATTTCGATGTAAACATGTCCACGTTTCCCATGTGTTGCTTCCATCTAGCGAGTGGTAAGCGATTTCAAGTAAATCAGGATATTGTGTGTGTATAGCGTATTAAAACAAATTAATGCAAGTCACATAATGCAAAAAGCAACATTATAATATTTATACATACATGCCATATAAAGCAAGCCCCGAGGACCTAGGCCAATGGACTACGATGAGTCGATTGTTTTGTCACGTGATATGTGTAAAAACAAGTAAGACTTCCGGGAGCCTGTCTGCAACACACTAGTCACTCACAAATTTTTCTTCAAACAACTTTCTTCCTTTAATCATAACTGAATTATAATTATTGTCACGTTTAATGAATGTCATTTAAAGAAACGCGTGTATTCAAGAATATTTTGAAAGGTAAAATTTTTAATTCACATTGGGGAAGCGCTGAAGGAGACAAACATTTTGCTTTAGAATTAATGATATTGGCAATGGCTGATCAGCTGTTATCTGTTGTTATGTGTTGTTATGTGTAGCAGAAAGCCTACCAATGGCTGGTACGTATCACGTGACAAAACAAGGAAGTGACTCATCGTAGTCCATTGGATAGATTTGAAACTTTCGAAGCAACTAAAAAAAAAAGAAGAAGGAAAAAAAAAAGTATTTTTTCATTGTTTCCACCTACAATAAAATAACTAGCTCAGCCTGAGATTATTTAAAGTCGATTATATTAAACTCTTCTCCATTAAGTTTCCTCTTTATGCTTAAAAGTCTATGTTTTGCAGCAGAGAGGCCAAATTTACATTGCAATAAATAACAATCGTCGTTTGAATATTGGAGTTGAATCATTTATTATTTTAATCATCGATTTTAAATAAATTAATATACTAAATTGAATTAAATCAAAGCAATGTTTCCCCGCTTTGGCATTGAGTATTAGATCAATTAAGTAATTCATTTTTGTCACATGATGACCCACAGCCCCCTCCACTATCACTATGAAAATATATTTTGGACTAAATAATTTATCACATTAAGCCTATTAAAAAAACGTGTAGGCAATCAGTTTTGGTTGTAAAAGTTTGGATTTTAATTGATGTTATAATTACTGATTTGGAATAATATGTAGTTAAGAGTTAAAATATTTGTTATATTTCTAGGTCAAAATGTATAAGGGAAGAACTAAATTACTTTTTTTTAAATTTAATTGTTTTTACTGTTATTTCCCATGATATTGAAAAGGAAAAATAAACCTTGAATTATTATAATAACAAGTGTGGTTTAATTTAAATCAAAATAGTTTGTCGTCTCGCTAATTATTGTAATGCTCAACTTTAATTTTAGTTTTACCAGTCGCCCCTTACATGGCATTTCATGTCCACATTGTTACATGTTAGAAAAACTAAGTTATCTTTCGGGAATTGGAGAATATTTGCTTTAATGATTTTTCTAATAAAAATGTAAGGCGAAATAAGGAAAACAAAAATAAAAATAAAATAAAATAATACAAGCCTGAAAAAAAAAATATTAAAAAAATATTAATTTAAAAGAAATAATTAAAATGTTCCCACATTTTAAGAAAAAGCTGTCGCTAAGATAAGAAATTCAAAGCAATAGCTGTCACCAGTAAAAAATAAAACATCGCCATATTTATAAATATAAAAATAATTGTCTAACGTAACGTTTATTTATAGATGCCAATCAGACTACACACGACATATTATTTCATAACCAAATAAAGCCCGCGGTGTCAAGGGGAGAGAACCGAGAATCAAGGGGAGAGTGCATGATTAAGTTAAAAGTGCACAGCGCTAAGATCGAGTTATATAATTAAACGGAGGGCAAATTGCTTAAAAGCTTCTGTGTCTTTGCGCTGACTGAGATAAAGATTTTTTTAAAAATTAAGAACCAAAGAAGCAGCAATTAAATGAAATAAAGCGTAAGTTAGGGGAAAAAAAGGGCATTGGTGTAATTACGTACGATGTCTGACAGCGTCGGGGGGGGGGGGGGGGGGCAATTGAGGTTGGTAGTAGAGAACGCCTAGTGGTTCTGGCGCTTGGATTTCCCCCAGAAAGTGTCCTGTTATTGTGCCGCGGGTTTAAACATGTAAGATTCTTATAAGTTTCTCTAATGTTAGGTTAAACAGCATACAAGACAGTGATTCTCCTTGTCTTAGGCCTCGTTTAATCTGAATTTCCCTTGAATGCTCAACCTGGAAGCTTTTATGCCCTAGACTCTGCCCCGCCTCCCCCAAATCCTTTCGCCCCTGTCGGATTTTCTTCCCAACGGTACCCGGACGTCACCTGTTGTTGGTGCGGATGTGCTTACGAAGCTTGTCGAGTGGAACTCTTCTTCCTCGACTCTTATCTTAAGGATGTGTCTTGACAGAAGGCAACTGATGCTGGAAACTTTTTTTTAAAAGCCAGCGAATGGCACACATGTCATGTAAACGTGTTTAGCTGTGTGTCCCAAATAAGGATGGGTTCTCCGCTTCCCCCCTGTTTTTCAATCACAACCGATAAAACAACTCTTCTACAGAACTGGGCCTACAGAACTGGACCTACAGAACTGGACCTACAGAACTGGACATACAGAAAGAGTCCTACAGAACTGGACCTGCAGAAAGAGTCCCACAGAACTGGACCTACAGAACTGGACCTACAGAACTGGACCTACAGAACTGGACCTACAGAACTGGACCTACAGAAAGAGTCCTACAGAACTGGACCTGCAGAAAGAGTCCTACAGAACTGGACCTGCAGAAAGAGTCCTACAGAACTGGACCTGCAGAAAGAGTTCTACAGAACTGGACCTGCAGAAAGAGTCCTACAGAACTGGACCTACAGAAAGAGTCCTACAGAACTGGACCTGCAGAAAGAGCCCTAAAGAACTGGACCTACAGAACTGGACCTAATGTCGTTTTCAGCATATGAACTCTTGCCGCTTCTATTTAAACTTGAAGTATTTGCCAAAGCCAAAAAGGTCACGATAACATGGGTTAGAGCAGTCTTTACCTACTTGAGACTTATGTCCCAAAAAGGTCACGATAACATTGGTTAGAGCAGTCTTTACCTACTTGAGACTTATGGCCCAAAAAGGTCACGATAACATTGGTTAGAGCAGTCTTTACCTACTTGAGACTTATATCCCAAAAAGGTCACGATAACATTGGTTAGAGCAGTCTTTACCTACTTGAGACTTATGGCCCAAAAAGGTCACGATGACTTTGGTTAGAGCAGTCTTTACCTACTTGAGACTTATGGCCCAAAAAGGTCACGATAACATTGGTTAGAGCAGTCTTTACCTACTTGAGACTTATGGCCCAAAAAGGTCACGATAACATTGGTTAGAGCAGTCTTTACCTACTTAGACTTATAGTCCAAAAAGGGAGAAATTTGAAGATTATTTAGTGTGTGTGTGGTTGGGGGGGGGCGGATTTAGTCTATTGGTTAGAAAATGTATTTACACTTCAACAGTTGTAAAGGAGGTTTGGGGGGGGGGGGGGGGGGCGAGGATAGAAATAAATAAACACTTTTTAAAAAAAAGTTAATTACTTTCGCTGTTAATGTTCTTATTGTGTGCCATACAAATCTATTTGAACTGATGCAAGTCTCATCCTGTAACATTATTCCTAAACATGCAGCACAATTAACATGTAAGGTTCCCGACGGCCTAAATGGGGACATTTTCTTATATAGGTATTCCATTAAAGGTATTCATTAAAGGTATTCCGTTAAAGGTATTCCATTAAAGGTATTCCATTAAAAGTATGCCATTAAAAGTATGCCATTAAAGGTATTCATTAAAGGTATTCCGTTAAAGGTATTCCATTAAAGGTATTCCATTAAAAGTATGCCATTAAAGGTATTCCATTAAAAGTATTCCATTACAGGTATTCCATAAAGGTTTTCCATTAAGGTATTCCATTAAAGATATTCCATTAAAGATATTCCATTAAAGGTATTCAATTAAAGGTATTCCATGAAAGGTATTCCATGAAAGGTATTCCATAAAAGGTATTCTATAAAGGTATTCTATGAAAGGTATTCCATGAAAGGTATTCCAATAAAGGTATTCCATTAAACGTCTTCTATTAAGAGGTACGGGTTAAATTTTTTAAAGCAATCAGGTGGGACGCAGGGGCGTTTTCAACCTCGCACCCCCTGTGTAGACGCCCCGGAGGGACGTGAGTAAAAACGTTTAAGAAATACTGGGTTAGAGTGTAAATCACGTCACTCCACTCTCCCCCCCGCGCCACATTGCAAATGTCCACCTGAATAAGGCGTCACGTCATTGTCGGGACGACATCTGCACATTCACGTCTGATTTCTGTAATCTCGAGCAGTCGTTACCTTCGATTTAATCTGCAGACATTTCGAAAGGCGAGGGGAGGAACACACCCATTTTTAAAACTAATCGTACACAAGAAACCAGGTGCATGTGCACCTGTTGTTCAGATTAAACTAACGAGAGCCCGCCAAACAATGGCGGCCGCATCTCCGTGAACTTCCCATCTACTTAAAGTTACCTGACAAATCATGCTATCAAGTAACGCACTTTATAAGAATCCCAAATTATTGTTTCCCCCCTCTTCCCCCCCCCCACGCCCCCACGGGGGCCGATTCACAACCGCAACTTTTTCCACGCCCTTGAACTGCGTTATTATTCATATGTCCTACGCCTGACTATACCGCAGATTTATAACATCATTTTTTTAAAAATTGAGACTATTTTCAAACATAACACACTAAACGCACATTAACGTATTTTTTTTAAGAATCTCATTTAGCGTAGTTTTAGGGAATTTAAATTTAAAAAAAAAAAAAGGTGAAATCAGCGCCATCTGGTAGCGTTAGTGACATTGTTAAATAGAGAATTATGTGTTTTGATGACGGGATCATGTATTCTCGCAGCCCATTTTTTGATATTTGAAAAGAAGATAACTATGAAGTAGAAATGAAATATTGATTTTGAAAAAAAGCCAACAAAAAAAAATTGGCTTCACAAATTCACTGTTACTAACAGAGACTATATCAGCAATAACTCCGATAAGATCACTCTATCTCAGCAATAACTCCGATAAGATCACTCTATCTCAGCAATAACTCCGATAAGATCACTCTATCTCCGCAATAACTCCGATAAGATCACTCTATCTCAGCAATAATTCCGATAAGATCACTCTATCTCAGCAATAACTCCGATAAGATCACTCTATCTCAGCAATAACTCCGATAAGATCACTCTATCTCAGCAATAACTCCGATAAGATCACTCTATCTCAGCAATAACTCCGATAAGATCACTCTATCTCAGCAGTGTTTAAAAAAAAAATAAAGAAAAAGAAACATGTAGTTACTAGTCGTTCAAATATAATCTCATAATTGGTAATCGATCTGGTAAAATGAAAATGTCTGACACAGAATCGAACCCTCTTCTTTAAGGGGAAGTTATATTTTACTTGGAGTCGAAAACATTTCTTTCACACCCGATTACACTTCGCAATAAAGTCTGAAACTAAAATAATCAAAATTGCGGACCCGTTTTTTTTTTTTTTATACTTTAAGCTGAAAATTCAATCACGTGACCATGGTAAATCACATATTATGTCATTGCATTAAGTCTACATCCGATTTTCCGTCGACTTAACCAACACCATTGTTGCCCCAGAAGGAAAGAAATGCTATGGGTTCCAGATGGTGGGTATTTTTTAAAATGATGAGCAATATTTCATAAGCCTCTAGAATCTAATTGCCTCGGGTGCAGGGGGGGCAACTCCCAAGTGTGGCTATGCCTTAGGACGCCATTAATTAGCGTACCCACATAGCATTGTCAACGTGATAAAATGGGATGGATCATTATAATCTCTTATATTCTATATATTTTGCTTGTGGCGTGGCTGCTTCCATTTTACAACCGGCCCTTCCCTACTCAACATGTTTTATATTGATAGTACTGAGTGGGAAAAACAAAAGCTACCAAGCAGCAAGCGTAGTGCGTGACAGTTGAACTCTGGTAAAAATGTTGATTTTTTTCGGAGATGACTGTTATATTAAACAATAAAGAGCAACGGGTATGGCGTAGGACTGTCTGTAGGACTGTCTGTATGACTTTTTGTAGGTATTTTGTTTAAAGGCCGGCAGGTAGGGTGTAGGACTGTCTGTAGGCCCACTGTGTAAAGGCCGGGAAATATTATATAAAATAAGAAGTTAACTCTTTGCTTGTCATACTTGGACCCACAGCGCATTTTCTGAAAATACCGGGACCCGGTGTACAAAAAGTACACCCGGTTAAGTCTGGGTGTATGTGGGTCCGACGGGTGTCAAAAGTAGTCTCTAAAGTGGAACTAAATATCAATTTATTATGTCCGGACTCAAGATAGCGCCCCCCCAAACCCCCCCCCCCCCCCCCCCAAAACGCCTTCCTCAATTAGCAGAGATATCACTGAGTTGTGTTCGCGATGCGTCTTGATAACATTTAAGTAAGTGAACCAACGAAAACTGTGGTCTTTGTAGTGGCTTCAAACGACGTAAAGAAAACAGCACAATATATATATATACACATTTGAAACAGCTCTATGCTCTAACCAGCCAACCAGGTGTAAAGGACTATGCTCTAACCAGCCAACCAGGTGTAAAGGACTATGCTCTAACCAGCCAACCAGGTGTAAAGGACTATGCTCTATGTTATTTTGTCCCAGTTGTCATTTGAAGGCTGCCAATAAAACTACAGCACTTGTGTAGACTATGATTATGTAGGCTGTAAATGTTTAGACTACGATTATGTAGGCTGTAAATGTTTAGACTACGATTATGTAGGCTGCTTTTTTTTTAATATGACGTTTTATTTTAATGTCAATGTTGGGCATTTTAATGAGACAATTCCTTTAGAGAAAAACCCTTTTAGGCCTATCTGTCTTTAAAAAAGTTGACTTTAAGTAAGCAAAATGAAAAATCCCGTATCAAATAATATAAATTATATTATCATAACAATCTTTTTACGCTCAATCTTTCCACTTTCTTGAATATAGTTTGTTTGTACAAAACTATTGTAATATCCATTGTTTTAACAAAATAATTATATAGAAAAAGCAATAATACCAAATACACCATTTATGTTCAAATATCGATGCGTAAATTAAAAGGCTTAAAAAAAAATGTGCTTTCAAGATCAACAGATAAAGCAGTAGCCCTAATGCATATGTAGCAGGAAGTGACGTCATAACACCACACCAAAACAGTTTAGTAAGGGAAAGAAAGCAGGCAAATCATGCAAAAGCGCAAGGCAGAGTTGCTGGGTGTCAAGGAGTTGTCTTTTATGTTGGTGCGACTTACTACGGAAGGGCATCAGTTCTTGCAGGGCGCCCCCGTGAGCTGGGAAAACATGACGTCATAATAACAAACAATAAAGATCCAAGGAAATAAATAATTGGTGAACACTTAAGGTGCAGCAGTGTGTCGTCAAATAAAATTTCTTTTTTTTATTTGTTTAAAAAAAATTGGTCGGCCAACTCTAAATGGCGTCTCATATGGGTTAACTATCACCTCAGGAATGATCAGGGGGCATTGGCTTGAGTCAAGGGTTTGAGATCACACGAAAATATTCCTTGGAATATGAAGGATATTCCCCATAAAACAATATACTTATATTTAAGCGATGGGACTGATATAAATAACTATTTTCTCTTTCAGATGAAGTTTAGTTTAGAAATGATGAGACTCATCTCGAAATCCCAGCCTCGACTTGTGTCTAGAAACTATACTTTAAGAACACTTGGGTATTTAAATTTTTTAAAAATGATTTGATTTGAACGTTTCAGGCTAATGATTGCTAATAGCATTATGATGATTACTATTATGATCTAATTGAAGATTATAAATCTGACATTCATACATTAACTGCTATGGCAGTAATGAATACTTAAACTAGATAATGATACGAATTTTCACCCAAAATATTAATATAAAAAAACAAACAAAAAAGTAAGCTATGTAATTTAGAGCTGAAAAAGAGTCTTTAAAAAAAAAGACAAAAAAAAACAACAACAAACAAACCAAAAACATATTGTAAGTTTCCTAGAGTGGGAGGGAGAAAGAGTCTCAAAGTTATGAAAGTTTGACAATGGAACTTCTACCCTTTCCATTAGTAGGAAAATTGGCAGGAAAACACGGAAGAGGCGGAAGACAGGGAGGGGACGAATACTTTTATTGTTGACATATAGAAACCAGACTAAATACCAAAATAAAAGTTTAGTAACCAAGATTAATATGCGGCCAGCATATAAACGAACACATAAGTATGCCAGTTGGGCTTCATCACTTATGATGGTATATGGGCTTGTGACTTCTGACTTGTAAACAAATCACGTGTACGGCAAACGAATTGACTTGAGTGTTGACTCAACAAAGACATTACGAAACAAAACACAGAAACTTAAAAATTCTCCCCCCCCCCCCCTTTTCCAGTTTTCAATATTTCAGTAATGAATTTACAGGTAAGGGCATGTAGATACAACTAGAAGCTTTGAAATTATTAACTGACCAAGACACTGGATGCTACTGCCAACAGGTGTTTTTAAAATAGATTTATAACAATTTCTAAACATTGTCCATAATAGACTGATGTTGTTCTTTTAAAAAAAAAAAAAATTGGGATTGAAAAAAATTAGCCCAAAAAATCTGAACAAATATAAAGTTGCTTTTCCCCGTTTAAAATTAATATAAAAATATTATCCTTCTTATCTTTCCCCAGCAAGCCGTTATTTACGTTGAGTTAAGTGACGTAACTGTTATTTGTATGAGGTCTAGAGAGTGTATACAAATATTATAGAGGCTACAGTATACAGTTTATAGATGGAGGGAAACACGGAGACCCAGCCACTGTTATAGCTATGATTAGTTCTCACATTGAAAAGCGATAGAAGAATGCGAAAGTCGACAATAACGGAAAAAGTTAGTTAGGAGGGGGAAAAAATTGAGACACTTTGGCGTATCATGGCAACGAGACGATGATGCTATGTTAAATATATAAGGAAACAGATGGATAGAGATAGATATTATATTTACTTTTGTTAACAAGCTGACTGGAGCCACTTTAAAAGTTCATTTATGGTGTTGTGAATTAACTGATAATTAAATATATTTATAAATGACTTTTTAAAAGTTGAACTATTAAAAATAATAATGATAACAAAATAAAATGAAGTATAAAAAAAAAACATTGCACAAAAAGTTATTTCTTATTTCATAAGACGGAATTGTACGAAGTTTTCAATGATACCTTTCTTCTTCTTTTCTTTAAATATAATTAAGATATTAAAAGAGCGATAACTTGTTTGACCGATTTCTGATAGAAAATAAATAATAAATGAATTGATACAGTAATTTAAAATCTACAACAGGAAAAAGAAATAGATAAAGATAATCTTAGATACTTAAAATAATACAGTTGCGCCTGGCATTTGTTCCAAAATTACTACTGCCAGTTTAGACAATGGTCTAAAAAAAAAAAGTAATAAATAAAAGGTTATGATAATGTTTAGATCTAGCTTTCTTTACACTTTACAATTTAATTAACTTTTTTTTTGAAAATGAGATTCATATGGGGTGGTGGGGGATTTCCCTTTTAATGTGACTCATAGCAGCATTGTTATGACGCACTGATGACGCCGTTGCTAGTTAATGTACTCACTCGGCTGTCCTATACGTGTGGTGAACAACAAAAAGATAAATTTTAAAAAACATGGTGAGAGATGATGTAACACTTTGCATGGACGTACAGACAAAGCAGACGAAAACATAACTTCCGGTCTCTGGAAGAAAGAAACTGATTTGTGTCCGAAGAGAGTGGTACAATAATTTGAAGCTTAAACTTAAACAATGTCCACCTGGTGACTTGTGATAGAACTTTTAACGGTAAACAACAAGTGTGGCATATCGGAATATTCAAACGATGGCCTGCATAACATACCACAACAACATACTTTATTCAAGCAGCAGTCAATGAGTAATTTATTATACGGATATGGCAGATTCCTCATTGAACAATGGACTACGATTAGTCACTTCCTTGTTTTGTCACGTGATACGTACCAGCCATTAGTAGGCTTTCTGCTACACATAACAACACATAACAACAGATAAACAGCTGATCAGCCATTGCCATTATCATTAATTCTAAAGCAAAATGTTTGTCTCCATCAGCGCTTCCCCAGTGTTAATTAAAATTTTACTTTTCAAAATATTCTTGAATACACGTGTTTTTTTTAAAAATGACATTCATTAAATGTGACAATAATTATAATTCAGTTATGATTAAAGGAAGAAAGTTGTTTGAAGAAAAATTTGTGAGCGACTAGTGTGTTGCAGACAGTCTACCGGAAGTATTACTTGTTTTTACACGTATCACGTGACAAAACAATCGACTAATCGTAGTCCATTGGGTTGTGTTTCTTTTGAAAAAAGTTGAAATATTGTTTGCGCTTTATGCGGGCGTTTTTTATGCGTATATTTTGCTGAAAAAGAAGACATACTTTAAGAGAATATTATTTCATAAACTTCTGTAGTTGGGGGGGGGGGGGTGATGTATACAAAAAACAACAACTAGTACTGCAATAAGAAACAAACAAATGAAGGTATTAATTATAATGAGAACCACGAGGAAACCTGGGGGAAAAAAAAAGAAATATTAACATTTTTCATCTAGAATCTAGACGATTGCTTCTTGACCGGGTATGTTTAACATCCCAACTTGATCCTCCCCCATCTCCCGCCATAGAATGTCCTTAAACATAAAGCGAGCCTTGTTGTGGGCAAGCTTTGACCAGTTGTTAAGCATGTTAGCATAGAATAGAATGCATTTTAGTTTAGGTACGCCGTTTGAGAGCCATTGTTGCGATACAATCACATACACGTTTTAGAAGCACTGACCTCGTAAAGACGGATTTGTGGGGTGGGGAGTATTTGGGGCAATAACATGTTGCTGTGGATGAAGGTGGGGGGGGGGGCGGGAGTTTGAATAGGGCAATGTAAAAATCCATGCAGCGATCAGATGCTGTATTGCCCTTTATAAGTCGTTGACCTGCAAAACGAAGGCTGATGTAAAGTGAGGAAATTTAAGCCACTTATAACAATTTTAAAAAATGCAAGAAATGACGTCATGCAATTTTGGGTACATGACAACACCCACCAAAGCGCGTGGGTCGTGAGAGATCTTCAGGGCTCTTATGATCATACCGAGAGCTGAAAATACACAAACACTTGTTATTTGAAGAAAAAAAAACAGCAACAACAGCTGGAGAGCAAACATTTGTCATTGGTAAGAGTTTAAAAAAAAGAAAGATGCATTAAAATATAAGTTCCTATAGCAAAATCACGTGACATGACTCAGTTCATAAAGAAGAAAAAAAAGGGTAAACTGAAATTTGATAACCAATAAACATGGCGATGAGAGCACATCAGGAAATGTGAGCTGCCCAATTATGTTCAGACATTGACTTCACTGGTGCTCCCCGGTGCGTGTCTGTGCGAGGTGCAACTACTCCAGAACTTCAAAACAACTACACATTAATTATTAATAAAACAAAATATAACAACAACAACAAAGACCAGGGACAATATATGTTAGGTGGGTGTGTGAAGTTCTGTACGTTTTTTACACGTGTGCTCGTCTGCTACACATAAAAAAATTAACGCCGCTCAAATGTAACAGCACGAATGCACATTTAAATTGTAACAACCAGCAGGCATTGAAAAAATGCTAAGATGGGGGAAGAAAAAAACCAACAACAAACGAACAAACAATACTGTTTCAGATACTGCCGTAAAATTGGGACATGTAAAAAATTCAAAATTAACACATAACATCTTGCAGTTGCCGACAAGATGCAAGATTGAAACATTACACATAAACGCTTGCATTATTGGACAATCAGACATATTTATAGCCCAAGGCACGGTCTACAGGCATCAAGGCCTCACACAAAGACATTGGTACAAGTACTAACACTGAGAAAAGGGGAAAAAAAGTACAATTATGATACACAGTGAAACGTAATGCATATTTCCTGTGACGTCAGTGGATGACGCCATCCGGGAAACCCCACAGAAACAACAACAAAATATTTGAAGGAAAAAATGCGTCTAGAACATGAGTCATTCTCGGTGGACATTCTGAGGTCAACCAACATTTGTTACAAGGCCTGTTCTGACGGTACATTCAACACAATCCATACATCAAAATGTAAGTCATACATCGAAATGTATGTCATACATTAAAACGTAGATCCTAAATAAACACGAAGGCCACATGTTCAAATGTAGGTCACACATTAAATGTGTAGCCAATGAGACGACACTTAAAAGAAATGTATAAAAAAATGTTGAAAAAATGTTGAAAAAATGGAAAGATGGGTGGAGTGGCCACGTACGATGATAAAATGCAGTATTCTGCTAAGTAAATAAATATCCAAGGATAGAAGGGATCTCAAGCAATTAAGGGTAAGGACAGAACGAGGTTGTGTCAAGTCAACGAGAACATTGACAACATAAGCTAGAGTTAAAAGAAATATTGTTCTCTAGATATAAAATGACAGACGTTAAGAACATAGATCTTTTTTTTTGGAGGGGTAGGTGGGGTTGGTTTAAAGACGAATAAAAATATATATTAGATATTTAAAAAAAAAAAAAAGAACAACTGTCTAAGTCTAACAATAGGTAAACGTGCTATTACCTATCCTGTTTAGTTTCACATCTAACGCACCCGGATGGCTGTGTTTGATGGCGTTCATCCTCCGGTTCTGAGGACCTCCCACGCCTCCGCCCCCGCCCGCCATCCCGGGGGCTTTGGTTCCCTTGGGCCTGGGCGCCTCCACCGGCAGCACCCGCCGCCTCTTTTTGGGCAGCTTGGAGCGCGCCTGCGTGTGCGAGTAGAAGAGCGCAAAGTTGGACACGATGACAGGAACGGGCAGCGCGATGCACAGCACCCCGGCCAGGGCGCACAGCGCGCCCACGAACATCCCCACATAGGTCTTCGGCACCATGTCGCCGTAGCCCACCGTCGTCATGGTGACGATGGCCCACCACAGACCCACGGGTATGCTCTCGAAATCGTTCTCCGGGTTGTACTGGATCCTCTCGGCGTAGTATATAAGCGCCGCGAAGATGACGATGCCGAGCACGAGGAAGAATATGAGCAGGATCAGCTCCTTGGCGCTGGCCTTGAACGTGTGTATGAGGATCTTCAGACCGGCCGAGTGCCTGGTCAGCTTGCAGAGCCGCATGATCCTGATGATGGAGAAGAACTCGAGCATGTCGCTCTCCTGCTTCAGTTCGGTGAGCATGAAGTCCAGGTAGAAGCTGAGCGTGGCCACGATGTCGATGATGTTGACCGGGGCCTTGAGGAACTGGAGTTTGTTGGGGGCCACGGCGAACCGAATGATGATCTCGAAGGTGAACCAGGCGTTGCTGGCGCACTCGATGTAGAAGAAAGCCTCGTGCGGTTCCGTTTCTTTTTTCTCGAGCCTCCAGGTGTAGCTGCCGTTGGCGGTCTGCGATGTCGCGTTCTTCAGCACGGGGACTCTCATTTCGGGGTGTGTCTTTAGGCAGAACGATAGGATGGAGATTACGATGAAAAATACAGAGATGACAGCAATGATCTGTGGACGACAAAAGAAGGAACAAAAAAAAAAAAACGAAACAAATTATTTAATTATAAATTGTGTTGTTGAATTTTTCTTGATAGGGCGTTCGTTGTTAAATCCCAAACACATTTTTCAATAATATACTTTAACATAATATTTCATAGGTTATTCCACGTTTAGAAAATAAATTTAAATCTATATTTCATTGTGAGAACGGGGAGTTATTTAGTTTGTCTGTAGAGCTATGATGGCTCAAAGGTTGTAAAACGCGAGGCAAATAAAACAAAACACAAAAAACAATGAATAAATTTAAAGAAAATATGTTTTTCTTCACTGCAACCTTTATTATGAACTTTTCACAAATTATGTGTTAAAAAGTTTGAAGAGCAGTGATACAAATACATAATATCAAAGAACTTTAAGAAACTGTAAGCCAATCTAGAAAAGTTATTATAATTTTTTTTTTTAAATCAATTATTTCAGGTTCAAGAGCGTTGTTTTTTTTTTTTAAATAAAAAAAGTAAAAATAATATAGAATCTGAAATTAAAAAGTCTGTCCAAAATCCCTTTTGTTGCTACACTGTATTCAAGAACTTTGATCATACGTCCAGAATGCGGATTAATCATTACACTCACAGTTAAATCCCATTGTACATGATATTATTACGTTTCCGATCAAAAGCTTTTTTTAAATTTAAAACTTGGAGATTTATATCTCAGCAATTTCTTAACCCATAATCCCTTTCTCTCATTGTGTGTGCTACGGACCACCATTCTTTGTTCAACATCGATGATTGGAACAGGATTATTTTATTATGACGTATAGAGGAAGGATGTCTGAAACTATAGGGTCGGCCTTTGGCCGCCGCACTCAAGTAATTTGGTAATGTCTGCGTCAAACATGATCCCCCTACAGCAGCGGTTCTCAACCTGTGGGTCGCGATCCCTTTGGGGGTCGCACCACCCTTTCCCAGGGGTCGCCTAAAGCCATATGAAAACGCATATGCTCTATAGTTATGAAGTTCAACCGAAAATAATTTTGTGGCTGAGGGGTCGCCACAACACGATGAACTGTATTAAAGGGTCGCGGCCATAGGAAGGTTGAGAACCACTGCCCTACAGTTTAATGTGAAAGATGTGGATATGTTTTGTTATGTACTCGACTTAACCAACGACGGGAAGGAACCCGACGCTCTAAGCACGCGTTTGGCAGACGTAGGCTCGATTCTTAACGAATGTTCGCGGCGTAGCTCTTTGTTGAACAAAGTACTTGACTGATGTAGCGTTTGATGGACGTAGCGTTTGCTAAATGTTACGTTTTGTGAATGTAGTGTTTATAGTATTTAGTGTCTGGTTAGTCTTAAATTATTATTTTTTTTTTTCGCTTTTAACGCAGAGCCGTCACGTGACTTTTGGAGGCTTCTGTAACTTTTGTTTAAAAAATAGATATTTAGTTATTAAAGCAATTGAAAATAATTTCAATTAGATTCCCCCCCCCCCCCCCACATAAAAACTTTGGGACCCTTAAATATATTCGCCCCCACCCCCGCCCTGCAGCCATAGGGGTTCTATGTCACACGTGATGGCACTGTTTTAACGGATATAGCGCAAATTGAATATAGCGCTTGATGTATATACGTAGATTTTATTGATGAATGTAACACTTGTCTAAATCTTTATTTTGAGCCGAGCAATCAAGAAACGAATGAGTATGGATGTTGGCATATTCTTGCGACTTATATGGTAATTTTGATGTTATAGAACAGCGGTTCTCAGCCTGTGGGTCGCTACCATAGGAAGGTTGAGAGCCACTGTTATAGAACGACGTATAGTTTTATAAGTAGTTTTTATTTTCATTTTTAAAAAAGCGATTTTTTTATATTTTCTTAATGCTACTATTTGAATTAACGTGTTGTAAGATTAGTAAAATGTTCAGATGTTAGAATTATAACTAATAAATAGGACTTTCTATGAATAGCTTGAAAAAGTTATAAATAATCATCTGGAAATATGAGTTAAAAATTTAAAAAATTAAATAAAAAATTAAAGACTGTCTAAATAACGTGACATCGGTTATAAAGCTTTCATTTTTAAACAAAACAAATATTTGCGTTATGTAGGTCTAATTAATAGTTGGAACGTACACTATAATTGCTAATTAGGTCAATTAAAAAATAAGGTTTTAAAACAATGCAAAATAAATGTAATATGTTGCATTCAAAGTTTTAAAAAAATAACTGATAATTCTAAATAAAATAAAATTCAATAAACTTAAATAAGTGAAATGAACTAATCGTGTGCTCCTGTTACAGATGTATAGGAAATAAAATATTAATCCCTATGGTAATTTGAAGCCACGTTTAATTAAATATTAATTTATAGACAGCATTGCCCAAACCGGCAAGAAAGAAAAGCAAAAAAAAAAAAGATATATAGATGTATAAATAAAAAAAGATCTATAAGTTTAATAAACTGATCTAATGACACACACAGAGGCACCACAATAATAATTAGCCTACTACAACACAACAAGGAGGGTCACTTGGTATATTGGAGAAAGAGCTGGGTTTTAAGCTAACATAAATTTGCATGCAAGAGTTAAAAAACAACAACAAACAAACAAAAACAAAACAAAACAACAACAAAAATGGAGTTAAGAAAAATAAAATATTCACGATATTTTCATATAGTTAAAAAAAATTATATTTCAAAAAAAAAAAAAAAAAAAAAAAATTTTAAATTTTTTTTTCGCCAATATTATTGACTTTTGAAGGGGATTGATGGCCAGGTGTATTAAGTAAGTAATTTTATAATTTTAATAACAACGTTAAGAGGAGATATTATTGAGATTTTTAAATATTTTAATATTTAATACGATTTTTTGTAAATGATAAACTTTTCTAAGCATAACTGAACAAAATAAAATTAAACTAATCATTGTAAAATGTAAAAACAATTTAAAGTTATATTTATTTTTTTTAACGTAGACTTAATTCCATTGTCCACTATTGATATAACAATAATACTAATACTACTACTACTACTAATAATAATAATAAAAAAAACAAGAATAATAATGATGATAATAAAAAAAAATTTTTTTTATAATAATAACAAATTATTATTTATCAATATTGTAAAACTAACATATATAATATTGGTATCATTTGCATTTTGATGGTAGATTCATTATGATTATCATTTGACCTTGTATAAGTAATAACATGGAGTTAGTGACAAGGGGAAGTGGTAAACACATAGTTAGAAGCCAAACAATCATATGAACTTTATACCGGGAGAGCACACCAATATCAAAGACGCTACTGAGGAAGAATGGACTACGATGAGTCGATGGTTTTGTCACGTGATACGTGTAACAACAAGTAAGACTTCCGGTAGGCTGTCTGCAACACACTAGTCGCTCACAAGTTTTTCTTCAAACAACTTTCTCCCTGTAATCATAACTGAATTATAATTATTGTCACATTTAGTGAATGTCATTTAAAGAAACGCGTGTATTCAAGAATATTTTGAAAAGTAAAATTTTTAATTAACATTGTGGAGGCGCTGATGGAGACAAACATTTTGCTTTAAAATTAATGATGATGGCATTGGCTGATCAGCTGTTATCTGTTGTTATGTGTTGTTATGTGTAGCAGAAAGCCTACCAATGGCTGGTACGTATCACGTGACAAAACAAGGAAGTGACTCATCGAAGTCCATTGAGTAAGGAATTGTCAATGACGATTTTAATTTTAGCTGCTTAGTCGTTCACACTGTATCAAATTCTTTAAACTTGTTACTAACTTAAACTGACAGATTACCTTCTTTAAATGATTACTTTATAGTAAAATAATAACTGGTTTATTAAAATTAATTTTAAAAAAATATAAAAAAATTATATTTCTATATAAAGATTGAGTGAGTTGGGAAATAAAATAATATATAAATATTCTTTTGAACATCACTTAGTTGAAATATCGTCTGATCAAAATTTAAGTCCACCGTGTAATTAAATAAAAATCACAATCCCATGGAGCCACGAAAGAATACATTTTTTCTAGTTTACAAACTTTCTGAATTTCTCCCTAAGTTAATGGGTTTCGTGTTGTATTTGAGCTTTCAATTGCCCCCCTCCCCCCCCCCCCAAAAAAAAAAAAAAAAAACCTATCGAAACATCGTACTGTAGCAGATATGCGTCTAAATATTCTAGGATTAATGACAAAGAAGCGACACACATATTTATTTAAGTCCATTTCTGGTTTTTAAATTGTTGTCTTGAAATTTTATCATTGCTTGCAACTGGGAACACATGCAAGAAAAAAAAAGTAAATAAATTTCTGCGTGATATTATCTTATTTATGGAAATGCGCAGCGGCCTGGTTTATCGCATTCTAATTTCACTTAAGACTTAGTATTTAAAAAAAAAAAAAGATCTGTAAAATAAACAAGCTAATATCCACTCTTAAAAATAAAAAGCAGATCACCAAAGCAAATATATTACGTGTGAAAAAAATGTGGTTTTAAAATTTTATTTAAAAAAAAAAAATTAAAAAAATTGCACGATAACATCTGAAATCAGCCATTTAATAGCAGTAGATGATGTAACGAACGACCCAAAAAAAAAATAAATCTCTTGTTTCTCAAGCCTGTAAAAGGGGAGGGTGTGTGTGTGTCACATAAGGCGTTATCCCTCAATGTCCAGTGATTATTGCTAGGCTAGATGGAGCCCGTCAAGACAAATTTTCAGGCATCCCATATGCCAGGGACAGAGAGATGCCAGACTGTCATTTGGTGTCTCAGACAGCAGACACATAAGATGAAAAGAAAACAAAAAAACGTGCACAATAATATATGACAATAAAATGGCTCTAAATGTCAGTAATCCATGACAATAAAATGGCTCTAAATGTCAGTAATCCATGACAATAAAATGCAACTCTCTTAAATTACTCTAAATGTCAATACTCTAATGACAATAAAATGCAGCTCTCCTAAATTACTACAAATGTCAATGATCTATGACAATAAATGCAACTCTACCAAATGACTCCAAATGTCTAGTACTAGTAGACATAATAAAAAAACATTGTTCTTGCCAAAGAAAAATAAATTACATAATTTATAGTTTAAAGGTTTCTATTTTTAGCGTTTTTTTAAAATTGGGGATTTCCATTTATTTCTATTTTGCCATTGTTGTAAAATCACATGCTTCTATTCAGTTCAAACATTTAAAGAAAAAAAAAATAAATTTGAAAAAAAAACTTGCAGTAATGCAGCAAATGTATAATTTTATAAAGGCGAACATTCAGTAAATATACATTAGCAATTAAATGACTGAATCAACTTTATGTCCTTAAACAGTGCCGCTGTCTCTGAAAACTCTTAAATAAAATAATTTAAAAAAAAAACATAACGAATAACAGGGTAAACAGCATTGAGTCTGGAGGGCTGTCTAAAAAAAAATTCAGACTTTCGGCGATGCTGCTCACAACAAGACATTGAAAACAGTTCATGGATAGATGAACACTTTCTGACAGGCATTGTCCAGTGTTTGCGCATTAAAGCCAATGGATGACCTCTTGTGTCCACACTATCGGACCAGGAACACTTTGACTGATGATGGAGTGCCGACACCTACTCCTTCCTTCGTGACATGCGCGAAAGGTGCTGTGCTGGTGTACTTCCGGATTACACTTAAGCGCGATCGTCATATACTGCGCTGCCAGGATATCGATACTTCCAGGTAATCGATTACGACGCTGAGCAGATCCCTTCAGAACTACAAAATACCCAGAGCATCTTTGGAAAAACACACACACACACATATATTCAAAACAATGAAGCGAGGACCGACGAAACAACGTCGGTAATGTATATTGGCAGATGAGCTGCAGACGGGCTGTCAGTGTAACATTTTCTTTGACATAACAACAGTTAGGAGACAGCAGTGATGCAGTCGGTAGTCCTGTTGTTCGATGGTATCTGATCAGGCTGATCTCCCTTGGGTCGACCCGACGGGGCTGCTGGATCGACAGACGTTCTTCAACCTTCGCGCCAAAATATATATATTTTTTTTACCATAAGACACTTTTTATTTGTGTGTGTGTGTGGAGATGCAAACGTAGTTGTGTGTGTGTGTGTATATATACACGTGCACGTAGACAGATGATTTCAGAATCGACGCAGAGTTGCATGGTGTCCTCTGGCTTTGACTACGGACGTTTTTTAATGTTTATTTTCCATTGAGAGTTACGCCCCCCCCCTCCTCCAGACATAGTTGCCCCACTAACCTGACGAATCAATTTTCAGAGTTACCTCCCGCTCCCTAGACATATTGCCCCATTAGCACTACAAATCAATTTTCAACTCAGAGTTACATCCCCCACCTTGGACATACTATCCCCACTAGACATACTTGCCCCGCTAGACATACTTGCCCCACTAGACATACTTGCCCCACTAGACATACTTGCCCCACTAGACACACTTGCCCCACTAGACACAATTGCCCCACTAGACACACTTGCCCCACTAGCCTGACCAATCAATCCCAACAGGGAAATAAATAATTAGTTTGATTATTCCTTTGCGGCTAAAATGTTTAAGAACATTTATTTGTATCTTTTGTGACAGCTCATCTTACTTAATGAATGTACTGGACGTGACAATTGATCTCACACTGTCGTAGACAATTTAATCAACTTAATGCCGGGAGTTCACAAATGGTCCAGTGGTCATGTACTCCTTTCCTTTTGTTACCCTTTTCTTGACTCTTTAACCATCGCGTGCGTTAGGGTCAGTTTGTAAAGAGCGTCCTCGCCGGACTTGGATCAATCTTGACCCTCTGCTTTGACTTGACAGTCGACCCGTGTGTCAATAAGAATGACAATAACAAAAATGCCCAATGCATACTCTTGACGTCCAGCCTTTTCTCTGTTTCATTTCCGCAAGAGAAATAATTGTGCTTATGAAATCATTGCTGAATCTTCTAAATCTCTCATTAGACTTGATAGTCATCTTTCAAATACCATACATCATGGTGGCCATTCAAAGATGAGTGGAATAAAAAAAATGAAATGAACTTTGGAGACCGGATAACTTAAAAAAAAACACAAACATTTAAGAGCTTTTAAATTCGTGTGTGTGGAAGACTCGTCCTCTTATCATTTGAGTTAAGTAAGCCAGGATTTGACAAGCTGACGTAGACACGAACACAGAATCATGGCGTCCAGGCGCCTGACCTCATTTTGCTAGTAATCCTTTGTGCACGTCATGGCGTGACAAAGTACCCAGAAGTCAAAGTACACGATGCCTCGTTGTGATCTTGTTTAAATGATATTTCGATTGAACATTGGCAACATATCTCAGCTTTTTTTTTTGTTTATTTATCAAGAATAACTACAATAGCTGTGCACACTTGAGAAGAACTACAATAGCTGTGCACACTTGAGAAGAACAACAATTGTTGTGCACACTTCAGAAGAACTGTTTGCAATAAACCAGATCCATTATCCACCAATAATCTAATTTATGAA
This sequence comes from Omphiscola glabra, assembly GCA_964017045.1. Lineage (NCBI taxonomy): Eukaryota > Metazoa > Mollusca > Gastropoda > Lymnaeidae > Omphiscola > Omphiscola glabra. Next base: position 16,471,608 of record OZ024806.1, on the reverse strand, counting down.
CTGATTAGAAGCGTAAAGAGCAGCTGTTCTGATTTTGGTGAATTGTTCAGCTGATCAGTTACTGACACATCTGATATCGCCTGTTGAATAAATATTATCTCTTCGTTGATAGTAGAACCAAAAAAAAAAATCCGTGGGAGATATATTGCAATGCAAATTGAGATCTAACGGGGAGCACCCCCAAAAATATGTTCGTTTTCATTTTGATTGACTTTGGGCATGATCAGTGCCTAATTTATTTTGCGATACCATCTCCAGGTCTGGGGGGGAGAGTGAGCTCCGAGTTGTTCTTTGGGGATCTAAGTTCTCCCCCACGTCTTATAGGATTACTCGTAATGAGTGGTGTCGAAATTGGGCCTTCTGGAATGGGTCTCTGATCCACACTCCGAGGAATGGGGGTGGGGGGCGCGCTTGGTTTCTCTTTATGGCCCCAACTGTTGGCTCCGTATTTTGTGCCTGGCCATTCATCAAGCGTGTAACATAGATTTAGGTTAGGGATACTCGGTGAGAAGGTGACCAGTTGTTTCTGGGGTAGAAGTGCCATGCCGGCAGCTCGAGTCCTTGCTACTCTTGTTACTGTCTTGTCGGTTCTAGTAGGTGAGCCAAGCAGGTGAGCCAAGTAGGTGAGCCAAGTAGGTGAGCCAAGATGGGAGTATCCGAAGAGTAAGACCTAATGCAAGACTGCAACACGTTTAATTTTTTTTCCGGTTTTAATACACTCTCCTGAGTTTCGATATGAAAATACAAATGTCCAAGATTTTGTCCAAATTGTTGCCATCACAAATTATACAGATTAAAAACCTGGTCATGTAAACAAAAGGTAGTATTATAATTTTTGTGACATGGATGCATAGGAGACCTGAAAATGTCATCTTCATGGAACAACTATATTTTTTAAAATGTCTAAAATAAAAAATAGCATTGATACACAAATTGGCACATTGTAGGACGTTGCCATGATTATGGTTGCCATAATTTTCACCCCTCAAAAAAACCCTGTCATGGTACAAAAAAGTTTTCTAGCCAATTCTTAGTATGGTGATAAATAAATGTGCATTTCTTTGTACACGACACAAAAGTAGACGATGATTAATTATAATATTAATTCCGTTAAGCCAGTTCAACATTTGAAAAGATGAAATCTACGACACGAATCTACAGGCGTGAGACGACAACACGACACACAGCAGCACAGGACGTGGGGTGGGGGGGGGGGGGGCTCTCCAACTACATTAACAAAAAGAACAATCTTTCTCCAAGGACACTCATTACGACAACTCCTACACACGACGTATTGAGACTCACGCTTTCTCCCACAGTGAGATTTGGTGACCCAAATCAAAATAAAATTAGAGTTATAGGAAATTTTTCACTTTGAAAAAAAGAAACTTGCCCGATTGGCCAATCAGCAGGGCCAGCTTTAATAAGTATTTAACAATTCATTTCTAAACATGACTTGATATTATTCCTCAATATGCACGTGGAACAAACAAATTAAAGGGAAAAAAATCGAAAAAAAAAAACAAAAACAAAGACGGATAAACTGTAGCTAATTTTATAACAGATTTCTACCATTATAGTTTCAGATTTTAAAACTCAAAGATACATAACATATATTTTCCTGCCATCTCACTTAAGCAGTTATGATATCTATATTTTCGTCCATTTTATAAACTATTTTTTTTCCGGGTTTCTAGTACTCTGGAAAAAATGTGTCGTTTCTGTAAAAAATAAATAGGGCAATTTGATCAAATGAAAAATGCATTGCATTCTAAGAGAATTTGTGAAATGAGTAGTTAAAATAAAATTTAAAAAAAAAAATAAAAAAAAATTATTTTAGGCTCGTGAGTCTCAATACTTAATGTCAGTGAAACTACTTCCTATTTAGACCAGTACATGACGCATTCTTAGACTAGACATGACGCAGTCATAGACTGGGCATGACGCATTCTTAGACTGGACATGACGCAGTCATAGACTGGACATGACGCATTCTTAGACTGGACATGAAGTAATTTATAGTTTGGAGATGACGTAATTATTGACAATCCATGACGCAATCATGGACTGGACTTGACGCAGTCTTAGACTGGACGTAACACAGTGTTCAACTGGGCACGGCGAAGTCCACGCCCCTGAATGCGTCGGTGGGTATTAAAACAATCTAACATCTAGACAATTAAGAAGATTTTGACACAATTATAGTTTAAAACATATACACACATACAACAACTATGTTCAAAGAAGTACATATTTCTGAGCTTAGTTTTTATTTAAAATATAAGGCTTTTCCGTCTTAAAATTGAAAACATCAATATAATTATTTGTATAGTTTAGTTATTTATAGCTATAAAAAATAATGAAAAAATAATAGTTTCTATTTCGGGAGGACTGACACATAAAAGGTTCGCATGATTTTTTTTACACCAAAAAATGATTACGTCATTGCCTTGGAAATAAAACGGAATCGGTGATCCAGTTTGGAAATGAGGAATGCTGGGGACTGAGTGAAAGAGGAAGATGCTCGTGCATAGCGTCCCCTTGAGTTTGAAAGTAAACCACCCGCGGTAAGATATCAAATCACGGTTGGCGTACTTTCGTTACAATAGTTTCCAGAACTCTCTGAGACTCACATGCAAAGCAAGTCTAGACAAAAACTCTAGACCAAAAAATAATGTCAAACAAACTATTAAAAAACAACAAAAGATAGACTGTGTTAACTCCCCCCCCCCCCCCTTTTCCACCCCAATAAATAATATATTTCCAAAAATTAAAAGAACGAAAGAAAATCACTCCATTTTCAAATAAATGCACATTTCTCCTCTTATTATTTTTTTAAATTTTGAAATAAATTTGTACACAATTAAGATTTTTTTTTTTTTTAAAAAAAGGAGCATTCTCTTTGAATTTGAAAAATCAAGATATTAATACCTTTGTGGTAAGGTAACAAGATGCAGTAAAAATATCAAACTTTTTAATTGTTTTTTTTATTTTTTATGATATTAAACAGTGAAATATTTAAGGGAGAAGGAATTTTAATATCAATTAAAAAAAAATTATGAATTAAAAAAATAAATGACGTCTTTCTCCATCTTTCAACTTCAGTCTACAGGGATCCCCATTCTGCACAACAGTGACCACAAACTCACGAAACGTATAAAATATACAGGGAGAACAAAGAGAATTTAAAAAAAAAATATATTTATCAAACTATATGCACATATAAAATAATATTTGAAAATAAAATGGAAGTTGTTTTACAATAGACTGAAATGTTGTCATGTCTATGACCTATGACCTAGGAAAACATAACTTACCCTGGATAAAATCGGGCGCTGGAAAAAGTCAAATTTGTGACAATGATAAATTTGTTTTTGTGCGTGAGAACTTTTTATAATCAAAATTAGAAATACAAAAAAATTATTGGTCAATTACGTGCATTAGAAAGCCCGTAGCTCACCACGTGACATTAGAAATGGAGAAAAATAAATAACTTATAAGTGTTATAATATAAGTGTTAAATATTTCACGAAAAGATTACAAAACAATGCATTGTTGTCAAGGCAGTAAAAATAACGAAACAGTTAATGCGTTAATAAATAAATTCAAATTTATTCAGCTCCATTAAGTGGATGCCTGTCATTCTAAATTACGACTAAAAGAAAAATTCAAATAAATTAAGGCCTGCCTGTCCAAAAGTTGTAAGACCTTTAAGAAACACAGAGACGCGAATAATCCAAATGTGTCATCTAATAATACGTTATTTTATTGTCTGGCTAATTCTAAAGAAACAAATAATTTCAAGTTGCACAAAACAATGGATTTTATTTTCTAATTTAAAAAAACCGCCCCCGCGCCGCCCCCCCCCCCCCGGCCCCTATAATGTCTAGAACAGCGGTTCTCAACCTGTAGGTCGCGACCCCTTTGGGGGTCGCTAGACCCTTTCACAGGGGTCGCCTAAGATCATCTGAAAACACATACACTCTACAGTTATAAAGTATCAACGAAAATAATTTTGTGTTTGGGGGTCGCCACATCATGAGGAACTCTATTAAGTTAAGGGGTCGCGGCATAAGAAAGGTTGAGAACCGCTGGTCCAGAAGAACGAATGACAACCTTACATTATATGAAAACGTTTTTAATTATAAAGATTAATGATGGTCCCAAAATACGCTAAAAACTGGAGATGAAGGGCAGACACCCCCTGACACATTCCGCCACACGTGATGTCACTAAAGCAGGCAGACTTTTTGTGTATGAAACGGGAAAAAGGGTGGGGGGCGGGGGTGAATAAATTAAGATAACTTTACAACGAACGTGATCAACGGATTTACGCCCCGGTTTGACTGGTAGATGGATTAAAGAGGACGAGTTTGCTTTTGACTACACACATCTGTGGGGTGGATAGTGTTTTCGACCTTAGCATATCTGATTTTCTAATGGCTCATCTCGTACGTGCTTAAAAGTCTTTCAATCGAATGGCCTGTGTGATTGTAAGAATGTGTTCTTATGAGGGGAGAGAGTAATCATGGATGACAACCTTGTACTGAGAGGGATAGGGAGATGGGGAGTTAAAGTGAGAGAAAGATAGAGAAGGTGTGAGTGATGAAAAGCTGTGGATTAATATATATATATATATATATATATAGATGTATATAGAGAGAGATAGAGGGAGATGGAGGAGAGAGAGAGCGAGGGAGGGAGGGAGAGTGGGAGAAAGCAAACAGGGGAGACCTAAAGAAATATGAAGTAAAGAAATGTATGTAAAGGGTAAAGGACGGAAGTGACGTAGAGCGAGGACGGAAGTGACGAGGAGCAGAGACTTAAAAAATCAAAATATGAAAGCCGTGTCATAACAAAGTCAATTTGTTTCAGCTCATATTAGAGAATACAATTTTTGAACAGAAAACTCGCCCACAAACACGTTTAACATTCCAGGCTTACAGCAACTCAAGTGTGCGAAGTTTAGAGGTCATACAGTTAAAAAAAAGGCCCATGAACGCGGAAGTCAATCAGAGATCAGTTGCACAAAGTTTATGAACGTGGAAATGAATTTGCTACTCAGGTGTTCCAAGAGCAATTCAGATGAGTGCGAAGATTTTGTTTTGTTATGTTTTTTTAAACGTGGAGACCAATTGCCACACAAGTATACATTCAATATTCATGTTTGTAGCAGCCGACAGGCAGCATAGTATGCTACCGTCATGTATGTTACAGCCAGTTGCATTACTTTTGGGGCACCACAACTGGGGTAAATTCAGTTTATGTATGGCACTGGGCGCCATAATGCCTCCCCCATCAATAGAAGCACCGAATTCAGGTACACTTGAAATGGCAACATTTTCTAGGGAGGCGACTCAACAGACCCTAACTTTTGCACTCCCTTTCACGATAAAAACTCTGCAGTTATCGAAAAATGCACCCATTCGCCCGCCCCCCCCCCTTTCTACGGCATTCGCAGAGGCGTAGCTAGAGTGCTTGGGGCCAGTGGGACAAGATTCATTTTTACGCCCCCACCCCCTTATCTATGAAACCCATTATTTGTGTACATTAAATACCACCAAAGATCATTTTAGAGGCTCTGCTACTGTGGCATCTGGGAGATCTGTCCCCTCTGCCCTCTTCAGCTATGCATCTAGCCAAGGGCACTACCCCCCACGCAATCTGAAATGCCCCCCCCCCCCACCGCCAGAGGAAATTGTCTGAAAGAAACACTGCTGGTCACCGATAAGCCACCAGGCAGCTTACTACATTGAGGTGGATGTCAGTGATGGCCACCAGGCAGCTCACTGCATTGAGGTGGATGTCAGTGATGGCCACCAGGCAGCTCACTGCATTGAAGTGGATGTCAGTGATGGCCACCAGGCAGCTCACTACATTGAGGCGGATGTCAGTGATGGCCACCAGGCAGCACACTACACTGAGATGGATGCCACTGATGGCCACCAGGCAGCACACTACATTGAGGTGGATGCCAGTGACAAAAGCTAAAATGTAAATTGTTGGACAACCAAGTTCTGCACAGCTGATTGAAGGTGTGAATTACATCATTTGATTGTTCAGAATTTATCATTATCTCTATTGATTACTTATTCTGCTGGAAGCGAATGTTAAATATAAAAAAAAAAATTGTTAACTAACCGTGCAGTTAACTTTTAGTCAAAACGGATCATGATGAGGGCTCCTTAATTTTGGGATCGATTCAGTTTATGTTTAGAGATCCTGGATTTTGGGATCGATTCAGTTTATGTTTAGAGATCCTGGATTTTGGGCTCGATTCAGTTTATGTTTAGAGCTCTTGGATTTTGGGATCGACTCAGTTTACGTTTAGAGCTCCTTGATTCTGGGATCGATTCAGTTTATGTTTAGAGCTCCTTGATTCTGGGATCGATTCAGTTTATGTTTAGAGCTCCTGGATTTTGGGATCGATTCAGTTTATGTTTAGAGCGCCTGGATTCTGGTATTGATTCAGTTTTTGGTTAGACCTCCTGGATTCTGGGATCGATTCAGTTTATTGTTTAGAGATCCACGATTCTGGTATCGATTCAGTTTATGGTTAGATCTCCTGGATTATGGGATCGATTCATTTTATTGTTTAGAGATCCACGATTCTGGTATCGATTCAGTTTATGGTTAGACCTCCTGGATTCTGGTATTGATTCAGTTTATTGTTAGAGCCCTTGATTTGAGAACTATTCAACATAGAACCCCATGCTTAAAATAAACCGAACATTTGTTTAAGAAAATAATTCAACAAACACAGTTTGGGCTGTGGATAGCAAGTATTTCTTATCCGATTAATGATAAGCCTAATCTACCCGAACAGATGTGCCTATGGCAACCTGTGATCTTTTCATTTCACATCACACACGCAGAAATAACAGCCGCATCAGGTGCATGGTGTTGAAGGAATCAAACGTAACAAATCAGAGTCTAGCACTTGGGCAGCTGCAGGTAGCCACACGGAACTCGCTACTTTGTTTGGAGCACTCCACGTCACCACGTGCAGCACATCGCAGACCACGAGCAGCACATCCTATACCGTGTGCAGCACGGCGTATACCGTGTGCTGCACACGGTGAGCACATCATATACCGTGTGCAGCACATCATATACCGTGTGCAGCACATCATGCACCGTGTGCAGCACAGCATGTACCGCGTGCACCACACCACGTCACCGTGTGCAGCTCATCGTACACCATGTGCCGCACCCCCATTCACCATGTGCGGCACATCATACACCATGTGCAGCGCTCCACGTCATCGTGTACAGTACAACAAATAGCTATACACCGACACTCTCAAGCGTTACCAATGCTAACAATACCGAGACGCACGAACAGTGGCGTAGCGAGCTTAACTCGCGCCCGGGGCACAATACCTTTTTAGCGCCCCCAATACCTTTTTAGCGCCCCCCTATTCGAAACCATACAATATTATAGTAAAATATACCATTTGGCGCCCCTTTGTGAGTAGCGCCCGGGGCATGATGCCCCCCTTGCCCCCCTCACTACGCCACTGCGCACGAATACAGTAGCACTGATGTAACTAACCTCCTGTAATCACCCCCTTGGTTCCTTAAATAATCAATTAAATTTGATAGATACATTTGTTATTTATTCAACATGTAAATGAGTAATTTGACTCATTTGAGCCCGGGTGGATGGGACTCGCCAACCCTGGACGGCAACCCATCTAAGAGAAGGAAACTCTGAATTCAAACCCGGAGATGGAGTCCCGTAAGGCGGATAACATTGATACAATGAAACATTCCGGCAACTCCTGCGACGCCACTGGTGCCAAGCTGTGTCATCCACACGATGTTCCCTTGGGTTATCCAACGACGTGGAGAGAGGCGATTTGCTGTTGGGAACCAGCTTATACTCCTAGAAGAATAATCCCAGGCCTTGTGGGTTTCGTCCTGCGAATTCCACACCATAGTCACTTTGTGACGGACGGATGCCAGCAAATGAGGCATTTGACTTAATTTTTTTTCCCAATAACTAAGCGGTATACTTGATTATAATGAACACCGCATATTGTAACGTGATGATGAAACGTTTCGAGAAAGAGCTGCTGACTACCGATTGGATGAGAGGAGTCGCGTGGGTTATTTCGTGCTGTGATCTGTATCAAACATCGGACAGACATGTCCCAACCGATAGCTGGCAGGAGGAGGTCTCCGCTTGTGACTATGTCGACTTTCCTGGTTGAGAAGTGCACCCTTAAACTGTGAATGTAGGCAGTCAACCAACGTTTGAAATTGCAATGTAATTAGTTTCCGAACCTTTCTTGACAGCCGTAACTTTATTTTCTGCGTTGATCGCCATCTATAACTAGTGCTTTAAGTTCATTGACATCTATAACTAGTGCTTTTAGTTCATTGACATCTATAACTAGTGCTTTAAGTTCATTGACATCTATAACTAGTGCTGTAAGTTCATTGACATCTATAACTAGTGCTTTTAGTTCATTGACATCTATAACTAGTGCTGTAAGTTCATTGACATCTATAACTAGTGCTTTTAGTTCATTGACATCTATAACCAGTGCTTTAAGTTCATTGGCATCTATAACTAGTGCTGTAAGTTCATTGACATCTATTACTAGTGCTTTAAGTTCATTAACATCTATAACTAGTGCTTTAAGTTCATTGACATCTATAACTAGTGCTGTAAGTTCATTGACATCTATAACATAGTTAGTGCTTTAAGTTCATTGACATCTGTAACTGGTGCTTTAAGTTCATTGACATCTATAACTAGTGCTTTAAGTTCATTGACATCTATAACTGGTGCTTTAAGTTCATTGACATCTATAACTGGTGCTTTAAGTTCATTGACATCTATAACTAGTGCTTTAAGTTTTTCCGGGTATGACCAATTAAATGTAAAGAGTTTTTTAAAAAAATGGAATTTTTAAATTCATGGGGCATATAAATGCAATGAATTTATCTCTTTTAAAAAATAAGTTCTATTTATTTTAACACAATCGATTGATAAGCAGATACCTTACTTTTTCAGAAACCTTTTGACAACATATTTATGAGAATATCTTTTACAGGCAGAACGGTAGAAGAAAAAAACAAATTGAGGAAAAGAATAAACTAATTTAGAGGTAATTTGGAATTTTATTTCATTAACAGTAGCTCTTTCTTTTATTGTAACCGCCTAGAATTTTCTTTGAACTATCACTAAGACGTAGCGTTCAATTATCAGTAAGACTTTTCGTTCAATTATCACCCTTACTTTTTACACATGCAAGTTTCGACTATTTTTTCTTTTTAAGTTCTTAATTTAAAAATAATAATAATTCAGAATGAATACTACAACTGAATATTTAAGCGTATATATAAATTAAAACAATTCTGCCCGCCCCCTCCTTTCCGAACCGACCGTCATCCGGTTATAATTCCGATTCATGCCATTCGCAGAGAGCGCGGTGTTGACTCAAGCCCGTCTTCCTGAGCATGTTGACGCTCACGGCCGTGTCTCTAATATTAGCAATTGATTGCTTACAAAACATACGTGTCTTTTAAAAAAAAATTTTTTTTAGTTTATTCCCGGCCACTTTTACCAGACCCCGCTTATTTAGTCAGCTCATTTGGATAATGACGTCATCGGCTGATGACCCAAAAAAAATCGAATCCCTATTTCAACACTCGAAACCAGATTTCCCCTGTTTACAAATTGGAACAATTATAAGATTAACAGATATGAATTGTTCCGTTTTTAATTTTAACATACATATATTTTAAATATGTTAATTTTCCATGGGGGTTTATCAAATTTTTGATAATACAGAGTAGCCTTCCCTGGGACACCTTTAAAACTTTTTGCACTTCCGATTACTCTCGTCCCTCGCATATCGCGCTCAATCAGTTCTAGACGCAACCGCGATAAGTGAATTTCAGCGAATTAGAATTTTCTATTTATAAATCGAGTATGTTCGTAGTTAGAGAATAGAGCGCGCGCTGTATCATTTTCACTTTCTCGATCAACATTTTAATGAATGCGTGCAATATTTGAAAAAATAAAATCCACGATAGAGTAAAGTTCAGAAAATCGAACCGCGAACTGGCGAGGGACGTCTGTAGTTCCTAATTCCTGTTTGATGATTCTAAACTCATTTCCATTAAGTTGTGTGAGGCTCACTAAAACAGACCAGGCTACTTTCAATCCGAAGAACTACTTTCCTTTAAATTCATTTTCATGGTATCCTCATTTACTCCATGTTGACAAAACCTGACTCATCCAATCCATATTTACAAAACCTGACTCATCCAATCCATATTTACAAAACCTGACTTATCCAATCCATATTTACAAAACCTGACTCATCCAATCCATATTTACAAAACCTGACTCATCCAATCCACATTTACAAAACCTGACTCATCCAATCCATATTTACAAAACCTGACTCATCCAATCCATATTTACAAAACCTGACTCATCCAATCCATATTTACAAAACCTGACTCATCCAATCCACGTTTACAAAACCTGACTCATCCAATCCACGTTTACAAAACCTGACTCATCCAATCCATATTTACAAAACCAGACTCATCCAATCCATATTTACAAAACCTGACTCATCAAATCCATATTTACAAAACCTGACTCATCCAATCCATATTTACAAAACCTGACCCATCCAATACATATTTACAAAAACTGACTCATCCAATCCATATTTACAAAACATGACTCATCCAATCCATGTTAAAAAAACCTGACTCATCCAATCCATATTTACAAAACCTGACTTATCCAATCCATATTTACAAAAACTGACTCATCCAATCCATATTTACAAAACCTGACTCATCCAATCCATGTTTACAAAACCTGACTCATCCAATCCACGTTTACAAAACCTGACTTATCCAATCCACGTTTACAAAACCTAACTCATCCAATCCATGTTTACAAAACCTGACTCATCCAACCCACGTTTACAAAGTCAAACGACGGACTGGACCAATGATATGAAAGTTGAACTTATTTTTATTTATTTTTTCTACCCGAATTTTTTTTCCTTCTTTTTTCTTTTAAGCGGTCCTATGAGTTAAATTTATCACTGCCTACAGAGCTTTGGTGGTACTCTTATATAAATATATTATTTTAATTTATGTGAAGGTATGAAACTACACCGGTATTGCAATTTTACAAACGTTTTATTTTGATTACCGGCTATAGTGGTTTGGTTTAGTTATATTATTTTATATTATCATTTTTCGATTTTCTTTTAAACACAAGGATATGAGATTTTTTTACAAATAAATTAAATGAAAGAGCAGTACACATAAGCGTCATATGAGGAGTGGATATCTTATTGAACAAGACAAATTAACGCTTTTTTAGATTTGCACTATTTTGTTCCAAACCAATGCTCTTTGTGGCCGAAGCTCCAAAAAACCATAGACAACAGAACCAGAAAAAAACACAACCAATCTAAAGGCAAACGCGTAACTATGGCTCAGGTGCGCTACTATGGCTCAGGTGCGCTACTATGGCTCAGGTGCGCTACTATGGCTCAGGTGCGCTACTATGGCTCAGGTGCGCTACTATGGCTCAGGTGCGCTACTATGGCTCAGGTGCGCTACTATGGCTCAGGTGCGCTACTATGGCTCATGTGCGCTCCTATGGCTCAGGTGCGCTACTATGGCTCAGGTGCGCTACTATGGCTCAGGTGCGCTACTATGGCTCAGGTGCGCTACTATGGCTCAGGTGGCTGCACTCTAAATAGAGCAAGAAGCAACAACTTTAAAAAAAAAAATCAGCTTGTATTTACTAACAGGATCCAAGGGGTCTCAAAATGGCGTAATGTCAACGTGAGATATTTAGCACTCAGCGGAGTGTACAGTTTCGGGGGGTGGGTGGGAGCTGGAGGTCGTAAAAAAACCAGCTTATTAATTAACACATATTTATCAATTTATTTTTGCTAGCACTTGGGGTGTGGTGGGGGATGAAGCGTGGGGTGTCCATAGATGGCAAGCTCAAGCAGGTCTCAGAACAACTCACATGCAGATTTTATGCAAATACATTTTTATTTGGATTTTTTTTTTTTTAAATTGAAGTGGACTTTACCGGATATTCACAATAAAAAAAGCTATAAATAAAAATTTACGAGATGAGCATGGCGTGCCCTGGGATTTTAATGAAAGACGAATCTTTTAAGTATACCATTTTCTCTATTCATTGATTTTAAGTCTATATATATATATATATATATATATATATATATATATATATATATATATATATATTGTATATATATATATAAATTATATATATATATCTTTCTGGATATATATATATATATATATATATATATATATATATATATATATAAGAAAAACAAACTCATTTAGTGTTCGTGCAGTAGTGGCTGGGGTGTCCATATTTCGTCAGCACTGCTAACAATTTTGATATTATGCTATACAAAACTACCGTTTTCTTAGCTTTGAACGGGGGCGTCATTTGGGTAGGGCAGTGGGGGGCATTGCCGCCACCCCTCCCTTGAATTTGTAGATTTTATTTACATTGCTATGTACTTGGGCCCCCTCCAGTAATAAATAACTCAACAAGCCGGCCAAGTTTTGGTTTTGTCCCCCCCATCCACCTTTTTTTCCCCACCCCTCTGAAAAACCTGAAATGACGCCCCATGGTTTTAAAACGCTTCCTTAATCACGACAGAGCAGACTTTGGCGAGCTTCTTTTGTTTCGTTTCTCATGAAGTGAGCATAGATTTTTACTAAGCTGTTTACCTGTAAATACTTTTATACTTTCGGGCACTTCTTTTTTTTTTTTACCCCAAAATGGTTACATCACTGGTTCGCATATGCTAGGCAACTAAAATCTGATCAGACGGCTATGGCTAAATCGTGGCCTTTGGCCGTTCAAAATTACATTTATACACCGTTTTCCAAATTTGTGAACATGTGTCGTTAAACGTTCGAATCGATATATGAAAAATTAATTTTTTTTCCTATTTCTGTAAAATATCTAATATCCCCTTTTTCTCTTACCGTAAAGTATCTAATAAATAAAGTCACCCTCTAGTTCCCTTAGTGTAAAGTCTCTTTTTAAAAAAATACCCCATTTTCTATTACTGTGAAATATCTAATAAATAAAAGTACCCTGTTTTTCTCTTACCGTGATAAAAAAATCTATAAAAAGTAAAATAGTAATGCAAAGAAAAATTGTTGAAATAATCATCTTAGAGACAAAAGAAACCCACCAAAGCGTCGGACTATATGGAAAGATTATACGATAGGAGATTATATGTATATGTTTATCATGCAAGCCATGATCATTTTTTATTCATAATATATATCAAGCATTCCGAATAACTAAGGACATACAGGTAGGACACAAAATCTGACCTTTTCAGGCAAGCGGGTTGAGGGGCGGGGGGGGGGGGGGGTGTGTCCCAGGAATGAAATTTAAAAAAAAATATTATAATTATAACAAAAAAAAAATAATTTGAATAAGTTGCCCACTAACATAGAAAAGCATACCGATATGTTGGACTAACCTATAAAGCTATTGGTCGACAAGCACACATTATTTTTAAAAAAAGATATGTTCGAATATAAGTCTAGAGGACAAAAAGTCGTATTTCTCCTTCCCATAAGTCACTTTGAGATAGACATAAAGAGACATTTAAAGAAACAATAATTTATGCCTTATTTTTTAAATATTTATTTGAAAATAAATTTTAAGTATGGCATAGAATCATCCTCCCAGAATTTAATCTATTTTTATAATCAATGATAATGTTCATCAAGGCATCGTGATTTCTGTTTGGATTAATCTTTTGTAAGTAAAAAAATTGATAGGAAAAAAAAAGCATTTCAAAATATCACGGAAGTGCGACATGCGTCCGTTTTGGTTACCGGAAACTTGATCGAAAGAAATTTCGTCGACGGAAAATTAATTGACGGTAATTTGATCGAACGGAAATTTGGTCGAATCTTTTTTTCAGTTCAGACGTTACAATTTGTTTTACTATATAGTATAGTGCGTTCAAAAAGAAATTTGACGCAAAATTTTAACTTATAAACTAAAAAAACGATTCGACCAAATTTCCGTTCGATCAAATTTCCGTCGATCAATTTTCCGTCCACGAAATTTCTTTCGATCAAATTTCCGGATACGGTCCGTTTTAAATATAAGTATAAACATAATATTTGAATAGATCTGATCTAAGCCTGCAAGATCACTTCGATATTTCAGTTCCGAGCAAAGCACATAGGAAAATAATTCGGGCACACACAAAAAACAAACAAACAAACAAACACCTCGGGTACATCGGGAAATAACTCGGGCACAAGAGAAGGTAACTCGGGAACATTAAGAAAGACACCAACGCAAACCCACAAGCAGTTTATCACACTATGCAAAAATAGGTCACCCGTTTAAAAGCGAAACTGAACGTTCTGCACTGTACCGCCAAGCGCAGATCGTTCACTTCATCATTCCAACTAAGAACAGTGGAAGCTGGGCATGGGCAAAAGCAACGGTTTTACAAGGAGAAAGAGAAGTTAGTTCAGTGTGTAACACTTCTTAAAATTTCTTTTTTAAATTCAAGGCCTAGAATTTAAATATATCTTTGTTCCGTTTGTGCATGTAATAACTGGGTTCCTAATTTTTAAGGACATGTAAACATAAGTCTAACATTCGAAGTACTTTTATAAACTAAAAGGAAGCGGTGCGAGATTAAAATAAAGACCAACAAATCCCAAAATCCAATGGTAATTAAACAATTTTTATATTCCCATAGGTTCCTTAGAGAAACACTTTAAAAAAAAGAAAGAGGTTGTTGTGAAAAACATAGACTTCATTAACCTTAACGACTAAAATGAGACCAGACTTGATTGGCTCGTCGGACCTGCTAAAGCCCATGGCCCTTGCGGGCGGAACTCACCTTAGCGGAAGTTGATGAATATGGCTCATCAAAAAGCGCCCAAATCTTCGGCTGGATCCTCTGCCAGCAGTTGAGCTCACCACTCTTGTACTCCTCCTCCAGACCGAACTTCTTCATAATGTCCTCCTCCGTGGGCTTGTCCGTGTCCAGGTCCAGGCGGTCGAGGATGGCCAGCACGTCCTGGGTGTCCCTGTGCTGGGTGTAGGTCATCCAGCAGCAGGGCTCCACCTGGTTGGAGTCCAGCCCCCAGAACTCGAGCTCCTCCTCGAAGAGCGGGCCGCAGACGTCCGTGGGGTAGTGCAGCTTCCCCGAGCGGTAGTAGTTCAAAATCTGGGCGAAGACGCCCGGGTGGCGGTCGAAGAAGTACTCGTTGAGGACAGGGTCGTAGTTGGCCAGCGCCTCGGTGAGGCGGGACAGGCGCGTGGCCGGGATTTTCTTCAACGTGGCCTTGTAGGTCTCGTGGCGTATGCCACCGACGTTGATAATCACTCTGTTGTCAGCGTCCGCCAGATTCATGGTCACCACATGGAACGGGACGACTCAAGAAAAGGCCTTGATTGTGGTCGGGGGGTGGTGGTGGTGGGCGCTCGAAAACACCCGAGCTACAATATCATGGAAGGTGCGCGTATTTGAGGGGTGTGTGTGGGGAGAGGAGGAGAAGACAGAAGAGTTAACGGAATGACGTCAGGAGCATACGTGACGTCCCGGAAGTGACATAATTGTTGGAAGTTTCACTTTGTCGCCGGAGTTATCCATCTGTGTTGAACCGCGGAGGTCCCACCGAATTACTGCCCGGCATCGTAGTCCGACGGTTGGAGAATGTACTCCCTAGGAGATGCCCACCATTAAAAGCAATGGCAAGCGAGCTTGGTGGACAGCACATCAAACTGAAACAGGAAATCGAACATGTATTAAACTTGTATCTTTAATCATACAACATACAACATTTTATGGCAGTGGTCTTAAAAATCCCTTTTTTTTTAAAAAACAAAAATACAGTTAGGGGATGTTATTTGAAATAATTATAGGAACGTCAGACCATTAAAAACGTATCAAAATTTGCGCCCAGGCCGTAAGTTTACCAATCACTTGTTTCTTGTAGGGAAGATAGGGACAGAATACCATGTCATCAATATTTAGTGCAGTGGTTCTCAACCTTTCTAACGCCGCGACCTTTTAAAACATTTCCTCATGTTGTGGCGACCCCCAAACACAAAATTATTTTCCTTGATACTTTATAAATGTTGAGTATATGTGTTTTCAGATGGTCTTAGGCGAGCCCTGTAAAAGGGTCGTGCGACCCCAAAGGGGTCGCGACCCACAGATTGAGAACCGCTGAATTAGCGCAATATGAGATTCCTCCGCTTATTAGGTAATCCAATATGTCAAACAAAAACACCACCGACAACAACATAATCATGTTCTTACACTTATCATTTCTATTTCATTATACGGAATTCAATCAAAGTTGTGACAGTCGTTCTTTGACGTTTTACTCTGGCTAGGCAACCTCAACTCTGGACTTAAAATGAGTCGATATATTGTAAACCCTTGGTTCTACAGCACTGGTTCTCAGCCTTCCTAATGCCGCGACCCTTTTATACAGTTCCTCACAACCATAACATTATTTTCGTTGTAGAGTACATGTGTTTTCCGATGGTTTTAGGCGACCCCTATGAAACGGTCGTTCGACTCCCAAGGGGTTGTGACCCACAGCAAACAATCATACACATTAAACCCATACGTTTCAAGCACATTTCCATACCCAGTAGCGAAGACGCCACCCATCATTTAAAATAAAGCACCCCCCCCCCCCGGGGACTGACCGCCAGTCCCAACACAATACGCTCTAAAGCTGGCTTCTCTCTCGATACTTAACAGGTATGTTATTAAAACAAATGTTTTTCACAAATTAAAATGTTTTTAAAAAGTAACCATTTCAGATAAAATAAAGGTTTTCTTTTAAAAAGAAAACAAATGTTTGAATAGACTGATTTTAATAAAACAGATTCATTCTTCTGAAATTCTGTTGATTGGCGGCTATCTTCGCTAGTGCGTCTTTTGCGAAGAGCGTCTACAATCTGGCAAAAATTCACCGACCTTTTACAGACAAATTAGTAGGGCAAGTAGCGACACACGCAGAACGTCGTGGAAAAAGAAATTACGCGTAAATGATTTCATTTTTAAGTAGCAAAGATAAAACGCTATCTGCAATAGATTTTTTTTTTTTTTTTTAAAACGAAGAAAATTTAAAATAACGCCAGCAAACGACCTTGACATACCTTAGTTTCTCCCACTCAATTAACCCACTTTACCCAGCCGAAAGTGTTCAGTTGCGGGAAAACAGAAACTTAAATGATGTGCGGGACACTCAGGGTGAAAACACTTCGAATTAATTTAAAGGCTAAATTAAAGATTAAACAGGGTCTAAATTTGTTTTGGCAGACACAAATCTGGCCAGCGGACGTGTACGTTTAGTAATGTCGATACACACCAATGGAGCTGCACACTAATGGAGCTGCACACCAATGGAGCTGCACACCAATGGAGCTGCACACCAATGGAGCTGCACACCAATGGAGCTGCACACCAATGGAGCTGCACACCAATGGAGCTGCACACCCATGGAGCTGCACACCCATGCAGCTGCACACCCATGGAGCTGCACACCCATGGAGCTGCACACCCATGGAGCTGCACACCCATGCAGCTACACACCAATGGAGCTGCACAGTTCAACACATAAAGACGGGGTCGATAGAAAGAAGCTTCAATTTTTAGAATTATGTTAAAGACATTTTTTTCATACTTATTAATATGATATATTTTGCAAACAGAAAAATAATCCTATAATCAATACGGACAGCTACTAATCAGAGTTGCCGTATTAAGTAAAACACTGACGATGTACGAACCTTTTTCTTCAGTCGTATTAAGGTCAAGGTAAATGACCTTCACGGGGAATGGGCAACAAGTGGTCGACCTGGACAAGACACATGCAGCGAATTAAATTAACACTTTCAGTCAGTTGGTCAGTGGAAGAATATGGAATTTAAAAAAAAGGTTTAGAAGGTCTTCGATGAAATACGTTGTGCCGTGTCCTCGCTTACCTGGGGAAGGAAGTGAAACAAACATTGGTCAGTTAGGTCATAATTTTATGATGTCAATAAATGGGACTTAAAAATTAAAATAATTTTTAAAAAAAAGTTTTGAGTCGTGAAATAAAACTTGGTGACGTCATTAAGATTATTTGGAATAAAAATAAACACTACACCGGGTGACGTCAAACAAGTATCCTTAAATATCCGGGATGGATTAATATAGCCGTTGCTTTAATCAGAATTCATATGAGAATCCAATCCCCGATTAACTTATTTGAAAACGTAACCACCCTCCCCTCCACTTAAACTGCAGATGAAATACATTGATTGACATGGGAAACTATGAGGAAGAGTTGAACACAAAAAGGCGAAGCACTTCTTGGAGGCGATGGCCATGTTTGAAGCCATGCCCATCTTGAAGCCTTGCCCATCTTGAAGCCATGCCCATCTTGAAGCCATGCCCAACTTTAAAGCTATGCCCATCTTTGAAGCCATGCCCATCTTTAAAGCGATGCCCATCTTTAAAGCCACGCCCATCTTTAAAGCCATGCCCATCTTTAAAGCCATGCCCATCTCTGAAGCCATGCCCATCTTTGAAGCCATGACCATCTTTGTAGCCATGCCCATCTTTGAAGCCATGCCCATCTTTAAAGCCACGCCCATGTCTGAAGTCATGCCCATCTTTAAGACCATGTCCATCTTTGAAGCCATGCCCCATCTTTAAAGCCATGCCCGTCTTTGAAGCCACGCCCATCCTTAAAGGCATGCCCATCTTTGAAGCCATGCCCATCTTTAAAGCCACGCCCATCTTTGAAGCCATGCCCGTCTCAGAAGCCCTGCCCATCTTTGAAGCGCAAATGTTCAGAATATTGATTTGTGAGGCCCACCCAGTAATAATTATTCATAGTGTGTGTCTATGAGCGTGTGAATATGAGTGTGTGTATGAATGTGTTTTGAGTGTGTGTGTGTAGAAAATAGCTGCCCTTGTGGGATAAATATGAAAGTGGGCATTTGATATGCCTCTTGTATTGATGCAGTGTGCAGCAATGTGATATATATTGTTTATGGTGTTTAGCAATGTGATATGTGCTGTTTGTTATGTGTGTAGCAATGTGATATGTGCTGTTTGTTATGTGTGTAGCAATGTGATATATGCTGTTTGTTATGTGTGTAGCAATGTGATATATGCTGTTTGTTATGTGTGTAGCAATGTGATATATGCTGTTTGTTATGTGTGTAGCAATGTGATATATGCTGTTTGTTATGTGTGTAGCAATGTGATATATGCTGTTTGTTATGTGTGTAGCAATGTGATATATGCTGTTTGTTATGTGTGTAGCAATGTGATATATGCTGTTTGTTATGTGTGTAGCAATGTGATATATGCTGTTTGTTATGTGTGTAGCAATGTGATATATGCTGTTTGTTATGTGTGTAGCAATGTGATATATGCTGTTTGTTATGTGTGTAGCAATGTGATATATGCTGTTTGTTATGTGTGTAGCAATGTGATATATGCTGTTTGTTATGTGTGTAGCAATGTGATATATCCCGTTTGTGGTGTGTAGCAATGTGATATGTGTTGTTTGTGGTGTGTAGCAATGTGATATATGCTGTTTGTGGTGTGTAGCAATGTGATATATGTCGTTTGTGGTGTGTAGCAATGTGATATGTGCTGTTTGTGATGTGTAGCAATGTGATATATGCTGATTGTGGTGTTTAGCAATGTGATATATGCCGTTTGTGGTGTGTAGCATTGTGATATAGGCTGATTGTGGTGTTTAGCAATGTGATATATGCAGTTTGTGGTGTGTACAAAAACGATGTGCTATTTATTATAAGTTTTCATGTGTGGGTACGTGTATGTGTGATTGTGATTGTGATTGAACCGCTTGTTGGCTATTCGCTGTGTTCATCTTTTAAGTTATCTATACTTATGAATGTTAGAGTTTTTCTTGGGATGTGTTTTAAAGTATTTCTGATTGTAATTGTAATATCTATTTCAAAATAAATTTAAAAAAATGTTTCTCCTGGAATCACGAGGTCCACCACGAACGAGTTTCTTAACATGAGAAACGGACGTGTAGCACTGACCGATACCAAACAACAACAAAAAAAAAAAAAAAAAGAAAACCTACCGCGAATGGCATATCGGTTCTCTGAGAGCGATTCGGGAGGAAAAAAAAGGAATAATTAAAAAAAAAAAACATGACCAATGAGACCAATGAGGCCAATGAGACCAATGAGGCCAATGAGACCAATGAGACCAATGAGACCAATGGGACTAATGGGACCAATGACACCAATGAGACCAATGGGACCAATGAGACCAATGGGACCAATGAGACCAATGAGACCAATGGGACCAATGAGACCAATGAGACTAATGAGACCAATGAGACCAATGGGACCAATGGCACCAATGAGACCAATGAGACTAATGAGACAATGAGACCAATGGGACCAATGGGACCAATGGGACCAATGAGACCAATGAGACCAATGGGACCAATGAGACCAATGAGGCCAATGAGACCAATGGGACCAATGAGACCAATGAGACCAATGACCAAAAGCGAGACAAATACGTGTCAATCTTGAGAGCTGACCTACTTTCGAATCGAATTCCCGGCTCGATTTTGTAGGACTCTCTCGTCGCATGGCTCGTAAGATGGCGCACATGCGCTATATTTAGACAGTGACTTTGACGTTGACTCTCTGCTCTGCTAACAGTTTGATGTAGGTCACTGTGACGTCATTTCCCATCTGTTGAACATTTTCATACGACAACCTTGTCCTTGGATTGATTTTGCATCTTCGTTGCCCTGTGTGGAGTAAAGCACGAGGACCGTTCAATTCATTGATATTGTTTAAGAAAGGTGAACAAAAGAAAAAAAAAAAAAAAAACAACAACAAAAAAAACAAGCTTCTATTTTTACTAAGCGCGTGTTTATATATATATATATTATATTGAATTATTTATTAATAATTTTGTTGTATGTTTGCATTCATCATTATCATTTGAACCGCTATCGAGAAACAATTGGCTACACATACTGCAATAAATCGGTCTAAATTGGTTGATTCCCCACTTTTCCAATTTTAGAGCTAAATTTTTTTTTAATTTCGAATCTTGTGCGGAGAAGAGAAAAAAAAAAGATGGCGGCACATGAAGACGGCTCTCAAGCTGGGGTGTACCTATCCCTGTACCCACATTAAAAAAAAATTGATAATGGCTGAAAACGGAATCAATTTTTGTTGGTTTGTTATTCCAGTTCCTTTACGAGAAGCTATACTTCTATATACGGAGGTACTCATAGATGAACGTTTTACCAAGAGGCATGGAGGGGAGGGGAAGGGTTTGGAGCCACTGGTTTAAGAAGTAGATTTTTCAACAACCGTGCAGCCGGGATGATCAAATTAGTTATCCAGCTTTCACCGTGAAGATGTCAGAAAATGTTACATATCAATCATTAAGAATAAAAAAACCAATTTAAAGTGTTTTCATTTGCAGCACCAATTCTGTGTTAGCAGAGTAGCTCTATGAGCATTTGTAATAAGAAGCACGCCCCGAGGGGCGCCACCATCCCATGAAAGTATCAAGGCCCATGGGTAGCCAACATAATCAGGTGTAAACTGTGGAGGAGATTCTCAAATCTCGAGCTACTGTTCCGGCACTGTGACATCGGGATCAAACCCTGCTGCAGGTAGTGGACTCTACCAACCTGCTCAAATTCATTTCTGGGTCCATTCAAAAACACATACACACACAAAGAGTTTTTTTTTTCTTGTGGGGGGGGGGGGGGGGTGGATTTTCGTCTTGTTTGTCTTTCCCTGGCAGGAAAGTCTTTTCGGCGACAGCCTCCCATGTAAATAATTGGATTTTATTTTCCACTCCCTTGACAAGTAGCGTTTTAACCAAAATGAAATTCTCTTTTCTCAGATCTCGTCCGATCTCGACAGTTTCCATTTGATGCGAGATTACTCTAATCCCCCCCCCCCCCCCTTTTTTACCCCACAGTACCATATAACGATTGGCGAAATTGGCTCTCAACCCTTTGAATGACGTGAATGATGACGTCAACAATCGTACATCTGTTCTGTGGATGAGAAAGTACTACGTGCAGACGACCATGTATCTAACGCCGAAATAACCACGCCCGTGCGGCATTCGGGGTCAGAAGCCGGAAAATTGAGGGCAGACTAGAAAATATTGAAATGTGCGGTAAATAAATCCGTATAAAGATTCGGATATAGATCGAAGCACTGGCGTAGGAAGGGTGAGGCGGAGGGTGCAGTTACCCCACCTGGTGGCATTTTCCCCCCTTATATATCTAAGGGCAGAATTGTAGTTGGGGGGGGGGGGGTCGGTTACACCACTGTATTGAAGAACTAAAACTCGTTCATATTCCGGTAATGGAGTCACGGTACCGAGCGCCGGGATTAGTGTTCTACTTTGCGCTCCAGTTCTGTTGTAGGCTGTATGAGTCGGGATATTCGAATTGGAAACAAGCATCTGATATCCCTAAGAGCTTGTAGTATATTACGGAAGCTTTACTTAATGAAACCCCGGCACTCGGAGTCTCAGCGAAACAACAACAACGATTCAAGGATTTCAATCAGAACTGTTTCAAGTTTAAACAAAAGACCCCGGCTCTTGAAGTTTGAACAAAAGACCACTGATCTTGAAGTTTGATGAAAAGACCACGGCTCTTGGAGTTTGAACAAAAGACCCCGGCTCTTGAAGTTTGATCAAAAGACCACGGCTCTTTAAGTTTGAACAAAAGACCTCGGCTCTTGAAGTCGGAACAAAAGACCCCCGGCTCTTGAAGTCGGAACAAAGACCCCCGGCTCTTGAAGTCGGAATAAAAGACCACGGCTCTTGGAGTTTGAACAAAAGACCCCCGTCTCTTGAAGTTTGAACAAAAGACCCCCGGCTCTTGAAGTTTGAACAAAAGACCCCCGGCTCTTGAAGAAGGAACAAAAAAACCCCGGCTCTTGAAGTTTAAACAAAAGATCACGGCTCTTGACTTTTGATCAAAAGACCACGGCTCTTGAAGTTTGAGAGTGACAATATAGACATGGCGGCAAATAAATATCTGATCTAGAGCTGAAATTTCGTGGTTATATTGTTTTTCCGACAAAGTGCAATAAAGAAACTTTCCTAAATGTAAATGGGTACTTAAGATAGCCTGTTTTCGCTCGTAGATTTTCGGGAAACACCTTAACGTTGACCGATAACAACGAAAGACCGGGAGAATATTCAATACCAATCTTATACTAGTGATTAAGACAAATCAAATCAATTATGGGCCAAAAAATTTAGTTATTTTTTGCTATCTTCTATTACATAGTGGCTGCAAAATAATAAAATGGTATCCATGAAATATCCAGTGGTTATTTTGAGGGATCATGCGTCCAGCATCCTGGCTGAGTTCAAGGACAAACCTTCTAGTAACACCTCATGATATTTAATTTAACCAAAAAAAAAACAAAACAAAAAACAACTCAAATCACAAATGCAGTATTGTCCCAGTTCACCAAAAAACACACACGCTTGTAACACATACAACATGGTGCAGTTCAACAACACGCTATTATCACACATACAGCATAGCACTTGTTTGACAACAAACAATAGCGAGTAACACACATACGACATGGCCTCCAGTTCAACAACAAACACACGCAAGTAACACACATACGGTATAGCCTAGTTCAACAACAAACTCATGCGAGTAACACACATACGGCATGGGCCCAGTTCAACAACAAACACACTCAAGTAACACACACGCATTTCATGGTATGGCTCAAATACAAATATAGATCTAATTTAATGCCATCTGTTGCACACGTTCTAAAACCAATCAATACACACACCAAGTGAAAACCTACCTATTAAAAGGAAAGCTTGTAATAATACTACAAGGGCATAATGTCCCCAGCAACGGTTCTCAAACCTTGACATTATAGGGCCTCAAAAAAATGAGCATAGTTGTCACTTATCCCATCGCTCGGTTACAATTAATTTATTCGTGCTATGACAATTTTTACAAATTAAAATACAAATTTATTACACAGCTCAAATACTTTTCAATTAATAAACAACCCTTATAAAGAAAGTTTTTCATACGAATCCTTTATAAAATTTGAATAAACATGCATACAAGTAACGCACTTTATAAGAATTCCAATTAGTACTGTCCCGTCCCCCCCCCCCCCCCCCCCCAACAAAGGCATGCTACCGCACATTTTTCATCAAGCCACTGAACTGTATTAATAGTCTAATTTCGGATTTATTTCACCAACTATTTAAAATAAACAAAAGAAGATATTACGCACAAAACGCAGCGATATATTTATTTTTGTTAAAAAGAATCTCATTGAGCGCGGTAATGGGGAATTTTATGTTTGTTGAAATCAGTGTCACCATATTTCCTTCATTTCCCCCCTTTGAAAAAAACAGGAAAAACTGATTTTTAGGGGGATGGGTGGTGGGGTTGAAAATTCGAAAGAATTTTTTGTCACCGACAAGTCCACGTGCCAAGTTTCAGCTCGACAGGTTGACGGGAAGTGGGCCAATCAGCCGTC
The DNA here is from genome assembly GCA_964017045.1 of Omphiscola glabra. NCBI lineage: Eukaryota > Metazoa > Mollusca > Gastropoda > Lymnaeidae > Omphiscola > Omphiscola glabra. The sequence continues at coordinate 16,446,974 of OZ024806.1, read as the reverse complement.
TGAAGATATTTGCCCTAAACACACAAGAGCGAAGTGAATATAAAGGACATAAAAATAAACTTGGGAACTTTTCATTTCAAAGCTTTTACTTCACGTAATAGTTTCTTCCCGTTTTGTTCCGGAGAAGGGAAATGTTTTTTTTTTCCGGTTTGGAAAAGGGGGAGGAAAAAGAGGGGGGGGGGGGGGTGAGAGTAGGGTTTCGGAAATTTTAGATTTTTTTCTTCCAAAAAAACCCCATTTGACACATGAACCCCACAAATTGCGCCACAACTGCTAATGCCATGTCATTGTGTCAGTGTTTAATTATCGCGCCATGGAAAGATCAAAGTTCAAGGGTCATACTACTAACGAGGCTTACACATTGTGATAAGTTCGCGTACTGTAAAGACGGCCTTACAATGGCTCTGTGGTACTTAACCACTTAAGTTGAGTGTAAAGGTCGATGAGAGCAAGAGGACTGTTAAATACTAACAAAAGCGTCAGGTGCTAGAAGTCTTCTGTCCACCTGCTACACCCCCACCCACTTCCCATCTTGTCAATTTACAGACCATCACTGTACGATTTGTCATGTTCTTTACATAAATCTCCCTCACCCCCCCCCCCCCCTTTTTTTTTTTACAGTCAATAATTTTTTTTTTTTTACAAAATCGTTTCTAGTTCGTTTATTAATACACCATACTAAACACAACTTACTTTTCTTTCCTTACAACCTTACAATGGCCCCCACCCCCATTTGTTTTCCCACCAATCAAGACTGGCCTCAACACGTGACACATGTCGTCTGCTTGCTATATTAACTAAATATCGGTTAGTGGTAAATCAGTCTCACATTAGCAGACGTGGCTTTAAAAGCGTTCCAACAGAGCGCGCGCGTCCGCCATCTTGCCAGATCCTTTCTAGACGTCTGCTCGCCGACATGTTTTGCCAGTTGCGATCGTTTGTCGCCTTCATACTAAGGGAGTTAAAGGTGACGTTAATTTCTACCGTTTGGCACCTATTGGTGCCCTTGAAAGATTGCCAGGTCCCGCTGGATTAGAGATTCTCGTGTACCCATATTATAATTTTATTAATTCAAATACAGACCAGACACAGACAATAATGCTAAACGACTTCTGCAAACGAGAACATTTTCATATATTTCCCCCGGATAAATATAAAATGTCATTTGACGTAACTCGTTCCAATTTGCACCCCCCCACACACATTTTTTAAATAAAAATAGTGTACATTTTCAGGTGCATGACCTCAATGTTGCTTAGGCCTGTAACACCGCGTCCCTGACCTTGATCTGACAAACACTGATGTTGACACAATTTAAATAGCAGATCGGGTGGTATAATATAGGCCCTTATTAATATAAACTTCACTTTCAGCTGAGTTGATTCAGTATTTTTGTGTTAGTAATTTAGTAATGACACATTGACCTGTGCTGAGTGTACTCATGCTATGCTGCCATTCATGTTGTACAGTGTACAGTGTACGCACTGTGCACGCCCAACTATTCTATTTAATTCTTGAGTCATTTTATGCATCCTCTCCGTTGCATAACTTCACACCGTGTAAACTGCACAGTTAACGGACATGGGCATAGTAAGAAATTTGCAGTTAATCAGATTGTGGGCATAGTAATAAATGTGCATTTAATCAGATTGTGCGTATAGTAAGAAATGTGCAGTTAATCAGATTGTGCGCATAGTAAGAAATGTGCAGTTAATCAGATTGTGCGCAATATATATATATATATATATATATATATATATATATATAAATCAGTACACATTTTCAGAATCAAACACTTATACAGTAAATTACTAATTTATAGATGACAAAGAAAGAACGCCAAAAAAAAAAAAATGGACATTGACTTTACATTCACCCCTCGCCATTTCACGGTTCACTTTTCTCTGTCTCACTTTATCGCGGATATTTTCATTGAATATTGCAAACAAAATGTTACATGCGTCTCGTTTGCTTTCATTCATCTTTTCTGGTGAAATGAACTTAAGCTGACCCCAAGTTCGGCAGTGCTATTAGTAAGGTGTGGCTTACTAAAATTAGTCTCCTTCGACCTCGGTTACAACTAACATAAATCCATATTCCGAATTATTTTTATTATAATTTCGTCGCATTATGTAGAAGGTTTGAGAAAAGATGACAATGTGTAGTCCTTCCAGAAGTATCTATGAAACAGGTTATGTAAAGCCGAGAGATTGAGAGGCAGAGGGGGACGAGAGTTATTTTGAGCGCTTGCTATAGTTTTGCTTTACGAGATTAGTTTACTGTGTGTGTGTGTGAATATTCATTTTCATCATTGTACATTTTTACAACAGTGTATCTTCTTGCTTTACGAGATTTGTTTACTGTGTGTGTGTGTGAATATTCATTTTCATCATTGTACATTTTTACAACAGTGTATCTTCTTCAACATTGTACCGGTACAAACCAAACACTATTCTTGAAGCCAATAATTTAATCTTTAATTTTATTTCTTTTTGATTTTGTAATGTATAATTAAGATAATAAAAATTATTAATTGTAATTAGCCTTGGTTTGAGTATCGTATTCTTTGTTATTGCAGTATCGTCTTTCGTTGTGTACTGTTTTAGAACGAGCCATATACTTAAATAAGAGATTAATTTCTACATAATGATAACAGTACGTAACATATAGATACCCATATATATACACACAAATATCAATATCAATTTAGATACACATATAGATATCCATATAGATACACATAGATATCCACATAGATATCCACATAGATATCCATATACATACACATATATATATTCCCATATAGATACACATATAGATATTCATATAGATACACATATAGATAAACCTATAGATATCCATTACACCCATATATACATATAAAGATGTTCATATCAAATTGTGTATGTTGTTAAAATTACGTAGGTTTATTAATGTAGAAAGCGCATTTGAAGCGTTTATAAGAGTGTGGGATAGTTTTATAAGAGTGTGGGATAGTTTTATAAGAGTGTGGGATATTTTTATAAGAGTGTGTGATAGGTTTATAAGAGTGTGGGTTAGGTTTATAAGAGTGTAGGATAGGTTTATAAGAGTGTGGGATAGTTTTATAAGAGTGTGGGATCGTTTTATAAGAGTGTGGGATAGTTTTATAAGAGTGTGGGATAGGTTTATAAGAGTGTGTGATAGGTTTATAAGTGTGTGGGATAGGTTTATACGAGTGTGGGATAGGTTTATAAGAGTGTGGGATAGGTTTATAAGAGTGTGGGATAGTTTTATAAGAGTGTGGGTTAGTTTTATAAGAGAGTGGGATAGGTTTATAAGAGTGTGGGATAGGTTTATAAGTGTGTGGGATAGGTTTATACGAGTGTGGGATATGTTTATAAGAGTGTGGGATAGGTTTATAAGAGTGTGGGATAGATTTATAAGAGTGTGGGATAGGTTTATACGAGTGTGGGATAGGTTTATAAGAGTGTGGGATATGTTTATAAGAGTGTGGGATGGGTTTATACGAGTGTGTTGAGGTTGTATAAAGCAGTAAAATAAATATAAATAATTTTAAAATATAAGGTTGTCACTTCGCGGATTTTCACCCACCACAAGCGGTTCTGGGGTCTAGGCCCCGCGGTAGAAAGGGGACCACTTTATTTAATTGATGAAAAAAACGGGTTTCAGAGTTGAAAAAGGGGGGGGGGTGCGTAAAAATGAATCTTGTTCCCCGCACCAAACACTCTAGCTACGCCCCCGCCAGTGGCGTAGAAAGGGAGCGAATGGGGTAGTTGTCCGTGTGTCACTTTTTCTATATATGGAGGGCAGCCGTTTTCGGACAACTGCAGAGTTTGAAAGGGAGCGCGGGTAAAAATCTTGGCCTGCCCATGGCGGCAATTAAAGTAGCGACGCCACTAGGCAGCGTAACTACCGGCACCAAAATTGGCGACCATGGCCAGATATATAGGCATTTTTTTATCGAGAAGTAAGACAGAAATTGAGGGTGCAGATGGCTCTTGAGAGGAAGTGGGGGGTCTAAGGAACACTTCCCCAAATATTTTTTTTAATATTTAAAAATCAAGATTTTGGAGTACCGGTATATAAGTCCGTGTTTCTATTCGAAATTTTGATCGACGAATCAACTTCTTAAGCGTCCGGGAGAGGCATCATGATGCAATGTGCCATACACAAACTGAATTCACTTCGGTGGTGGCACGGCCATGAAAGGGGAAAACATTTGGCACAAGCTTAGATTCATTCCTGTACTGTCACATCGATCGTGGGGGGAGGGGGAGGGGAGGGGAGGGAGGAGGGGAGTGGAGAAGTGAGGGAGGGGGGAGGAGTGAGCGGTAGGGGAGGAGGGAGGGGAGGGGGAGGAGGGAGGGGCAGAAAATGAGGGTGCTGCAGACTCTTGGGCAAAAGCGGAAGCAGGGTTCCCCTTAGAAATGCTTTGATGATTTCAAACTACCTGAGGTCCCTGGACCTCAGAGCCATCGTTTGGACGCCTGCCACACCAACGGCTGCAGGGTGCCTGGGATATTTTATGGGGCTTTAAGTTTTGACCATCGACATTTTTTAGCTATCAACTTCGAATGTAAGGTTTGGGGGGGGGGGGGGGGGAGCAAATCTGAAAAGTTAAGCGACGGTTCTGCTTGAACAGATTATGTAAAACAAATCGCTTTTTTTATTTTACTCAACAATGATTTGGTTTTTAATTTTTATTGAAACTGTTATGTAGGTATATTACTTTCTTTAATAATGAATTAAAAAAAAATACTTTAAACAGATTTCCGTCCGAAAAAAAGCACCGCTAACATCATTTTACATGTTAACGGTAAATTGGGGGGTGGGGGGTCCCATTCCCCCCCCCTTTTTTTAACCTTTAGTAATGACCTTTGACCTTTTCTAAATATCGACATATTTTATCCGAGTCAAAAGAAAGGTCAATATATTTTTTTATAAGCTTTTAAAACTGGTCATTTTTATAAATTATGGTAAGAAGACATAAGATGTTTACATAAGACATCATACAATTTATGAACGTGTGATTTTCATCTGAGGGAAATCGTATAAGAATAAAGTAAACATTTCCCCAATAATCGGTTGATTGAAATATTTATTTTGCAATTTCAAAGCCCCATAACTTTCTACAGATCGATTACAAATTGCCTCTTCGATACATATTCTAAAACATTTTTTTTTAAACCAAAACAATATACTTCATTTTTAAATTATTTAGAAATAAGGAAAAAAAAAAATTGAAAATGGCATCATACTCGGTACTCGGAATGCTAGATTCCGAGTATGATGCCATTTTCATTTTTTTTTTTTTTTCTTATTTCTAAGAAAAAAAAAAAAAAAAAAAAAAAAAAAAAAAAAAAAAAAAAAATGGCATCATACTCGGAATGCTAGATAAAAAAAAATAGTTTTAATTTAACGCTCTACTGGCTTCTCATCTAGAAAAAAAATACAACTAAAAAAATGTTGCAAATAGGTGGAGAAGATTGTTTAATGATTCTGATGTGGCAAAGAGAAAAAGCAGTGTGGAATATAATATATATATATATATATGAGCTAGGTATTTTTATTTTTACAAAGTGCACAATTTGTATGCGCCCATCGCATCGTTTACATTTAAAATTATGCTAATAACTAGATCATATTTTATGATCCTGATGCCAATCATACAATTTATAATTTACACCTATCCCTACTTGAAAAGTCATACTTTTATGATGAAGCATAATTTGAAAACCGATTGCCACATGTTTGCCACTTAGCAAGAACTGTATTTAAAATTATAGATCTTTATATTTATGGGAAGGTACTTTAATGACGCGTCGTCAAACTCTTTACAATTTAAACAAACATGAAAAAAGTAACCCTATAAGGATTCTGTTTATATATAAGCGGGACATTTTCGGAACGGTACGATACTTAAAATCGAATACTGTGAGCCTATAACAAGATTAGACTTAAATATACGGATGTGACATGTATCGAGCGTAGCGATATTTCCTAAGTTTCACATATTGTAATCGGTCAAAGGCACCAATTACTATTCTATTTAAAACTGTTATAAAAATACACATATATATACACATATATGGGGGGGGGGAAGCACTGAAAGATACCTGTAAGATACACCGATTATATGTGTCCTATTATATGTGTCCTATTATATGTGTCCTATTATATATGTCATATTATATGTGTCCTATTATATGTGTCCTATTATATGTGTCCTATTATATGTGTCATATTATATGTGTCCTATTATATGTGTCCTATTATATGTGTCATATTATATGTGTCCTATTATATGTGTCCTATTATATGTGTCCTATTATATGTGTCCTATTATATGTGTCAGCAACCAGTGTAACAAAATTAAGAACTATCAGGGACACGAAGTGACCACGGCCTTTCAAGGTTTAGCACATGTATCTGAGACCAGCAAAGTATAGCACACATCACATGTATCAGAGACCAGCAAAGTATAGCACACATCACATGTATTAGAGACCAGCAAAGTATAGCACACATCACATGTATCAGAGACCAGCAAAGTATAGCACACATCACATGTATTAGAGACCAGCAAAGTATAGCACAAAGCACATGTATCAGAGACCAGCAAAGTATAGCACACAGCACATGTATTAGAGACCAGCAAAGTATAGCACACATCACATGTATCAGAGACCATGATCAAACTATAGCATACAGCACATGTATCTGAGACCAGCAAAGTATAGCACACAGCACATGTATTAGAGACCAGCAAAGTATAGCACACAGCACATGTATCTGAGACCAGCAAAGTATAGCACACATCACATGTATTAGAGACCAGCAAAGTATAGCACACAGCACATGTATTAGAGACCAGCAAAGTATAGCACACAGCACATGTATTAGAGACCAGCAAAGTATAGCACACAGCACATGTATTAGAGACCAGCAAAGTATAGCATACAGCACATGTATCAGAGACCAGCAAAGTATAGCACACAGCACATGTATCATGAGACCAGCAAAGTATAGCATACAGCACATGTATTAGAGACCAGCAAAGTATAGCACACATCACATGTATCAGAGACCAGCAAAGTATAGCACACAGCACATGTATTAGAGACCAGCAAAGTATAGCACACATCACATGTATTAGAGACCAGCAAAGTATAGCACACATCACATGTATTAGAGACCAGCAAAGTATAGCACACATCACATGTATTAGAGACCAGCAAAGTATAGCACACAGCACATGTATTAGAGACCAGCAAAGTATAGCACACAGCACATGTATTAGAGACCAGCAAAGTATAGTACACAGCACATGTATTATTGACCAGCAAAGTATAGCACACAGCACATGTATTAGAGACCAGCTAAGTATAGCACACAGCACATGTATTAGAGACCAGCAAAGTATAGCACACAGCACATGTATTAGAGACCAGCAAAGTATAGCACACATCACATGTATCAGAGACCAGCAAAGTATAGCATACATCACATGTATTAGAGACCAGCAAAGTATAGCACACATCACATGTATTAGAGACCAGCAAAGTATAGCATACATCACATGTATTAGAGACCAGCAAAGTATAGCATACATCACATGTATTAGAGACCAGCTAAGTATAGCTCACATCACATGTATTAGAGACCAGCAAAGTATAGCACACATAACATGTATCAGAGACCAGCAAAGTATAGCACACAGCACATGTATCAGAGACCAGCAAAGTATAGCATACAGCACATGTATTAGAGACCAGCAAAGTATAGCATACAGCACATGTATTAGAGACCAGCAAAGTATAGCATACATCACATGTATCAGAGACCAGCAAAGTATAGCACACAGCACATGTATCAGAGACCAGCAAAGTATAGCACACAGCATATGTATCAGAGACCATGATCAAACTATAGCATACAGCACATGTATCAGAGACCAGCAGAGTATAGCACACAGCACATGTATCAGAGACCATGATCAAACTATAGCATACAGCACATGTATCATGAGAGACCATGATCAAACTATAGTAGCACTTGTATCAGAGACCATGATCAAACTATAGCACACAGCACTTGTATCAGAGACCAGCAAAGTATAGCACACAGCACATGTATCAGAGACCAGCAAAGTATAGCACACAGCACATGTATCAGAGACCAGCAAAGTATAGCACACAGCACATGTATTAGAGACCAGCAAAGTATAGCACACATCACATGTATTAGAGACCAGCAAAGTATAGCACACATCACATGTATTAGAGACCAGCAAAGTATAGCACACAGCACATGTATTAGAGACCAGCAAAGTATAGCACACAGCACATGTATTAGAGACCAGCAAAGTATAGTACACAGCACATGTATTATTGACCAGCAAAGTATAGCACACAGCACATGTATTAGAGACCAGCAAAGTATAGCACACAGCACATGTATTAGAGACCAGCAAAGTATAGCATACAGCACATGTATCAGAGACCAGCAAAGTATAGCTCACATCACATGTATTAGAGACCAGCAAAGTATAGCACACAGCACATGTATTAGAGACCAGCAAAGTATAGCACACAGCACATGTATCAGAGACCAGCAAAGTATAGCATACAGCACATGTATTAGAGACCAGCAAAGTATAGCTTACAGCACATGTATTAGAGACCAGCAAAGTATAGCATACATCACATGTATCAGAGACCAGCAAAGTATAGCACACAGCACATGTATCAGAGACCAGCAAAGTATAGCACACAGCATATGTATCAGAGACCATGATCAAACTATAGCATACAGCACATGTATCAGAGACCAGCAGAGTATAGCACACAGCACATGTATCAGAGACCATGATCAAACTATAGCATACAGCACATGTATCATGAGAGACCATGATCAAACTATAGTAGCACTTGTATCAGAGACCATGATCAAACTATAGCACACAGCACTTGTATCAGAGACCAGCAAAGTATAGCACACAGCACATGTATCAGAGACCAGCAAAGTATAGCACACAGCACATGTATCAGAGACCAGCAAAGTATAGCACACAGCATATGTATCAGAGACCATGATCAAACTATAGCATACAGCACATGTATCAGAGACCAGCAGAGTATAGCACACAGCACATGTATCAGAGACCATGATCAAACTATAGCATACATCACATGTATCATGAGAGACCATGATCAAACTATAGTAGCACTTGTATCAGAGACCATGATCAAACTATAGCACACAGCACTTGTATCAGAGACCAGCAAAGTATAGCACACAGCACATGTATCAGAGACCAGCAAAGTATAGCACACAGCACATGTATCAGAGACCAGCAAAGTATAGCACACAGCACATGTATCAGAGACCAGCAAAGTATAGCACACAGCACATGTATCAGAGACCAGCAGAGTATAGCACACAGCACATGTATCAGAGACCATGATCAAACTATAGCATACAGCACATGTATCATGAGAGACCATGATCAAACTATAGTAGCACTTGTATCAGAGACCATGATGAAACTATAGCATACAGCACATGTATCATGAGAGACCATGATCAAACTATAGTAGCACTTGTATCGGAGACCATGATCAAACTATAGCATACAGCACATGTATCATGAGAGACCATGATCAAACTATAGTAGCACTTGTATCAGAGACCATGATCAAACTATAGCATACAGCACATGTATCAGAGACCAGTAAACTATAGCACAGGCGGACGGATAGACATTTGGACAGAAATAGATACAAGACAAAAGCGACATACTACAAACCATCATATACTGTGTATCTTGTAGGTAGCCTATAGGTAAACATAAGAGACCGCTTGCGTGAGTATCCGAGGCACTACTGTAACGGTATTACTATTACTCACTGTGAGGATTTAATATTCGCATACAGAAGGGGAGGGCAGGGGAGGGAGCTGGCCAGCTCAGGTTATAATAGGCTTTTTGACACGGTCACGGAGGCAGGGTGAAGGAAAGTGTGTGTGTGTGATGTTTGGGGGGGGGGGGGTCCCGGAGGTGAGTGTTCTGGTTGTGCTGGAAGGAATGGGGGTGGGGGTGAGGGGATGGGGGAACTATGCATGGCGACAGATGCGAGAGTTCTAAACGTGGAAATGTACATTTATATATGGTGGTACAGTAGCTGAAGCGGGTATCGTGTATGTGACATTGTACTTGTAATATGTGACATAGATGTCAATGGCATTTCAGTGACATTGTTGTCGGTATTATTTGACATCACGTTTTCACACTCGACTGCAATGTGACAAAAACTTTCTAGTACATCTGTACTAGGATGTCGTCTTACTAACGGCTAGAAATATGTGTACCATCACCTAGACCAGTGTTTCTCAACCTGTGGGTCGCGACCCCTTTGGAGGGTGGGGGTTGAACGATCCTTTAACAAGTTCGCCTAAAATCGTCGGAAAACACATACACTCTGCATTTATGAAGTAGCAACGAAAACAAATTTGTGGTCAGGGGGTAGCCACAACATGAGAAACTGTATTAATGGGTCGTGTCATTAGTAAGGTTGAGAAGCACTGACCTAGCTCGGCTTTTCCCGTTAGACATCTAGCTTTCCGGAAAATTCTGTCAAGAACAGAGATGATGCTATCATATCGTTACGAACTGTTCCAAAACTGTACTTATTAAATATTATGAACTGTTCCAAACTGTACTTACTTAATGTTACGAACTGTTACAAAACTGTTCTTATTTAGTGTTACGAACTGTTCCAAAACTGTACTTATTAAATGTTACGAACTGTTCCAATACCTTATTTATTTAATGTTACGAACTGTTCCAATACTGTACTTATTAAATGTAACGAACTGTTCCAATGCTTAACTTATTTAATGTAACGAACTGTCCAATATCGTATTTATTCACTTATGCAGCGGTAGCTAGGTGAGAACCAATCTGTATTCACTTGAAGCATCACGTTGGCCGTCATTCCGCATCAAATCAAAGTCGTGGGGACGAACACTTAAAAAAATATATTTAATAAAATTTAAAAAAAAACTATGCCCGTAAACACGTCTTGAATTTTTTTGGAGATGCACTGGTAGAACGCACCCCCTTAATGCACTCAACCTGTTTTCAAAGCCTAGTCGATACAACCTGTTGCCCCACCTGGTGTTATAACAATAAAAAAAATAAACTACCGTAGATTATTCCGACGCATGACCTTTAGAATAGGCATGCATGAATCTGCATTGATTTATTTAACAATGCCGTATGCTGTAAGAGTAATCTTATAATTACGTCATTTTTTGACGTGTCAACACTAGTTGCTATGCGAACAATGACCTCCAGTAAGAATCGTGGGCACAGAATCGTAGAGACATACCGTAATCGACTCCATGGATATGGGTTGTTCGGATCTATCACCTGCTGTCAAGACCTTGGGCAGTAGTCGTCGCGATCATTTCACGCTCTCGGTGACTCATTCGCGCGTCGGTGCGCAACACCGGCTTTCTAGCGTGGGTCCTAGCACGTGCATAAATAGCTTGATCGTTGTAAGGATGACACGGACGGTTCGGTATGATACTGACGATACTGCACTAAGATGAAACAGGTCATAAAAAAACAACACTCTGTTCGCACCATCACAACGCCGATAGTTAATCTAAGAGATATCCATTATGCTGAACAATAAGTGAAGGCTTTCTGCACAAACATCACCAGTAGACCCCAGATGGTAGTATACAAGGTTTTTTTCCCCAGAAATTAATCATCCGAGTGGCGCTACAGCTCGTGTAGGGCTTTGGCCTGCCTCACCACTTCCTTCCACTCAGACCATCCATCCCTGTGGCGCTACAGCCCGTGTAGGGCTTTGGCCCGCCTCACCACTTCCTTCCACTCAGACCATCCATCCCTGTGGCGCTACAGCCCGTGTAGGGCTTTGGCCTGCCTCACTACTTCCTTCCACTAAGACACAACGAATGCTTTTATCTCCCATGCTTGGACTATCGGTTGTTGGTAGATCTTTTTCCGCATCATCTATCCATCTAAGCCAAGGCCTGCCCTTGAGCCGTATTCCTCTCGTGTTTTGGTGGTGCCCCCTCTTCACTCCTCTGACATTTGGCATTCTCTCTAAGTGCCAGAAGTTAAACAGCCCCCAAAAATCAAGTTTTTCGCTTCAATCCATCATACAATGTAACATCGAGCAATCGAGGGGTGGGTGGGGGGCTGAAAACTTGACAAAACATGCATACAAGTAACGCACTTTATAAGAATCCAAATCAGTGCTCTCTTCCTCCCCCCTCCCCCCCCCCAAGGCTGCAACCGCACATTTTTTTCCCACGCCCCTGAACTATATGAATATTCTAATGACCCTCTCGTTTTTACACCGCAGATTAATTTCACTTGCGCTTTAAAACAAAACAAACAAAAAAATCTTATTTAGCGCACTAATCGGAAATTCATTCTATCCTCCAATCGAAAAAATCGGGGGAAAACTGAGATTTGGGGGGTTGGAGCTGAAGATTTGACAGAATGGGTTGTCATCGGCAACGAGTCTATGTGGTAAGTTTCAGCTCGCTGGCTCGAGGGAAAGTGGGTCAATTAGCCGTCCGAAGAATTCGCAACCCAGCCAGCCCCAAACAAAAGCGGAGTTAGTAAAAAAAGAAATGAGAAAAAAAAGTAGGGTCTAACTGTAACAAAAAGAAACGCAACAAAACAACTAAAGTGTCGGCAGGAAGCCTTCGTCGGCGAACAAGCAACAGTGAGAACAGAATAAAATTAAAACATAGCACTTATCTAAGAGGTAAGTATCCTAGAGGGCAGCAAGAAGATTTGAAAGAGATGGCCATTCTCGTTGTTGAATTGAATAAACTCCTGGCTTGGTTTGACATCGGTTTGTATGGTTGGTTTGTTTCATTGGTTTGTTTCATTGGTTTGTTTCATTGGTTTGTGTCACTGGTTTGTTTCATTGGTTTGTATCATTGGTTTGTATCATTGGTTTGTTTCATTGGTTTGTTTCATTGTTTTTTTCACTGGTTTGTTTCATTGGTTTGTTTCACTGGTTTGTTTCCTTGGTTTGTTTCATTGGTTTGTGTCATTGGTTTGTTTCATTGGTTTGTTTCATTGGTTTGTTTCATTGGTTTGTTTCACTGGTTTGTTTCATTGGTTTGTTTCATTGGTTTGTTTCATTGGTTTGTTTCATTTGTTTGTTTCATTGGTTTGTTTCATTGGTTTGTTTCACTGGTTTGTTTCATTGGTTTGTTTCACTGGTTTGTTTCATTGTCCACTTCTTGTGTGTCCCCTTCTTGCAACTCCTTTTCCGGATTATGTCATTTTTAACCCCTCCCTTTCCTGCCCTTAACACTCCCTACACTTACACCCCCCCCCCACAATCCCTCTTCCAAATCCAGTTTTCACTCATGGTTGACGATTAGGACCCTTGTTTTTTGCTATATGACGTCATTCAGCTGTCTAGATCCATTCCGGACATTTGGAGGCCTATAAAACAAGTGAGAAGAATGACGTCAGAAGATCACCCTTAGTCTCCATCGACTCCGACCATGACCCACTATCAGCTTGACCGCAGCTCTGGAGCTGTAAGTCTAAGTCCAGCCACCGGAGTCGTAGTACGGCCCTAAAGAAAAAGTGTGGGGAGGGGGAGGAGGGGGTTCCGGCACGCGATTAAAATTCAGTGGCGGGTCGATCAACACCAGCTGATGGATACGCATGGTTGATCACGCACGACGATGAGGCTCCTCACCCCTCTAGCCCCCCCCCCCCCCGTCTCTCGAGGCGTTTGATATGCGCTATTCTTACATGCGTGTACAGTTACGACACACGGGTCTATTCGGTCGTCATGCGATGTGATTACGTGGTCTTGAGTGCTGGCGGGCTCGTAAAGCCGTCTACACAGAAAACATGACATATGAATAAATGGGAGCCTGTAATCGATAAACAAGTCTGCTTATTGACAGGGGCGGGCATGTTCAGTTTGGAGGGGAGTCAGGGACGGAGTGAGGGGTGGAGGGTGATGAGGGCTGGGAGGGCGGTTAGTGTGGAGTGGAGTGAGGAGTAGAAGAGAATGAGGGAGTTAAGGGCGGAGTGGAGTGAGGGGTGGAGGGTAGTGTGGAGTGGAGTGAGGAGTAGAAGAGAATAAAGGGAGTTAAAGATGGATATAATAAATATAAATATATATATATATATATATGCATAGTGTACATGGATAGTGTACATGCATAGTGTACATGCATATTTCAAATAGTATTGTATATAAATATCCACAATGCTAAATGTATCTCAATATCCTATATTGCAGTGTATATAAATATGGCGGCGTCATATAGCTATATATTTATATAACGAAGTGGCTATTGGTACCCGGGTACCAGAATTGAGAGGTTGGGATTAAAAAACGATTTAAAATATTATTGTTAGGTTTGTAAGACAAAAGGAGGTATCAAATGAAAGATAATGGAATGTACTATACGTTTGTAAACTTAATTCTCCATTTTAACTAAAATAAACTACTACAAATGACATCCGAATAGCATTAGTCCAAAGTGGCCCAGACACGCAGCGCGCCATTCGCACCCTGGTACCATTAGACTCAATGCTATTCGGATGTCATTTGTGGTAGTTTATTTTAGTAAAACTGAAGAATTAAGATTACAAATGTACAGTACATTCAATTATCTTTCATTTGATACCTCATTTGGTCTTACAAACTTTACAATATTATTTTTAATCGTTTTTTAATCCCAACCTCTCAATTCTGGTACCCGGGTACCAATAGGTTCAGCCTTTATATAAAGTAGGCCCGTTATATTTTGAAGTATTTATCAGATCAATTGAAATCATTAACAAACACTCCACTTTTGCGCTCCATGTCAAAATCTAAATGAAAACACCTCCCCCCCCTTTTTTTTTCCATCCAGGAGCTGAAAGGCAAGACATTTCCAACAAGGGCACGCAATCCCATGTTTTATCCCAGACATCTATACAGGTGAGTGCTCTGCCCTTCCCAGCAAGTGGCCAAACACACTGTTCCCTTACGTCTGATCTGCACGTGAACATGTCGATGAAATCAGTGCTTTCTGAGTTTGTGAAAAAGAAAAAAAAAAAAGGAAAGACAAAATAATTGTGTGTCACTCTGAAAGTAACCGGATATTATTCCGACGCATTACGTGATGTAAGGTTTTTAGATGCATCCTAAATATATTAAAAACATATTTTTAAATAAATTGTAGCTGGTATCAGCGCGTATATATCTTTTTTAAAACTGCTTTTTTTTCAAATTTATTTCATACGATCCAACTGCAGGTGTCGACTCCGCTTAATGTCAGACACCCAATCAAAACGTCTGCCGGCTCGTGGTATTTACGGCGCAGACGCGAGAGTCTGAATCAGATTTTGACCCGTCTTGATAACTTTATCTGAGTTATCGGAAATAGCCTTAAAACTTTACATACAGTAATGTTTGTCTCCCCTTATCAGTTTCATCACTGAAAGTCGACGCGTGTTTTATTATCTGCGCGCGCTCCGTATTCTAAAGCAGCGGTTCTCAAAATTAGTCATATGCCACCATGGGGGTGGGGGGGGGGGGGGTGGGGGGGCACACCATATTTTGGGGGGCACGAAAACTATGTTAAAATTTCGTTCGTATAAAAAATAGTTCTTTTTAAATATTAGTATCTGGAAAGTACGCCACGGAGGTAAACAAATGTTATAGTGGGCCATTATTAGCAAAATATAAAAAAAGTTGAGAACCACTGTTCTAAAGTATGGCGGTCGTACAACGACACAGTGATGGGATCTGTGAGATGGTAGATAATGTATAGGTGGCTTTCTTTAACAATATCTCAGCTGTTGTTTTTTTATTTTATTTTTACCTTTTATTTTCACTAGCTGAAATGGAGGAAATACAAGTTTTGTCCTCTTGAAACGTTTGCAAATATTTTTAACGGATACGTGAAAATAGAATGAAGTGCCGGTAGCCTACCGGTAGTGCCAGGTTTTTGACGCTAGGGAGAGCAACCACTCTTTTAAAAGACTCACACACCATAATAGTAACACGGATTCTGATTATAGTGTTTTTATATATTCAGATTTGAAAACAAATTAACATACAGTACGTTGGAATCAATAGATGGTAGGATCGCCAAAGGCAGCATCAACTATGGCTCAATTGAATAAGCTGGTGTGGTATAACCTTAAACTAAACTGAAAGAACTGAAACTTAGACTTAGGCGTCCGCCGGCCACGTCTGTTTAGCACGCTCCTACATGGCCTCTCGGTTCCCTGGGTGGCCGAGTGGTCTAAACCGAGGTCAAGCCCAAGGAAACCACCCGGACAAGTCGAGACATCACCCCGGATGGATGGGACTCGTTAACCTTGGTTGCCAACCCATCTAAGAGAGGGCCAACTTCGGATGGCAACCCATCTAAGAGAGGGCGAACTTCGGATGGCAACCCATCTAAGAGAGGGCCAACTTCGGATGGCAACCCATCTCAGAGAGGGCGAACTTCAGCAACATTCACATGGTATCCCGGATACAACGCGTGCTTTGGATTTCGGCGTTATTGATGCCTCAACTGGCACCTGTTGTTACTGCCACACGTTTGACCGATTAGCCAAGCTGCTCATGTGCGCACAATAGAAACTCTCAAAAATAGCGCCTTCCATCTAATCTACGCCATTTTTAAAAATGATTTTATTTGAGCTACAATTAAGGATGAGAGGAGACGAGCAAAGGCGTTAAGATAGAGTTGACTTACGAAGTCCCGTGGTCAGAGGACTTACATAGTCCCGTGTTTGGAGGCCTTACATAGTCCCGTGGTTGGAGGACTTACATAGTCCCGTGGTTGGAGGAATTACATAGTCCCGTGTTTGGAGGACTTACATAGTCCCGTGGTTGGAGGACTTACATAGTCTCGTGGTTGGAGGACTTACATAGTCCCGTGGTTGGAGGACTTACATAGTCCCGTGGTTGGAGGACTTACATAGTCCCGTGTTTGGAGGACTTACATAGTCCCGTGGTTGGAGGATTTACATAGTCCCGTGGTTGGAGGACTTACATAGTCCCGTGGTCGGAGGACTTACATAGTCCCGTGGTCGGAGGACTTACATATTCCCGGGGTTGGAGGACTTACATAGTTCCGTGGTTGGAGGACTTACATAGTCCCGTGGTTGGAGGACTTACATAGTCCCGTGGTCGGTGGACTTACATAGTCCCGTGGTTGTAGGACTTACATAGTCCCTGGTTGGAGGACTTACATAGTTCCGTGGTTGGAGGACTTACATAGTCCTGTGGTTGGAGGACTAACAGAGTCCTGTGGTTCGAGGACTTACAGAATCCTATGTTAGGATGACTGACAGAATCCTGTGGTTGGAAGACTTAAATAGTCATGTGGTTGGAGGACTTATAGAACCCTGTGTTGTAGGACTTACAGAGACATGTGGTTGAAGGACTTCCCCTGGCACATGGATTATCCCCTGATTTTCAAAAGTCTACTTCCGTCGCGGTAATTCCAACCTGCCGACCGGCTGGTCATTTATTTTAAGAGTCAAAAACGTGTAGACATCAGCCAACTGTTTCCCCCGACACGTAGGAGGATAACATATCAAAACAATGGCGGCGTTAGAAACCAGGACAATGGTAGGCAGAAGAGGCAGACAACAACAAGGAATGTCGTACAACGGAAAGTCTTTACGGTAGGAGATGCTCTATAGCAGCGGTTACCTGTGGGTCGCGACCCCTTTGGGGAAAACCATCGGAAAACACATATACTCACAGTTATGAAGTAGCAAAGAAAATTTTTTTATTGTTGGGGGTCGCCACAACATGAGGAATTGTATTAAAGGTCGAGGCATTTTGAAGGTTGAGAACCACTGCTCTATAGGATGTCTTACGCTAGGAGGGGGTCTATATGCCCACACATGCTAGTGATCTATATGCCCCCCGCAGGCTCATGATCTATATGCCCCCAGCCGGCTTTCATGTCGACCCGAAAGTATGAACAATTTTAACCCACTGCATGCACATATAACTCCAGACACGTAGCTAAGGGGGCCTGGGGGGCATATGTCCCTGGGCGCCAGACAAGGTAGCGGCGCCAAAATGTGCTTTGATATTATTTTATTGATGAAAATAATGGGTTTGAGAGTTGAAAAAAGAAAGGGAGGCACTTTAAAATGAATCTTGTCCCTCGAGGGCCAAACACCCTAGCTACGCCTCTGTATAACTCACTTCATGTGCATATAACACACTTCATATACATAAAACCCACTTGATGTACATATACAGTAACACCTCCGTTTTACGACCTTTAAATTGCCAGTAAAACGAGGTGTTAAATTGGAGGGGTCTAAAAAGAGCGGTAGGACATTTTCGAACAACGACATTTAGAAAATTAAGTAAACAATTAAAATAAAAACAAAAAAGTTCATGTACCATTAAGTATAGGCAATAGCTGCCATCTTTCTTTCAGAAGTATAGATTAAACTCTGTATCACAACCAATACAGTCACTAAGTACACGTACCATTAAGTATAGGCAATAGCTGCCATCTTTCTTTCAGAATTATAGATTAAGCTCGGTCTCATAGCCAATACAGTCACTAAGTACACGTACCATTAAGTATAGGCAATAGCTGCCATCTTTCTTTCAGAAGTATAGATTAAGCTTGGTCTCACAACAATACAGTCACTAAGTACACGTATCATTAAGTATAGGCAATAGCTGCCATCTTTCTTTCAGAAGTATAGATTAAACTCGGTCTCACAACCAATACAGTCGCTATCTTCCTGTTCCTCATTCATTACAAAATAGAAAAATCAGTGCTGGTAATGGTAGCTGTTTAAACGCGTGTATAAGTGATGAGTGCATGCTTAAAGTTGTAACCACAATCATTGAATAGTTTTTTTTTTTTACATAGAAAGCTTTGTTTTCTGTTTGTTTGCATGGCCCCCCCCCCCCCCAAATCCATGCATGTTCTTTTAGTATGTCGCTTTGAACACCAGACAGGGTGTCGGCAAGGTCTAAAAGGCCCCTGCTCAGGGCAAACAGACATTGTGTCGGAAAGGTCTGAAAGGTCCCTGCTCAGGGCAAATCTGGTCAGCTCCTTGGATTATGTCAAGGCAGTGGAGAGGTTGATAGGTGGTTCTCCATCTTTCTCGTTCTCAGTGTCACTGAGCTGGTTATCCACTTGGGAAGAGGACGCCCGACTGTCTCTAGTGGCAGTGACACATGTGGTCTGGATGTTATCTTCACGTGAGGCAAACTCCTGAAAGGTGCACCCATCAAGCATTCTCTCTATGGCTCCCTCCAGTGTGACATCCTCTGCAGGCCCTTCATCATGCCGGATGCAAGCCTCAGTTGCAACACCCTGCACTACTTCCTAGCTGCTTACGGCATCGCCTGCTGTTAAAAGTTGTAAACGACACTGTTTTCTCCAAGCGCACAAACATAGCATTCCTTTGGAGTCTGATTTTTTCAGGTGCTAGGTCGTAAACTTGAGTTATTTGAAGGCCGCAAGTCGCGTTTTTAGAGGAAGTCGTTTAAAAGGGGGTCTCAAAACGGAGGTTTTTACTGTAACCCACCTCATGTACATATATCCCACTTCATGTACATATTACCCTCTTCATGTACATCTAATCCAATTCATGTGCATATAAACCCACTTCATGTGCACATAAATAGCTCTCTAATCCTCCAAACAAACAACCCTATGGAAGAAAACCATAAAATTAATCCCACTCACCAAACGATCTCACGAAACACAATTCTAGCGGACAAAAAAAAAAAAAAAAAACCGTCCTATAGGCCAGTGGTTCTCAACCTTCCTAATGCTGCGACCATTTATAACAGTTCCAAATGTTGTGGCGACCCCACAACCACACAATTATTTTCGTTGCTGCAACATAACTGTAGAGTATGTGTGTTTTCCGATGGTCTCAGGCGACCCCTGTGAAATGGTCGTTCGACCCCAAAAGGGGTCGCGACACACAGGTTGAGAACCGCTGTCCTAGGCCAACTCATATCTAACATCCATCGGGAAGAAGACAAAAATCAAGTCTAGACGGTGTGAAACAATCAACATTTTTGAGTGTATTTTATGTGTCAGGTGTAAGTGAATGCCCTACTAATGGGTATGACCGAGATTTTTTTTGGCCAAGAGAGAGACAAAAACAACAACAGGCGCACGTCCTTCGTATGGACTGTTAGTTTTCCTTATAGGTGAGTAGCAGCCAGCGATCATCTTTCAAACTGTATCGGTGCACTGTGAGGGAACTTGTCCACCGTCTTGTTGTACTGTCAGGGAACTCGTCCACTGTATCGGTGCACTGTGAGGGAACTAGTCCAACTTCTCGGTGCACTGTGAGGGAACTAGTCCAACTTCTCGGTGCACTGTGAGGGAACTAGTCCAACTTCTCGGTGCACTGTGAGGGAACTAGTCCAACTTCTCGGTGCACAGTGAGGGAACTAGTCCAACTTCTCGGTGCACTGTGAAGCAACTCATCCACATTCTCTGAGAACTGTCAGGGAACTCTTCCACTCAAGTGTTTTGTCTTTAAACAAATCAAACAATTATCTTGTTTGTCGCTAAATTCTGTGTGGCTGTGTCGGCGTCGGGATCTACCAGTCCATCATACAAGAAACTTTAAGTTTGCAGATCAACGCAGCTTCATGACACGCCGCGCTTAACATTGGCATGGGCAGTCAAACTTATCCATGTCATCTAATGTCACATCATGTCAAGTCATTTCATGTCATGTCACATCATATCATGTCATCTCATGTCACATCATGTCATACCATATCATGTCATCTAATGTCACATCATGTCAAGTCACATCGTGTCATGTCATCTCATGTCCTTTCACATCGTGTCATCTAATGTCACATCATATCAAGTCATCTCATACCTGGCTAAGGGAAACGGTTATTAGTTCAAGGAAAAAAAAATATAAAAAAATATTGGGATGATGCAAATGTTGAACGTTAATAACTCTTTAGCTAAGGGCAGACAATCTGGAGACCTCAAGTAAATAGGGTGGGGGTTGGAAAGGGGTGGTGGAAGCGGAGGGAGGGGTAAGAAGAGGGTGTGGAAGAGGGGGGTGGAAGAGGGGGATGACTCTGCAGCAAAAAACGCTTTAAAAGCCAGCACGAAATAAATAATTCAACGACCTAAAGTGCACCTGGAATCTATCAGGAAAGAGGATTCGATTACCTAAGCGCTGTCTCACACTGAGTCATAGAGGACACACTCGGTCTATGATTTAATTTATTGCTATAAATGGGGACACACATTGCTATGGCGATTATCTTGCTATATCTGATGACAAGCAATGCTAGTACCAATATAGTACCGTACCCGAGGACACACATTGCTAAAATATCACAATACTTTCTATGTGATACAATTCAGCTTCTCATCAATACGTAGCTCACACAAAGCTGTGACGTTCACCAAATCCAATCAAACCTACCCCTAAGTATAACACACACACACACACACACACACACACACACACACACACACACACACACACACACACACACAAAACTGTTAAGACAATAGCTTTTCTTGAAACTTCAGAACAATTGCCCTGACACTAACCGTATAAAAAAAATCGATCACCTCTGAGATGACGTTGTCCCGCCAGTCGTCTGCCGAACGACAAATCAGGTTATTTTAAAAATAGAATTCAGCATCGCTGTGATGACAAGGAGGACGCTTATGAGTTTTTCTTAGTGTCAAACAACAAAGGGATTATTTCGTACATTGTGGATCACTCTCCGGCCTTGTTTAAATAAGGATAAGGGGAAAAAAAGTGTTGAATGTGGTAATCGAAGTACGAACGGGGTAATCGAATAACGAACGGGCTAATCGAACAACGAACGTGGTAGTCGAACAACGAACGTGGTAATCGAACAGCGAACGTGGTAGTCGAGCAACGAACGTGGTAATCGAAAAACGAAAGTTGTAATCAAAGAACGAACGGGGTAATCGAACTACGAACATGGTACTCGAACAATAAAGAACAAATCAGAACTTATTTCATCATCAGTTTATGGCCATCTAATAAATTCAATACATGGGGGAGAATCCATTTTTAAAGTCCTAAAGATTCCCTATTATGCCAGCCTCCTCATGGTATGCACACAACAAAGTATTTAATCTCAGAGTGACGACACGGTGCCAACGGGAGCACTCCAGTCGGAGTTTGGACGCGGAGCCCTCGGCACAAGATTCCCACCGCACAAGAGTCATAGGCCACCATCACGGACCACTATCACGGTCATCCATCATGGAAAACCACCACGGACTACCACCAAGACCTCCTTTAGAGCCGACCGTCACTTACAACCCTCCCGGTCCACAGTCTCGTACAACAATCGTGGACCATCGTCACGGTCTACCATCACGACCTTCTTGACAGCCCACCATCATGGCCCGCCATCACGGCCAACCATCATGGACCACCATCATGTACCGCCATCACGTACAAGAATAACGGTCCACCATCACGGACCGCCATCAACGGCTGCTGGTGGGATACACTTACTGTAGTACCGTCTCTTTGTCGCTGTGTTTAGAGTTGAATCGAAAGGAAGACAAGAAGCCCAGTCTTGCCCATATGCGGCATAACACACTGCAGACAACACCGCCTCGTTCTGGCACTGAATATCGTCACTGTATCTTTATGAAATTTATTTTCATTGTAAAAAAAAAAAAAAAAAAAACTCCAACTGTCATAAATTAGCCAAAAACAATTTATAGAAGACGGAAAGTCTTGCGAGCGCCCCTTTACCGACAATTTAGCGCGCCCCTAGCGCAAGAGAAGCTCTGCAACCACTTCTTCTTAATTTAAACGGTTGTAAACATGAGGAAACCTCGCCATTTCCCAGCTCTTTGACTCCAAGGCTTGCTGGTGGATGGCGCACTGACCTCAGTTTTTATTTGTCGTGTTTCGCAATTTTTTTTTTTTTTAAAGCTGAATTGAGTTAAATTAACGACCTCTGCCGAGGGTCTGACGTCAATGGGGGGGGGGGGATTTGTTTTTTAAAAAATAAGCATTTTCTTTTTTTTCGGGAGGGAAGGGGGGTGGGAGTGTCGTTTCAGATGGTTAAAGATAGTTGAATTTAGTGCTGTTGATACGTGTGTGACGTCATCACTATGTGTGAATCACATAATACTGTGCGAGGACAACGTAAGAGTCTCCGCCTCTCCCCCCCCCCACACACACACACACACACAAACACACACAAAACTAACGTAAAACGTTGCTGTACGAATATCCAATGTTTCACATGTAGTGGTCGGTGTTCTGTGTCGATACTTTCCAAGCCAAATCACCCCCACCCCCACACCTCTTTGACAGAGTCTGAAGTTGACGACCCTTCCCAACTTCAGGTGACCAATGCAGGTTAGATTACTCCAACCTTGTAAAATTTCACCAATAAGGCACCATTTATCCCCACTTCAGCACCTGCCAATGACAAAGGCCCCCCCCCCATCCCCTAAAGGGGCGTAGCTAGAGTGTTTTTGGCGCCCGAGGACAAGATTCATCCGAAAGAGCCTCCCTTCCTTTTGTTCAACTCTGAAATCCATTATTTTCATCAATATAATAATATCAAAATACATTTTGGCGCCTCTAACTAGTCTGCCGCCCAGGGACATCCGCCCCCCTGCCACCCCCTTAGCTACACCTTTCACCCCTATTGAAACTGGTTAAGGCTTACCACGCCCAACAATTGAAATACACCCTCCCCCCTTTTTCCCAAAGCGATTATCATCATGAATTCATTATTCTAGTATTGTTCAAAATTCATGAATTCATTATTCTGGTATTGTTCAAAATTCATGAATTCATTATTCTGGTATTGTTCAAAATTCATGAATTCATTATTCTGGTATTGTTCAAAATTCATGAATTCATTATTCTGGTATTGTTCAAATTTCATGAATTCATTATTCTGGTTTTGTTCAAAATTCATGAACAAAAGAATATGAGATGTAACGCGGGGGAGGTGTGGGAGAATCAGGGCAAGTGTGTGTGTGGGGGGGGGGCAAGGGAAGGCATTGAGATTAGGACGAGGAGGGGGGGGTGTAATCCGCTTTCACTTTGCCAAGCCTTGTGTTTTAAAGACGCAGGTTCGAAGAGGTCGTGAACTTGCCCGAATTCACCTGACTCCTGCAGGGCTACAGCAAGTCCGAGACTGCTTTCAATCCCTTGCTGACCTGCTAATCGGATTTTCTTCTTCCGGTCGCAGTTATCGACCGCGTTGTCCTCGCACCGAGGAGTGATGCGTGGTCGATACCCGCGGTGTCTGGTGCTAACAGCGACACTTACAGAATGCATAGAGGGACTGCAACACCACATAATGCATAGAGGGACTGCAACACCACATAATGCATAGAGGGACTGCCACACCACATAATGCATAGAGGGACTGCCACACCACAGAATGCATAGAGGGACTGCAACACCACAGAATGCAAAGAGGGACTGCAACACCACATAATGCATAGAGGGACTGTCACACCACATAATGCATAGAGGGACTACAACACCACAGAATGACTTTAATTTTTGTTTGCTTTTTACCCCCAATTCAAAAAAGAATTATTTCAAGGAGAAAAGGAATTGTCTTTGGTTTAGAGAGTGTTACAAATGTTACAGCCGAGAAGTGTAATCGTCCAAGTGACCTCTAGAAATGACCCGGATATGACGAAAAATAAATGACACGATCAAATTTTCATACAAGCATTTGATGCAATTCGTGTATGAAGCCTTGTCACAACTTTCAAATTACTATTTGTTCGAATTCCCCAAAAAATAAACTACGCACACTATAGTGCGTTCATGCAACAATTTGACGCGAAATTTGATCGTGTGAACTGCCGCTGAGGATCCTCGGGCTGATATTATGATTGTTAAACAGCATGATTGTTGGATAATATAAAGTAATATTAATTATAATAATAACTACAGGATTATAATAAATTAAGAGGCAGCTGTAACAGAAAGAATCTCTCGTGGCGTCATCTCGGAGTTCGGATACTTTTTAATGACTAGAGCATTTCCTGCTTGTTGCCGAGTTGTGCCGTCCCAGTTCAGTTGGGTAGTTCGTAAACCCGATATGCAATTAATAAACACAACTTCACACGATACACAATCATGCTGAAACCCACACGTTCCTGGGGTAGGCTAAGCAGTTATCGTCCTCAGCAAACAGCAATTTGCCATGCGTTGCCTAGCAGCCGGTGTGCGCACTGACTCTGATTGCGGTCGGCCCCAGCAGGTTTTCGGCGAGTGCGCACCGGTGCCTGGGCACGTTGTTCTCGGTGGGTGCGCACCGTCTGACACCGTAATGGGGTAAATCCGATAAGCAACGATATCCCGAGTGCGCTATGCTACATAATCTGACATTCTTTTAGTGTCGGAATGTCGGGAATCTCAAATTGTTAATATCAGAACCGAATTCTAAATAGGGTTTTTTGGCTCAGTTCAACTGGACCCCTCCTCAACATTTCGATTTGCGAGAACAGCAATTATGAAACCGAGGTCAGTGGACGGATCCTGAGTCAGCAAAGTCATTTTAATGGGGGTCATTAATATAAACCCGTTCTAGCGTTTGTGGGGACAGGCTACGGTGACAATTAAGGTCGTTCAGGTGTTATTATAACCAGTTTTGAGAGTGGGCAGCGTCATCGTAGTAATCAAGAAATATTATATTCGACAAAAGATCCACTTATTAAAATTTAAGACCCACTGCTTTGATAAATCAGTTTCTTAAACTATAACTTTACCTTTCATACAATGGAATGTCACGAGCCAAGAATGTCCCGAGCCAAGAATGTAACGAGCCAAGAATGTCCCGAGCCAAGAATGTCACGAGCCAAGAATGTCACGAGCCATGAATGTAACGAGCCAAGAATGTCACGAGCCATGAATGTCACGAGCCAGGAATGTCACGAGCCAGGAATGTCACGAGCCAGGAATGTCACGAGCCAAGAATGTTATGAATCAAGAATGTCACGATTATACACACGCAATTACCCCCAAGTGATTAAGTTACGTTTGCGATGAGACGAATTTGTAACAAATTATGCGCGGAAACGTTACGGCTGTCGCTACCAGACAGAACAGGGAACTCCCCCCGGTGTATACCCGCTGTCCCCGTCACAATACGTGCAAATACCCGATCGAATCAATAAGTCCATGCAAATTCCACGCCAAGCCGTGCAAATAGATGTATACATATTCTTCGTTCAAATATTAGTTCATCGGATCAGTTACTGCATCAATTTTTGTGTTTGTTGAAAGAATAATTCAAAGACAAATGAAATTCAAAGACAAATGAAATTCAAAGACAAATGAAATTCAAAGACAAATGAAATTCAAAGACAAATGAAATTCAAAGACAAATGAAATCAAGATGCGAGCGAATGAGGTACAAGATAAACTCACGTGGTATTCTTCATCTAATACATGATCGGGCAGTGGTGACTGTATCATGTACATATAGGTCTGTATGTAGGCATTAGCTTGATTAATTTATTTATTAATCTAATAAATGAACGGGCAGTGGTGACTGCATATGTATAAATATATGTCTTTATTTAGGCATTAGCTAGATTAATTAACTAATTAATCTAATAAACGAACGGCAGTGGTAACTGCATATGTATAAATATATGTCTTTATGTAGGCATTAGCTAGATTAATTAACTAATTAATCTAATAAACGAACGGCAGTGGTGACTGCATATGTATACATATATGTCTTTATGTAGGCATTAGCTAGATTATTCAAACACATTACATGTAAACACTGGATCGCAGCTGAATTTGACACGGCCGTACTTCTTGATTCTAAAATGGTTCATGGGAAGTTTTGGGTCGAAATATCTGAACACAAATTCGGCTGTCGTGCTTCAAATGATAAAATTCATGCGGCTGGAAAGTGTGGCGAGATTCAGTCGATGAATTGGACGAAAATCGCAAAATATTGCCACCAGTCGAATTTCTCGGTTCATTCACCAACGGATTATTCTAAACTACCTAGTATGTAAACGGCAGTGTGAAAAGCTGCAATTCTTATAATTATATTAAGTCCCCCCAATCGTCTGTTATAGCTCTCGGTAACAGTCATACAAGAGTGATTAATTCAGCGCCCTGACAAACAAAAAGCTGCACCCGGAGCAAAGCCTGACTTTAGAGGTGCTCTTGCCAAAAATTATAATTTGGGTAAAAAATTGCATTTTTTTCGCGCCCTACTTAAGATGGCACCCGAATTGAAAACCGCCTTTGCCAGCCAAGCTTACCACTGCCCTGGTTCTTAAGTATGATTTAGGATTACCATTTATTTTGATACAGGGATTTCTAGCTACTAACAGTAGAGTATTGCTACTAACAGCAGAGTATTGCAACTAACAGTAGAGGATTGCTACTGACAGTAGAGTATTGCTACTAACAGTAGAGTATTTCTACTGACAGTAGAGTATTTCTACCAACAGTAGAGTATTGCTACTAACAGTAGAGTATTGCTACTAACTGTAGAGTATTTATTCTAACAGTAGAGTATTGATACCAACAGCAGACTATTGCTACTAACAGTAGAGTATTGTTATCAACAGTAGAGTATTGCTACTAACAGTAGAGTATTGCTAGTAACAGTATAAAGTATTACTACTAACAGTAGAGTATTGTTGAAGTTAGTCCAAATTTTCCCAATACACCACCATTCAAAACTATGCCCATAACGAAGTCATTTCAGGGCACGGAAAATGCGAGAATAAGGACACATGAGAACACGGACCATTCGGGCAAATGGGCGTTTGAGTACACGGACATTATGAGTACATGGGCAAAATAAGTACAAGAAATATATGAGCCCTCGGACAATGAGATTACACGGACAATAAGAACGGACAATACGAGCCAAAAGGACAATTTGAATATGTCGACGATGTGAGTCAACTAACGCTATAAATACGACAATGGTATCACGTGACAAAGTCATAACATGACGGAAGTATTTACTCATGGTAAAGAAGAAAAAAAAATTAAAAAACCAGCAAACAATTTGAATTCACATCCACATTAGTAGACGATTGGTCGATGAATGCCTCGCGACGATCGATAACAAAAGCCACTGATGATGAAATGGAGAGGCGAGGTAAGAGTAGACGCCAGGGCCTAAATTTGGTATAATCACATCCGTTGGAGAGTGTCCTTCTCTTTAGACTGACACGTGGTTTAGAGGAACGCCCTGGAGGAGGAAGGATGGCTGGGGATTTGAGGGATAGGGTGGACGATTGTGGAGTTTAGGGGAGACAGGATGGGGAGGATTTAGGCAAGGGCGGAAGTGATGAATCTAGGGTATGATGAACGGTTGGGATAATACAAAAATGGGGTGGGGGCTTTAGGGTCAGCATATTGGTGACTTAAGATAAATTATAGATTACAAGAAAACTAAAGAGGATATTCTTTATTACATTTTTTAAATTCTATTGTAAAGTAATATACTTCCTCATATATTTTACATCCTAAACTAAACCATAAAACTCCTATGGTTCTTGTTAAAAAGTAAAAGGAAATAAGATAGTAAATTTTGTATCTCGCTCTAGTTCTCCGAGGCTCCGGTTGACAAGTCTGTGGTGGCTTGCCGATTTGGAGGCGTCGGCCACCGGACCCCTCGACGTTACCCGGCGAACAAGACCACCATTGCGTGTCCCAAGTAGGCAGATTAGGGACATGCTTGGTACCTGCTGTACTAAAAACAGCACCCACAGGGCTGCCATATGTGACGTTTTCACAGTTGAAAGTAAATTCAGAGACAGGGTAGGGATCATGATTACAAGTTGTCGTTAAGGGATGTGAGGCGAGAGGTTAAGGTGGAAGCCTCTGGCCGATGATTCTAAGTACGCAGCCTGAGAAAGCTGCTCCTGGGTGACCGTTTCGTCCCAGCTACTTCGCAAACTAGTTGCGGGTGGAAACCCATTGCAGAACCCCTCTTTAAGGCGTCCGACGCTTTCTCGGGATGGGTGGGGGAAGATATTAGGACGTTAATGTACCGTCCAGACTCCCCTAGGAGAGTCGGATGCGA
Organism: Omphiscola glabra; assembly: GCA_964017045.1. NCBI lineage: Eukaryota > Metazoa > Mollusca > Gastropoda > Lymnaeidae > Omphiscola > Omphiscola glabra. The sequence goes on along the minus strand of OZ024806.1, from coordinate 16,417,848 downwards.
ACGCTTTAAACGCAGCGTCTTCGGTCAACCGGACATCCCCGGGCGGGAAAGTAAATATACACTCACACACAAACAATCCGGTAAATTAAAACATAAATAAATACAAAGTTATTACTTACGCGTACCCTTTATTCAGCACGGTGTTTTTTGTTGTATATCCCCGAGTTCAACCTCTGACCCCGGAAGTGCTCGTAACCAGTGCCGCTCTAGTCGTGTGTCCGCATAAAAAACGGTCACGTGACCGCTCTATCTCGCTACCACGTGACGGTCTATCCCGCTTCTACGTGACTGGTCTATCACGCGACCACGTTGATTTGGTGCGACTCACGCTGCTGTGACTCCTGAACCCCCGGGGTGCGGTGTAAGTAAGGTGAGCAGCGGGGCCGTAAGCCTCAATGACGTAGCAGCTCATCTGTGTTGGTGCAAGGCATTGCGTGAACGCTTTCAAAACTGGGACGCTGTGGACGAGTAGAAAAAGAAAACGTTTAAAATGCAGGCGTTGCGACGTACAGGCGTATGACGTACAGGCGTATGACGTACATGCGTATGACGTACAGGCGTATGACGCACTGGCGTATGAGGTACAGGCGTATGACGTATGATTAGAGACAACAAAAGGACTTTTACATTTTAATGGCTTCCCTCCCTTATAATCAAATGAAATAATCGATTATTGGGAATCGAAACAGGGGAATTAAAGAAATCCCCCCCCCCCCCCCCCGAACACAACTATTTTTTTTAGTTCACCGTGAAAAGAAAATGTATTATTAAAAAAAATTACAAAAAACTATACGATTTTTAAATTAAAGCATGTCGTATGAATTGAATTCTTCGAATTGTAAATAGTTAGGAACAGAAATGTTACACCATCAATTTCAAGTTTATATATTTTTTAAAGACCGTCTCTCTTTATAAACAATCTCTCTTTATAAGAACATCTCTCTTTATAGACCATCTCTCTTTATAGACCATCTCTCTTTATAGACCTTCTCTCTTTATAGACCATCTCTCTTTATAGACCATCTCTCTTTATAAACCATCTCTCTTTATAGACCATCTCTCTTTATAAGCCATCTCTCTTTATAGACCATCTCTCTTTATAGACCATCTTTCGTTATAAACAATCTCTCTTTATAGACCATCTCTCTTTATAAACCATCTCTCTTTATAGACTATCTCTCTTAATAGACCATCTCTCTTTTTAGACCATCTCTCTTTATAGAATATCTCTCTTTATAACCATCTCTCTTTATAAACCATCTCTCTTTATAAACCATCTCTCTTTATAAACCATTTCTCTTTATAAACCATCTCTCTTTATAGACCATCTCTCTTTATAAGCCACCTCTCTTTATAGACCATCTCTCTTTCTTGACCATCTCTCTTTATAGACCATCTCTCTTTATAGACAATCTCTCTTAATAGACCATCTCTCTTTATAACCATCTCTCTTTATAAACTATCTCTCTTTATAAACCATCTCTCTTTAAAAACCATCTCTCTTTATAAACCATCTCTCTTTGTAGACCATCTCTCTTTATAAGCCATCTCTCTTTATAGACCATCTATCTTTATAGACCATCTCTCTTTCTTGACCATCTCTCTTTATAAACCATCTCTCTTCATAGACCATCTCTCTATTTAGACCATCTCTCTTTATAAGCCATCTCTCTTTATAGACCATCTCTTTTTATAGACCATCTCTCTTTATAAACCATCTCTCTTTAAAAACCATCTCTCTTTATAAACCATCTCTCTTTGTAGACCATCTCTCTTTATAAGCCATCTCTCTTTATAGACCATCTATCTTTATAGACCATCTCTCTTTCTTGACCATCTCTCTTTATAAACCATCTCTCTTCATAGACCATCTCTCTATTTAGACCATCTCTCTTTATAAGCCATCTCTCTTTATAGACCATCTCTTTTTATAGACCATCTCTCTTTATAGACCATCCCTCTTTTAGACCATCTCTCTTTATAGACCATCTCTCTTTATAGACCATCTCTCTTTATAAACCATCTCTCTTTAGAGACCATCTCTCTTATAAGCCATCTCTCTTTATAACTTTCAATATCTAATATTCGTACGGCTACGTAATATTGATGAAAGTTAGTTTTTTTTTTTTAAAATACATATATCCAGCAAATCAATGCATCAATTTCTTTGGTATGTAAACCGTTACATTGACATGGACATTGTAAGTTGAGGTTTTTCTTTGGTTTGTTTTTAAAATAATAACTTTTTGTAGCGGCACAGAGCTTCGCTACCTTATTCTCGTCTGTTTATTATTCGTTTCACTGCTTCGACCGTAGAGCACTACACACGCGTCATGACGTGATGACCATTCGAATGGAAGCAGTCATGTGACGATATCATACTTTCACTCAGAGCGACCGACGCCAAGGGAATATAAAATAATATATAACTCATATATATTTAAATTAGGGCAGTGTTGTTTAAAAGAGCTAACACCATTTATATCTTTACAAAACTGATATATACATCGGCAGGTTTGTCCAGTGAGATATCTAGTATACACTGGGTGCTACATTTTAAAGCGTTTCGGTAAATTCGGATAGATCGTACCGCGTTTTTTTACCATGGCCGCCATCTTGGTTGCCTGAACCCTAAATTTATCCCTAAACCTAACCTGAACCCTAAATTGTGTAAATCTATCCCTAAACCTAATGATGAGGTACGTTTCTTGTCTGTAAACGTCATCTTTTGAAATGAACTCTACCGAGCAAGACATGAAGTGTATGTCAGCCAACATTGGTCAATACATTTCATATCTTCCAGGACAGAATCGGCACCTTGACGGGACGGGGATAAAAAGCGCCCCCCCTCCCCTTTTCCACACATTCACACACACACCTCCCCATCCCACCACTTACTCTTCGTCACGGGAGAGAGCGCCTCACAGATGAGGCTTTGTTTCACAGGGGCAGCCAATAACTGCAGAGATCAAGGGGGAAAAATACACGGATGTAATGCCGTTTTTTAAATTCTTCTTAAATGGAGCCAGTGAATAGGAAATAATTTAAAGAGTTTCTGAGTTAATTAGGGACAGAGAGAGCGAGAGAGAGAGAGAAAGAGAGAGAGGGAGAGAGAGAGAAAGAGAGAGAGAAAGAGAGAGAGAGAGATTTGAGGAATGATGGACCTAGTGGATAAAAGAAAGTAACAGAAAGACATGTAAAATGGGAGAAAGAGATAGAAAATAAGAAGACAGAGATAGATAGATAGATAGATAGATAGATAGATAGATAGATAGATAGATAGATAGATAGATAGATAGATAGATAGATAGATAGATAGATAGATAGATAGATAGATAGATAGATAGATAGATAGATAGATAGATAGATAGATAGATAGATAGATAGATAGATAGATAGATAGATAGATAGATAGATAGATAGATAGATAGATAGATAGATAGATAGATAGATAGATAGATAGATAGATAGATAGATAGATAGATAGATAGATAGATAGATAGATAGATAGATAGATAGATAGATAGATAGATAGATAGATAGATAGATAGATAGATAGATAGATAGATAGATAGATAGATAGATAGATAGATAGATAGATAGATAGATAGATAGATAGATAGATAGATAGATAGATAGATAGATAGATAGATAGATAGATAGATAGATAGATAGATAGATAGATAGATAGATAGATAGATAGATAGATAGATAGATAGATAGATAGATAGATAGATAGATAGATAGATAGATAGATAGATAGATAGATAGATAGATAGATAGATAGATAGATAGATAGATAGATAGATAGATAGATAGATAGATAGATAGATAGATAGATAGATAGATAGATAGATAGATAGATAGATAGATAGATAGATAGATAGATAGATAGATAGATAGATAGATAGATAGATAAATAGATAGATAGATAGATAGATAGATAGATAGATAGATAGATAGATAGATAGATAGATAGATAGATAGATAGATAGATAGATAGAGAGAGAGAGAGAGAGAAGGACGATAAGAGAAATCTAAGTAAGAAATCTGTGAGAAATCTAAGTAAGAAATCGAAGTGAAACCTAAGTAAGAAATCTAAGTGAGAAATCTAACTGAGAAATTTAAATCAGAAATCCTACTCAGAAATCTAACTATAAATCGTTCAACACTATGAAGTCCGAAATAACGCAATGAAAATTATTATCTTTTTGAAGAAGGGATAAAAAAAATCGCGCCAACTCTTTCCCCGTATGTGAACCACGTCCGCGTGACGCCAACCCAATCGAGATATCCGCCACTTCATCGGCTGCCATCTTCAAGGTCACGACACCCACCAGTTCCGGAGTTATCGCCCCCAAAAGGTGGCTTCCTAACTCAACCAGGGCAGCAGCATACCTCTGATCGCTCCGAGCCGTGAATCTCTGCCCGGATCTCGCGCCGGTCGACGTAAGACGTGACTCGTCCGTTCAGGGTTCGTTTCGCGCGCAACAAAACTCGTCCTTGTTCCTACAAGCCGATGTTGTTTGGATTGTCATGTTGTCTTAAGTGCAGCAATCTTTCACACGTAAAGAAGTGTATTTTTTTAATTACTCGGGAGGTGTTAGTTGCAATAACAAAAAACAAAAACAAAAAAAAACCCACAGCTGCCTTGGCTTGAGTGCAAAAAAAAAAAAAGGGGGGGGGGGTGTGGGCTAGGTTATTTGATGTTTGTTGGCGTGGAAGTTGTAACCAAAGTTTGGAAGATCTCATCGCCTTCTTTCATATAGAAGAAAGACGAAGAGTAAACAGCACCGACGTAGCCTTTTGTATTAAATATGTGTGTCTATCCCATTATAGCGGAAGAAGACCACCAGGGCCTCACGATAGAGAGACGATTATTTTGTGAGCAGATATGGTGGCTTTGATCGGGAAATAAATGGGTTCACTTTGAAGACAACTCAGTAACGGCAACCCGACAACGCTATAGAGCAACCTGTACCGTGTACCCCATAAGGGTTAGAGGTGGTCACAGGAGACCTAATGATCGTGCCAAGCAGGTTGTACTGTCAACGGGGGTGGGTAAGTGTACAGAGCTTCAGCTTAATTGCAGGTCAGGAAGTGGTCAAAATCGGGACACGGCAACTTAAGAACAATCGTGTAAAACACTCTTAACAGGAGCAGTTTTACCTGGCTATTGCGTTAGTCGTCTGATAGCTTTCAGGTCATTTCATTTCTATAAACGAACTAAGTATATTTTAATATTATAATGGACACTACCTCTAGCCTCGCGAGCCATGCAATGGATTAACTGGATTAGGATTACGGCCTGCGGGTCAGCGAGTGAACCGCGTGTACGATATAATATGAATCGCACTTCAGACATTGGCTGGAAAACTTTTAAGAAAATACATGGACCACCTTAACACAATAGCTGGACCACTAATTTTAAGACACAAATAGGGGAACAACTCTTGAGAAAATAGTTGAACGACCAGGTATATGCCTTGGTAGAGAATATATTAGTCTACTGTATGCCTTGGTAGAGAAGATATTAGTCTACTGTATGCCTTGGTAGAGAAGATATTAGTCTACTGTATGCCTTGGTAGAGAGGATATGCCACTGTATGAATTGGTAGAGAAGATATTAGTCTATTGTATGCCTTGGTAGGGATGATATTAGGCAACTCTATGCCTTTGTAAAGAAGATATTAGGCTACTGTATGCCTTGGGAGAGAAGATATTAGGCTATTGTATACTTTGGTAGAGAAGATATTAGGCTACTGTATGCCTTGGTAAAGAAGATATTCGGCTACTGTATGCTTTGGTAGAGAAGATATTAGGCTACTGTATGCCTTGGTAGAGAAGATATTCGGCTACTGTATGCTTTGGTAGAGAAGATATTAGACTACTGTTTGCCTTGGTAGAGATGATATTAGGCTACTGTATGCCTTGGTAGAGATGGTATTAGGCTGCCAGATAAAATTCGACTCTTGCTATACGTAAAAATTGGCCAGGACGCAAATAGCTGCAATTAATCCCCCGTTAAGACTTAAGCACCGATGCCTCCACCGCCCCAGGCCCTGCTACACCTCGTGTGCACCGCACCTGACCTAGATTAAAAAGGAATCAGCCTGGCCGAGGAGCATCGAAAAGCCGTTGAATCGATTCTGACGTTGTTAAAAGGTCAACACGGGTTTTTGTTTGCCAATGCGCACCTTTTTTGTACATGCTCTCATATCTTCGGTCTGACGCGCTCCACGACACCATTGTTCTTCTCCCTGTAAGAGTCTCCTGCCAGATGGGTATCGTCAAAGAGATAGGACGAAAAACCGTCCATTTTACGTGTCGAAATTGCCATGTCAGGATCGATGACTGTGAGCGTTCACTTGATTTGATTGGAGAACTTATATAGCGCTCATTCCATGCTATGATAGCATGCTCACGGCGCTCCGATGTTCGAGAGGTCTCACTGCTGCCAGTTAGGTGCATGTGAACTCCATCTCCCCATCTCCGGGTTCATCTCCCCATCTCCGGGTTCATCTCCGTATCTTCGGGTTTGAATTCTCTTGGATGAGTTGCCGTCCGAGGTTAACGAGTGCCATCCACCCGTGGTGCTGGTGGTGTTTTTGCTTGACTGGGCTTTGGCGGGGATTGAAACTCCTGACCATCAACTTGAGATTTGCTCTGTTTAGACCACTCGGCCACCAAGCACCCTTCTGATACGGAATCCGATACTTTGAACGTTAAAAGGGTACTCTTCGATACATATTGTCTTTGGGTGCACCCTGGAATCACGATGTAACAACAGCATTAAACAATTCTTAGCCAAAATGTAATACTGTTCTTCACGTATTTCGTTTGTGTACTGAGTAACGTATGGTCTTGTACTATGGGCCGTATCTTGTTGTTATCACGTAATAGTGTACAGGGATGTAATTTTGTACATATAGCCAACTGTGCACATGTATGTTTTGTGTACATGTATTTAACTGTGCACAAGTATGTATGTAATTGTGTACATGTATGTTTTGTGTACATGCATTTAACTGTGCAAGGTTATGTATGTAATTGTGCGTCCAAGTTTAACTTTTTACCGGGTTAGTTCGTGTACGGTGTACGTCTTGTACGCACTAAAATCTGACTTTTTTCCGTGTCGGATTTGCGTGTACATTAACGTATTTTTCTATGGTGTCTTCCCTAAATTTTTTTTGTTTCCTTACTTTTCCCCCCTTATTTTTTGTTTTGTTTTGTTGTTGTTTTTTTTGCTTGTTTTACTTTTCGATTGATGTCATTGGTGACATAAGGTCACGGGACATGTTTGAACTATCAAAATGTCATCCGTGCCTATGCCGTCACTACCCCCGAAAAGGAGACGGCTTTCAGGGGCTTGGGGTGGGGCCCGCCATGACGTAAAGGTCGACCAATCAAATTCTGGCATGTGTTCACCTCTCTTTTCGACCACTTCTCTCTCTCTCTCTGTCACTTTCTCCATCTGGAATTGTTCACATTTCTTGGTCATATTGTACACAAAATATTATTTTAAATATGCGACGTCATAGTGTTGAACGGTTTATGGTTAGATTTCTAAGTTAGATTTCTCAGTTAGATTTCTCAGTTAGATTTCTAAGTTAGATTTCTCAGTTAGATTTCTCAGTTGGATTTCTCAGTTTGATTTCTCAGTTAGATTTCTCAATTAGATTTCTCAGTTAGATTTCTCAGTTAGATTTCTCAGTTAGATTTCTCAGTTGGATTTCTCAGTTAGATTTCTCAGTTAGATTTCTCAGTTAGATTTCTCGGTTAGATTTCTCATTTAGATGTCTCAGTTAGATTTCTCAGTTAGATTTCTCAGTTAGATTTCTCAGTTGGATTTCTCAGTTAGATTTCTCAATTAGATTTCTCAATTAGATTTCTCAGTTGGATTTCTCAGTTAGATTTCTCAGTTGGATTTCTCAGTTAGATTTCTCAGTTGGATTTCTCAGTTAGATTTCTCAGTTAGATTTCTCAGTTAGATTTCTCAGTTAGATTTCTCAATTAGATTTCTCAGTTAGATTTCTCATTTAGATTTCTCAGTTAGATTTCTCAGTTGGATTTCTCCGTTAGATTTCTCAATTAGATTTCTCAGTTATATTTCTCAGTTGAATTTCTCAGTTAGATTTCTCATTTAGATTTCTCAGTTGGATTTCTCAGTTAGATTTCTCAGTTGGATTTCTCAGTTAGATTTCTCAGTTGGATTTCTCAGTTAGATTTCTCAGTTAGATTTCTCAGTTAGATTTCTCAGTTAGATTTCTCAATTAGATTTCTCAATTAGATTTCTCATTTAGATTTCTCAGTTAGATTTCTCAGTTGGATTTCTCCGTTAGATTTCTCAATTAGATTTCTCAGTTATATTACTCAGTTGAATTTCTCAGTTAGATTTCTCAGTTAGATTTCTCAGTTAGATTTCTCAGTTGGATTTCTCAGTTAGATTTCTCAGTTGGATTTATCAGTTGGATTTCTCAGTTAGATTTCTCAGTTGGAATTCTCAATTAGATTTCTCAGTTAGATTTCTCAGTTAGATTTCTCAGTTAGATTTTTTTTCTCAGTTAGATTTTTTTTCTCAGTTAGATTTCTCATTTAGATTTCTCAGATAGATTTTTTTTCTCAGTTAGATTTTTTCTCAGTTAGATTTCTCATTTAGATTTCTCAGTTAGATTTCTCATTTAGATTTCTCAGTTAGATTTCTCAGTTAGATTTCTCAGTTAGATTTCTCAGTTAGATTTCTCATTTAGATTTCTCAGTTAGATTTCTCAGTTAGATTTCTCAGTTAGATTTCTCATTTAGATTTCTCAGTTTGATTTCTCAGTTAGATTTCTCAGTTAGATTTCTTATTTCGATTTCTCAGTTAGAGTTCTCAGTTAGATTTCTCAGTTAGATTTCTCAGTTATATTTCTCATTTAGATTTCTCATTTAGATTTCTCAGTTAGATTTCTCAGTTAGATTGCCCATGATTAAAAAAACCCAACAAAAACAATCTTATTCGATAAAAAATAAGTTTTTAAAAAAAAGTTGCGCTGTGCTAAATAATTGCTTATTATCTTTCTACATGTCTATTTATGACGGCCATGCTACAAAGCTTCAAACGATCCATACGGAATTTCTTACAGCACACTTTCCCACAAAGGTCAGCTGTTGTGGAATGACATTAATTGTAAATACCGCCAGAGACACGAATAGCTACACACAAATCTATTTATGTTTATTTAGCTATAATGGTACAACAGCAGGGCTTCAAATAGGGCAATGGTTGCCCTAACATTTTTTTATCTTTCATTTGGAACCGGAAGTAAACATCTGCAACACTTGCCGGACTAAAATACTTAAAATAGATGAAAGATGGCGGCGACTGGTTTCTATGACAATGACACAACGCATTAGTCGCAACGAGTTTAAAATTTAGAGTGGAGAGAAAAGAAAATGGACGCCAGCAGAGATTTTGTGTTCTCTGCGGAAACTGACCTTTCAGTAGGCAGGGCGTCATGCCTTTCTTGTTGGTGTCAATTTATAAATTTTAAAAAAATATTGTTTCTGAGTTGAAGGTGTTTAACGATACTGCTGGGTGCCGCCCATGGCTTAACATTTAAAATGTTATGGGGGTGGTTGGGCGAATACACATTTGTTTTGTTTTATTTAATTAATGTATGTTAATTTTTGAAATTCATGATTATTTTTGTTAAATTGTATGTACAGCGGGGTGAGCCCAGCCCTAGGTTGGGGCACTACTACGCTATAAAAAAACTTCTTATAATAATAATAAAAATAAATATTACTTTTCACGCAGAGGGTGAAGGTGTTTCAAGGTTACTTTTCTCAGCTCTACGAAAATATTTAGCTACAGCAAAATCTATTTTTCCCCATGTTTTTGTTTCTTTTATTGTCTCGCTTGATAAATGAAACAAATTATAAAAAAAAAACAATAGAAAAACGGGCCATCCTTTGTTAATGTTAACTCAAATGTGTCTCCATGATGAATATGACCATAGTAACAACCAGTGGCGTAGTGAGGGGGGCAAGGGGGGGCATCATGCCCCGTGCGCTACTCACAAAGGGGCGCCAAATGGTATATTTTACTATAATATTGTATGGTTTTCGAATGGGGGGGGGCGCTAAAAAGGTATTGGGGGGCGCTAAAAAGGTATTGTGCCACGGGCGCGAGTTAAGCTCGCTACACCACTGGTAACAACAAGCTACAAGACAAGCATCTAACCTACGTTCATCGGTGCGCACCATGTGGTAAACAAATATGGTGCAAATATCTTAAGTCACTCCCATTAGACAAGCACTATGAAACACTGCTTAGTAATCAACTACTGAAATTACCGAAGTAAACCTTGAAAAGTAACTTCATGCTCCTCCCCCTCCCCCTTTTTTTTCCACATGACCGAAGTAAACCTTGAACAATACTCAACTACTGACTTCATTCCCCCCCCCCCCCCCCCTCTTTCAAATTTCACAAATGAAATAAATAAATAAATACAATCCTGCGTCCAGTTTTAACTAATTGTCATTCATCTGTGTTTATCTGTCATACCAGCCCGCCCCCTTCCACAGCCCCAATGATCAGGTTTGAGCTCAGACGATGTGAACGTTTTTGCCACCAGTAAACGGCGCAAGTGTGTTTGGGGTGGGGGAGTGGGGTAGAAGAGGCCATGATTCAAGAATAAAATGACTTTGTATGAAGTGAGTCAACCTTGAATGGAGTTAGTCATCTTTGTATGGAGTGAGTCAACTTTGTATGTAGTTAGTCATCTTTTTATGGATTGAGTCAACTTTTTATGTAGTTAGTCATCTTTGTATGGATTTAGCCAACTTTGTATGGAGTTAGTCATCTTTGTATGGATTGAGTCAACTTTGTATGGAGTTAGTCATCTTTGTATGGATTGAGTCAACTTTGTATGGAGTTAGTCATCTTTGTTTGGAGTGAGTCAACTTTGTATGGAGTTAGTCAACGTTGTATGGAGTTAGTCAACGTTGTTTGGAGTTAGTCAACGTTGTATGGAGTTAGTCAACGTTGTATGGAGTTAGTCAACTTTGTATGGAGTTAGTCAACTTTGTATGGAGTTAGTCAACTTTGTATGGAGTTAGTCAACGTTGTATGGAGTTAGTCATCTTTGTATGGAGTGAGTCAACTTTGTATGGAGTTAGACATCTTTGTATGGATTGAGTCAACTTTGTATGGAGTTAGTCATCTTTGTATGGATTGAGTCAAATTTGTATGGAGTTAGTCAACTTTGTATGGAGGTAGTCAACTTTGTATGGAGTTAGTCATCTTTGTATGGATTGAGTCAACTTTGTATGGAGTTAGTCAACGTTGTATGGAGTTAGTCAACGTTGTATGGAGTTAGTCAACTTTGTATGGAGTTAGTCAACGTTGTATGGAGTTAGTCATCTTTGTATGGAATTAATCAACGTTGTATGGAGTTAGTCAACTTTGTATGGAGTTAGTCAACGTTGTATGGAGTAAGTCATCTTTGTATGGAGTGAGTCAACTTTGTATGGAGTTAGACATCTTTGTATGGATTGAGTCAACTTTGTATGGAGTTAGTCATCTTTGTATGGAGTTAGTCAACTTTGTATGGAGTTAGTCATCTTTTTATGGAGTAAGTCATCTTTGTATGGATTGAGTCAACTTTGTATGGAGTTAGTCAACTTTGTATGGAGTTAGTCATCTTTGTATGGATTTAGTCAACTTTGTATGGTGTTAGTTATCTTTGTATGGAGTGAGTCAACTTTGTATGGAGTTAGTCAAATTTGCATGGATATAGTCATCTTTGTATGGTTTTAGTCAACCTTGTGAGGAGTTAGTCATCTTTGTAAAGAGTTAGTCATATTTGTATGGAGTTAGTCATCTTTGTATTGAGTTAGTCAACTTTGTATGGAGTTAGTCATCTTTGTATGGAGTTAGTCAACTTTGTATGGAGTTAGTCAACTTCGTATGGAGTTAGTCAATTCCAAGTTAGTATGATAATTAATAGATTATAATGTGTAATTATACACAATTGGAGAAATAATTAAATTTGACTATGCGACAGTTTTCAGCTGCCATTTAATCGATGGACATTGGGCAGTGCGATCTTTTACATATCATTGTGCCCTACATTCTAAATGTCCATTGAGTTTATTACGTGCGACAATCGCAACCTACCCGACTACTATGTGTGGCATGTGTACCAGTGTGCCCACTATGTGTGGCATGCGTACCAGTGTGCCTACTATGTGTGGCATGTGTACCAGTGTGCCTACTATGTGTGGCATGTGTACCAGTGTGCCTACTACGTGTGGTATGTGTACCAGTGTGACCACTATGTGTGGCATGTGTACCAGTGTGACCACTATGTGTGGCATGTGTTCCAGTGTGCCTACTATGTGTGGCATGTGTACCAGTGTGCCTACTACGTGTGGCATGTGTACCAGTGTGCCTACTATGTGTGGCATGTGTACCAGTGTGCCTACTACGTGTGGCATGTGTACCAGTGTGAACACTATGTGTGGCATGTGTACCAGTGTGCCTACTATGTGTGGCATGTGTACCAGTGTGCCTACTATGTGTGGCATGTGTACCAGTGTGCCTACTACGTGTGGCATGTGTACCAGTGTGACCACTATGTGTGGCATGTTTACCAGTGTGCCGACTATGTGTGGCATGTGTACCAGTGTGCCTACTATGTGTGGCATGTGTACCAGTGTGCCTACTATGTGTGGCATGTGTACCAGTGTGCCAACTATGTGTGGCATGTGTACCAGTGTGCCTACTATGTGTTTCATATGTACCAGTGTGCCCACTATGTGTGGCATGTGTACCAGTGTGCCCACTATGCCTTGCATTACGCCTATTCACGTTTATTTAAGACCTTGATGAGGTAAGAGTGGTTATATCACCAGCCGTACCAACTTAAGCTGCGCTCGGGGCCAAGAGGGTTTTTCGGCGCCCTCTTCCTAATTTTTTTTGGAAATATAAATACAATATTTGCAGGAACAAAATGACACTAGACGCGCCCTTTAGAAGATTGCGCCCGCGGGCCACTTCCAACCCACGCCTTCGACACCCCTGGTTTTTTTTGTAGTTTTCTGTATTGTAATTACCTCTCTCTTTAAGGCCAGCGCTTGAATTCCAAAATAAACGAGGCGTCGCTAACTGACAGTAATCTTAATTAAGTACAACATTAGTTTTAAAAGCAGCTGGAAAAAATTATAACATGGCCGTATCAATATATTCATGCATTTCACCAACGGAACTGAAGTGAGTGACTGTCGTGTGTTGGATACACTGTGGGCCCAATGGTACAATCTTTGATAACACCAAGGATGAAAAAAAAAGGGAGGGGGGTCGATTTCTTTCTCTTGAAAGCTGAGTTATGAACATCGCGGAAGTCCAGTACATTTTTTTTCGGGCCCATTTTAAATTGTGAGTTGAGACCGGCCGATGTTAAGTTGTGAGTTGAGACCGGCCCATGTTAAGTTGTGAGTTGAGACCGGCCGATGGTAAGTTGTGAGTTGAGACCGGCCGATGTTAAGTTGTGAGTTGAGACCGGCCGATGTTAAGTTGTGAGTTGAGACCAGCCGATGTTAAGTTGTGAGTTGAGACCGGCCGATGTTAAGTTGTGAGTTGAGACCGGCCGATGTTAAGTTGTGAGTTGAGACCGGCCGATGTTAAGTTGTGAGTTGAGACCGGCCGATGTTAAGTTGTGAGTTGAGACCGGCCGATGTTAAGTTGTGAGTTGAGACCGGCCGATGTTAAGTTGTGAGTTGAGACCGGCCGATGTTAAGTTGTGAGTTGAGACCGGCCGATGTTAAGTTGTGTCTTGAGACCGGCCGATGTTAAGCTGTGAGTTGAGACCGGCCGATGTTAAGTTGTGTCTTGAGACCGGCCGATGTTAAGTTGTTTGCTTGTGGCCAAGTTTCCCAGCGTGCAGTTACTTATGTCCAAAAAGTGCACAGCGAAGGAGATGATAATTGAAATAAAAGGGTTTGGTAACACTAAATAAAACATCGCATCCTCTGATATTGAATTGAAAAAAAAGGAACACGATTACGAAAATTATTCTGTTGAATATGGCGCCGTCTGAACCCCTTTAAGTAATTGCTTGAAAATTCTGGATGGTTGGAAGGAAGATTGTGAGATGGCTAGGGTGGTTGGAAGGAAGATTGTGAGATGGCTAGGGTGGTTGGTAGGAAGATTGGGAGATGGCTAGGGTGGTTGGTAGGACGATTGTGAGATGACTAGGGTATTTGGTAGGAAGATTGTGAGATGGCTAGGGTGATTGGTAGGAAGATTGTGAGATGACTAGGGTGGTTGGTAGGAAGATTGCGAGATGGCTAGGGTGGTTGGTAAGAAGATTGTGAGATGGCTAGGGTGGTTGGTAGGAAGATTATGAGATGGCTAGGGTGGTTAGTAGGAAGATTGGGAGATGGCTAGGGTGGTTGGTGGAAAGATTGTGAGATGGCTAGGGTGGTTGGTAGGAAGATTGTGAGATGGCTAGGGTATTTGGTAGGAAGATTGTGAGATGGCTAGGGTGATTGGTAGGAAGATTGTGAGATGGCTAGGGTGGTTGGTAGGAAGATTGTGAGATAGCTAGGGTGGTTGGTGGGAAGATTGTGAGATGGCTAGGGTGGTTGGTGGAAAGATTGGGAGATGGCTAGGGTGGTTAGTAGGAAGATTGGGAGATGGCTAGGGTGGTTGGTAGGGTCGTGGGAAAGAAGTAAGATAGGATGTGGGCAGGATGGGGAAGCGCGCATGTGGGTAGGCCGCGAACAACTCAGCTCAACTCAAATCATTCAGTGGGTGTGTTGGGATAGTGAGACTTCCTTATCTTGGGCAGACAGACAGGGGATTATCTTGCCTGAGGGCGAAGGATAGTGTTCGGGGTTTACACCAAGGATAATTTATGGCTATTGCCTGGTGCAGGGATCAAGTGAAAGGAAGGGAAAGGTGACGTCTTGACTCTGGGAACTGCCGCAACTCGATGCCAGGAATGTTGGAAACATGCAAAAGGTGAAACAAGCAAAAGGTGAAACAAGCAAAAGGTGAAACAAGCAAAAGGTGAAACAAGCAAAAGGTGAAACAAGCAAAAGGTGAAACAAGCAAAAGGTGAAACAAGCAAAAGGTGAAACACGCGAATCGTCTTTAATTTTTATAAAAATGAAATTTGAAAACAAAACAAATATTGTTTATCAGGTTTTCTAAAAAAATAGTGTATTTGAAATAGAAACAAATAATTGAACAAACAAGTAAACATTTGTTAACAAACTTTTCTCAGATAAGTAAGATTAAAAGGTGTGGTATGTCTGTCGAAACTCTGCAGCAATGTGGATAAACCCAGCTGTTTAAAGGGAGATGACGCCGCCATAATTTTCACTTGTTTCCAATGGTAAATTTCAATAATTTTCCAGGTCATCACCAAAGGTCACGACACTATTATAAAGAGTTTAAGTCAGTGTATGATGGTGTGCGCGCGCAGTGACGCACCTGGTGTTTTCAGTGACTCAAAGATAGGACAGTCTGATCATAGATCCCAATCTGAGCGTCCTGCATTGGGTTTGTCCCACTCTGAGCGCCCTGCATTGGGTTTGTCCCACTCTGAGCGCCCTGCATTGGGTTTGTCCCACTCTGAGCGTCCTGCATTGGGTTTGTCCCACTCTGAGCGCCCTGCATTGGGTTTGTCCCACTCTGAGCGTCCTGCATTGGGTTTGTCCCACTCTGAGCGTCCTGCATTGGGTTTGTCCCACTCTGAGCGCCCTGCATTGGGTTTGTCCCACTCTGAGCGCCCTGCATTGGGTTTGTCCCACTCTGAGCGCCCTGCATTGGGTTTGTCCCACTCTGAGCGTCCTGCATTGGGTTTGTCCCACTCTGAGCGCCCTGCATTGGGTTTGTCTCACTCTGAGCGCCCTGCATTGGGTTTGTCCAACTCTGAGCGTCCTGCATTGGGTTTGTCCAACTCTGAGCGCCCTGCATTGGGTTTGTCCCACTCTGAGCGCCCTGCATTGGGTTTGTGTGACTCTGAGCGCCCTGCAATAGGTTTGTGTGACTCTGAGCGCCCTGCAATAGGTTTGTGTGACTCTGAGCGCCCTGCAATTGGTTTGTGTGACTCTGAGCGCCCTGCAATAGGTTTGTGTGACTCTGAGCGCCCTGCAATAGGTTTGTGTGACTCTGAGCGCCCTGCAATAGGTTTGTGTGACTCTGAGCGCCCTGCAATAGGTTTGTGTGACTCTGAGCGCCCTGCAATAGGTTTGTGTGACTCTTAGCGCCCTGCAATAGGTTTGGTGAGTAAGAATTATAAACAAAACCTTTGTCCTCGACTTGTGGATTTTACGATTTCTCTATTTCGAAATCTGCTATACCCTTCTGTTAGACTTGGACGTACAGCTAGTTTTGAGAACCCCTCGGCTAGCATACGACAACTTCTGTCGTGCCTTAGATGGCCTTAGCAAGCCGTTGCCAGCAAGAAAATGTTCCACTGAGCTAATCAATATCTGTCAGCACAGCTCCAAGGAACTTGTTGTTAGTTCTCAGTCAGAGTCCTACTTACGGCACGATAAGTGTGTAATGACCTAGTTTAAAAATATTTTTTACACGCTAAGGGTTCTCGCCGGTAAGGAATTATCTTCAACAGTCTGGATTTCAATACTCGTCAGATACATTTTGCGACTTTATTTTTTAAAATAAATTTATGAAAATTTTTACAAATTCATTAATTCATTGAATAAGCCTATTCACAACTAGTGGCTTTCACACTGACGGGACTGGCCACAGGTCTATTCACACCTAGTGTCATTCACACTGACGGGACTGGCCACAGGTCTATTCACACCTAGTGTCATTCACACTGACGGGACTGGCCACAGGTCTATTCACACCTAGTGTCATTCACACTGACGGGACTGGCCACAGGTCTATTCACACCTAGTGTCATTCACTCTGACGGGACTGCCATAAGTCTATTCACACCTAGTGTCATTCACACTGACGGGACTGGCCACAGGTCTATTCACACCTAGTGTCATTCACACTGACGGGACTGGCCACAGGTCTATTAACACCTAGTATCCTTCACCCAGACGAGACAGCCACAAGTCTATTCACACCTAGTGT
Source organism: Omphiscola glabra (assembly GCA_964017045.1). NCBI lineage: Eukaryota > Metazoa > Mollusca > Gastropoda > Lymnaeidae > Omphiscola > Omphiscola glabra. Next base: position 16,400,741 of record OZ024806.1, on the reverse strand, counting down.
CCTTAAAACAGACGGGACAGCCACAAGTCTATTCCCACCTAATGTCCTTCACCCATACGGGACTGCCACAAGGTTATTCACACCTAGTGTCCTTAAAACAGACGGGATTGCCACAAGTCTATCACACCTAGTGTCCTTCAAACAGACGGGACTGCCACAAGTCTATTCACACCTAGTATCCTTCACCCAGACGGGACAGCCACAAGTCTATTCACACCTAGTATCCTTCACCCAGACGGGACAGCCACAAGTCTATTCCCACCTAATGTCCTTCACCCATACGGGACAGCCACAAGTCTATTCCCACCTAATGTCCTTCACCAATACGGGACTGCCACAAGTCTATTCCCACATAATGTCCTTCACCCATACGGGACTGCTACAAGTCTATTCCCACCTAATGTCCTTCACCCATACGGGACTGCTACAAGTCTATTCCCACCTAATGTCCTTCACCCATACGGGACTGCCACAAGTCTATTCACACCTAGTATCCTTCACCCAGACGGGACAGCCACAAGTCTATTCCCACTTAATGTCGTTCACCCATACGGGACAGCCACAAGTCTATTCCCACCTAATGTCCTTCACCCATACGGGACTGCCACAAGTCTATTCACACCTAGTATCCTTCACCCAGACGGGACAGCCACAAGTCTATTCCCACTTAATGTCCTTCACCCATACGGGACAGCCACAAGTCTATTCCCACCTAATGTCCTTCACCCATACGGGACTGCTACAAGTCTATTCACACCTAGTATCCTTCACCCAGACGGGACAGCCACAAGTCTATTCACACCTAGTGTCCTTCACCCATACGGGACTGCCACAATCCTATTCATCATTAAAATATTTAGGAAACTTTTACCATTTCTGCTCCCTACCCCCTAACCCTACCACCATAGACTCCCTTGGTTTAGGTATTTTATGTCAGGGCGCGAAAGAGAGAGGAGGAAAAGATATGGACAAATTAGTTCATACGGAAAATTAATGTCAAACATAAATATTTGTCAAGCGCTACCGCAATTGATATAGCACTCTTTTAAATGTGTAATATTGAGATTCAAAGCAAAGATTGGGACAAGAATTGACTGATGATGGATGATGGATGATACCGTTGTTGTATTCTATTTAATATAGACAAGGTACAAGGGCGCCAAGGTACAAGGGCGCCAAGGTACAAGGGCGCCGAGGTACAGGGGCGCCAAAGTGAGGCTTACAGCGTTACATTATGATATGTAAACAAGGGTAATAAATCGGCCACGAGATCGGTGCAGCGGCTCAGCAGACGTGTCATCGGATGGCCTACTTATTTTGTCACATTTGCGTGCGTCAGTTGGACAGGATCGTCTCAGCGATCTTGCTCTTCTTAGCGCTGAAAGAGGAAAATTGGAGGGAAAAGTTTGCGACAGTGAATTCAAGAAATATAAATCTTTTGCAGACTATGTAAACCAGTTGACGATATTGACTAAGTGGGCAATTTACGGTAATTTCTATAAATTTGCTGCTTTAAATACAATGTTTTATTTAAAAAATTACATTGTTTTCTTTATTCAATCTAAAAGAAAATTTTATTAAAACGAGGAGGGGGCTGGGGCGCCAATTTTATAGTTTGTCCCCGGGTGCAAAATATCATAGCTACGCCTCTGTAATAGTGTACTAGGGTCTGAATGGCATCAGCCAACAAAATGAGTAATAGTGTTCTAGGGTTCACCTGCATGTAGAAGGCACACTTTTCCTGATCAGTACATATAGTTGTAATTTTGTAAACAAGAAAAACGGAATACAGCAGACGTTACGTGTCGTCAAGTATGGACACACCCAATGACCCTGACACCAGCTGCAACAGAAGCGAAAAATTGTGAATCTTGCAACACGATCTCAACACATTGCTTGAGAACCGTTTTTGTAAGCAGCGTGTCACGTGACGTAGAAATTGATTTTTAAAAAAAAATGAAAAAAAGAACATTCCAGATTTGGGCCTTGACCTTCCCACTAAGATGGCGTTAGTTTACGGGGAAGTAAGGTTGGAAGAATAAGTTAGAGAGTTTATTGAGATGGAATTAGTGAAAAAGTGGGGGTTTGGGGGGGGGGGGGGGTAAGGTTAGAAACATAATTTTATTAAGATGAAATTAGTGTAAGGGGAGGTAAGATTAGAAACATAATTTTATTAAGATGAAATTAGTGTAAGGGGAGGTAAGATTAGAAACATAATTTTATTAAGATGAAATTAGTGTAAGGGGAGGTAAGATTAGAAACATAATTTTATTAAGATGAAATTAGTGTAAGGGGAAGTAAGATTAGAAACATAATTTTATTAAGATGAAATTAGTGTAAGGGGAGGTAAGATTAGAAACATAATTTTATTAAGATGAAATTAGTGTAAGGGGAAGTAAGATTAGAAACATAATTTTATTAAGATGAAATTAGTGTAAGGGGAGGTAAGATTAGAAACATAATTTTATTAAGATGAAATTAGTGTAAGGGGAGGTAAGATTAGAAACATAATTTTATTAAGATGAAATTAGTGAAAGGGGAGGTAAGATTAGAAAAATAAGTTTATTATGATGGAATTAGTGTAAGGGGAGGTAAAGTTAGAAACATAAGTATATTAAAATGGAATTAGTAGTAGAGGAAGTAGGATTGGAACAGTTAGTTAGAGAGTTTACTAGATTGGAACAGTTAGTTAGAGAGTTTACTAGATTGGAACAGTTAGTTAGAGAGTTTACTAGATTGGAACAGTTAGTTAGAGAGTTTACTAGATTGGAACAGTTAGTTAGAGAGTTTACTAAGACGGCGTTACTAGTAGGGGAAGAAGGGTTGGAACAATACGTTAGAGAGATTTTTAAGAACCCTTAAAAACTCTTATGTTATCTACCTCCCCCCCCCCCCCCCCCCGACTTTCCACTCACAGTGGAGGTCACAGTGAGAGGGCACACAGGTTAAAGTCGGAGGGCACCAAGGTCACAGTAGGAAGGCACCAAGGTCACATTTGAAGGGCACTTAGGTCACATTTGAAGGGCACTGAGGTCACATGTGGATGGCTGTGAGGTCACATAGGGATTATACTCAGGTCACATTGGGAGGGCACTGAGGTCACATTGGGAGGGCACCGAGGTCACATTGGGTCACAAACGTTTTTTTAAGTTTCTAAAAGTGGGGGGCGGGGGTATGTTGTCACCGCCAATGTTGGCAAGTTATCAAACGGAGAGGGGAGATTCTAATGTAGAAATGAGGGAGGTCCTCAAAGAAAGGTGCGGAGTGTCTATCAGCACCTCGCCTGTTTGTTGAATTCTCTAACATTTCTCTCTCTATCTGGTTCTCCCTCCCTCCCTCTCTCTCTCTCTCTTTCACACACTCTCTCTCTCTCTCTCCAACATCCAGATGTGTATTTAGGACACTCGCATATCCCGACTTTTTCAAGGACACTTGCAGATGCTGACTTGTACCAAGGACACTCGCACATGCTGACCTGTACCAAGGACACTCGCACATGCTGACTTGTACCAAGGACACTCGCACATGCTGACTTGTACCTAGGACACTCGCACATGCTGACCTGTACCAAGGACACTCGCACATGCTGACCTGTACCTAGGACACTCGCACATGCTGACTTGTACCTAGGACACCCGCACATGCTGACCTGTACCAATGACACTCGCACATGCTGACCTGTAACAAGCACACTCGCACATGCTGACCTGTACCAAGGACACTCGCACATGCTGATCTGTACCAATGACACTCGCAAATGCTGACCTGTACCAAGGACACTCGCACATGCTGACTTGTACCTAGGACACTCGCACATGCTGACCTGTACCAAGGACACTCGCAAATGCTGACCTGTACCTAGGACACTCGCACATGCTGACCTGTACCAAGGACACTCGCACATGCTTCTTGTACCAAGGACACTCGCACATGCTGACCTGTAACAAGGGCACTCGCATATGCTGACCTGTACCAAGGACACTCGAACATGCTGATCTGTACCAAGAACACTCGCACCATCACGTGTGCAGATAAACTCAATATGCTCCCGGTGCTCCAGTAACCCACTAAGTCTGACACAGGTAGGGCGGTTATCTGACAGCAGTAAACCAGTTGCCGACGGCGGCCCCTTTCACGCCCACAGATACGCCGATCGCTTAATGGACATACATCACCATGTCGACATTCACGCAAGCAACGCATACACATTGAGCCTAATTTACGTTGGTAACTGTCTAAAGAACGTATCCATACGCCATGGGCCGCAAGGTCAACGGACGGAATCTTCAATGCATATATAAGTACGTCTACAGTACAGAGAGAAAGAGAGGCGTAGGGAGAGATATGTGGAGAGAGAGGCGTAAGGAGAGGTATATGGAGAGAGAGACCCAGGGAGAGATATATGGAGAGAGAGGCCTAGGGAGAGATATATGGAGAGAGAGGCCTAGGGAGAGATATATGGAGAGAGAGGCATAGGGAGAGATATATGGAGAGAGAGGCCTAGGGAGAGATATATGGAGAGAGAGACACTCATAGAGAGAGAGAGAGGCCATATGGATAGATATATGGAGAGAAGACACTCATAGAGAGAGAGAGAAAAACAGAGAGGGCTAGGGAGAGATATATGGAGAGAAGACACTCATAGAGAGAGAGAGATAGAGAGAAAAGGAGGCCTAGGGAGAGATATATGGAGAGAAGACACTCATAGAGAGAGAGAGAGAAAGAGAGAGGGCTAGGGAGAGATATATGGAGAGAAGACACTCATATAGAGAGAGAGAGAGTTAGAGAGAAAGAGAGGCCTAGGGAGAGATATATGGAGA